>CM041529.1:20000-1220000 GCA_023091065.1 Dianthus caryophyllus
ATGCCCCCACAATTAAGTAGTAGCTAATAATAACTTTATAATTAACCAGCTGCATCTTACTCTGCAAGGTTAAGATCAATACATATAATATGTCTACTCAATTAGACAAGATTATAATAGTCTTCTCAATAGACTCAAAACAAAATCATCATAAAAGGTGAAAATCTACTCACGATAGATTTTACCTTGTCGTCAACCATTACCTTTTCTTTGATCAAAATCATTCAATATCTTTTGCTTTTCAAATAGTGCAATTCTCAATATTGCATCTTAATTAGAGACTTAATCAAGCGTGAATGATATTTTTGATAAAGTATTCAAACACAAAGTCACGATACGTACAAGTTACATCGAGTCAACAATAATTATACACGTATGACTTCTCATAATAGTCAAAACATGTTCAACTATAACTCATAAGCATCATTGTTCAAATTAAATATAGATGTTCTCTCTAACGTCATATTAATATATATTGAAGTCTCTATATACATCTCATTCTTATATTAGAGATCAACGAATAATCCAAGCGATTGTTTCAAGGCTACTTTCTCTAAGCAAATCCACATTTTACAAAATAAGAATTTTACTTCTTAAATACATAAAATCAATCATCATAATCTCATATAGTGTGGTAATTTATGTATAACATAAATAATTGAACCTTACACAACTTATTATTTATTGACATAGTCATTAGCCAACAAATTAACATTTCTTAAATTGGTTCAATTTAGTCACGTATAAAACATACGATCATATATAATTTTCCATACACATACAGTTAGGAATATATACATATATACCTTTCACAAATTATAAGATATCAACTCTAAACCTGATGAATAATTTTATCAAATAGGTTGAACGTCTTCCCCCACATGTTGTCACGCCACAAATGAGTGACAAACATAATCGTTCAAACAAAGTATACACATTATTCATCTATTGATCATCTCCACATTTAGATATTATATAATCGTACCTGACAATTTATAATATAATAATATACTTTTATAAAGTATTGACAAATTCTAATCTTCCTTATTTGTCACACTCACAAATATATCCAAGATAAAATGTACGGAGTATATCAATTAAAAACAAATTTTAAACTCCCACATTTGGTTCATAACCCAAAAACAATTTTAGTTCATCTCATAATCAAAACTAAAAACGATCCAAATGTGTGAAATATTTTGCTTGCTATACATATTACGCACATAAACAATAGCTTGGAAACTCAATCCTTCTAGCTACTATTCAATCAAACAATTGGTACAATATCATTCACATATTCTCGAAATCAATTATCAAGCGTAACTTTACCAAGTTTATAGATATATCGTACCATATATAAATAGTAGCTTATGCACACAAACGACAAAGGCTTATATAAAATTTAACCAAACCTTCATACTTATCATCATAAATATTTACGAAGGAAATTCAGGGGAACATACCTTAATCGCAAGAATGAATTGAGCAATAAAATTATAAATAATACCATTATTTTATGAAGATTCATAAAATTCCAGCACACAGTCATGACATTGATGTCCATTTTAAGGAAGCTAAATGACCGAATATGCTCACAGCTTCAACTAAAAAGTTGTAGCCCTTCGTCTTAGCTTTCCAACGCCATATTACATGCCTCAAACGGAGCTCTAGAGACCGAGTTATGAATAAAATACCGAGGTGTTGTCTATTCCTCCGCAGCTTAATTTTCATAGCCGAATACAATATTTTTGCCAATAAAAATAATTCCAATGACAAAAATAATAAAAACAACAACCATAATAGTGACAACATTTCGTTTCTCAATTGTTAGAAATATCGGGTCACTATAGGGGCGAATATATATTGAGAGAATAAGTGTTGTGTCGTGGTATGGAGGCCACTGAATGAGAAACGAAATCGCCCCGACTACGGTACAAATCGACATGGGCGTCGCCCCCCAAGGTCACACAACACTCCTAAAAGTTGTGTACTCAACAATTAGGAGTTGGAACTCATATGGTATGCTCAAAATTATCATAGAGAATGTAGTAAGATTATGGAAGATGTGTGTTTCGCAAATGACTACACTTCCCATATTTATAGTGTGTAATTAGCACCATAATTAAATGGCATAATCACTAATACACTACCATAAACATGGGTCAACCATGACGTTAAAAGTCATAACTCATAACCATGATGTTAATGGTCATAACTCATAACCATGATGTTAATGGTCATAACTCATAACCATGATGTTAATGGTCATAATCATGCACCATAAATATGCAATTAGTGGAGAGAATGCAAAGATACTCTTACGAGGCAATGAAAGGTTTATCTTTATAATATAGACAACATTACTAACCTTTGCATTACTTCCAACATGACATGTGTTCATTTGAGTTCTTTGCTCGAATGGAGGCTCCATTCGAGTAAACAACTCGAATGACATGTGTTCATTCGAGTTTTTTACACGAATGGACCCTCCATTCGAGTAAAGAACTCGAATGAACACATGTCATTCGAGTTGTTTACTCGAATGAAGCCTCCATTTAAGTCAAATTTTCGACTGAAAATTGTTGACTCGAGTTTCAGTTTCGAAGGCGGGGATACGACATTAATGATAATTATTAAAAAAAAATTGTACAATCAACGATAATTATTAAAAAAATTATTAAACAACATTGAAATGTAGATTATAAACATATACCGATACATTATCGTTACCTAAAAAATTATTAAACAACATTGAAATGTATATTATAAACATATCCCGATAAATTTGTACAATTAACGACTCGAGTTTCATTAAATCATTCAAACGATCATTATTTACCAACGATTTGTTTGGACACGACATTAACAATAATTATTAAAAAAAAAAAAAAACAACATTGAAATGTAAATTTTTAAACATAGACCGAAATATTATTGTCACCTAAAACGTTCCCATCATTCCCCTCATGAGTTCTAGTAATTAAATTAAGTAAATAAGATAGTCGGCATTTTTCCGAGAATCTATATATAAATATTAAAAGAGAATCCCACCTAAATCACCTAAAAAAAAACACTAAAAAAACCAAACCTAAAAAGCCATTCCTTCTTCCACGTCACCCGCGCCTCTTACCTCTGTGTTCATTCTATAGAGAAAATCAAAAGCCTCTCATTTAATTCCTCTATAATAAATAAATTCTGAGCTTTCAATTCAATGATTCATACAACTCACAACTCAATGAGGAATTATTCAATTGTTTCCATCATCGTTGTCGGCCCTTTGTCGTATTACGACTCACACCACGACGATCCCTATCATTGGCTCGTGCTCGCGGCGTTTGAAAAAATTCCAGGCCGTCGAAACCGTTAGGTAAGCCCTGTTATTAGATACGGAGTAATATTTTGTTTAATTTTTTTTTTTTTTTTTTTCAAATTGAAATCGATTCCCATCTTCCAATTCAATTGACGGTTTCATTAGATAATATTTGGCGTTAATTTTGAATTTTTGGGGATTGAGTTGAAATTAGATTACTTTGGTTTCAGATGGATTCGATTGAGTGGGAATGATGATGTGTTGATTTTAGTTTCAATGGCTTTATTTTGATTTTGTTTATCAATTGCCCTCAGGTATTCATTCTTTTTTTAATTCTTCAATTTCCTAGCACTCATTTTCTCTTTCATTAATTGGTTTTATCTACAAATGAAATTTAACCTCATGCTCATGTTTTATATACAAATGAAATTTTTATCAGTTGCCCTGCGTTTTGCTCATTTTTGCTGCGTATATGCTCCTCTATGTGATATGTTTTTCGAAATTAATTTTAATGATCATATGAAAACATTTCACAAACTCATGTAATTACGTGGTGTGACTGTAACAAGAGCATTTGATCATTAAAATAGGAAAGTAATGTTGATATATGTGAACAAGGAAACCAATGATCAAATCAAATCAATTTTGGGAATATTTCATGCTGACAAATGGTCTGGTTTTGGCTGTAGGCTTTGCTTCTTTGTCAATTATGGGGATATTTCATCTAATTTTTGCTTTTGATGCCACCTATTTTACAAGGAAATTCGATACAAGCGGTAAATGTGTCGAACCATATATGTTACAAAGTAAAGCGGTCTTATAAAGATTAGCTTAGGTGCACAATACTTACCCCTATAATACCATTGTAAATTATCGCCTTCTTATATATGATTATTTGTGCATTTTGGTCAATACGTAATTGTGCAAATTAGTGTTGATGTCCAATTATCTCTGGAAATTCAATTCTTGCCTAAGTGAATTAATGTGACACGAGGTAGAGCACGACAATTCTCGAATCAGAGAATGAGTGAAATGGGTGTCATGAATAAAATTTTAATGCCTAATGCATATGTTAAAACAATTCTAACAAAATCTCATTCATGTTTATGAGGTATCGTTAAAGTGAGTTTCGTGAATAATTGATTTACCCAATACTTACCTAAGTCTAAGTAAAACAGAAACAAACTAAATTGATGAAATAGGTGGCACGTTAAACAGGTCTAATGTGCAATCATTGAGTAAAATAGAAACAAATTTTGCTTTTGATATTGCAAGTTAAAACCTAGGAAGGAGTACGCCTTGAAACTTGAATGATAATTGCTTAATTGTGAGCAGTACTCCGTACATAATTTAAATAATTGAGCACTATTTGTGAATATTGAAGACTACCTTTGAACTACTACTACTCTTCTTCCTCAGACCCTTTACTCTGTATCTGATTTTGGAATTAACGGTTTTTGTGAACAATTTTGATAGGTTTTTCTCTGTGTACAGGCAACAATTTCAATTACAGAAATCGTGATTTTCTAAGTTTTAATTCATTCTTATCATCATCCTATCATCCTCCACCTTTTTAATATATGTGCAATCAAAATCATTAGTAACAAACTAATAATTGATCCAAAAAATCAAACGCACTTACTGGCAAAAATCATCGAGAAAAAGAAAAGGAGGACCAAGCACTTAAATTGATGCTTATCATTTAATTATTATCAACAATCAGAAAGCAAACGATTACTTACGTAGAATTCGAGTTATAAATCCTCAATGAAATTGATCAAAATCACTAATAGCAACCCTAAGCCCATACAAATACGATTGAAAAACAGTCTGAATTCGATTGACTATTGCGAGTAATAGAAATTGAATGGAGAAAATTGGATGGAAGAATGAAATAATTACTTGATTGAAACAATCGTATTAGTTGATTTGGGTGTTGATTGAAGCAACAATTGAATGTAGGAAATTAATGGAGGATTGTTCGTTTTCCTCGAAGCGTTGGAGGTGTTCTCTTCATTCTTGACGTGGCAACTTTTCTGTCAATTTTGTTGACGTGGCAGCCAGGGAAAGAAAGTATAGTTTGTTTCACGAGGGTAAGATTCTCTTTTTAACGACACTTTCATACTTACCTACAAAAGTATACAATGTCAGGCAACTTGGCGGCCATTAGAATACACGTTTCATTTCCGATCAATTTCATAACAAACCTAAGGAGCTCCCCCTTGCGACCATGCTCATCATTTATCTTTGGCTTTAGAGGTGCGTTATTCACTGATTTTGATCAATTTATTGCTGATTTATGACTCGAAGTTCACGTAAGTAATTGTTTGTTTTATAATTGATCATCATAATATTCATCATAATCTATTGATCATCATAATTAGATGATAAGCACCAATTTAAGTGTTTAGTTTTCGTTTCTTTTCGATGATTTATTCTGTTCGAATTTGATTTATTAACCGAAATCTTCGTAATTTATTGTTTGTTTTCTATAAGTTGATGATAAGTTGATTTTGCTGTATAACTTTCATGTTGCTCAGTACTTTCTAATATTCGACCCATTTTTTGCAGAACTTATATAGACGATGTCTTGTGAAACATACCTGGTATATACTTCGTATTTGGTTGAAATTAAAGGAGAATTAGGCGGTACGTGAATTCTTCAGCTACTTTCTCATATGACTCATTTATTTTCATTGTTCAGCAATTCTCCCTAAATTAAAACAACGAATAACTTTACTTCTTCATCGATTTCATGAATGAAATAGATTAAAATGTTAAGTACATACTTGGTCTAAGATATGCGTGTAGCTAGCTACTAACCCTTAACAAGAATACCACGAGCACATGAGCTTAATGTTCCAATGAAGATGTTAGTCGCATCACTAGCCCCAAGAGAATTCAAAGGTTCATATAATAAACTTTGTTTGGTGGCTCTATCTGACCATGCCACGCCCATAAAAGTCATCCTTGTAACCCAAGTACGAAGCGATCTGAAAGGCGAGCGACCTATCAGCGAATCACCGTAAGAACCTTGATGCCGTGCGACAAACTACATCACTTTCTTGATCTTTGTCGAACTTTGATCCGCTTCCATATTCTTGGTCGATCTTTATTGAAAAATATAGCGCTTGCTACTTGCGTGATCACGATCTCATTACCAGTCGGATCTTGGATTTTTGGGAGAAACCGAGTACATAGTTCATGGCATATTCATGTCCTCGAGTCTCTGCCTGGATAGTTATATTATTATATTCGTGAAAATAGCATCTATTATTATATTCGTTCAAGTAATTTTATAAATGGATACATGTTGTTGAGAAACACCCTTTATACTACATGAGTAGATAAATAGATTACTCTCTTTTCAGAAACGTCGAGCGCGCGTAAGAGACACCGCAAACATGTTGAGGTAACGTTGCTGGTCTTTTTTATACTACTTTTGACACTACGTT
The DNA here is from genome assembly GCA_023091065.1 of Dianthus caryophyllus. Lineage (NCBI taxonomy): Eukaryota > Viridiplantae > Streptophyta > Magnoliopsida > Caryophyllales > Caryophyllaceae > Dianthus > Dianthus caryophyllus. The sequence continues at coordinate 26,766 of CM041529.1, forward strand.
GCGAATATAGCTTATGATATTAGCCACCCATACGTGCGAATGAATGTCGATTTCTAAATGGGTTCACTTTATCCTGAGGAAATATTGAACGACCCCAATAGACCACCAAGGCAAAGTAAACTGGCTGATTGGGTTACGTCGTAGAATGTGAATATTAATTTCAAATTATATTGTTGCCCATATGTCCGTATCAGCTGGTATGTCTTAATATGCAGTGTGAAATCAGATATTGTTGTTGGTTATATTTTGTGATACGCTGAAACGTAACTACCTTGTGATATTTACTAAACATAAACATACGTGACAAGCAATATTTCTAAGTAAAGAGAATCACTTTGTTTTGCAGAACCCTCTGACAAGCTCACGGACCAGCCATGCCAAAAGCGAGCAACTAAAGGCGGTAATGTTGAGATATTCTTTAGATTTTGGTATATTCGCCCATATGTGAGCAGAGTTATCCCGTGGCATGGTTGTATATGCATTTGGGCCAGCAGAGAATTGAAACTGTTTTAAGTGATAAACCCCGTAATACACGAGCAGTTACTCTTGATCTTGAAGATCTCGAATATAAATCTGTTAATTATTTACTAAACACATATATTAACAAGCATTTATAAACAAACTGAACAGAAACGCTGATGGAGCCTAAGAAACAACAAGATGATTTTGAGAACGTTAAGCAGGATATGATGCACGGCTATGGGACCGCCTTCGGCTGTAGCAGTTTGCCATGAGTAACGTTCTCGAGTGTGAATTGGTCGGAATATTGGAAGGTTGTACAAAATGGCATCATAATTATTATCCTTCTGATACAAAAATTAATAAAGCTTGTGTTGGTGAACTTGGTGTTCCTCTTACCAGAGAAAGTTGATTTCATTAGGTAGGTTTTTTTTTTTTTCAGTCTTGATTTTTAGCTACGTGCGTAAATTGACAGTGTTTTTTTCATAGAAATGCCATGTATGATCTGCGTAATAAATCATCACCTATCTGACCATTGTAGTCTTCTTGTTGGTAGAAATGTTTGACCTGATAATCGCTTAAGAGGATTGTATTATAAAAAAATAGTCATGAGTACCGTGTAAATTTCTCCTTCTACTATGTAAAATCTTTGCTTCGAGACCTTGATTGGTTTATAAAAAAAATTGTCATGGGTTTCACTCCGAATTTTTAAGTGTCATACGACATATATTTACGTCCTAACGTCAAACTCTTCCTACATGTTACACGATCTAATTTAAAGAGTGTGTGTAACTTGGCTTCTTTGTACACTGGCTTGGAAATTTAGCCTTGCAAAATTTTAGAGGTGAAACTCGTGCAAGCAAAAGAACTGTCTAATGAAGACTTGATCGTGATATCAAACCCTTTTGGTGCAATATTCATACGGCCATAATTCAAGAAAACACCAAAAAACCAAGATGATTGTAATATCATTTCTTCAGAACAACCAATTGAATCCAATATGGAACGATACTTTCAAAAATTCAGGTTTATAGTAGAGGATGCATCTGCATTGCGTTTGGCCAGATTGAAAGTGTACAATGACCATACTATCCAATTGGTACCACAACTCGATTCATACGCAAAGACTTGCATAGAATATGGTGATGCTCATTTTGCGGCTAATTTCACAATGCCGACTCTTAACTTTTTCCAATGCAATTTCAAAGTTTTTTTTTTTTTTTCCTTGATGGATTTATTCTCGAATGTTGTTTATTTAATTGGGTTCTTTGCAAAATTGTCGTAATATATACTTTATTTGATTCATGTGCAATGTTTTTAAATAATATCCAAAGACTTTGAAGAATTTCTAAAAAAATCCTTTGTTCATATCTTTGCTATACATGAACAAAACTAAATGTAAATATTACAAACTACACGTTAAGCAAACACCTCGGAAAAAAATTCATAGAATTACAAAATCAAAAACTCAAACCAAACATTATAAGCGCCCCGTGAATTTCACTGAAGCATAACTAGTTTTAGTTAAAAATAAGCAATTGTCAAGGCTAAACTAACAAAAAAACAAGCAAAATCATTAACAAACTAAGAAGGTCAAAGTTGAAAGTTTGTACAATTTTTGCGGCGGTATCTAACGTTAAGTGCGGCGGTATATTGTACCCCCTTTATAGGCCCGTGCATTTTGCACGAGTTTATACTAGTTTTATTAAGGAAAATTTAATGTGAATAATCCAACCTATAGTTGGTCTTCCATAAATAAACCAATCTTTATTTAATCCCACAATAAACTCAACTATAACTACGATCTTCTTTGAATATACCCGGTAACCTGCTACTTGTACAACAGGTTACCATCTTCCTTATCAAAGTAAACCCACATTTACAATTCCTTCCATCACCATTAACACCACCTTCCATCTCCACCTTTGACCTCCTGCGCCACCATCAAGACCACCCCACCACTGTCAACCTTTCTTTACTACTTCAAGTTCAGCCGCGACTACGACCACCACTCTTAAAACCGTCTCAGTCGAAAAACACTCATACAAACCCCCACAACCGCCTTATACCTAACCCCCTCGAACCAACGGCAATTTCGGCTTGTCGTTTTTATAGAAAAACCACCCGAAATCGACGATGTAGCAGAGGCGTAAGGATCAGTGGAAACATAAAGAACTAATTGCTAAATCACATGAAAATTGTGAAATCAATAAGATCATAAGTAAAACAGTCAAACATTAATCAAATATTGAGATACATGATGATTATCCCTCGACCACCGTACTTGTGTTTTCTCTCCTCTTCATCCTCGATTCACGGTCACCGTTATTGCAGCGGCTCACCTCCTGCCTCTTTTCTCCACCGAGCTCCATTGCAAACGAACACCACCGCCACCACCTTCAATTCCTAACGCCATTAATGGCAGTTGAGTCATCATCAACTACCACTATCAATAGCCACGTGTACCCTCACCGCCTAACTCACCGCCATTTTCCCTCTCATCTCACCGCCATTTCCTTCATCGGTGGGCACCTCACTGCCGACTATGTTGCGTTCGACCTCACCGAAGTTCCCTTACTGTCACCATATCAGAGGGTGGTTAAGGGTTCGACTTCTGACGTCGACATCATAACGGTGGAAGGAGAGAGGAGGCTACGATGGGGTGACTGGCTAGGTTGCACGGACACTCCTAGTTTTGGGCGTTCCCGTGTCGGACACGGACACGCGTCGGACACACCTCCAAACGTGTTGGACACGCCTTGGACCGTGTCCTCGGTTGTTTTTAAAAACAAAACGTGTCGGACACGACCCAAGTAACACGGACACGACCCGTGTCATAGAGGACACCTTATTATACTAACTTTTCTACTTAAAAAAATATATATATAAATAAAATCCTAAAACCACGTATTGAAGATTTTGTAATTTAAAGCTTTTGCACTGTTTAATTACTTCATAAGACTTGAAAATTTATTTAAATTGACTTTTTAATTCGGAACTTTGTAGTTTGTAATGTTGATAACATTTGATTTTCAGACATAATTATTGATGTATTGGTTGTTTTACGACGTTTTGAGTTATGAATGACCATAATATACATGTTGATTGGAATGAGTTATGAATTCCCTTTAATTTAATATGCATATTGGTTTTTTTTCTTGCCGTGTCGTGTCCTAAAAAATCGGACTGGCGTGTCCCGTGTCGTGTCCGTGTTCGTGTCCGTTTTGGTGTAACCTAGGTGACTGGTGAGTCACTCAAATGGCTGCCTTGCTTGATTTGGGGCGAAAGAAAAAGAGGAGTGATAATGGTTTATTTATGGAGTGACGGGTTGATTTTGGAAAAGGAGTGACCTGTTTTTTCAGGTCACCAACAAGTCAAAATTAGAGTTAGTTTAGTTACGGAAGAGTTATAGGATAATTGAGTTTATTATGAGATTAAGTAAAAATTGATTTATTTATGGAATACCACGAATAAGATGGTTTATTGTTGTTAAATTTTCCTTTTATTAACATAATAATAAACCTACAACTCCCCTCTCACATACTCATATGCTAAATTAAAAAAAAAAAAAAAAAAAAAAAAAAAAAACGAAAGAGGGAGAAACAACTGGGAGGACGAGACCGTCAACACCACCCCCAACTCGCCGGACGACCACCGGCACCGACAGCAGCAGCGCACCACCGACACCGAAATCACCCAGGCCACTGACAATTTGTGAAGGTTAGTTTGTAATTTTAATTTCAATTTGTTTTTGTTTCCATTGTATAATTATTTCATTTTTTGTTAGATTGTTTCGATTTCTTCTTTCTCACTTTATTGTAATTAGTGAATTAGTTGTTGTGTAATAAGGTTAGCAAAAATTGGGATTTAGGGTTTCAAATTGGGGTTTTTTGAAAATTGATCATGTTTTGTTTAATTGAGTTTACAATTGATAATGTGTTGTTGATTTGATAGTATTATTATGATTGATAATTGATGAAATCAATCAGTAGTGTTATTAGTTTAATTTTCGTCTTTGTTTGTTTATACTTTTATTCTTCTTCTTCTTCATTTGATTTCCTCTCTTACAATTCTGTATCTCAATTAGGGTTTTCTATTCTGGTGAGCAGTATCCTTTGTTTCACTGTGCTCCCCCCCCTTTCCTTTATTGTTTGTCTTTTTCGCTGACTTACAGTTACGGAGTACCAATTACATATTTAGTTTATGTCTCACCATTTGTTTCAAATTACTTTACATAAGCTTCTAAAGTCTTTTACTTTTTTCTTTTTCTTTTTTTTTTTTTTTGTCTTGTGATTTGCGACAGAATCTAGCCCAAAAGTAAGTACATTAGCGAAAGTTGGTTACATGTTGTCGAACAATTTGAAAGTTGGAGTTGCCGTAGATGGAAATATAATAATTTTGCTTGAAAGACGGAAATGGATATTGTTGTCTTGTCATTCCCTTTCCCTCATTTTCCTTTCAAACAAGCCCTACCCTACTAGTATTCGGTAGCTCTGTCTTGAGATCAATCCCTTCTTTCATCGTTGGTCAAGCTCACCTTGTGCTTCTGATTTGAATTTCAGTTTCTGTCTTGTTTTTGACTCTGGAAAAAATTGACAAATTTGCATTTATCTGTTGTGGTAATTTCAGGTTTATCCATCCTATTCCTAATTCCTATTTCCTAATCCTTGGCATTAAATTCCTGCCATGTATTATTACTAATGGCATTTAACCATTCTTTTGATACCAATATCTCATTTCATTTCTACTGAATACCGACTATATTGTTTCCTGCTTTTTTTTATTCTTCTCTGCATCCATTGTGATATTGCATAATAACATTGTTCCTAATAGCTTAGATTTAAATTTTTGTGGGCCTTTTTTGATTTGTTCAAACAAAAGTAACAATTCTTTACTTTGTGCCTGTTTTACCACCGCCTCATCCTCTTCAGCATTGTCCAAATTTTGTGCGGTGTTTTAGTTCTATTATTCATTCTTTTCATTCATTCATTCATTCAAGTTGCAACCTCTTTGACACCTCTAATCATGGCACACATTCATTTGAGATTCTTATTTTGTGACCCCTTTTGGCCTTCTCATTTTTTACTCCTTCCCAACTTTCTCTTCTTTCTTTTTGGGATGCACTTTGCTTCTGTGTTTTCCCGCAGTTATTCCATAGGCTCGCCAGACTAGCCACACAATGCCGAGGACAAGAGCCGCTTCAGCCGCAGTGACAAAGACTGAAATACCCAAGGAAATGAGCGAGCCAGGAAAGGCTGTTGAACCTGAGATTACAGTGGAAACCAAAAATGATTTGGATGAAAACATAGAGGAGGAAGTTGAGTATGAAGAAGTGGAAGAGGAGGTGGAGGAGGAGGTGGAGGAAGAAGTGGAAGTGGAAGAAGAGGAGGTAGAGGAAGAGGAGGAGGTAGAAGAAGAGGTAGAAGAGGAAGAGGAAGAGGAAGAGGTGGAAGAAGAAGAGGAAGATGAAGATGAAGATGAAGATGAGGAGGAAGAAGCTGGTATTGAGAAATGTAGATCAGCAAATGGTGTTGAGGTCAATGAGGGGGATGAGGCGAAAAAGCATGCGGAGCTTCTTGCACTTCCTCCTCACGGGTCAGAAGTATTCCTTGGTGGCATACCACATGATGCTACGGAAGACGGAGTGAGGAGCTTCTGCGAATCTATTGGGGAAATCAAAGAGGTCTGTTTCTGTTGGTTTATACATTTCCTTCTATGGAGTACTTTGCTTTGGCCTTACAAATATACAGTTGGATTCTATAATCTTTTAAGTACAGGTCAGGTTGATGAAAGGCAAAGAACCTGGGAAGAATAAAGGCTATGCATTTGTGATGTTTAAGACCAAGGATTTAGCCTCCAGAGCTATGGAAAAGCTGAGTAATATAGAGTTCAAGGTACTATTAAAACTATCTTACTAGAATTGCTGAGAGATTCTTTTTTTTTTTTTTTTGAAGAAATAAAAACTTAGAATATGTTGGACTCATGAATATCGAGACTAAAATAAATCCTAAACTGACTCAGCAGCTTACAGTCTCTCTTTATGAACCAACCTCATATGTGATGTAATTGTTTGTAGTTATGATGCCATTATTTGAATTAATGATACTACTACACAACTTTATACTCAAGCGCATGATTGCAGGGTGCATAATTACTTCGTAATTGTAGTTGTATGTATAATTAGGGACAGCAGTGTGTTCTCTATTGAAAAGTCTATAACCTTACTTAATTGCTGAAATCAAGTTTCTCTTTCTTCCAGGGTAGGAAAATAAAGTGCTCTTCATCACAAGCTAAGCATAAGCTATTTGTTGGTAATATTCCCAAAACATGGGGAGAAGAAGACTTGAGAAAAGTTCTTTCAGAGGTTGGACCTGGTGTTAACCTAATTGAACTAATAAAGGTTGATTCCCTGAATTTTTCAGTTGTGTTCTTGCATGCATTACTTGAATTTAGCTCGTTCTGTTTTATATTTTGCTGGTTATTGACAATTTTAACTACTATTTCAGGACCCACAAAATTCCAGCCGCAATCGTGGCTTTGCATTTATTGAGTATTATAATCACGCATGTGCAGAGTATTCAAGACAGAAAATGTCTAATACTAAGTTTAAGCTCGGTGATTACTCTCCAACGGTGAGCTGGGTTGAGTCAAAGAATACAGAATCTTCTGCTGCGTCCCAGGTATATTTGTCCTCTTTGAATGAATAAATAAATTCAGAGACCGTACAATTTGATTTGCGTTTGATTTTGTTTTATGAGGTGGTTCTTTGTGTCTAATCATGATATCTCAGATCTTGGCTTAACTGGTCTTTATGGGTTTCTATTCATCGTTGGTAGGTTAAGGCAATCTACATCAAGAACTTGCCTAAAGATGTCAACGAAGATAAGTTAAAGGGTATTTTTGGGCAGCATGGGAAAATCACTAAGGTCGTGTTGCCACCTGCTAAGGCTGGACAAGAGAACAGAAGATTTGGTTTCGTTCACTTTGCAGACAGGTCATGTGCTATGGAAGCTCTTAAGGAGACAGAGAGATACGAGCTAGATGGTAATATTGGATGTTTGTAAACTAGACCTTGCTAAGTTTTCTCAGACAAAATCACAAAATGGTGAAGTGCTTAATACTTGATGTTTCATTTTTCTTATGCAACCTCCAGGTCAGATTTTGGATTGCTCTCTAGCAAAGCCACAGACTGACCAGAAAGCCTCAGGAGGGTCTGGTTCTCAGAGGGTGGCGTCGCTCCCTAGCTACCTTCCCCCTGTTGGCTATGGTATGGTTGGTGGTGCATATGGAGCTGTTGGTATGGGATATGGTGCTCCAGGCTTAGCTCAAGTAAGTATTCTGCTGTCATATACTACTCCCTCCATTCACTTGAATTCCCCACATTTACTTTTAGACCAGGTTTTTGGGAGAGCAAAATTATGTGAGAGGAATGCTTAGGACACTAAGCACGAGTGATTTTCCTGTAGCATGTCTTCACCGATAGTATTACATTTGTGAAGCCAACTGAGATAGGTCATAGGGACCAATCCTATTAATTTTTTAGAGGCTTTCCGAATTGGAAATTTCACTGTAGTAGGACTGTAAGAGATTCGTCAGACTTCGGAAAGAGTTTTTTGTAGGGTAAGCCAGCATGTTTGTTTGGTTGCATATTCCATCTTTCTTTTTCATCTAAGAATTTGCACAGTCTAGGTCTCTCTCTTGATCTTATTTGGATTATGTTTTATTCTGTTCAGCTGTTTAAAGGAAAAAAAAATAAAATCCAGTCCATAAGTCCATGAAAGTAAACTTTCCCTTGATTTATCGATTTATCTAGTGTTATTGAAAATTTTATAGTTCAATTCAGCTAAGAAGAATATTCTTGGTGTGTGTCGATCCTTTATTGGGCCACATATATTGAACAACAAATGACATCCATTTATTCATTACTTCTTCTGTTCCAATCATTTATTTACCTTTCAATTTGGCACAAAGACTAAAAAAGTCCATCAAAAGACACAAATACCTTTGATTCTCGTGTTAATCAAATTTTTATAGAGATGAATGGGGAGTAGGATTGGGGCAAGTTGATAAATTAGTGGAATAAAACCTTCTGTAAAAGAAAATGTAAACAAATGAATGATACACCCAAGAAAAAAAGGTAACAAATGATTGAAACTCCATAGTGATGCTAGAGAACGATCCCATGTCATCATTACTTGATCAAGCCAGCTACGATGAGCAAATCTGTGATTGTCGCTTAGAGCCAATGTTGACACGTCATTCCGTAACTGGAAGTGGTTCATTGGGTGCATTAAGGGAGTAAACGTTTTCCTACTTAGTACTGCCACTGCCAGTAAGATTTGTAGTCCAGCTTAGGAATTGTTATGTTCGGAGAACCTTTCTGGTTATAGATTAGGCTAGTTTGTTGTTTTTGGGGGTGTTTTTTTTTTTTTTTTTTGTTTGTTTGTTTGTTTTTGTTTTTTAGGGTTGAAACTTGAAAGGGTAAGGCTTAAAAGTTATATGCATGAATGTAGTTGGTGTTCAAAGGGTGTTACTCTGTAAGCTTTTATGTTGCTTCATTACTTCAAGCCACACATGGGCAAGCTCTGAAGTTTTGAAGATTTTACTCCTGATTTTCTTTGAAGGATCATTCATATTCTCATATTTGAACTGTTCCATTCTCTTTGTATTTATATTTTATTATTATTATTATTATTATTATTATTATTATTATTATTTTTTTCTAATTTTTCCTTTGTAATTTTAATCTCAGTTCTAATGCATGACCCTCTTTTTGGACAGCCACTACTTTATGGCGGCAGGGGTTCTGGTCCTGCTGGTGTGGCAATGATGCCAATGCTTTTGCCAGATGGAAGAATTGGATCGTTTTGTAAGTTGAGCAATTTTTGTTGTTTTGTTGTGATATAGTTATACACTATTCATTTCCTCACGCTTTAGTTGATCTGCTTTCTTATATTCTTTCGACTTTAAAAGAAAATGCTGATGGTATAAATTATTGGACCCTTTTCTCCAGCTTTTGCTTGCAGATAGGAGTTATCATTTTGAACTATAGGAATATGGTGGTAATTGTTTTTACCAAGAGAAGCTTTGCACAAGGAAACGATGTAAAAGCGGAGACATATTAATCATTCGCAATGCTAAAATTTGCCACATTCAGATAGTGGACTAACTGATTGAAAATGCCCTAAACTGAAAATGGGACTAAATGGAGTTAGAATTTGCACACCATTGTGTAGCGAGCATTGACTTTTTACTTGGTTTTTGATATTTTTGATGACTGTTTGTTAAGTAAGCATTTTGAGTTGGTGCTTAAAATGTGGAAAACCTTGCTTCAGTTCTTGACTTTCTAGTTTCTACAGCAAAAATGAGCTAAAATACTGTGTTGTTTCATCTCCCTTTTTAGTGTGGAACATAAATTAAGAAATGTTTTGCTCTTATCGTGCAGGCAACAACCTGGGATGCAACCTCATGCCGCTCCTAATGCCGCTCCTCAACAGCATAGGGGTGGTGGTAGAGGCAGAGGCAGAAGCGGTGGCCGCCGTGGTGGTGATGGTGGCCGGGGAAGGAGCCGTTATAACCCTTACTGAGACTTAAGCTGTGATGTTTGTAGTCTAACTTTCGACGTTCTACACTCATGACAGTTAATGTCATCTGTATTGATTAAGCAAAACCTTGTGTATCAGCTAGTGGTTTCTGGTAATTTAGCTGCTCTTGTTGGTTGAGCTTTTGAATTTATTCTTGTATCATGTATCGAGAGGATTACTTTCACCAAAGAATCATTGATGGAAAAGCAGCTTGCTTCTAGTTTCAGGCTTTAATGTCATCGGTCGATAATTGCACTATTGTAGAGCTCGATGTCTTCTGTACTTGATGTTGTAATTGTAAGCGGGATTTGCAATTTACGGGAGTTTAAAATGAGATACTTCGTACTTCCATTTCACCAAATAATCACCTCTTAACTTCAATTTCTTTCTTTGCAGCAGGTAATCAGCCCAATTAACTTTAATCTAAGACTAATTTGCTCACTCAATGGTAGGGGATCTAGTGAGGCGGGTAAAAGTAGGTTTCGTACCGCATCCGTCCCAGTTGGAAGTGGTGCGAGTGAAAGCACTTTTCGCACTTCTTAGTTAACACGGATATAATGGATGGTTTTACGGAGTCGTGGAGTAGGGTTTTGTGTCGCTGTGTGCCTGGGGTGATAAAGCGGAGGTAGATTTCACCGAAACTTATGGCAACGATCCCCCCTGCATCTGCCTCACCTATCCTTGCTCCGCTAATGCTCGCCTCACCTTTAACCTCTGTCGGCCCCTTCTAGAACTGCACTTGTTATACATACGGAGTACAAAACAATAAATATCATTCAAATAATTAGTTAATCATAACATTTCATATTTATAAGTAATATAAAAATATTTTACAAAATAGTTACTTAAGCATAACATTCTAAGTAAAAATATATCGAAGTAGACAACAAAGGGTATAGCCGTATAGGTGGGTGCTCGCCTGGGTGTATCCTTAGATGGCCTTAATCTGCTTGGTGGATGCCTACAGGATGATGGGAGGGGGTGTATGTTACTCCGTATAACAGATGCGAGAAAGAAGATAAAAATGAACAACAAAGAAAGCAACACGCAAATTTACGTGGTTTACTAACGGTGCGTTAGCTACGTCCTCAGGGCAGAAGTGAGAAAGTTTACCATATTGTGAGGAGAGAACAAGCTTACCTTTTTTTTAGGGTTGGAGGTTAGAGAGTTTATAAAGTACTCTCTAACCTATTAGACAAAAGACCTAATAAAACCCAAAAAAATCCATATGAGCGCTGACTTATTGTGGACAGCAACTTCTAACAATGTTACTCCATATGAGCGCTAGCTCATTCTGGACATCAACTTTCAAACAGATCCAAGGCACAAATCTAACAAATCTCCACCTTGAGTTGAATCCTCTCACAATCAGACAGATGTACATATGCACCTGTAGATATCGGTATCTATACCCCCCAAACACAACTCTGTGATGAAACGGACTTTCAAATGTATGTTTTACATAGTGTTAAAACGGTACAAAGTGTCTAAAACACTTTAGTCATTTGGCGCATTTAAATGTGAATTTGCATGTCGTGTAAAATGAGTATTCATTTAGTCATTTTATTGGAGGCGACCCAACACAAAACAAGCTTTTTTCCACACAAAAAACCCATAAACAACTACAAAAACAAATCTCGAGATGTCATACGCTCAAGCCGAGCTCACGTCAAAACACACCTCACAAATATAAAACAGTTCAAGACAAAAACATTTTTCGGCCCGAGACCCGAAAAAGCACGAAACGACAAAATTAACCCAAAACAGCCCAAACACGCAATAAACACACCTACCCAACCTAGCTACATAAGCCTATGTAGCCCATTCACAACCACACAACCCAAAATTGAAAAACAAATCACCAGTTGGCGATTAACATACTTGTCTGGCACACACCTGCGATTAACCCACTAAATCGCCTGTACACTGGCGATTTACTGCTTGTTACCTCAAATACTCGACCAAACCACTATAAATACTCACCCCATTTCGACATTCAAAAGGGGGGGCTCCCTCTCTCGAGCCCTCTCTCTCCTCTCTTTCTCTCTCAACTTTTTCACTATTCACACCAAGTCAGATAAATAGGTTACATTAACCCTACCCCATATTGGCATTGCGAACCCGTATTCGTAATACGGTTGTAGCAATTTGGATTTCTAATACCCCGCCAATATCGCATAAGCAACGACCCAATTTCACTAACAAACGGATTACACCTTACATTTACATTAAGCAAATTCTCATTCATGCTTTCAAACGACTAAACATGATTTCGACATAATTTGTACCGTCTTCATTTGTAACAACCTGGATTATTCAAGCAGAATAAAATAGGTTTTAAAAAGAGTTTTAAGAAGAAATCAAACGAAAATGAGGTACGGTGGCGGAATCACCGTGTAATGCGAGTCATCACTCACTAACAACTAAACGATCAGTAAAAAGGTAGGCCTTGAGGCCTAGCAATGGAGAGTAAATACCCCTTACAATCCATAAACCAAAATACAATAGTATGATAACGATAATGAGTCTAAACCAACACATGTCTAATCCAAGTCTCATCAAAAGCTAGCTACGGGGTCATCATTCCTCACGACTTCTCACACAGTCCCGTCCCCGCGCATACCTGCCGCAAAAACATGCAACAACCACAGTCAGTGGGGAGTAACTAGGTGCTCCCCAGTCATATTTCAACAAGACAAACATAACTAACAACCCAACCAGCACCTTACCTGGCCTACGGCCTATGATCAGAGTATAACCAATAACAACCAACAACAACAAGGTACAACAATCAATTTACAACCTCAACTGTCATCAACAAAGTGACAATCAACAATCATCAAACGCAAGAGAAAGCACGGAGTATTGGGTGCTACAAAACACCCCGGGCCCTACAAAAGACCCAAACCTATGGCGGCACTACAAAATGCCTCAATACAATTGTCTAAGTTTGGTCAAACCCACCCCTACAAAAGAGTGTCGACATTCAAACTGCTACAAAACGACAATCAAATCATAGTCTCAGAGCCACTACAAAATGGTTGAGAACCCACGACAGACGGCATCCATCCTACAAAAGACGTTGTAACTCCTCACGCACGAGCCAAACAGTACCCATACGCACACTCAACTCAAGCATACCACAATCAATACAACATGCTCAATCTCATACTCAAGCTCAAACCAACACAATATAGCTCAACATTATCATATCAATTCATTTTACAACCTTTACTAACAAGTTTACAACCAAAATCACAACAGTGGACTACCAAAGTGAATGATCATATTACTTTAGGTGAAATCATGCCCAATCTGTCAAAACCAATGCAAGACAATAACTTTATGCTTCAATACACTATCACCATCCATAAACAAGCATACAAACATCCTAAACATGCTTCTAGACTCTTTTAGTATGAGGCCGACTCGAACAAGCATATATGATCATATGAGCAACAATAAAAGCCAAAGGTCACACCTTTTTTCAATCATACAATCATTAACAATGAACCATTCAACAACAAAGGCCTCATACATGTCGAAATACAACTAGGGCTACACCCAGTTACCTTTTTAAAGCAACCAATCAACTAGCCTTCCTCTTCTTCGATATAGATTGTATCCTACTCGGTCAACTCGTCTTCTCCTTTGATCATAAGCACATATAATACATAAAATATAAGCATACAAACACATACACATAAAATAATGTAAAAACTAAGAAAACTAAACCTAAAACGATAGAGAATTGAAGGAATACCGAAGAACAAGGAAAGGAATGAGATTAGGGTTGAAAAGTTAGAAACTTGAAGGATTTAAATGAAGGAATTATAAGAGAATTAATGGAAGTTTAGGAGAGAGAAGAGAGGGTTTTAATATTTGAGGATGAAATAATGAGTATTAAGATGTAATTAGGGCTTAGGAGAGATTAAAAGCTAAGAATTTCGAGTCCTAATGACCCACGGATCAAAGCGCAAATCACCCGCACAAAGCAGAGCTGCCCGCGCCCCGCTCGCGCCCCATCCGCGCCTTGGTCGCTCCCCGCTCACGCCCCACTCGCGCCTTTTGTTCTGTTTTTCCTGGATGACTTTCTTCATTCCCGCGAACTCCTCTGCTCGCCCCTTGCTCGCCCCTAGCTCGCCAAAAAGGCTCTGACCAGCTCCAAGACCCTCTAATCACCTCCAAACTCCCCCACACACTCACACACCCAACAAACACCTCGATAAACGCAAGCTCGACCTCGCCAAAGAGGCGCAAAACTAACCATTAGGACCCTCGTTAGTAAGTTGCGAGAACCCGCTATCGAGACCTAAAGGAAGTTTAAGACCGAGAGGACGAGCTACATCCTTAGCATGTGTGATTCTCTACTCAAACCGATTATCATCCCTTAACCTAGCTTTCCCATGCCAAGCCCGACTTCCTAGACCTTTTCCTTATAAGCTTAAACCCATTTCCTTCACTCTAGCTATAACAAACCCTCAGACCACGAGCCGAGGGAGTTTAGAATCGTCCCATAAGTAACCTACATTAGCAACGATCTCCCTGTGGATTAGACCAGAGCTTACCCTAGCTACCTTAGAGTTTGTCAGGTTTATTTTTAATTAGGCGAGTACGACTAAAGCCTATCAAATATCAATTAATTAATAAGGAATCTAATTAATGTGGTTTGGAATCTAACAGCAATGATTCCCTATTTACTTAAATGAAAATGTGAGTCTGCATGTTATGGGAATTCTACTTTCCATAGGATTTTCAGATTCCCCCAATTTTCAAAAAAAAAAAAAAAGGTTACTAAACAACTTGCAAAACTCAACTTTCCTAGCATTTTAAAATTCTTATGTTTTTAGGGAAATTTAATGATGAATTACTTAATTTATTTAAGTTAAATAATTATGATGATTGCATTAGATTATTTTCTATCATTATTTTTACTTGTCAAATTATGACAATATTATAATGATATTTTATATTATGGAGTATATGTGAATACATGATGTCAAGTTTGTATTAAGGAAAGTTTAATTATTAATATTAAACTTATTGTCTTTATTATCTTATATGATGAATTAAAACATAATTGCATTACTTATGACATTAATTAAATTGAATAATAATGATATACTCGTATAATTGAGTAACTAGTGATGTGACCCGTGATTTCACGGGGCCTCTTTAAATTTTCTTGTGTGGTTTAACTGTTTTAAATAACGACCTGAGTATTTGATTGTGTTTTTTCATTCCAAATGTGATTGTCGGCCAAACTCCAAATTATTAATCCTACGTCTATTCATATCATTGTGAAACTTTTTTCAGTTCAATTGAACATAAAAATCATCAGTTGTTCAGACATCGTTTTGAAAAGCGTAATTCCAAACATGACTTTTTCCCTATTCAGTTTGTTCTCTTCCTGTCCTCCTTGTCCTTTTCTTTTATTGTGGGGGTACTTTCAATTTTCTTTTGTTCATTCGGCTGTTTTCTGGTCTGCTGTTTGTCGCTTTGTTTGTCTTTGCCTTTTTTTATCCGTTGGTTCGTTGGGTTTGTCTTCTTTTTCGATCCTGCCACATTTAGTTGTTAGGTTTTTTTTTGTTTGGTTGCTATTGTCTCTGTTTACTTACTTTGATTTTTTGGCTATGCTGTTTTCGTTCCATTCCTTGCCTCGGTTCTTTTGTGGGATTCCATTGTCCTTGTGTTGTTCTTCTTCTTTTTCTTCGGTGTCCTGTTTTATTTGTTTCTTATTTATTGTCCTTGATAAGGTGAAAATTGCGTATTACTCGATTACTGTTGAATTCGTTAAGCCAACATAGTTTTGTTGTTTACCTCTTCTTGGTTGCTTTCTTCGTGCTTTTCTTCGTTTTGTTTGCTGTACGACAAAGTCTTTTGGACCTTGAGCTCTGTTTCGTTTGTGTACATGTTGTAGCCCACCTTTACCTTGAATTTGAATTCTTTCCCTACACAGCTTTCCAGTATTTCATATACCTGTTGTCTCCTGTCTTCCTGCATTTTTTGTTAAGAGTGAGCTGTTATTTTTTTTTTGTTTCCTCGTGTTTGAGTTGTTGGTTGTTCCTTTGTTTTTGTTTTGTTTTGTTTTGTCGTACGTACCTTTTCATTTAGTGCGATTAGTCTTTCGATCGCTTGTTGATCACCCTTTTTGCTTCTTTGTTAAATAGGACGACGTTTGCTGTTTCCCTTCCATCTGCTATAGTGGCCATTAGTTTGTACCTGCGATTTTGTTTTCATCAGATATCATTCCGTGCTGAACTTTTTTTTGTTCCCAATGGGTTTTTTATGCTATTTGGTTTTGTTACCTTTGTGTTGGGTAGTCGATCTTTTTGTTGCAGCGCCGACAATATCCGTCTTGGTCTAGACCAGTTTTACATGGTGGACATGATAAATATTTCCAGTCGACATCTGTGCGGACGTGCGTTATTTTCTCGTAGCATAGGTACTGTTGGTCCTGAGTGGGTGTTTGTTGTTGTAGCAGTTCTACTATAGTTTTCTCCTCGAGTTCTTCTATTTCGTCATTTTTGTCATTGATCACGTATTGTACTTTTGTTGGTATGTTAGTCCTGCATGTTTTTTTGGCTATAAGATTACTTAATTGGGTTTTTTTGGTATGTAATTGTGGTTTAATTTGTCGATTACCTGTTCTGGATTTCCTTTGTCTCGGGTATGTCGAGGTTTAGATACACCTTTGTAACGTAAGTGGACTGCAGCTGGCATTCTCCTGTTTTTGTTTTGATTTTTTTTAGCACAGTTCAGATCATAAATTTTTCATTGTGTTAATATTTGTACTACGTTCGTCCAACTTTACATGGGTCATATATTACATGTTTTGGGTTCTTTTTTGTGTTTTTTGTTTGTGCTGGGTTTTTTTTTTTTTTTTTTTTTTTAAAGTCGAGAATCGTGTGTACATTTTTCTACTTTTTCTTTATCATTAATCCTTTGTTTGTGGAAATCCTTCTAGGATATATTAATTACCAACAACCTGTCATCATCTTAATCCTTAACAATATTTTCTACAACTCCGCATTATGAAGTCGATGTTCTAAATATGTCTACACTACTCAGGTTACCGATACTGACCTAAACAATTATACATGTTGCTTCGTTCAATAATAGGAGTAATAATAATAACATTGTTGATTTAAGTCAGGTGATTTTATTTTTTCGTTGTCAGTTAATATTGTGTTCCAATTTAGGTGTATTTAGCTTTTTTTTTTTTTTTTTTAATCTTACATATTAATGATATTCACACATAATCGACCTGCAAATAGACTATATTGTCATGTTATGTGTTAAAAATAACATAATATTATGTGACTACCCGCGGGAGCACTATCAAATACTCCCTCCATTCAACTCCAAATTGCACTTATTCCTTTTCGGTCCATTCACATCCAAATTGCACATTTCCTTTTTTGGCTATACAAATAATACTATTATATTACTAGGGCCCACATCTTTAATACAAATAACATTAAATATTAAGATTTTCTCCCCTCTAGTTGTCCTTTTAATATTATAAAATCGTTTTCTTAAAACTTGTGCATAAAGCATAAGTGCGATTTCGTTTTGAATGGAGGGAGTATTTGTTGTTTTATAAATTTGAAGCCTTATTTTTTTTTCTTTGCTTTATATAAAGAGGTAAAATTCCACCTAATGAAGTGCAATCTTATGCTAACTTTATTGTTAAGCTTAATGGAACAAACTATTATGAATGGAAAGAGTAGTTGAACTCACTTAGCGGTTAGTAGAGTTGGATTCTTGTCTTCGCAAAGACAAAGTCATCTAACTTAACTGATAAAGTACCCTACTTGAGTATTTCTCTATGAAGTTTAAGAGAGGACTGATAGATTATTGTTCAACGGTACTTAAAGTTCGATGGAATCGTTACTTATTTGGTTATTTTCGAGCAGGTTAGGCCAAATTATTTTAGCCATGTTTATAATTGTTTTTCGGATTAGGTTGATTTTTAACAGGTGTAGTCCGACATCTTTAGCTTAAAGTGTTATATTCACCTTTAGTAGCTAGGTATTATGAGAAAAGAAGAAGAAAAAAAAAAAAGGTTTTTCCCATCTATACCCTCGTAATTTTCACTTTTTCCAGTTGTACCTCTGCATTTGGCGTATTCTCAGTTGTACCCTTAAACTTATTAATGTAGTCTCAACCGTAACCAAACTAGAGTAAACCGTTAAATTTAGTCGTTAGTTATGTATCTGCACTATGAGTCCTTGAATAAATATGCTCGCTTGAGGATGGGTGTCCTGTCCCAACCTTCACGGGCTGCATTTGTACCTCTTAGGAAATACAGTATATATTAGGGATGTTGAGGGTGTCCTGTCCCTCTTAGATGTGAGAATTAGCTAAGCTAGTAGCTACGCTTAAAAGCACGATGGCTTAATCTTTATCATATTAATCGACTTTTCTTCGTTGCGGCAGCCTTGTATTAAAAGGACGGACGCTATGACACTCGACGTCCGGCCTAAGTGAAAGCAGCTTGGCTTAATCTTTACATGACTTTTCTTCATTGCGGAAGTCATGATATCTGTGGTAGGCCATTTCCTCAACAAGCTGGTCTCGTAAACAAACTGAAGCACAAATTGTGATTGTTACGTATGAATAATCCGTTATGTTTTGATCGGCAAAACTGCAAGGAATGGAATATATGAGGCAATAACGTCAGCCAATATATTTTGAATATAGAATAATCTGGTACTCAAATATTCACAAATCAAATACATGTTTGATGTCTAAAGGTTTTCCATTGATACAAGCATACAATGGGTCATTTTTCCAGGCCGATCCTTGGGCATTCTTCACCCTAGTTTCCCATAATTGTTGTCGTCCCTATTAACGGAACAAGCGCTAAGTAGAATATGAAGATAATTGATAGCCTTGTATGTTTATGGAACAGGCTTATCTACAGAAAAAATTCAACCTTTGGGCGCAAATAACGTAAAACATCCACGATATGATATTCCTTTTACGTACATCTTGATAGACTTGGAGGAGTATGATAAAGCAATAAGATTTAGTACTTTGTTACAAGCTACCTTTGACGTTGTATTATTCCGTGTCACGAATAGATCATATCACCTACATATGTATGTATGCATTTTAAATTCTGCAAAAAGAGACGAAAAACAAGTTGTAGACCGACTAAAGAGCGTAAGTTGCTTTTAGGTAATCAACTATCTCTGCACTTTCAAACATTTGCACTCCTGTATTTGGATCTTCTAAATATGGCACCTGTAACGATCATTGTTACTACATCCATACTTTGATAGTGTGGCGAAAGAAAGAGTCGACTACACAAATGTCAAAGAGATTACCTGAAAATGACCCACTCGTGCATATAGATCTTGTCTTTTAGGGCTGCCGCGTGCACAACTGTAACATATCAGAGTTTAGCTAAGCGGATCTCTATCAAGAACAAAGACACACTGCTGCAAAAATTAAAGGCTACTGAGTTATATTTTGTAAAATAAGACGAATGATGATTGGGCATCGTTGTCTTCTACTTTTCTTAGGAATACTCTGTGTGACAGTGTATCAGGACACAAAATCCACAAATACGAAACACTGTTCTGACCGTTGACTCCTACCTGTCATGCCACAGGGTGGTCGCTAAGTTTTACTGTGTAATTCCCTGCCTTTCTTTCATTTGACGACATTTATACACAAGTTTTGGTTAGCGGAGTATATACTTGGAGACGAAGATTACAATCGCTAAGCTATGAGAATCGTAATCCTAGCAAAGTAGCAATGATCTTCGTAAGTAATACTCCCTCCATCTCATTTACATTGCATACGCCTCAAACCTAAGAGGTTTGCAGACAAAACGACAAGATTTCAAGACGAAAGAGTGAGGTTTAACACACATAACGGGTTCTTTTTGGTGGTTAAACCTAAACAAAATCTGATTTTTTTCATCTAAAATGTCTGGCCTTCATTGTAAAAGGCCACAAGTCTGACTAGAACCAAACGGTTAGATTGTCAGATAAATGTATTTCAGAAAACATATCAGTCATCAACGAAACAATGCTGCAACACTCATGTCACAAGAAAAGAGGTGTTAAACACCAAGAACGTAAAGTAGAATACGGCAATACTCAGCCACATGGAAGAACATCAGAGAAAAATTCATAAACTGTAGGCATCCTGTAAAAATGTTGAGAGAAATGAGCCCATATCCACAAAGACAGATTGGCAAATGAAGGCCCAACAGTATTGGGGTGAAAGAACAAAATCAATGAGGAAGATGACAAAATAGTTGTTTTCTCTTAGAATGTTTTCTAGGGTTTCGTGTAACTCAATATAAATACCAAAAGGATCAGAATTACATTGTAAGAAAAACAAAAACAAGAAAGAGAGCTTTACAGCCGTTTATCCAAGAAATTGATTTGAGCTCAAAGTAACAGAGCCTTCTATCTCAGGTCTTCCTTCTCGTTGCTTTTTACCAATTCTCAGTGTCTATCATGTTGTTTATATGTTGAAATCTTCATGGTATCAGAGCCTTGTGCTCTTGATAGCCACTGAAGGTTGGTGTTAGGTGTGTTTCTTCTTTGTTTGGTGTGTAAAGTTGTGATCTTTTCTATAATTTCTGCATGTTGTGTGTGTTTATCTGTTTTAGTGAATCAATCTATATCGTCTAAGTATGGCTGACTCTGAATCAAACAATACTACCATGGCTGTCACTGATCCTTTGTACTACAACCCTTCTGAGAGTGGAATCTTAAAAATCACACCTGGACTGACTGGTGTTGAGAACTACGGTCCATGGAGACGTCAGATGGAGTTGGCCCTTTCTGCAAAAAGGAAGTTAGGCTTTGTGACAGGGAAAGTGGAAAGACATGCCACTGATACAGACAAGCAAGAGGCATGGGATGTTTCAAATAGCTTGGTGACTTCCTGGCTCATTCAGAATGTCAGTGACAAGATTAAGCTGGTGATTATGTATGGAGAGAGTGCTAAGGAGATCTGGGAGACTCTTGAGAGGAGATACATTGTAGCCAATGGGGCTAGGAAATTTAAGCTGAACAAAGATTGCTATGAGGTTGGTCAAGGTGGAAGAACCATTGAAGAATTCTATACTCAACTTCAGATTATTTGGGATGAGCTTGACAATATGAGTACTCTTCCTGCCATCTCTACAAGGAATGCTGAAGTCACTGCTTATCTGAAAGCTGTGGAAGTTCAGAATGAGGAGAGAAAGTTATTTCAACTCTTGAATGGGCTGGACAAAGAATATGCCAACCTGAGGAGCAACATCTTGCTCATGAGTCCTCTTCCCTCAATTGAGTCTGCTGTCTCTCTCTTGCTTCAGGAAGAAGCTCAGAACAACAACATTGGGGTTACAAAATCTCATGAAGCCACAGCCTTTCTGAGCAAGAGGGAGACTGAATTTGAGCAATGCAAGCATTGTGGAAGGAAAAATCACAAGGCTGAAGAGTGTTGGGAGATAGTTGGGTATCCTGTGAATCATCCTAAGAACAAGAGGGGTGGATTCAAAGGAACATCAAGGAATGCTGGAAGCTACAGGGGTCAGAAAACCTACTCAGGAGGACAAAACTTTCAATCTGGACAGTACAAGGGGCCAAGGAAGATGGCTGCAAATGCAAACTCAAATCAGAATGATCTTGCTTCAGCAATTGGGGCTGCTACTCAACAACTTGAGAACCTGTTGAAGATGGTACCAAACGTGAATCATGGGAATGTCAAGGCTGGTGCAGAAACAGATGAGGAGATAGAATGCAATTTTGCAGGTACTGTTAACAGTCTAAATCTGAGTAAAAGTTCTTGTGAGTGGATCATGGATTCAGGAGCATCTGATCACATGGTGTCAAATATAGATATGTTGGTCAATCTGCAGAAAATGAAAAATGGTCCTAGGGTTAACTTACCTAATGGAGATGTTGTGAGAGTAACTTGTAAGGGTGATGTGATTGTAAAAGGGGATTTTGTGCTAAAGAATGTTCTATATGTTCCAGAATTCAGACATAATCTGTTGTCTGTTCAAAAGTTTGCACAAGACAATCAATGCAAGGTGGTTTTTAGTGACACTATGTGGTATGTGCAGGGCTCTGAAGATGATCATTTGAAGTGGACAGGAAGAGTGAAGAATGGATTATATTACTTGAGTCTTCATGATTTGGTAAATAATGGTAGGACTAATGAATCTTTAGGTTTTTGCTCATCAAACTCTACTGCTAATGTTGAGACTGAATGCTGTAGGACTGTGGTTACAAAATTTTTGGTTAATGAAAAAGAGTATGCTATTTGGCATAAGAGATTGGGTCATGCACCTGTTTCAAAGTTAAAGCATGTTTTTGCTATTGATTTTAATGTTGCAAATGCTGATCTTATGTGTCTTACTTGTCCTATGGCTAAACATGCTAAGGCTCCTTATTGTCAAAGCTTTACAAGGGCTGAAAAACCCTTTGATCTCATACATATTGACATTTGGGGTGCTTATAGAGTGAAGTATAAAGGAAGATACAAGTATTTCTTAACCTTGGTGGATGATTTTTCAAGAGGCACTTGGGTATATCTCATTCCACACAAGTCTGATGCTTTCAAATACATTAAAGTGTTCTATGAGTATGTGAGGACACAATTTGACAGAAGAATCAAAGTCTTCAGAAGTGATAACGCATTGGAATTTGATGATCAATACTGTACTGACTTCTTTCAGCAGAATGGGATTGTGCATCAAACCAGCATAGCTGGCAGACCTCAGCAAAATGGGGTTGTGGAGCGCAAACACAGGCATCTATTGGAGATAAGTAGAGCCCTAAGGTTTCAGGCTGGATTACCTTTGGAGTACTGGGGTGATTGTGTCATGACAGCAGCTTATGTTATCAATAGGCTGCCATCAAGTGTGAGAAGCAACAAAACTCCCTATGAACTTATCTACAAGAAGATACCTGAGTATGGGCACATGAAGGTCTTTGGATGTCTTGTGATGGCTTACAATACTGATAGAAAAAGGGACAAATTGCAGCCTAGAAGTGTTCCTTGCATATTCTTGGGCTACCCTGCAACACAAAAGGGATACATGGTTCAGGAGATTGAATCAAAGAAGAGGTTTGTGACAAGAGACACAAAGTTTTATGAACATATAATACCTTATCCTCAGAAAGAAAAATTCAGACTGAGTGAGCTGGTGACAGGTCTGAACTTTTCTGATGAATATGATCTGGGTGATGTGTTGGAGGTTCCACTTACTGGTACTGATCAGCACAATGAAAATGAGTTCAATGAAGCTCAGGAAAATCCTGAAGAACAGACAAATACACCTCAGACTGAGGAAGAAGAAGAAGAACATCAAGAGATTCAAACTGAACAAGAAGAATCTCAAGTTACTCAGCCTGAGCAACAGACCAGGCCTGTGAGAGAAAGGAGGCCTCCATCCTGGATGGGAGACTTTGTCATAAATGGCAAAGGCAGACAAAGAAGAGCCACAATGGCTAACAGAGTGACTGAAGCAGAAGTTCAAACATCTTTTGCAAATATGGTGAATCATATCACTAACCTCAAGGAACCAAAGCTTCTTGTGGAGGCCTTGGCTGATGACAGGTGGGTAGATGCCATGAACAAAGAATTAACAGCTCTAGAAGATAATGAAACTTGGGAGATTACAAACTTACCTGACACCAGAAAAGCCATAGGTTGTAAATGGGTCTACAAGCTCAAGTTTCAGCCTGATGGAACTCTTGAGAGACACAAAGCAAGGCTGGTAATTCAAGGGTTTAGACAAAGAGCAGGCCTGGATTACTCAGAGACATTTGCACCTGTGGCAAAGATGTCAACTGTGAGAGCTCTTCTGGCTGTTGCAGCTATGGAGAAGTGGAAAACTTACCAAATGGATGTGACAAACGCATTTCTTCATGGTGACTTGTATGAAGATGTGTACATGGTGATGCCTGAAGGATACACCAAGTTGGGAGACAGATTGAAGGTGAATCAGAAGATCACAAGTCAGCCAGAAGAAGCCAAAGTTTGCAGACTGAAAAAGGCATTATATGGGTTGAAGCAAGCCCCAAGACAATGGTTTGCAAAATTGTCTTCAACTCTTATCAATGCTGGATACAAACAATCAAGCTCAGATCATTCTTTGTTTGTGAAGATGCAAGGAGCTCATATCACAGCAGTCCTTGTGTACGTTGATGATATGGTGATCACAGGAAATCATGACTCAGAGATAATGCTTCTCAAGGATGTGCTGAGCTCAAAGTTTCATATGAAAGATCTTGGGAGATTGTCTTATTTCCTAGGAATTGAAGTTGATCATACTCCTCAAGGTATGTTTCTTTCTCAAAAGAAGTATACAAGTGACATGTTAAGAGAATTTGGAGTTCTGAAGGAGAGATCTTTGAGAATCCCTTTGGATGTGCATACCAAACTTGAACCTAACAAGGGAACACCATTGGAAAGACCTGATGACTACAGAAGATTGGTGGGTAAGCTTATATATTTGACTATAACAAGACCTGATATAGCTTACTCAGTCCAGATTTTGAGCCAATTTGTTCAAGCTCCAACTTCGGATCATATGCAAGCTGCCAAGAGGGTATTGAGATACTTGAAGCATGCACCAGGTCAAGGAATTCTGCTAGCAAATGCTTCAGCAGCTACTCTGACTGCCTACTGCGACTCTGATTGGGCTGCTTGCCCTTATACAAGGAGATCAACAACTGGATTTTGTGTTCTCCTTGGTAAATCACCAGTGTCCTGGAAGTCTAAAAAGCAGAGTGTAGTTGCAAGATCGTCTGCAGAAGCTGAATACAGGGCCATGGCCTTGACCACTTGTGAAGTAACTTGGATGAGGAGTTTGCTCAAGGATTTGGGAATAAAGAAGCTTCCAATCACGTATCTTCACTGTGATAATCAAGCAGCGCTTGCTATAGCGGCTAATCCTGTGTATCATGAGAGAACAAAACACATTGAAGTGGATTGTCACTTCATCAGAGAGAAGGTGGCTGAAGGGGTGATACAACCAGCTTATATCTCGAGTCATCAACAAGTTGCAGATGTCTTTACCAAACCTCTTCAGATTGCTTCACACCATAAACTTCTAAGCAAGATGGGAGTGATGAAGACTCCACACTCTCATCTTGAGGGGGAGTGTAAAAATGTTGAGAGAAATGAGCCCATATCCACAAAGACAGATTGGCAAATGAAGGCCCAACAGTATTGGGGTGAAAGAACAAAATCAATGAGGAAGATGACAAAATAGTTGTTTTCTCTTAGAATGTTTTCTAGGGTTTCGTGTAACTCAATATAAATACCAAAAGGATCAGAATTACATTGTAAGAAAAACAAAAACAAGAAAGAGAGCTTTACAGCCGTTTATCCAAGAAATTGATTTGAGCTCAAAGTAACAGAGCCTTCTATCTCAGGTCTTCCTTCTCGTTGCTTTTTACCAATTCTCAGTGTCTATCATGTTGTTTATATGTTGAAATCTTCACATCCGGGTTCTCTACCCAAAATACAGAGAGTGAAACACAGATATACAAACAAATTCCATCCCAAAAATATGCTCTACATGTGGAAAAAATTGCTACAAGCCTACAACATAAACTTAATAACCTTTGATGAAATGATACACTCGTGTTTAAACGAAAGTCAAACTGTCACCACCAAATTGAAGGAAATACAATAATTACACCAATACCTGCGTTGGATGTGTGGCAACTCCAACTCTACGAGTACCTCACGTACAACTTTGCAGAAGGGGGAACCCTGAAATGATAAATTGCACAGCTTAGACACTGATGCTGAATCTCAAGGCGATGAAAGGAGATAAATATTTGATGATCATGACCTCATATGCCCATAATGTAAGTGGCTCAGAAGGCATTTTTGCTGGATTATAAGATTGCCCCTGAAAGGAACGGAAAATATAAAAGAAAAATAACAGTCTAGTGGCCAGTAGTCAATGATTGAATACTTTGTAATCATAAACATAGACATCGATTAGAAAGATAACTAACTCGACCCAAACGGCCAATCATAGCAAATCCTTCGGTTAGAGTCTGTACAAAACAAAACAATATAATCAAATGTTCAGCATTTGGACCAAAGAAATTAAAGGAAATGATCAAAAGGTCGATGCACACTTCTCAAATAAAACCATATACTGACCGTTAATAGACCTAATGACAACAGAAGCGGAACTTGACCATCACCTGCAAAAGAGACATCATAATCAGAAATGTATCAAGAAAATTTTAGCTTGAAGCAGTAGACAGTTCAATAATGATGGGCAGAACAGTAGTAACTCGATCAACGAAAATACGGGTTGTTCATATTGTGAATATTTTCCAATTATTTTGGGACAAGTCAAAAATGGAAAGGGAACAACATAAATGTGATAGCGTAAGCAAACAAAAACGGCGAAAGTGAAAAAGAAAAGAACGGCATAAGAATTTTACATGGTTCACGAACAACTTGTTAGCTTGTTTGTCAATTCACAAGATACTCGGACAATGTTCGTCAACTTGTTAGCCTAAGAGTCCTCCTATATTTAACTATATGAGATTTACCATGCTTGCATCACCAATGTGGGACTTTGGTACCTATACATACTAAGCACAATGCCTACACTTCGGTTTGGATTGAGGAAATTGGAGGGAAAGGAAGGGAAATGGTAGAATTTATCTTCTCAATATGCATTCTCCACAATTGCATCTTTCAACGATCGTGTGTTCGTTACAGTGGAAGCAATCAAACACGACAAGAGCAAGAAAGAAATGAGCGACGCAAGAATTTTACGTCCACAACCGAAAGGAGATCTTTTTACTATGGAATGCAAATTAATCTACTTTTACAAGATAGTTTGGTCCTCCCAATATGTAAGGAGAACTCCACTTGCACCACCGAAAGAAGATTTTTTACTATGGGATGCAAACTAATCTACTTTTACAAGCTACCTTTGTCTATATACAAGATACGGAGTAGTTTTAAGCAGAAGGGTTCTCCCATATGGAATGAAAACTCCACTTGCACCACCGATGTCTCACACCGACACAAAAAAAATTTAAGTGGCTCACAAACAACCTGTAAGCGAAATTCACAACTAAAAGTAATTTTTTACTGGTAGAAAGCAAATTACTCCATACACCTTTTATAAGGTATCTTTGTTAATAGACAAGATACCTAGAGCATTTGATTTCTTGAAGTGGCTATAAAAGCATACGGGTCCTCTTATATATAAGTATAAGATTACCTAACTCTATTTGCACCATCAATGTGGGATAATGGTACTTATTCATACTAAGCAAACAATGCCCACACTTACTTGCTCCATCAATGTGGGACGAACCACAAAGCAAGTAAGTGTCTATCTTGCCTTTAAACTGTTGAAATGTGACTTGAAGATAGTAACTTACTCGTTTTGTAGCTTGTCCCACATTGGTAGAGAAAGCAAAACAGTAAGAGTGATAATGGTGCTTAAGTATAATTAAGTATCAAAGTCCCACATCGGTAGTGCAAGTAGAGTTGGGTAATGCAATCCCCTACTTATATAGGGGAAAACTCTTGGTTATTCAAAATATCGAAGTCCCACATGACCGTGGAAGTATAGTCGAGTAAATCTATACTTGTATGTATATTGGAGGACCCATAAGCTTTTTGGTCACTCTATTCGGTTGTGGATGTATTTAAAAAGGGCATGGGTCTTGCCTCATTCACTCCAGACATGCATGGGGTACCTGAGACGTGGGTACAGAAGGTCCCACACTGGTGGTGGAAGTAGAGTTGGGAAATCCTTATATATATATGGGAGAACCCTTGGGCTTTTTGAAGTACCAAAGTCACACATTGGTGTGCAAGTGCCCTTATATAAGTGTCCCATTCACCTTTACACTACCTATGTGGGATGGGATGGATTATGGATATAGTAGCCACTAGCCAGGTTGGTGGTTCTCTGATACCCAAGCTAGTGACAAATACAATTTTAAGGACATAATCATAGTCTTAAGGCCAAAGAATATGTATGAACTTTTCGAGGAACTTTGAATCAGATAAAAGAACAAATCAAAACAAAAGCACAGCAAATATGAAGCAGGAGAAAGAAGAAAGTTGCAGATTTTATGGGATTTGTAGCAATGGGACACCTTAGACGTAGCTTAAAACTGTCGGGTACACCTCAGCCCTCACTACAACACATACATATAGTCCATATACATTATAACCGCAGACATCTTGGCCTCTTGGTTAAGACGTAGATATCTTGACAATAGTAGTTCACAAGCTTGATTCCCCCTTCCCCTATGTATTAAACATATACGGAGTACATTATAGAGTTTCCTTGTTCGTTTATCACCCTAGTTCGCATAGAAATCTCAACATATCAACAGCTTTTTTATCCTCAAAGTACCTATTGCAATATCATTTCTGTTATCCAGAAAATGTTCTTCACATTGTTGTTAGTTGTTACCTTTCTTATACTTTTGATGCTTACCAAGAAAAGATCTCTCCAACATTGAGATAAAAAGAACACATCTAGGCTCTATCAACTGCTCAGTTTAGAGAGGCGCAAGGCGCACCAAGGCACTAAAGGGGCAAGGTGATAACGTGTACCAAGGCACACGCCTTTTTTTTACGCAAAGCACCCTAGTTTTAGCAACAATGTATAAATGGAGGCATGAAAGTACATAGGGAGGTTTAATTTAAAAGAAACAAAGACGTACATGTAGTGCGCACAGTAGAAATACAATTGAAATCAGCAGCATAAACAAACAAATTGACATACCATATTTGTTGACTAAGTAGTTGATAATATCATCTGATTCATACATGGAAACACCGGTGTTAGGATCCACCTGAAATCAATTACCCGTATGAAGCTACACTCGAAAAAATATGTAAAAGAAAGGAAGGGAAGGAAAGAGTAGAAGTAGAAGCGAGCGGAGGGGGTGGAAACCATGTAAGGGAACTGCTTCTTTCCACCCAACTGAATAGCTTGGGGACGAAAGGTAGGGCCGTTGGACGGGCAGGGATAGTAGAGAACATCAATGTCCAACACTGACACGATTTCCCTGACCTGATAAAATTGAATGAGTAGCAGACAGCAGTGAGTAAGTGAGCGAGCGAGTGAGTGAGTATGATCATAAAAATGAAAATAATCTGTCTGCAGTAAGGTAAGAATGGGCGGAGTGGAAAGGTACCTTTCGACAGAAGGGGCAACTGAAAAAGATGAAGAAGATAATTAATTAATACGAGTAAGAGAAAGAATGAAAAGGAAAAGTGGAAAAGGAGGATAGATTAAAACCTTTCAAACTCGTAGATTTGAACGGGCAATTGAGGGCGAGGACCAAGCTTGGAGGTCTCCTTGACAGTAAAACCAGCAAACTCTAAGGCGTATTGTCCGGGAGGAATCTGGTCCTTAGAGACTGGGGAAGCAGAATATCCAGAAACAAAGACGCCGGTTCCAAGACGAAAGAAAAGAGAAAGAGAAGCGCCAACAATGTCGAGTAAACGATCTCCTCTAACTCCGAAACGTTTAGGAGAAGGAGGCTTGAAGTTTGGGGGAGCTGTAATAATAAGCTTCTTGTCAATACCACCATTACTAGCAGCACCAGTTGCACACCTTTTTGTGCTCCCTCCCCCTCCCCCTCCCCCTCCCCATCCCCCTCTTGCTATTGTTGTTGCTGTTGCTGCGTAGTACCCACTCATTTTCTTTGTGTTTTTTTCCTTTTCTTTTTGGTGGATCCTAACACCGGTGTTTGTGGTTTGTTATTTGTGGTTTGTGGTTTGTGATTAGTAACACAGGTGAATCCTAACACCGGTGTTTCCAGCTACTCAATAACTCTATCTTTTTGGTTTGTGGTTTTGTGGTTACTCTGCCTCATGGAGTCAGGGGCATCCCTCACCCTACTGTTGCTCCACCTGGACTACCCTCCATCACTTGCTATTTTCACTCTAAACCCAATATTCTCTCCCTTTTCCATTCATATCCACATTACACTTACACTTTTTGCACAAGTTTTAATAAATAAATAAATAAAATTAATAAAGGACAACAATTCGAACAAATTCTACTTTAAATGGGATCAAGAGTGATATTTTGTGTAAAAATTGAGTGGAAAGCTGAATAAATAAGAAAA
This sequence comes from Dianthus caryophyllus, assembly GCA_023091065.1. Taxonomy (NCBI): domain Eukaryota; kingdom Viridiplantae; phylum Streptophyta; class Magnoliopsida; order Caryophyllales; family Caryophyllaceae; genus Dianthus; species Dianthus caryophyllus. The sequence goes on from CM041529.1 coordinate 56,923, forward strand.
GTGATAGTATGGATTTGAATGAATGAAAATGGTATAGTGGTAGTGTGGATATGAATGGAGAGAGTATATGTTATTTTTTCACGTATTCACCATTCATTGCTTAGTCGTTAGATAGTTTCGGAATTAAATCTACACCCTTAATAGAAAATGGAGAGGATAGAAAATGAAGAGGGTCCAAATTAGGGATGTCAATTTGGCCCGAATCCGTAAAAACTCGATCCACCCGATCCAAATAAATGGATTGTAACCTGACTTAAATGGATGAAAGATGGATGATGGATGAAGTGGATGATGGATCGGGTTAGATTCGGGTGGGCCTTCATCTAATCCGTCACCCGATCCGACATCCACCCGAATAATAATACTACTTTTTTTTTTAATAATTACCAAGATATTAAAAAAATTAAATAAATTTGAGACAACTCATGTTGTAATTGTTTATGGAATTAATCACCTTTTAACTATCTTATCGAAAATTTTAGGGAAAATCGATAATAAGTCATGTTTATATTCATTTTTATTTTTTTTATTTTATTTTTTGTCATCCATTGATTCACCCGATTCACCCGTGGACGACGGGTGGATTGGATTCGGGTGATAGGTTATCGGATGGATGATGGATTCGGGTGGAGTGGGTGGAGTCGGGTGATGGATTCGGGTGAGGCTCCACCCGACCCGAACCCGATCCATTGTCATCCCTAGTCCAAATTAATATACCTCACACCATATTTACCTTTATTTTCACTATTTAGTCAATACCCATATAAAATTACACATCCACGTATAAAAACAACTTATATCATCCACGTATAAAGACACCTTATAATATTTTTAAATAAAAATTAAATGGATAACTATTACTCCGTAGTTTAACCGCTATAAAAAAAAAATATACAAAAGAAATCTAGCCAATAACATCTACAATTCATTTAAAATTAAATTCAAATATTATTCAAGAATTATGGATTCGTTTATTATATAACTCGTGACCCAATTAATAGATACAATTTCTGATTTTATTTAATTTAACCCAATTGTGAGATTATTAAGCCACTTTAATTGGGGTCATGACCCTCTCTAATTTGTTCAATGGGGATAGTAGATGAGTGTGTGGATATTGTGGACCACTAGATTTGGAAAGAAGAGAATTGATTCCCCCATTAGGCCATTCACAAATTCTCATATAAAACGAGTAACCCGTTTTAAGCTTAAAACGGGTCAAATAATTAAGATAAGACAAAAGTAAATAGTATAGGAAAAAGTAGAGTATTTTATTTTATGTGTGCAATTGGATAGATACTTGACCCGTTTTAAGCTTAAAACGGATAACCCGTTTTAAGAGAGACTTATTGTGGCTTTGGTGTGTAGACTGTCAAGATCTCAAGTACATTGTACATTGTACTTAAGTGTATACTGTTCACTTCCGTAGTTTGTTTTTCCATTTACTTATTCACCATAACATAATACGGATAATAATAATAATAATAAATTCTAGAAAACCCTCCTCTATAATTTCCGTTTTTTATTTTTTTTGAAATACTTTTAAGTTGGGGAAAACCTTGTCTTTGTGGTTCCCATTTTTCCAGGTAAACTACTCTTCTCTGTTCCTCAGTAATTCTGATGATACCTGTTTGATTCTTCAATTAATTAATTTATCACTTTAGAGTAGTTTGATTTGGTCTCTTGTACTGTATGTTTCTATACAATTAGAATTTGTTTATTGTTTTGAATTTGTATTCTATGTTATGTTATCATCCATGATTTTTTTCACTTCTAGATTTGGATACCTGTTAATTTCACTTCTCTTTTATAAATATTTCGAAATTAATAAATAAAAGTTTGATTTAAAAATTCATAGATCTTTAAGCTTGTAATATAATCTTTGTTGCACTTTGAAAGCTGTATCAAATTTAGTGTATATTTAGATCTTATTTGACAGAATAATGATGCATGTTCCATACTCCGTATTAAAGTTTCGTTGTCGAAGAACATCATGAAATTGCATGCAGGAGTTGGTCTTTTGGGGGTCTCTAGAAAGTTCCTTTTTTTTTTTTTTTTTTTTTTATGAAATTGCTGATGAATACTTTAGGTGTGGAAAAGACCCATCACATGTGAAATCCCACATCGCTCAAGAAGTGAGAGTTGCTCACTTTATAAGTCTAGGGGCTACTCCTCCCATTACCAATTGGTTTTGGGGTGAAACCCTCTACGCCTTATGGGTCGAGCTCTCTCCTTCCATTCGTGGGGGTGGCCCGGGCCCGTCTCTGGTTTCACATTAGGGCCTTCCCGGTTTACGACAAGAAAGACTTGGGCACACATACTCTTTTTTAGTGATTTAACCTTTTATTGCCGTAGATCGTTAATTTGCTTTACTTGAATCAAAAAAAGGTTGTTGTTTTGGTAATGGGGGAGCGGGTTAATGTTTGATTGATTAATTGATTTGACAGGACAGGACAGGAGAGGGTTGAACGATGCAGTACAAGAACCTTGGTCGGTCTGGTCTCAAGGTGAGCCAGCTATCATACGGAGCATGGGTCAGCTTCGGCAATCAACTTGACGTTAAAGAAGCCAAATCACTGCTACAATGCTGCAGAGACCACGGTGTCAACTTCTTCGACAATGCTGAGGTTTATGCAAATGGACGCGCTGAGGAGATCATGGGACAGGCCATCCGTGAGCTTGGTTGGAAACGTTCTGACATTGTCATCTCCACCAAGATCTTCTGGGGTGGTCCTGGTCCCAACGACAAGGGCCTTTCTCGCAAACACATCGTTGAAGGCACCAAAGCTTCTCTCAAGCGCCTTGATATGGACTACGTTGATATCATCTACTGTCATCGCCCTGATTCTTCCACTCCTATTGAAGAAACTGTCAGGGCTATGAATTTTGTCATTGACCAGGGTTGGGCCTTTTATTGGGGTACCAGCGAGTGGTCTTCTCAGCAAATTACTGAGGCCTGCTCTGCTGCTGAACGTCTCGATTTGATTGGTCCCGTCGTTGAGCAGCCTGAGTACAATCTCTTGTCCAGGCATAAGGTGCCTCTTCTATCCTATATTACTCTTCACTTTTTTTTTTTTTTTTTTTTTTTTTTTTTTTTTTTTTTTTTTTTTTTTGACTTGATGACTTTATATCTTTTACTGAGCGAGTGCAGGTTGAGTCTGAATACCTTCCTTTGTACACCAACTATGGACTGGGTCTCACAACTTGGAGTCCTCTTGCATCTGGAGTACTCACTGGTAAGTACAACAAGGGCACCATCCCAGCAGATAGTCGTTTCGCGCTCGATAATTATAAGGTTAGTCTGTTACTATGCCCTCTTTACTATATCATCCCATGTTTGAAATCTTTTGCTAAACAACATACATTATGAACATCGTACTGTATGCTGTATCGTAATTTTGACCTTTAATAAACTAGTGAGGCCTGATCTGATTGTTTATAGATTTTATTTCTACTTTAATGCATTTACCAGCTCATGAACATCATTGTTCATGGATCAGTTATGTAGACATATACTTGTGCGTGCCTGCAAAGTTCACATACAGCTTCTTTATTGCGTGAAATCACTTTGAAAACCTTGATTATTATTGGAAATCAGTTTTTTTTTTTTTTTTTTTTTTTTTTTGGGGGAACATTACATTCATGTTGTGGTTTCTTGATACATACCCTATCATGGAAAAACCGTTTATCTAAATTATTTCTAGTTAAATTGAGTTACCCACTAGTTCGCACAACGCCTAAAAAATGATGTTTTATTTGTGCTCAGGAAACTGAAATATGCTATGAATAATGTGAAAATAAGATGAGAAAGTGCTAGTGTACCGTATGATTCTATTATTAAGTATGTTGTGAATTTCTCATTTCTCACAATCAATGGGTAGTATTTTTCAATTTTGTCATTTTGAAATTTGATGTTATTGCAATAACTATAGAACATTTTAAGTATTGTTTCCTATTTCAATCCTTCAGTCAAAGTTCAAACATACTAATATTATGATCTAGTGTATTGAGCGTTGTGAACTTGTGATGTCGCAACTTATATACTCAATTAAAATAACAGTTGTATGATGTATTTGTATCGTGGATTTGGAAGTTGCTCCCCTGCGATATATGGCAGTCAAAAAGATCAGGTCACTCATGTGACGTTGCTTGTGTGCCAAGTCTCTGAGATGTTAATGCTAAAGCGTTTCCTTTTGATGAAGATAATTTATAAGGGATAATTGAGGTTTAAACTTAAAACAAAGGGAATAAGGAGGAAAGGGATGGCATGTGTGTGTATCTGAGTTCATTCTCTTCTTTCCATTTGCACAATTACTTTTCTGTTGCTATTTTTTTTCATTACCCACTTAATAACTACTGCCCAATCTTATGCAAACTCCCTGCGTTTTTGGTTGCTAATATCTCTGTTATTGGATCTCAGAATCTCGCTAGCAGGTCCTTGGTCGATGATGTGCTGAAAAAAGTCAACGGATTAAAGCCAATTGCAGATGAATTAAATGTGCCCTTATCTCAACTTGCCATTGCGTGGTGTGCCGCCAATCCTAACGTGTCATCAGTTATAACTGGCGCAACAAAGGAATATCAGGTGAGTTTCAGACTTTTAGACTTCAGAATGCTGTGAAACGTAAAGAGTAGTGTAACATGATGCTAGAATGGATTAAAATAGGTGACAAATCAGTCTTAGTTAATTTGAAATTTGAAACATGTGGAAACCATTTTTAACGGAACCTCTGTACGTAATTTTTTTGTGGGAGAAATGAATGTGAGTGACAACTGACAATCAAGAAGTTGGGAGTGAAGAATATAACATTGAAATAATGACAAATACTTGCAATTATTTGTGACGAATGCAGGTGGAAGAAAACATGAAAGCTATCGATGTGATTCCTAAGCTTACGCCTGCTGTGATGGAGAAAATTGAGGCAGTTGTACAAACTAAACCTAAGAGGACTGAGGCCTATAGGTGATTTTATAGTACAATCCAAGTTCACTGTGAAAATGTGCGCTCGCTTGCAGGTTTTTTCATTACTTGGCCTGCGGAGACTTACATTGTGATTTCAGTCGGTGTTGGTTTTAGCTCTTGTATGGGCTTTCTACTGTTGTAGTACTTTATTATATACAACGTATGGTTGAACTACTCAGAACAAAATTTAAAATTATCTATGACGCGGATATGATTTTTCTTTTTTTATAGATAGAATCTGTTACCTGACTATAAGTGACAACGCCTTCCTCAAATATTTTCCTCCACACATCCCTGACATCGGTCATGCCGAAACAAGTAATCTTATCCAATACAACTGAAAAGGCAAATGTAGATAATTTGCCTCACTGAAGTAGTTTTTACCAGTCGACGACACATAGTTCGTACGACATACATTAGCAAATACGCATCTGAAGCTTGATTCGTGAGACACTAGGCACAACAAGGGTCTACGTCCAACCTAATTACAGTTATACATTTAAATTTAGACTAGTTTGTAACTAACCTTAATACAAATCACATCATTCACATAATCACATATGTAATCTTAATAAACTATTCTGTAGAATTACCTATAGAGAGAGAGAAGTGGAAGCTAGACTGACAGATAGTCGACGCCAGCAACGTCAATGCTCCGTTGTTTACTTAATATTGTCTCTCAGTAAGTGTTAATTGACGGTCCAAAGTCGTATGCCGCAAATTAACAATTTATAACACTTAATTCCTAATACTAAACAAATAGTAAAGCGGAAGTAAGGGGTCGAACCACAGGGAAATAAGGCTTAATCGAATTCTAGCTAAGCGCAGATGAAAGCTAATACAAAGTAGTGAGTGAGAGGGGTTTTGTTGTTTTACTAAACTAAAAACCTAGCACTAAAGCGAACGCAGAGAGTAAAAAAAAGGAATGGAATATAAGAAATAAAAAGGATCTCGGTTCAAGATAAAATCCACGGTTTAGAGTTAATCGATCACGGTTATCCGGTTCTAGTTTATACTCTTGACTACCTTATCGTGAATCATACAATTCTAATTCTCCTTATGTTTAGCTAATTAAAACGTAAACCGTTCTTAACTAACCCTAACCAAAGACAACCTTAACGTAAACCGCTCAAGATTTAATCGATTAGCGAACTTTAACGACAAGAGAATCGATAAGGAACAAATAGCACATACAATCCAGTTGTACTTTAGATGTTATGAAAATCGCTCCTAGGAATAAAAATCAACGTAAACCGTTCAACAATTAAACCTAGTCGTTACTAGCGTTAAGTTAATCAACGTAAACCGTTCAACTAACAAAACTAACAAATACGCAATGAATCAGACGACTAGTTGTACACCTAGCAATCACAAATCAATCACGCAGATAATAATTCAAAACCGAGCAATAATCAATAATCAAAATAAACACAAGAAATCTCAATCTCACAATCAAACAAAAACAGCTTCAATTACTTAAACCTAAAAGGGAGATTAGTTACTCATACCGACGGTTACAAAATGCATGGAAGGTTTGATCTTCAATCCCCCGATTTCAATTACAAAATAAAACTAAAACTAGATCTAAATTCTAAGCTAAGAAAATGAAAGTGAATAAGATGATAATGTGAAAGCTGAAAAATGAAAAGTGAATGATAAAATGAATGGTAATCCCCTTTTTAAGGAAAACCTCCGACTTAAGTAACATACAAAATTACTCAAAAAGCCCAACACTTTGACGCGGGAAAATGAAGCCCACGAAATAAGTTGCTCGCGGGGTGGTCGCGGGCTGGTCGCGGGCCGCTCGCGGACATGTTCTGCCTCTTTCTGCTGCTTCTTTGCTGGCTGTTCTTCCTTGTCCAAGCTTCATCCGTGTTACCTCGTGTCTTGTGATCATTGTAGCTAACTTTAAAACACGACAAAACGCCACAAATCCATGATAACATCTAATCCATTTCAAGTCAACAAACCTCCGTGAAATCGCATGAAAAACATCCTAAACTAAGCCTAAAACGCCACTACTAACCTATACTAAACACGACTCATCAAACTCCCCCACGCTTAAGCTTTTGCTCGTCCTCGAGTAAACTCAAGGAACGCCATCCACTCCAAACCTACACTAGCTCTCAAGAAACGTGGTGGATCCAAATCAAAGTAAGTCGCACTCAAAAACTATAACCTCTAACTCCCTCGAATGGCTTGAGTAATAGCCATTTTTCACTCAACTCGCATCAAAACGACAGAAGTCCTCGAAATCTAGGAAATGCTTACCCATCGACCTAACGACAAACGTGATTATGACGACAGAAACCCAACTACGCCCCTTATTTCTCCATCCTAGCCCGGCTTACTTGTGCTACTAATGTTCTCCTGTGACAAAAGACGTATGTCACACACAAACAACCCACACAAGCAAGCTCCTAAACGCCTCTACTCCGGAAATAAGTCAAACCCAATCGCAAGAGAGGTGCCTCCAACTTCGTGCACCGCGATTACTTCACACCGTAGCCACTATCCTACCCTTCCGTCCTTCTGTGTCACCCTTCTTATGTCGCCACGCCGGTAAAATAGGAAGTATTAGCACATTTTATTTCCTAAATCTCTCATTTTGCCTAGAGTGCCCGCCCTTGCGGGTTTCACTCTAGCTTTATTCACCTCACTCTAACTCTCGTGGCTCGCATCTCGATTCTTCATTTTACTCGGAGTGCCGCCCTTGCGGTTTCACTCCGCCCTCGGCCACATATCCCAATTTTGCCTAGGCGCCCTTTCGGGTTTTCACCTAGCGGGATTCACTTTATTTCTTTTTCATTTTTTTCTGTTTTTTTTTTTTTTTTTTTTTTTTTTTTTTTTTTTTTTCAAACATAAATAAATAGAAAAGTACAAAAATATATACAAAACGGTTGAATTCCCTCCCCCACGCTTAAACCGAACAATGTCCTCATTGTGAGACAGGACATATAAAGAAAAAGGAGAGGAGAATGCATACCGAATTAAGTAGAGGGGGACCCGAAGCACGCGCTGAAGCACGAACGACTTCGGGACCGACGAACACGCTCCTCCGTACGAGCTTCTCTCGCCTGATTGCGCTGCGCAATCTCATCATAAACGGCTTGAGGAGGGGGATGATATACCTCGGGATGCAGCTGTGTGTACATGTCACCAAACGAGCGTTGCAGCGCCAACGCCTCAAGGTTCTGGTCACGAATAAAGCCCATCTCATCACGCAGCTCCTCCATGTTGTCCTCCATAGTGGCTCTCCAGTATTGGTCACTCATGGAGGCTCGAGGCTGACTCGGTTCACCCTCTTCAGCATACTGCTCTCTTCCGCAGCTTCTTCCTCATCATCATCCGACGCAGCAGCAGCCGTAGCAATGCGCACCATCTCAGGGGGATCTGGCGGGATATACAAGTCACGCTTCGTGGGGCCAATCGGAATAGCCTGCCTCTCAGGGCGGGGAAGGCGAAGGTAGGGGACCTTTTCCGAGGTCCCGAGCAGGTAAACATAAGCGTCACCCCTCGCAGTTGGGACGACAGTGCGCATTTGCGCAGAGGGGAGAGTAGGTATGTCGACCACAGGCAGCGCCTCGGCGCTCAAATTTACACCTTGACTAAGAGCGATCAAGGTGATCATGCCCCCTAAAGCAATCTTCCCTGTCGTTACACGGCGGGTCTCCGCACAACTGTTCAAAAACTTGAATATCCAATCAACAGTAGCAGGGTCCTCGGGGTTCATATCGTAAAGCAATTGTAGCCCCGCGCGTTGGATATGAGTAGATTCACCCTTCCCCAAAAATCCCATAGATAGGACCCGGTAAATCAAACGAAGACCGGGATGAGGGATGCGAGTGGGCTTTTCCGAGCCCGTTCGAATGGGGCGGTCCGTGATAGTACTCCAAAATTCAGACAACGCCCGGGGCTCAAGTTCCTCCCCGACAAGCATATCCTCGCGGAACTCGACCCCAAACACCTCTGCTAGCGCCGCATACGACATCCTATACTCCCGGTTGAGCAGACGAAAGGAAATGACTTGAGGATTATCATCAACAGGAGAGAGCAAGGTGGAGAGAAACTCTAAAGTAAGACGCTTATACGTGTGAGCGTGTCTGTCAACAAAATGCGGGAGCCCTGCGCGCGTAAGGAGTCCCTCCACAGCCTCCAACAAACCAAGCTTTACCAAGGTCGGCTTATGAAAGAATTTCGTGACAAGAATGTCACGCTTAGGCATGGTAAGCCGCTTCCAAATTACTTGCTCCTCCGAACTCAAGTTGCATCCCATGTAATCGTTACGGGGCCGCTTAGGAGGACGGGAAGAGGATGTCGAGGCCCGAGGCGTGGCCGTAGTATCCTTGTGAGCGGCTTTTTTACCTCGTGTGTTAGCCATCCGACGCAAAATGCAATACACAACAGTACAACGCAAACTCAATGTTCGCAACAGCGAATTTCCAGCAAGGACAACCACACAATCCCAACAGTCAAGCAAAAACCAGACAAAATCAAGTAAAACCAACAGCACACCACCCAAAAACAACTCAAAAAGCGGTTCAAATCACAAATTCAACCACATCAAGCATCCCAACTCCGTCAAACACAAGTGAAGCACAATCCGAACTCAAAACGAACCATAACAATGAGCGTAAGTGAAGATCACGAGTTGGGGGCTAGGAGACACCGAAACAATACCCAAGTCACACCAAAATCAACTACCCAAGTAATTAGTTGAAGGGAAATCAAATAAAACTTACTTGAAGTAGGGCAAGAGGCCAAAATCCACCCAAAAACAACAAAAATCAATTCCAAATCAAAAGAAGAGCAAAACCCTAGTTTTGAAAAATTAGGGGTGTTGAACGGAGCTCCGGCAGAGGAGGCCGGAAGGAGGGCCGGAAAGAGGAAATCCGGCGTGGTGGTGGGTGTGGTAATGCAGGTGGGAAGTGGTGGCAGGTGGATGCTCCTTCGTCGTTCTCGTCGTGCCTCTTCTCTCTCTCTTTTTTTTATTTTTATTTTTATTTTTGTATGTGGTAAAGTGAAAGAGAAAGAAGAAAGAAGTATAAAAATAAAACTGCTGCTGCTGCTCGCGGCCCGTCCGCGGCCCGTCCGCGGGTCTCTCGCGGGCCTGTTCTGGAATAATTATTATTATTTTTTTTTTTTGTTTTTTTTTTTTTTTTGGAATTAAAATGAAACAAAAGGCACAAGTATGCAAATCACAATGACTTACTCCCCCACACTTGATGGTCACATTGTCCTCAATGTGATAAATTGAAGGACACAAAGGGGGATAAAGTGCTACACTAACAGCGTGGAAGTTGCGAGAATGCTGTCATGAACAAGTACACAAACGCACTCATGAACAAGTTCATCAAACCAGACGGACATCAGGATTGGCACATGCTCGAGGTCAAGTTTAAGTCAAAATTCATTCCCGCAACAACTTGGCAAAGAGAGGACGGGTTAAGAGTCTTCAAGTCTGCACGTTCAAGCTCAAAGTCCTGAAACAACTCGCAAACTGTCACGAGCACCCATTTAAGAAAATAAACGAAAACTAAACTAAAAATGCAGAAATAAAACGATAAATCAAGGGTTGCCTCCCCGACAGCGCTTTTGTTTAACGTCGTTCGCTCGACGAAAGGATACGAGCTTAGTCCTCGTAAATTGGATCGTAGAGTGCCATTGACTCTACGGCTTCACTATTTGCACCTTCATAGTAGGGCTTTAATCGCTGCCCATTGACTTTGAAAACCTTGCTCGTATTTAGTTCCTTGATCTCGACAGCGCCATGAGCATAAACATGGACCACAATATAAGGACCGACCCAACGAGACTTCAAGTTACCTGGAAAGAGACGTAAGCGAGATTGATACAGTAGGACTTTTTGACCGACTTTAAAGTCCTTCCTCACGATCATCTTATCGTGCCAAGCTTTCGTTCTTTCCTTGTACGTAGCGGCATTCTCGTATGACTCAAGCCGTAGCTCCTCGAGCTCCTGCAACTGCAACTTCCTATGCAATCTCGCTTCATCCAAGTGCATATTGAAGCTTTTGATAGCCCAATATGCCTTATGCTCTAGCTCAACCGGAAGATGACATGATTTTCCGAAAACTAAGCGGTAAGGAGACATACCTATAGGAGTTTTGTAGGCCGTGCGATACGCCCACAATGCATCATCTAGCCGCTCACTCCAATCCTTGCGGTCCGGATTCACTGTCTTCTCAAGAATCGACTTCACTTCTCGATTCGACACCTCGGCTTGACCGTTGGTTTGAGGATGATAAGCGGTTGAAACTTTGTGAGTCACGTGGTACTTCTTGAGTAAAGCACCAATCGTCTTATTCACGAAATGAGTTCCACGATCGCTAATCATGACCTTCGGCATTCCAAATCGCGCAAAAATGTTTGCTTTGATAAACTTAGCAACCACCTTCGCGTCATCGGTCTTAGTGGGGATTGCCTCGACCCACTTAGACACGTAATCAACAGCAAGCAGAATGTATTCATACCCATGTGAACTCGGAAAAGGACCCATAAAGTCGATTCCCCAAACATCAAATATCTCACAATTAAGCGTGTAGACCTGCGGCATCTCGTGGCGACGAGAAATATTACCAACTCGTTGGCAATTATCACAAACTTGACAGAAACCGTGAGCATCTCGAAACAAAGTGGGCCAATAGAACCCACAATCAAGTACCTTCCTCGCCGTTCGCTTGGCACCAAAGTGTCCTCCGCAAGCATGAGAATGACAGAAAGTGAGTATTGAAGTCATCTCATTCTCGGGCACACATCGTCGAATGATTTGATCAGAACAGTGCTTCCACAAGTACGGCTCATCCCACACATAGTACTTGGCATCACTCTTGAGCTTATCCTTCTGTGATTTAGAAAAACCAGAGGGAAATCTTGACGAGCAAAGGAAATTCACCAAGTTAGCATACCATGGCTCGATAGCCTTAATAGCCCATAATGTCTCATCAGGAAACGCGCCTCGAACCGGAACGTGTGCGTGAGGAGCAGCATCCACATCCACGAGCCTACTCAAGTGATCGGCAACCACGTTCTCGGCGCCCTTCTTGTCTTTCACCTCTATGTCAAATTCACTCAAGAGCAGGATCCAACGAATCAACCTCGGCTTTGCTTCTTTTTTTGACATCAAGTAGCGCAACGCCGCATGATCAGAAAAGACGACAACCTTCGTACCTAGCAAGTATGATCGGAATTTCTCTAGCGCAAAGACAACCGCTAGAAGCTCTTTCTCGGTAGTGGTGTAGTTTCGTTGAGCCTCATTTAAAGTCATAGAAGCGTAGTGAATGACATGAGAGACTCTCCCGACACGTTGACCCAACACAGCTCCCAATGCATAGTCACTGGCGTCACACATGATCTCAAATGGAAGAGACCAATCCGGAGCTTGAATGATCGGGGCCGAGGTAAGCCGACTCTTCAAAGCATCAAAGGCTTCCTTGCAAGCCTTGTCAACGTGGAAATCCGTATCCTTCTGCAGCAGCTTGCACAAAGGTGAAGCGATCTTTGAAAAATCTTTAATGAACCTGCGGTAAAAACCTGCATGACCAAGAAAAGATCGAACTTCACGGACGTTAGTAGGATAGGGCAAAGACGAAATAGTATCGATCTTTGCCTTATCCACCTCAATACCCCTAGATGACACCACATGTCCTAAAACGATACCCTGTTCAACCATAAAATGACATTTCTCACTATTTAAAACAAGGTTAGTGTCAATGCAACGTTTAAGAACAAGAGACAAGTGGTGCAAACATCTGTCAAAAGAATCACCATGCACCGTAAAATCATCCATGAACACTTCGATGAAGCGCTCAACATACTCAGAAAAGATGCTCATCATACACCTTTGGAAGGTGGCCGGTGCATTGCAAAGTCCGAAAGGCATGCGTCGGTACGCAAAAGTGCCAAAAGGACAAGTGAACGTGGTCTTCTCTTGATCTTCAGGGGCAATGGCTACTTGAAAGTAGCCCGAGTAGCCATCCAAGAAACAATAGTAAGCTTTACCTGCAAGTCGTTCAAGCATTTGATCGATAAAGGGGAGGGGAAAATGATCTTTCCGCGTCACCGTATTCAAACGGCGATAATCGATACAAACACGCCATCCATTCTGTACTCTCGTAGGCACAAGCTCACCTTTGTCATTCTCAACCACTGTCACTCCAGACTTCTTAGGAACGACTTGGGTAGGGCTTACCCATTGACTATCCGAGATAGGATAGATCATTCCGACCTGGAGTAACTTGAGAACCTCTTTCTTTACCACCTCCATCATAGGTGGATTCAAGCAACGTTGTGGTTGTCTCACCGGCTTAGAATTCTCCTCAAGAAGGATCCGGTGCATACATGTGCTTGGACTTATGCCTTTGATATCGGCAATAGTCCATCCAATCGCTAGCTTGTTCTCCACAAGAACGTCTTTCAAGCGCTTCTCCTGTTCCTCGGTGAGCTTACTGGAGATAATGACGGGAAGAGTGTCTCCCTCACCTAGGAACATGTACTTCAAGTGCTCCGGTAGAGCCTTGAGCTCAACTACAGGTGCCTGCACAACAGATGGTAACAATCTCTCTGTAGGAAGGGTTAGTGGCAATGGTGGAGAAACATACAGAGGTCTCCCATAATCATTCAGCTCAGCCACAACTTCCTGCAAGTTAGTAGAAACAGCATATTCTACCTCCTTCCCATCAAGACTATTGTCCAAAGCAACCTGCAACTCATCACACCCGCTAAGATTGAAACAATCTTGCGTAAGAGGGTCAGTGGCATCAACAAAATTCACAGCATGATGATCAACAGGATATTTCATAGCATCATAAATACTAAAGCTAACCACATGACCATTAGACTCCATAGTCAAAGAACCAGTAGACACATCAATTTTAGTACTCGCAGTTTTCAAAATCGGTCTACCTAAAAGGATCGGAGCCGCATGAGAATCATGCTCCATATCAAGCACATAGAAATCAGCAGGGAATATCAAACCATCAACCAAAACTAGGACATCCTCAACAACTCCTTTAGGATACACGTTAGACCTATCCGCAAGTTGAATAATAACGCTAGTAGCATGCAAAGGTCCCAGTTTCACAGATTGATACAAAGAGTAAGGAAGCACATTTATCGACGCACCTAAATCTAACATAGCTCTGTCAAATTTAGTGTCACCAATGGTACAAGGAATAGTAAACATGCCCGGATCATTACATTTTGGAGGAAGTTTTCGTTGAAAAACAGCAGACACATGTTCACTCACCTTGACCTTCTTAGCCCCTTTTAGCTTGTTATTCCTCTTGATCGTACAAAGTTCTTTTAAAAACTTAGCATACTTAGGAATACTCTTAAGAAGATTAAGAAGGGGAATGTTTACCTCGCACTTTTGAAATACCTCGTAGATATCCTTGTCGTGCTCGAAATGATGTTTCCTCCTTAGTGCATCGGGAAATGGTACCTCCGTCTCGACGGGCAATGAAGGTGAAGGAACCGACTCCTTCTCCTTGCTCAATGTAGCTTGATCATCATCCACGATCACTATCTCTTCTTCTTCCTCGTTGATCTTAGCCTCCTTGGGCTTCCTCTTGGCCTTCTCGACCTCTTCCAATTGCCTTCCATTTCGCAAAGATACGGCACTCACATTTGGCTTAGGATTTGCCACCGTTTGACTAGGCAACACAGTCGAATCCCTTGCTTCCAATCGACTAAGAGTAGTGGCCATTTGCCCAATTTGTGTCTCCAAATTCTTGATGCTATTCTTAGTTTCCAATTGGTTTTGAGCCACACTAGCTTGAAAGTTACCTTGGTTGGTTACCAAAGCACGAATCATCTCATCAGTAGACATTTGCGGACTCGGTGGGGCTTGTGCGTGTGAGTTCGGGGGTGGATTTTGAGGACGATTCATGTATTGTCCTCGTGGTGGACCGCCGTGGTACCCTTGCGCATATGACGGATTACCTTGAACATGAGAGGGATTACCTTGAACATGAGAGGGATTACCTTGAACGTGAGAGGGATTTCCTTGCGTATTTCCCCATCGGAAGGCTGGGTTAGCCTTCCATCCCGCATTGAAAGTGTTGGAATAAGGGTCCCATTTCTTTTGTCCCGGCTCCATATATCCCGCAGCATTCACCTCTTCATAAGGCGTCTCCTCCCTCATTTGTGGGCAACTCTCACTATTGTGCGACTCGGCAGAGCAAATGCCACAAGCCATCACCGATTTCTTACCTATGACCAAGTCCTTGACTAGATTTGCCAAGCTATCAACCTTCTCCTCGAGCAAAGCATGACTTGAGCCAACGGCATTAACCCCTCTTCGTGGGGTCTTCCTGTCAAAGTCTCGTGAGCTCTCAGCAAGTTCGGTGATCAATGCCATCGCATCATCCGGGTTTTTATTAGCAATACCTCCTCCACTAGCTGCATGGAGCATACGAGCATCATCCTTGCTTAAACCACCCGTGAAGTACATCACGAGATCATGATCTTTGTACCCGTGATAAGGACAAGTGCCACAGAGCTTCTTGAAACGTTCCCAATATTCGTACATACTTTCACCGTCTCGTTGTTCGGCGTTACTTATCTCTTTCTTCAATTGTGAAGAACGAGAGGCGGGAAAGTACTTCTCTAGAAACGCCTTCTTCATCTTGACCCACGTGTCAATGCTACCCGTGGGTAGAAAATAGAGCCAATCCCGCGCAGCGTCGCCGGTGAGAACGGAAGGCCACTGAGCTTGATTGCTCATCGGTAACTCCAGCAGTTTCATCTTTGGAGCAGACAATGTGAAAATCAGACAAATGCTTGTTCGGATCCTCGCCGCTCAACCCATGGAATGTAGGTAGCAAATGAATGAGCCTGACTTCAACTCAAAGTTAACACCCGGCCTCGAGAGGTGGGATGGTGATACATAAAGGTTGTTGTCGAAGGTCCTGAGTCGTAAGTTGCTTAATGGTTTGAGCGCCATCTCGCCGCTTTGTCTGAAATATCTGAAATGTCCGAGGCGTATTCAGGTACGTCTACCTCGGGATCCTGCACGGCGACGACTTGACCACTTGCGTTCCTCCTAAACCTGAAAAGTGTTCTTTCAATCTCTGAGTCAAAAGGCTCGAGGTTCAGGTTAGTAGAACGAGTATTATGCATACACCTACACGAAAACAATGAAAACAATCAATGCCTAAAGTTCCCCGGCAACGGCGCCAAAATTTGACGGTCCAAAGTCGTATGCCGCAAATTAACAATTTATAACACTTAATTCCTAATACTAAACAAATAGTAAAGCGGAAGTAAGGGGTCGAACCACAGGGAAATAAGGCTTAATCGAATTCTAGCTAAGCGCAGATGAAAGCTAATACAAAGTAACAGAGTGACAGAGGGGGGGTTTTGTTGTTTTACTAAACTAAAAACCTAGCACTAAAGCGAACGCAGAGAGTAAAAAAAAGGAATGGAATATAAGAAATAAAAAGGATCTCGGTTCAAGATAAAATCCACGGTTTAGAGTTAATCGATCACGGTTATCCGGTTCTAGTTTATACTCTTGACTACCTTATCGTGAATCATACAATTCTAATTCTCCTTATGTTTAGCTAATTAAAACGTAAACCGTTCTTAACTAACCCTAACCAAAAGACAACCTTAACGTAAACCGTTCAAGATTTAATCAGTTAGCAGCTTTAACGACAAGAGAATCGATAAGGAACAAATAGCACATACAATCCAGTTGTACTTTAGATGTTATGAAAATCGCTCCTAGGAATAAAAATCAACGTAAACCGTTCAACAATTAAACCTAGTCGTTACTAGCGTTAAGTTAATCAACGTAAACCGTTCAACTAACAAAACTAACAAATACGCAATGAATCAGACGACTAGTTGTACACCTAGCAATCACAAATCAATCACGCAGATAATAATTCAAAACCGAGCAATAATCAATAATCAAAATAAAGACTAGAACTTTCAAACTCACAATTAAATAAAAACCGTTTCAATTACTTAAACCGAGAAAAGGGAGATTAGTTACTCATACCGACGGTTACAAAATGCATGGAAGGTTTGATCTTCAATCCCCCGATTTCAATTACAAAATAAAACTAAAACTAGATCTAAATTCTAAGCTAAGAAAATGAAAGTGAATAAGATGATAATGTGAAAGCTGAAAAATGAAAAGTGAATGATAAAATGAATGGTAATCCCCTTTTTAAGGAAAACCTCCGACTTAAGTAACATACAAAATTACTCAAAAAGCCCAACACTTTGACGCGGGAAAATGAAGCCCACGAAATAAGTTGCTCGCGGGGTGGTCGCGGGCTGGTCGCGGGCCGCTCGCGGACATGTTCTGCCTCTTTCTGCTGCTTCTTTGCTGGCTGTTCTTCCTTGTCCAAGCTTCATCCGTGTTACCTCGTGTCTTGTGATCATTGTAGCTAACTTTAAAACACGACAAAACGCCACAAATCCATGATAACATCTAATCCATTTCAAGTCAACAAACCTCCGTGAAATCGCATGAAAAACATCCTAAACTAAGCCTAAAACGCCACTACTAACCTATACTAAACACGACTCATCATTAATATTGTCTCGAAAGTTGAAATTTTCAATCTAATAGCTATCGCTACGACAGCTGAAGGGTTCTATTAACTAGAGCAATAATAATATTTGTCATTCAATTAACTACTGCATAAGCATAAGATTACCTAATTCAACTTCCCTGAATCAAGTAAAGGACTTGGAAGTAGACCGACCGTTGAATGCTTGGAACCAATGACCATTATGAGAAAGTCGCAAGCAAATGCCGTAGTCGATCAGATGGGCTTTGATGGCTATACCATGTATCCTCTACTCTTCATACTTGTAATATAGAGTAGTTCACAGGCAATAAGGATGTTGTCTAAGATGAGACGACCAGGAATTTGAAATTGACCCCCAAGATATTCTCAGGATTGCATTTCATATTTCTGAACCCGTTTCATCATTAAGGCCTTGTTCCAACTCAAAACCTCCTTCAAATTGAGGTCGACACAAGCTATTCGAACTTTTAAAGATATGTCATCTACAACCATCTTCGACCACCTGGAGATAAACTCTTGCAAAGCTTTTAGCAATCCCTTTTGGTAATAGCACACTTTCTACCCAAAAATTTTGAATTTCGAAAATGACCGAGTTTATGAGCTGAATTTTACCTGTATAACTCAAAAAATTATTAGTCCAATGCATAATTTTCATTTATATTATATTATATTATTAAACCGGTGGAGCAGCAAGGATTCAAATGAGTCTACTACTAATAATAGCTCAGAGTAATCTTCTCTCCCTTACTTTTTATGGTGTTTGTTCTTTCAATAAGTCTTACTTAAGACGGGTTATCCGTCTTAAGCTTAAAAAGGGTCAAGTAATCTTCCACTTGCACATAAAAGACAAATCTGTTACATCTTTTCTATCCACTTGTCTTTCGTAATATTCAAAAGACTGATTGGCCAAACCAATGCCCTAAAAGCTAAACCTGGAACAGTAATCAAAGCATGCTCTAATGATTCTCTCTTTTATCCCTCTATGGCTCTATCCTCCCTTCCCGTCTAACCCCCACTATAATTGTAACTTACATATTCATGTCTTCTTCAATGGATAATGAGTTAGTGTTACCCTTTATGCAATAAGTGTACATTTTACATGCAATAAGTGAGAACCCAAATAATAAGGGTAATGATAACGTCACTACCGCTTTATTAATACCACTCAAACAGAGCATTGTGAGACAAGAATAAACACACCAATAAATTATAAATTATAAATAACCAAAGAAAACGGGGAAAAAAAGAAGAGAAAAAGTAACCGCCTCCAATGTGAGAGGTCTTACAATGTGGAAGGAAGCAAAGTACATCATAATAACAGTTGCACTTCATACATACACCAAAGTCACAGCCATCTGATTAAACCATCCTACAGTACACACACGAAAGATGTGATCAATAGCGAGTTGGAACTTAAAGTTTACAACAACGCTGTTAAGCAAGCATAAGGGATCACTGAGGCACTAATCAAAGACTGCCGTTACTGTTGTGCCTCCACAGAAACCAGACTAGACTGATCCATTCTTTGGACTATAAAGTATGAAACTGGGATGTCGTTATATGGAAGAACCGTGTTGGCATTAATTTCAATAAGTACACCAAGCAGCTGCAATCGACCCAGCCGTTTGCATTCCATGTCATATGACAAGACCTGATGACGATTTCAAGTCATCATGACCATTGACCAAACTTGAACGCTCCACCTCTCTTAGCTTTCCATCCTCTAGAAGCAGGACTCTCTCAGCCATTAGCACCGTTTCCAGCCGATGTGCAATGACCAGAACCTAACAAAAACATGCGTATCATATCATCCCATAGCATACCATACCATACCATACATGTAGGCATCAACTAAGGTTGCAGTCCAGTTTGATTTTGCAAGAGTCAGAGCCTTACAGTATGATTTTGCATTACACGTTCCACAGCTTCTCTCACCAACTCCTCAGATTTACTATCCAACGCAGATGTTGCTTCGTCCATGATCAAGATCGAAGACTTATGGTAAAGAGCTCTGGCTATAGCTAGCCTGTGTGGATCAATATTTATCAAGGTTATTAGTTTAGTCACGTAACATTGAAGGAGCAAAGTAAATTAAATTACATTTGTCAAACTCTATAATATACAAACACTAGTTAAATGCAGGAAGTATCTAATGCATAAATTATCACAAACAACGATGACTAATCAAATACGGAGTATACGAAACCTAACCTTTGCTTCTGGCCTCCACTTAAAGTTGATCCACGTGCTCCAATATTAGTCTCGTACCCATTAGGAAGTGATCTGATGAATTCATCAGCATTTGCAGTTTCTGCAGCAGCTTTAACTCTCTCCAGATCTACTCCTCTTGTCAGGTCTCTGTAGCCAATATTCTCAGCAACTGTTCCGGTGAAGAGAATCTAACATGGCGAATAAAATTAAACATCTTTGATAGTCTCACATACAGTCAGCCACCAACATGGTGAATAAAATTTCATCACCTCAGTTGCAGTCCAACAGAGATAAATGAATTCATTCACGACTAAAATCTCCACATTCAAACATTGCAATCATATGCATATTTTTCAGCGTGCAACAAAAACTTCTGTTAACAAATTTTTGACATAGTTAATTTAGTTGGCTTTTCATGTTAAATTGACCTTCTCAAGAATCTTCCCCGATCATATTCTCAATGTTTCAAAATAAGTAGCCATTGGGCTACTATGTAAGTATGTAACCCATCCTAAAAACCCTTAGAAGCATAACTAGCCGTGCATTCTCTATCAGCTAACTACACCAAGTTGCCAGTTTAATCATAGCCGCCTGTCAAATAGATTTCTAAATTCGAAGCGAAGAGAGGGGGCAGAGAGAAAGGAATGCAGTTGTCAAGGACTCAAGGTCACATTCAACATCATTCATGGTACTTCATTAATGACTGTAGTACGTGTAGAAAGGTTGAAGGCAATGATTGAATACGACATACGATATCTTGCGAAACTAGGGCGACATGGCTTCGTAGGCTTTCCAGCTGCAGACTTTGAATATCATGCCTATCAATCATTATACGACCTACAATGCAGCATTCCATTACCATATGATTCGAACAAGCTACATTAGAAAATTGAGCTCTACAGGACAAAGGGGTCAGACGCATTATAACTCACCACGCAAGGGATCATAAAGGCGAAGAAGCAGCTTAACTAGTGTTGTCTTTCCTCCTCCAGAGGGCCCAACAAGAGCGACTGTCTGCCCAGCTTTGATGTGGAGATCTACTCCATTTAACACAAGAGGTAGACCATCCTTATACCGAAATGAGATATCACAAAACTGCAAGTCACCTTGAACAGAAGCTAGAGCAATTGCATCTCGTTTCTGAAGCACCTACATAACAGAAATAATATTGAGAAACTAGTTCGATTACAAACTTATTCCATGCAAAAGCTGAAAACACTAATGATGAGATGTGAAGGCAAAAATTTTAAGCGGAATGATGAACCATACATAAGAATTTACTCAGTCCAAACGATGAGCGAAGCACAGTGCGACTACTCATCTAATGTAAGCACAAAGGCTAGCGTTAAAAGTAAAAGCCGCATTCAGATGTACAGCACATGAGTCATGACTGAGAGATATTTGGAAATGAAACATTTGAGTTTTGACTCTCAATAATGGATTAAGCAACACCACACAATAGTTGATTACCTTTATGTTTAAAAGCAAGTTTGACAGTGAGTTTTGGGCGCAGTAATTCACGGTGATGTAATACGAGAGATACCTACATTTGTCATGTTTCAGATGCATGTTTCATTCATTTTGAGAGGAGGAGAAGTGTATTTCAATCAACTTAAAACTTCATAAATGCCTGAACAGAAAATACAGTAAGGCCTGAAGGTGGCATATCTATCCACCTTTTATGAAGTATGTGTAGCTTATATGTGAGATAAGATCGATAAGAAACTGTTTGGCAAACCGGTTCGCTTTATTTGATCATAAACTACAACCTAAATAAAAAAGACGTCAAGGTAACTCACAGAAATAGTGGGAAGAGATTAGGAGGGGAGAAGATGGAATTTGGAGGGAAAATGAAAAATCTAAATTGCACACTTACATATGTCATTCGTTCTGCGTAGTATAAGTTCTTGTCCAAAGACAGGGATTTAGACAGAAATAATAAGAGTGTAAGCAACGAAACTTGCAGCTTAAGATAGCACATCTGTATTATTGTGAAATGAGGGGAGGCAATAAGTAAAATGATCCGAAATTCCATAGGAATCAATAAGCTTTATGTAACGTTATATTTCTCATAGAAGTGGCTTTCATGACACAAGGGAACAGATGATCATGGACTAATGAGTAGAGTTGGATTAACAAGGCAGCTAACATGCAGGGTTGGACCAAAGTTCTGTCAAAAAGCTAATCGAGAAAAATCTGTTATGCTATAGAATTATGTACTAAAAAATATAGATTATGAAATTTATCGTGATATCCATAAAAAAAAATCTACAAACTAGAATCTACAAACTAAGCACACTCTAGAAACTCTACAAGGAACATAAGTACAAATAGGACGTAAGACCTTTATGATGTGCGTAGTCTTAAGGCACTTACTGAGGAGTCATTAGGCCTCACCACTCTCCCTCATCATTAATGTAAAACACAAATTCAACATACGAATAAAAGATCCATGTTTGGGAGTTCCGGAATCACAGAATTCTTCCTGACCCAAAATTATAACAAGTTCAACCATACCTATTATATTATTTCTTGGGGTTACAAGAAACAATCTACATTGAACTTAGCCCATATACTAGTAGGTTCATTTAAAATGTGGTAAACCAACTTTGCATGGCATTTATAATTACTATCTGAAACAAATTGGCTACGTACACCTCAATCTGTTAGCTATTTCCATTAATAGAAAATGTTGCATGAAAAAACCAAGTCAATTGGAAACATGTTCCGTATTTACCTGAGGTGTGAATCTTGTTAGGGAAAATAAACGTTCAATGGCTGGCTCCCCTTGCTTCAATTCATTGTATGCTTTTCCAATGTCCTGCAAGTTTTCAGATGGATTCCTCAACAGTCCCCTTTTCAGCCAAGAAGTAAAAAAATCTCACCCGGAGGCAGAGATGAATATTGTCCCCACAAAACTCCGACGTCGACATATAATAAAAATTTTGAGATAACACTACGTTGACAATCTAATACTCATACTAGACATGTCTTAATACTCACAACGAAGAAGCATAATATTAGCCTCTTCTTATTGGAGCTGATATTCAATGAGTGTTATCATATGGAGGCTTTTGGCTAATGATCTAATGATAGTCAACTGGTTTATACAAGACCAAAAAGAAAACAGAGGCATAAATGGGGAACTGAATTTACCTGAATAGGTTCAACTAGAAAGACCAAGGAAGTTATGAAAGATATCAAATTACGCAGGCTAAAAGATCCTCTGGACAGCACCACAGAGGCAGAGCAGACTACAAATAATGTACCAAAATAAACAGCTTGCACAATTTGAGGGATAAGAGCCTTCATTTTCTTCTTTTGTAACTGCCTACTAAGGTCAGTATAAGCAAGCCTATTGAACCTAACACATTCCGACCATTCCATATTGCTTGCCTTCACAAAGAGAATCGACGAGAGTACCTGTGACAAGAAGACTGTCATATCAATGTTGAAGGCTGATAAAAGATGTGACTGCTGGTAGCATTAAAGCGTGACACCTCTGTATATGTGGTACGCAGCTGAATGAAATTAATGAAACCAAGCACAATACGCAAACAAGGGGATATTATATGCCAATTTACTTGTAAAATTCATCTTTGTTCACTTAAATTATTACTCCTACTCTCCTATACCCCTACTAAAAGAAATCGATCAGTGTTCAGAGAATTCTTTGACACTAAAGTCATATAAATGCACCTCATTCAGGTAAGATGAAAGAGCCGCAGTGCTTAGATGTGCCGTCTTAGATATTCTTTGAAGCCTTGAACCAAGGAATGTAATAGCAAGAGCAACAAAAGGAATAACCTTCAATCAAAGTGAGAAAGAATGGATCAATAATTTGTGTCAGATGCTTGGATAGGAAAACGAAGATCATCAATTCTAACCAAGGCTGAAGTTATTGACAGGCTAGGGCTGATTGCCAACATCTGTGCTGCCATAGCTGATAGCTGCAGAGTGCTTGGCACGATGGTCTGTCATCAATATTCAAACAGCAATTAACAATTCTTAGGACATCGAAACTGGAATGGAGGGAGTAGTATATAAGATAGAAGAGACAGTTAACTCAACTGTAGTAGCTACTCAATAAGGCGTTAAGACTACAACCATCTAAATAATTACAGCAGGAGTGTATCATAATTAAACATATGAGTGCATACTGCATACCCAACAACGTAAAAGCAACAAAACAGTTGTTGGGTAAAATGAGAGGTATGTAGTGACTTGTGAGGGCATATTTCACTTAAAAAAGAACTTATAGTAAATGTCTTTTGTTTTTAAATTCCGTTTTTTTCGGTTCTTGGAGCATGATGAAGACACTCCATAGTCTAGTCCGTAAACCCATAAAATAACTCCACCACAAATGATCACTCTATTCCTTCACCGCCAAAAGATATGTAATGATAACCCAATGTGGGGGAGTTGTACTCTCTGAAATCGCAAAACTAGTTACTTTCATGCCATATGGTGAATTCGCCGACTTAATCACTCATTTCCATTTCCATATAATCACTCACACAGTCAGTCAGTCACAAACAACATTTCCATAAAAATCACTCATTTCAACCCAATAAAGACCGCCATCTTAATATCTGCATCAAACAGTTGAGATTACCGACTTGACTTCAGACAAGTTTGTAGCATATGTACGCATGACGTAGTAAGGAGGAGAAATGAACAAAAAGTAAGGAGTAGGCAATGAAGCGATAATAAGAATAATTAAGGGCATAGTAGAAACAGACATTAAGAAGGGCAAAAACAGTGTCAGCAACAAGGTGAGCTTCGGAAGTGATGCGGTGAGCAATATCAGAGGGAGAAAGAGCATCAGAAGCATGAAAAAACCCTAAATCACAATCCAAAACCCTCTGAAAGACAAGAGTCCTAATTTCATAAGAACAATTGAAGGCGGCTTGCCATAAGAAAGCATGCTGCAAGTAAGTGGAGAGGAAGCGAAGGGCAAAGAAGCCTGAAATAAGAGCTGCGTCGTACTTAATCGCATCGACATCGCTTAAAATGGAAGAAAGTGAGGCAGCTTTGTGGACAATTTTGGAGAGTGAAAACACGGAGACGGCGCTGAAACCCCAACCTTGAAGGATGAGCTTCCACTGAGATTGAATGTAGGGTTTGATTGAGGAGACGTTTGTTGAATTGGATGAGCATTTTATTACCGGGTATTGCAGGGTTGAACCCAGGTAATTAGGGTTTTTCAAATTTACAGTTAAAGGATGATGATGATGATGATGATGATGATATACAACAAGTTTACACACAGACATTGCAATTGTTGGAAGAGAAACGAACTGCTGATTTTCTCATTTCTTCTTCTCCTTCTCCCGCCTTCCTGTTTTTTTAACCTCTTTTTTCAACGAATAACAGCTTCACCGGTAAATCTGCTCGAATTCGGGTTCCGCTTCCGATTATACAATTGGGTTACAAAATAGATACACATCAGCTTGAATATGGACAATTTTGATAAACAGATCCATCGTGTTAATCGGGTTGGTTACTTTGGGTTTGAAATGTTTGATAAATAAGCCACATTACAATAAGCCGCCACAAAAAACATTCGATACCGCCGCATTTTTGTGTGAAGTACCGAGTTTACCCCTCCTCTAATTACAAAATTTTTCCCAAAAATTTACCCCTTTTTCTACTTGCATTCATTCATCATCCATCAACTACACTCCATCATTTTTCCCAAAAATTTACCCCTTTTTCTACTTACATTCATCAAAAATCAACTTAAGAAATCGTCATTGAACATTCAAGAACATCAAAATTCAACCTAAACCTAACATTGACAATGAACAATTCGAAGTAAGTGTTTTTTTTTTTTTTTTTTTTTGTTTGAATTCGTTTTTTTTTTTTTTTTTTGTAAATTTGCTTGTAATTTTTTTTAAAAACTCGATTTTTGTTGTTGTAAATTGTTTTCGTTTTCCCCATTCCCTAATTAGAATCCCCTTAATTTGGTTTTTATGTTTGATGTATATTATTTGTTGTTATTGTCGAGTTGTATTGAAAAAAAAAAAAAAAAATCTGGGTTGCCATTCGAGTTTTTCACTCGAATGAGCATTTCATTCGAGTGAAAAACTCGAATGGATATGATCCATTCAAGTGAATTACACGAATGGTACATACCCATTCGAGTATTCCACTCGAATGGAAACCGTTCTATTTTTTTTTATTTTTTTTTTATTTTTTTTATTAAAGTTTATTTATTTGTTTTAATTTAATTATATGTTTATATTTATTTTAAATTTTGTAATTAACTGTTTATATTTTTTGGTTTTTAATTTTATTATATGTTATATTTATTTTAAATTTTGTACCCCTAATTATGTAATGTATCTTTGAATTTTTATAAATGTAGGTCTCGAAATAATTTGAAGAAAACTAAAATTATATTGAAGCCTTCTTCAGCAGGTCCTAGTTTTGAGTGTTCACAAACGGCGGGTAATGTCGGTTCCTCAAATCCCGGTATTGTTCAGTTAAGTCAAGCAGACTACGACCGTAATTTTGGTGTAATGGATGATGTTGAGGAAGATGAGGACAATGTTGATCATTTGGCGGGGGAAGGTGAGGAGAATGTGGTGAGGAGAATGATGATGAGGAGGATGTTGACGATGACGAGGGAGTAATTAAGATTCCTACGAAGCGTGGGCACGGAGGGAAGTCTCTTAGAGGTGTTTCGTCTTCTTCGAGTACGACGTCGGTTGTGAAATCCGGTAGGAAGAAGACTGATGAGTGGAGGGTGAAGGTACCGGAGGCAGGTGGCCCTGAAGTTGGCGATTTGATTCCTAGTTTTGGTGCTCACGTAGCTAAAGCCTTATGGGCTAATCCTGATGCGCGGGGTGTTTTAACTCCCAAAACTCGTGAGAAAGTGATGGTTATGTTGAGGCATTGGGAATTACCGACGGAGGCGGTGACTTTAGTTAAAGATACGAACTTGTCGCATTTGGTGGAATGTATGCACACGGACTTGGATATGCCGTTGTTGACTGCTTTTGTTGAGAGGTGACAACCTGATACGAACACATTCCACATGCCGTTTGGTGAGATGACCATTACTTTACATGACGTCGCGGAAATTTTGAGAATCCCGATTGAAGGTCTTGGTTGTCGTATTAGTAGGGAGGAGATGGAGGAGATTGATATTTTAGTGGGGGAGCTTTTTTTGTTGTCGGAAGGTGAGTTAATGGGTGGGTCGTTTGCCTATCAAGGTAAGGGCATGTATTCCGGTGGTGGTTTGTTGCCGCGAATGTTCCATCTGTCCCAGATACGATCTTAATCTTAAATGGACATTCAATCTTTTTACTTGTCGTCTTCTTCCTCTTCGGTACCTTCAACGGATCCGTGAACGGACCCCTGTATTTTCCACCAAACTCGCATTTGATTAAATGATACTCTCTGGTTCCCCTAGGCTTATTACTCAATTTGCACAATCCAAAACCAAGACCGTGAGCTATTGCCTGAGCCCAAGTGTAAGCCATTTTCATATTTTGAAAACAAAGAGTATTCACAAAGTGAAAACTGTAATCAATGCCGTCGCCAATTAATTGGTCCACCTACAATTTATAATTTTAAGGAAATTAAAAAAAAACAAACAAAATCAAAAGAATACACGAAAAAAAAAAAAGTACACGAAAAAAAAAAAAAAAAAAAACACAAACAAAATCAAAATAAAAAAAAAAAAAATACACGGAAAAAAAAAATAAATAAATAAAAAGTACTCCATTCGTGTATTTCACACGAATGGTTCACATCCATTCGAGTATTTCACTCGAATGACATGCCCATTCGAGTGAAATACTCGAATGGATGTGATCCATTCGTGTGAAATACATGAATGGACCACATCCATTCGAGTATTTCACTCGAATGGAGTACGTTTATTTATTTTATTTTTTTTCAATTAAATTCAACCTACTAACCCAAATTAATCGAGTATTTAACAAATTTGCAACGTAATCAAGTACTACTATAATGCCGATATATTATCATCAAACAATTTGCATCGTAATCAAGTACTACTATAATGCCGATAATTTAAGAAAAAAAATACATACCGATATATTATCATCACCCAAATCGGATTGATCATCACCCTCATAATCGCCGTCATTAATCTCATCGTCGACGGTGGTTGACATTTTTTTGATTAATTTTGGCTCAAATTAAACAATTACAACTAACTAAAAAAATTCTAACTAAACTACTCTAACAAACCAAGGGCATAAGAGGAAAGACACATAAAATGCGGCGGTATCGAATATTTATTTGCGGCGTCATATTGTACCACCCTAAATAAGATCTATTCTTTACAATTCATTTCAATTCAGTTCAACTCACTTCAGTTCAGTTCAATTCAGTTCAGTTCAACTCCATTTCATTCATTCAGTTCAACTCTTCATTTCGATTCGATTCATTACATGCGATTGATTGAGTTCGATTATTTCGATTGATTTAGTTGATTATTTCATTTTGATTTAATTCAATTCAGCTTGATTCGATTTAGTTCAGCTCTAAAAAGTCCGAAAGAACAGCTTCATAGTCTCCCAATACTGGTTTTCTTGTTAGAAATTGTAATCAGTATCATATTTATAACTGTAACACCCCGTGTTATTTTAACACAATTTGATAAAAGAATTTAATTTCTTAAATTAAATTCATCCTTTTCCTTATGATAAAAATACGTCTGAATTTTTTTGCCAAATAATACTAAAATTTCTTAAGTCCAAATTTAAAAATTTTGAAAAATAAAATTTGTTGTATTATCTTTAGAATTGAAAAAGAAACACATTTCAAAATTTTATAAAAATCAACACAAAATTTATCTCGCCTTTCAAATTTCAAAAATGTTAAGTTATGTTTACTATTCATAAGAATATATGTAAAAACTTTTATTCATAAAATTCAATTTCGAACATTTTTCATTTTCGAATAAAAATGAACCCTTATACTTTTCCCGTCTCTGAAATTCGGGTCAACAATTTCAAACACGCAAATCAAAAATCAAACAATCTTATCCTCTCCCTTTTTCTTTTTAAAAGTAAACTTAACATCAACATTTAATGAAAATATAATCATTTTGATTATTTTTAATAAATCATATTTTATTAATAACTAATTACTATTTCATTTCTATTAAACTAGCTTTTTTCTAAATTGTCGAAATTTGAAGTCACGCCTAATTTAAATTGATTAACTTTTTGACATTTGAATATAATTCTTTAAATCTATAACATTCAACGAAAAAAATAAGGATTTCGACCTAGGAAATTTTTATTCAAAATTTCGAGGATTAAAACTCAATTTTTGTTTTTAGTACCATTCGAAAATTATTTTTATTTTTATTTCCGATTTTATTTCAAAACACTATTTTAAGATCATATCTTTTATTTCGAAACTTTTCGCGAGCGCGCAAATCGAAAATTTCGTAAATGAAAATCGAGCCCGAAAAATTTACTTGAACCTTTTGACTTAGACTTTTCCAAGTCTATCATCTCCCATTTTTCTTACACAAGTCTACATATTACTTACACATCTAGGTTTTTTTTTTATCATCATTGTTATTTTTGTATTTAAAAATTTAAAGTTTATACCTTTAATAAAAATACATACAAAATACAATATTAATACAAATGTTACTACCATTTTCATTTCCGTCACTTTTAAATATTTTATTGAGTAGTAAATAAAATATTTTAGTCTTAGAATTCAAAAGTAGAGATATTTCGAAAAATCGTCAAACGCGCACACTTTAACTTTTACGGTCTTTGACGCCCGACTTTTTAAACCCGATTTATTTCGTAAAAATATTTTAAAAACATCAAGGGGACCATATCTTTTCCAAATAGTAATAAGCACACTAGTAATCCAACTTGAGTTTTATGTCTCCTAAATTCATTTTAATTAAACTTTATTTTCATTAAAAATCAAACTTATCTAATACACTACTTGACCTAATTCATTACTAACACTTCCTCATTATATTTCTAAGTGCACAACAACCTCATTTCTCTCTCAATTTGCCGAGCTCACTTGCCTCATTTCTCTCTTTTATTTTTCTTCCATTTATTCTTAAAACACACTTAAATAAAAACCTTAATATTATTACTAATAATCCTTAAGTATTCCTAGTATATTAGTGGGTCTTTTGAAGCTAACATACTTGGATTATTTGAGTGAAGAAGTTGGGTATTTTGGGTGAAGAAATTTCCGATCTAAAATTTATTTTAGATCCTCGACGATTAACATCCGATTTAAGGTGACTAGTTATATCTCATTTTAACCTCTTTGTAAATTAATTTGATTTTTATTATAAGTTTTATGAGTATGATTTTATGTTCAAAATATGATAAACATCATTTATGTGTATGTGTTTGTTATGTGAAGTATAATAAAATGATAATAAATAAGTATTATTGATAATAGATAAATTGTAGTTATATGATAATATGTTTAGTTAAATTAATTTTGAGCATTTTTAATTATGATTCATATGATTTTTATGTTTAATTATGTTTTAGTTATATTGTAATTATATATAAAAATTATGTGAAATATTAATAATGAGTTTAAAGTGATTAAAAATCAAAAATAAAAATTTATACACACACATGAAACCTCACGGTTTCCCCTTTTTTTTACCTAAATTTTCACTTTTAATTTTTGTAAATAATATGTTAGATTAAGTAGGTATAAAATGGATGTTATCATGTGAAAAAAATTAAATTAGAAAAATAAATTATAAGTTGTTAAATATGCATTTGTGTTCTTAACTTGTTACTTGTGTTCTTGATGTTCTTTAAATGTTCATGTGTGTTCATCTTTATTACTCACTTTGATTTTGTTTTCTTTTATGTTTGTTATTAATTTTTGTTTATGTTTAGTTATTAGTTTATATATTGTTATTAATATGTTATAAATCAACTTAAACTTTTAGAAAATCTTTTAGAAAATTTAAGTTTATATTCTAGCTCAAAATATTAGTCAAGTGAAGTTTTTAGTAAGATTTCATTTCAGTTAAAATCGTTTTAGTATTTTTAGAATAATTAGAATATAAAAACTTTAAGCTAAAAACCGATAAAAATCGAAAAATGAAATTTTGAACACCACCATCATCCTCCACGGCATTCTTGCCCATTTTTAGAGTTAAATTTATTTTTATCACTTTTTAGTTTAATTGTTAAAATAATCTAATTAATAGTTAATAAGTTGAATTAAGAAAATTAAAAGAAATAAAAAGATTTATAATATATACATGCCACACGACATTACCCTTAAAAATGGGTCAAATTTAATCAAAATGAAAATATCACTAAGTCACTAAATTTAAATAGTTAGTAGAATTGAAATTGTGAATAAATCGATTTAGTTATAAATGAAATATATTAAACCGATAAAAATGATTAACCGTTATAAAAATGAACTAAATCGTGTGCTACTACCTTTGCAATTGGACTGTTGGATTTGGACATACGGACTAAAATGAACCATCCACGATACCCTTATTATTAAAAAATGAAAATCGCTAAATTTAGTAAATAAACGACTAAATTTAACTAAGTCTCAGTTTTAAAATAAATATCATTATCACTAAATACAAAACGAACTTAACGACTTCGAAACTAGAAACTTGTACTTAGTAAATAAAAAGGTTTAGTTATATACCTAAAATATCTTAAGTATAAAAAATACGTATAAAATATAAAAATACGTACAAGTATAAGAATACGTATAAGTATAAAAACACGTAGAAATACGAAGTATAGGAATACGTATAAGTATAAAAATACGTATAAAATACGAAGTATAAAAATACGAATACGTATAAAAATATGTATAAAATACGGAGTATAAAAATACGAATACGTATAAAAATACGTATAAAATACGATGAATAGTGAATAGTGAAAAATTTACGAAACTTGTAAAACAAGTTACGTCTCAGAATTCAAAGATAGTTCAAATTTCAAAATTTGAAATATTGAAAATAATTGAAAATTTTACTAAGTATAGAAAATTTAAAATGATTAAGTAAATGACCTAAAGTGTTTTGAAAAACACTTAAATAAAATTGGACATACTAATGAACGTTTCAATATAGAAACTTGAAAACGTTAATAATTAACAACACTTCAAATAATAAACGAACGTGTTATGTGATAATATGAAACCGAAAATAAATACTTAAACGTTTGATGATGAGACTAGGAGAGTCTAGTAACATGAGATATGTAATATCAAATAAATAATGAATATTGAGTAAGTTAAATAAAAGGTCAAGCTTGAGCCTCGGATATGAAAACGTCAATCGTGAGTGAAGTGGGGTTAAGATAGTCTTGTAGCGGACGCCACTATCTCGGTCTCTGACGTTGGTCATCCCGGTTAGTGTGGTTAAGCCGGCAGCATTATATGCTTAGTGCATCCTGCCCATGCCGTTACGCCTTAAGTCTTATAGCCTGTTCCGTACAAGATAAAGAATATGCCAACTCTTTTGGGCCAGGCTTTAGGAAATAGTCGTTTTATTCAGAGTTAAGGTGCTCTATGAATAGTATAGCCCATTCTTAAAGTGAATATTAGTGTATGCATACTAGACTAGGGTTTTATTCCCCTATTTCGCTAAAGTTACCAGGGCCACCGCGACCTTATTGCGATTGTCATCTCGCGGTTCTGTCTCCTTGCCGTGTTTCGTTTTCTTAGTGGGCGCGACACTAGCATTCGTTTTTACCACATGTACAGATCACTTGACGAGATTGTATCTGAAGTTCGAATCATTTCGAACACTAGAAGATGAGATGCAAGTACTATAGTATTCGGCGTGGTTTACGAGTCGAGTAAGTCGCTGCACTATGGTAGTGAGATGCAAGCGACTAGAGTACAATGGCCTACTCAGTGGTCAGGCTCGTAAGCAGTATGTGTTGTTTGTTGTTTGATTAAATGAGAATGAGTGTGTACCATCTTCGAAAACTAAAGACCACAAATTTTTGAAGTGAATCGAGTCTGCATGATGTGAATGATACTATATGTACGTCTGTTTGCGATCTGATATCGCGTCGTAATCTTGTTGAATTATTGTGATACTATTGTTATGATATTATATGTTATTTGCCTTCATAACTGAATATCATGCTTATGTGATTTATCGCTTTAAACCGCATGCTTATTATGACTTATATGTCTTTATATGCTATATGTAATAAGCATGTTTATGTCCTTTGTCATACAATGCACCCCCATCGATTTATTGTGCAGATAATCGTGGGACCGGAAAATTTGGATTTTGGATGGGGCCACGAGACGTTTTTATTGCTTTACTTTCAGTTGTTTTTGAGAGATTTGTAATATATAACACTTTACTCTTTTAACTTCCGTATTTAGAGTTGTTTAATTCAACTCTTGAACGATGATGTAATATTTTGGGTTTATGTATAGTTAATGACGCTGGTTTAAGACTTAATTAATTTCCGCCTTAGTAATTAAAGTCGACTAAAAACCAGGTTGTTACAATAACTTTATGATTTTGTGCATTTTTTGAAATGTTCATGGGGTTTAATACTTACCTAAATGTGGTAATAAATTTGAATATTTAGTACGATTTTGTCATTCCGTCGGATCGAGGTTAGAGATGACAATAAATGGGATATGGATTGGGTGAAGCAGTATCCATATCCATTTAATTTATCGTCATTCATATCACACCCTTATCCATTTATTATTCGATATTGCTCATTCATATACACAATTATTCATTCTTGTACACTTTTTTTTATCATAATTTTTCCATTTAATACCGCTCACATATTTTCAATTACAGTTTTTCCTCTATTTTATATTCACAATAATATTGAATAGTTCACTATAATTAAGCAATTATGACGGATAACCTACCCTTTCATGAAGTAAATCTAATTATTTTAACGATTTTGCGAATAATTCAATTGAAATATCATTTTTTAAACGGTTTATTAATAAACACGACTTTATTTTGGTTGATAATGGTGATATAATACGGAGTATGTTGTTAAAACATGACGATGAAATGATGAGTACGAGATAAGGCCGGCATCGATCATACTACTTGTCCGTGTCAATATCGGTGCTGATTATGTCAGCGCTGTGTTTTTATGCCTAGGGTTTGGAGGTTGGGGGGTCCTCACCACGGCTAGCCTACATTCTTTACAACCATACCTGCGTTTCCTCTCATTTTTGCCATCGATGTTGCACCAACTTACCTCTGACCTCTCTTCCCCACCATTAATATCACCCCTTATTAATGGCACCCTTCATCTCCATCTCCATCTCCATCAAAAACATCCTCCATTAGTAGCACCCTCCATCACCAACATTAACCGCCTCTCTCACCACCGCCCTCTACGACTATATCATTGACCACCTTCCTAGACACCAGTGAACACCTCTCCACCAAGAATGTAGTGATCATCCACCCGATTTACGGTGATTTGTGGCGGTGGCTGTTGGCCACAGTGACACGTGGGGGTGGAGGTGGTGTTGTAGTAGACGAGACGGTGTTGATGTTTGCTTCAATTACTGGAATTTAGACGGTGTTGGTGAATTTTGTATTGATGTTGATTATTTTGGTGGATGATTGAACATGATGTAATTTGTCAAAAAAATATAATAGTTAGATATTGTTCTTGAGCCATGGGGTTTAAAATGGTGGTAGCTTTAAAATAAGAGGGAGGAAAAAGATGGGGGCTTAAAAATGGTGGAGGTTTTATTTTAAAAGAGAGGAAGAGTGTGACTTGCTTTTGCAGGTAATTAGCAGGTCAAAATTTGGGTGAGTCTATTGAAGGAAGAAGGATGTCAAATTTGGGTTTATTGTCGGATTAAAAGTAGGATGGTGTATTTACGGAAGATGGCTTATAGGATGGATTATTCTTGTTAAATTTTCCTTATTTTTTTTTATTTAACTATGTAATTTGTTACTTTCAATTTTTTTTGTTTTGTTTTTAGTGAATTAATTTAGTGGTTTATCTTTTTGTAAAATATGTTTCAATATTTTGAATAAAATATTTAATGTTTTTAGTAAAATGAGTCAAAAGTATACAAAAACGAGTAAAAAAAAGTGTACAAAAACCGGTAAGTTTAAAAGGGTGAGACAAAAGATAGACAAAATTAGAGAGGTTATAAGTTAAAGGGTATGAAATGTAAAACTATGTACATGAATGAGTAAAACATGTACATGAATGAACACCACCCTTATTATTTTTTCATCCGTCCAAATCTATATCCACCAGGTGAAGCGGGTATCCGTCGGATATTTTTTTACACTCGTAAAATTTAAAGTCAATATATCGTTAAAAAAATTGGGTCGATAAAATAAATAGGTGTTCCGATAATTAGTAAATGAAAATCATATTTTCTATGTATGAGAAAAGAAAAAAAAATTGACAAAATTTAATTTTATTAACAACATGTACATCGAATAATATGAACAAAAACTATCACGGTGGGCTAGTGTCTGCTTGGTGGCGACAATTTATGTTCTTTGGGAGGAACGAAACAATCGTATCTTTGCGGATAAGGAGCGTAGTTGGGAGGTACTTGTGCGACGTATTCAGTACTATGTAAGTGCTAGGATGCTTGATGGGATTGACGCTTCGTTACTAGACGATTTAGTTTCGGCTTTAAATATGTAATTTTCAGGTTTTGCTTTTGTAAGAAATTGCTCTTTTTTTTCCCTTAGTGGATGAATAAAAAGAGATAGACCTAATCTTCTTGCAAAAAATAAAATAAAATAATAGAATAAAAATTGAGATTTGACATTGATATATCGGTAATTAATAACATTATTAATATTTGTAGTACAGATTCATAGAGAGCAAACAATTACGTTTATAATTAAAGTTTAAGATTCTTAGAGGAATAAATTACGTTTATAATTAAAGTTCAATCGGTTTTGCAAATTTTATAAGAAATTTCAAGGTATTATTTTTTAAATCAAATTAATTATTACAATGTTGTAAAAATTACATATAAACATTAGTTAACAATATCCAACGAGTGATCAAGCGAGTGATAGATCATCATCCATATCCCCCCCTAAATTCATCCATATCCATATCCCACCCTAAATTAGAAATAATATTGTCGCCATATCCCATCCATTTAATTTCGGATGGATGGATATCCACTGCATTAAGATGACATTGCCATCTCTAATCGGGGTTGTGTTCAATATCGATTTAAAAAATTGTTAGTTTTTTATATGAGAAACCAACTTAACCAAAAGTTTAAACTAATGGTTAGAGTGTAACAACCTGGTTTTTCGTGACTTTAATTAAACTAAGGCGGAAAATTAATTAAGTCTAATTATTACAAACCAGCTGTTATCGTCTTACAAACTCAGTACACATAATACGAGTTTAGAGATAAAACAGAGTATTTAGATTACAAGTTCTCTCAAAATAGATTACAAAATAAGGCCTTCAATCCCCTAATAGATCAACGGTCAAGACTCGGGGTACCTGCATTAAAATCTCATCATTTTCCTCAAGACACTCTTTCGATACATGCAATTTCTAAAGCAATATGCAGTATAAATAATAAATAAGTAAAATAAAGAGCAAGTAGCAATTTAAACACGTAAGAAATTCATGATAATCCAAGCATAGGCATAAATCAATCGAATAACGTAACATGCTCACAAATAATCATACTCAATAGATCGTATTCCAACACTCAAAATCAAGTCATTCAGACAATCATCCAACAAACCAGACAAGGAAATGCATTCAACATGTGATAACAAATGAGTCTTCGTTAGTAAGGCGGAAGCATGCAGACATAATCCGCGCAGTAGCAGCCAGGGCCGTTAAAACGGACGTGTCTGGATATGCTAAAGATATCTAAGGTAATAAGGACGATTCAATCCATTGTCTAATGTATGCATTGTAACAACCCGGTTTTTCGTGACTTTAATTAAACTAAGGCGGAAAATTAATTAAGTCTATTTATTACAAAACCAGCTGTTATCGTATTACAAACTCCATATACATAATATGAGTTTAAGATAAACAGAGTATATGTTTGATTACATTCTCTCAAGCGTACAAAATAAATAAGGTAAACTCTCCCCAGCATTCGAAATAACAAATAGTCCTCAGGTACTGCGTTTAACCAATTATCATTTTCCCGCAACACTCTTTCGACACATGTAATTCTAAAACATATGCATTATATAAAGGAAATAAATAAATAAAAACAAATAGCAATTAGGCATGCAACACATAAGGAAAGCATGATGATTCAAACATGAGTATAAATCAAATCGCATAACGTACAAATACTCACACAAAATCATTCTCAAGTAAATCATATCTCAAGACACAGGAAATCATGCCATTCAGACAACAACCAATCAAAACAAGACAAGGAAATACATTCAAACATATGTTAACTAGTGATTGTTCATTAGCGAGGCGGAAGCATGCAGACGTAATTTCGCAATAGTAGACAGGGCCAAACAGATTGGACGTGTCTGACACATTAAATCCTAGTGGACAGGGCCAAAGCAGTTGGGCGTGGGCGACATACTAGACGTCCGCGCAATAGCGGTCGTACGAACAAAGCGGGCGTGTCCGAACAAAGCTAAGGATACCTAAAGCGATAAGGACAGCCAAATCCCGAGTCTAATGTATGCATACACCACTATAGATAGGTTCAGATCATACTCGCCCTCGAGTAAGTAGTCACCTAATAATACGACTATCACCTTAGACGGGTACCCCCGGGTGGGGCTGGAGTTTCCAATTACCGTAGTATGGGCTCACGGAGATATCAATCATGCCCCATCCCTGAGGTTGTATATCCCGCACCGAAATAATACTTTATATAAAAATATTAGATCGCCTTTAGCAACTCTGGGAGGGAGCCAAAGTCCCCATAGACGGCTACCTCATTAACTTCGAATTCAAGAGTCGCGACATGGCGAACAATCCAAGTATTTTATTCAAGTAGTTCATTTCTTAATTTCTTATTTCCTCGTTCATTCAAAATAGGTGGCAATTCTGTAACTAAAATATATCGTCTAACTTTGTATAATGAAATTTTAGTTCTAGCAGTTCTTCAGATAAACAAAACACATAGAAAGACTTAGTTAATTATTTGGAGTCCGTTTGTAAATTTTAAATATTTTTACTATTCATTATTTTACTATTCATCGTATTTACTATTCACCGTATTTACTATTCATCGTATTTACTATTCCTCGTATTTACTATTCATCGTATTTACTATTCATCGTATTTACTATTCCTCGTATTTGTACGTATTCGTATTTTCGTA
Organism: Dianthus caryophyllus; assembly: GCA_023091065.1. Classification (NCBI taxonomy): domain Eukaryota; kingdom Viridiplantae; phylum Streptophyta; class Magnoliopsida; order Caryophyllales; family Caryophyllaceae; genus Dianthus; species Dianthus caryophyllus. Next base: position 94,975 of record CM041529.1, read on the forward strand.
TTCCGTATTTGTATGTATTTTTATACTTCGTATTTTATTCGGATTTTAAACGTATATGTATTCTTATACTTAGTATTTATTATTTTATTTTCTTTATACTTAGTATTTATTACTTGACTTTATTTATACTTAGTATTTTTATACTCTTATACATTTTTTTATGCTAAGGATATTTTAGAAAATAAAACTAAGCTTTTTATTTACTAAGGGTAAAATTCTAGTTTTAAAGTCGTTAGGTTCGTTTTGTATTTAGTGATTTGAAAAATGATTTCGGAAACAAAACTTAATATAATCTAAGTACAAAATTCTAGAGTTAAAGTTGTTAAGTTCATTTTGTACTTGGTGATTTTAAATAACACTTTAGAAGTGAAACTCGGTTTTATTTAGTCATATACTTAACTAATCTTTTAGCGGTTTCCATTTTTAGCGAGGTTGTCATAGTTCATTTTAAAATAGTCCGTATATCCATATCCAAATTTAAGCATAGGTAGTAGCACTCGACAAGGTTCATTTTAATACGTGTAACGTTTATTTTTATCGGTTTAGTTGATTCTTTTTATTAACGGTTCATTATACAATCTAATATAATCCTACTTATAAATCAATTTTAGTGATTAAGTGATAATTCATTTTGACCAAAATTGACCCATTTTTAATAGTAAAACCGTGGTACTCAACCTAGGTTACACATTTATTTTCTTTTTGTTTTTATTAATAAATCATTACTTTAACTAATTAATTTACATTAAGTGGTAAAAATAAAAAGTGACAAAAATCATTTTTAGCCCAAAAATACTCTAAGGCCGTGGCCTTCTATTTATTTAGCTTTTTATTTTCGTTTTCTAATTTTATCGGTTTTTGACTTAAAGTTTTTATATACTAATTATTTAAGTTATACTAAAGCGATTTAACTAGTTTACGATTTTCACTAAATATTTTATCTCACTTATGAATAGTGTTTTTACTCACTTTAAAATTTCTATCTTTTTCATTATTGAGATTTAGCTTATTTAACTTATATAATTAGTATCTTATTTGTTTACTAGTGGATTTAAACAACAAATAAAATAAAACTTATAATTATTTTGGATCAAACTAGTCACCTAAAAGAAGAACACATGAATGTAAGATGAACTTTAATATTTTTCATATGAACTCAACTTAGTCAAATTTTTATATGTTTATATAATTTTCTCAAATTTTCCATACAAGTCTAATTTAACTAAACTAATCATAATATGTTATTTAGAAAAATTAAAACTAAAAATTGGTCCATATAATTCATGTATGCCGTGTATATGTATATATACTCATAAATTTTGATTTTTGATTTTTATACTTCTAATTCAATAACTAATTTACTTTATGTTATTTATATATTTAACATATGTAAAAATCATAAACAAACATTAACACACATAAGTAAAAATCATTTAACACATGAATAAACATAAAAGTTCAAGAACACATATAAATACATTATAACATTTAAATTCATAACAAATTCATTTTAAGTCCTAAACATAAACTAATTATATTTTCATGTTCATTTCATTATAAGTATTTTAAGCATGCAATTTACAAAAATTAAAACGAAAAATTAGACAAAAATCAAGGGGTTGGCCGTGGGTCATGTTAGTGTTTCACTAATGTTATTTTTCGATTTTTGTCTTCTAATTTAACATGTGATTACTAGGTGATAAAGATAAAACATACATGCATCAAAAACAATAACATATAATCATATTCGAGGCGCTTTATCATATAAGTGTCTTGGAAGCACCTTAGGTTAGCTCGATGCAATTTCCTTAGCTCGTGCGGATCCATGATTTAGTCGACCGAGACACATAACTAACCCGTTTCCTCATAGACCCAATAAGTAGTTTAGTCGAACGAGAACAACAATGACAAAGGACGCTGGACAAAGAACACCCACAAAAGAGAAGAATGAAATGAGAATTGACACAACGTATCGATTTAATAAATTAGAGACTAAGGCGAATTGAATATTAATTTAGTCGATCAATATTTACAATAAGAAAAAGTGAAGTAAAGAAGGCTTGAGTCATAAGGACGGTGAAATGAAACCAAAGCGTAAAGACAAAAGCTCACCGTGGTGTTGGGGCGTGAATAGACGAGGCGGCGAGTACCGCTCTTATCAAGGCCGACGAGGTGAGCTCGGTGTCGAAAATTCGGGACATAAAAGAGGAGATGCAGGAGAAAGAGAGAAAATGAATTAAAAGGGGCGAAATCAAAAGACGATAATTTAATGGATAAAGACGATTTAATCGACGACACTTACCGACGATTGAATACGACGTGAAGCAGAGCAAGGCCACGATGAGCAGGGGCCTGGTGGTTCACGGTGGACCAAGAGCCGGGAAGAGGCCGAGCAAAACAGGGAAAACAGGGGAGGCGAGAGAGAGAGCTCGAGAGAAGATCACGGCCAGGGTGGCCGTTGATGTTGTCGGCTTCGGCTCCGGCGACGATGGTTGGAACTTTGGTGGTGGTGGTTCACGGTGGTCTGCTAGGCTCAACTCCGGCGTCGTAATCGAAACCGAAAAGAGGAAAAGAGCAGAGGAGAGCAGAGCACGGTGACGGTGGTGGCTGACGTGGTGGTTCAAGGCGGCGTCATGGGTGGTTGCTGCCATTGTTGCCGTCGTGTTGTTTGTTGGTGTTGTTGTCGGCTGTGGTTGCCATTGTTGTTGTTTGTTGTTGCTGCTACTCGTTTTATTATTATTATTATTATTATTATTATTATTATTATTATTATTATTATTATTATTATTATTATTATTATTATTATTATTATTGATTGTTGCTGCTGCGTCGAGTGTTGTTGTTATTGTTTTTGTTTTGGCTTTAATGGAGGAAATAAAGAGGAGGTGAGGAAGAAGAAAGTATAAGATCAGAAAAAAAAAGATAAGGGAGGTGTGTTGAAGAAGTCAAAAATAAATATCCCAAATGAGTGAGGAGAGTAGTATGTCGACATATTGAGGTAGTATAGTTGGGTCTGTTTGATTTGTTTTGCTCTGTTTCATTTACTCTTATTTATTATTCGTTTTAAATTTTAATTCCATTATTCATATTATAAAATTTATAGTTCGAAAATATAAATGTATAAAAGTTGTCAGTTATACATTTTATTACGGTCTCACATATTTTCAAATGGCTAGTTTATTTTGTAAAATACATTTCGATAAAATTATATTTTATTCAAGTATTAATCATTTTTAAAGTAAAACGCAAATTATTTAAGTTTAATAAAAACAATCGAATCAAGGTTTTAGTTTGACAAGTATTTTAAGAATAAAAATATAATACAGATTAATATAAAAATCGAGAAAGTTTAACTAGAAATATCTTGAGAAAGTTTATTTAATCGAAATTTTTCAGCCGCGTTTTTGAAGTAATTGAATAAAAGTTAATTTATATAAATTTTAATTTAAGAATTTTGTTAAAATAATTAATTAGTATTAATAAAAACACGGGGTGTTACAATCCTACCCCCTTAAGAAAAGTTTCGTCCCCGAAACTTGGATAGGATGGATAACTGCTCCAGATTAAAAAGCAGTTGGAGAAAACATCAAGGTTTTTGGAATTGAAATAGTAATATTGCTCTTGATTGGGTATGAATTTTCTACAAATGAAATATTGATGAATTTAATAATTTTAAAATATAAATAATTCTTTTTCAAATTAATATCTAAATGTTGCTGCATTGTCATTTTCAAAATCTGCGTGAAAGACGTTTTCAAAAAGGTAGGGCCTAGAAGTTTTGTACGGAATTAAATTAAATAAAAATAATAAGCATTTTAAGAATTAAATCAATTTATTTAAATTTGAAAATAAGTATTAACCAAAAAATAAATTGAAATAAGGAATTTTAAGATATAATTAGGATTGTGAATCAAATCAAATTATTGTCCTACCCCCTTAAGAAGTTTTAAACGTATCTACGTAATTTTATTATTGTTACTTTTAATGATCACGTGTATATGATATATAGCCTTAGGAAAAACGGCATTTAGGAAAAATAGGTAAAAATCGTAGTGATCATAAGAAAAATATGAGCTTTAATGAAATAATGGGAATATAGGTTATCGTTGTATGATTAAGTAAAATTTTAGAGAATTATGGATAACCCTGTTGATATAGCTCATTTTCTTAAAATTACTATTATAATGTTATTAGGGGAAAACGGAAATGTTATAAATCATATTTAGGATATGATTCGAAATTTATAATAAGGGGTTATATAAAAAGAAAATACGACATATGTAAGTATATTTTGACGAGAGAAAATTGTAATAAATATGACAAGTTCGAAAGGTATTTAAAATATAAAGAACAGGAGGTCGAAACAACTAAGTCTCAAAAGTATCGAAATTTTAAGAAATAAGGAATAAGCAATTTAAAACAAACAATTATCAAAGACATTTCAAACTACGAAATAAAAATCTCGCGAAACGAAGGAATAATTTTCGAAGATGTTTTAAATGTGGAATACGAAGGTAAATTTTCGAAGGCAGTTAGGAACTTATGACGTTAAAAATTTAAAACGAGATAGTAAGGTTAAGATTTTGAAAAACTAATCAAGTTTAAAATATTTAAATTTAAAGGATGATTTTAATAAGGTTATTGAAATTTTCAATGTTAAAGAAGTCTTCGATGTCTTGGAAGTGGTCTCAGGTAGCATGATTCTTGATACGTCTTTCTGCATGCGCTTCCGGTCTTGTCTTCAAGTCTTATATTTGCGAGAAGATGGAAAAAGCTAAAAATTCATTTTATAAAGTCATTCTAGGAGTATAAGCTAGGAATTTTTATTTTAGAAGGAGAAAATAAGTTAAACCGATCGATAAAGTTTTCTTTTTGAGTAATTTAAGAAGGGATGAATATGGATGTTTGAGAAAGTTATAGAGGTCTTCAAAGCAATGGATTTATCCAAGGTCCAGAGCGTTTCTTCAGATCGTTCGACTCTTAATGCGTCCATTTGCAAGTGCTTGAGTCTTTGTCGTCTCGTCCTCGATTTATACGTCTCGATCGATGGTAACGTTAGTATAGAAGACTTGTTAGCCAAAGAGATCAGTCATAGAGCACTTAGCAAGTAAAAGAATTATAATACGACAAGATTCTATCGCTCATCTAACTAGTCTTTTATTCTTAGGTCGATCCTTAAGATTCTACCCTTTCTCACAATTTAAAGTGATCTAAGTTATTATTTTAGCGATCTAGAGATTCCTAATTCATTATTTGATCCTATAACTCTATGCCTGACATATATATTAATATGTATGTCTGGCCCAGGTGTCGTCTCGCTAGATGATATAACTTTAAGTTATTCACGGTCGCAAGACAGCTCTGATACCAACTGTAACAACCCGGTTTTTCGTGACTTTAATTAAACTAAGGCGGAAAATTAATTAAGTCTATTTATTACAAAACCAGCTGTTATCGTATTACAAACTCCATATACATAATATGAGTTTAAGATAAACAGAGTATATGTTTGATTACATTCTCTCAAGCGTACAAAATAAATAAGGTAAACTCTCCCAAAGATTCAAATAACGGTAGTCCTCGGGTACTGCGTTTAACCAATTATCATTTTCCCATAACACTCTTTCGACACATGTAATTCTAAAACATATGCATTATATAAAGGAAATAAATAAATAAAAACAAATAGCAATTAGGCATGCAACACATAAGGAAAGCATGATGATTCAAACATGAGTATAAATCAAATCGCATAACGTACAAATACTCACACAAAATCATTCTCAAGTAAATCATATCTCAAGACACAGGAAATCATGCCATTCAGACAACAACCAATCAAAACAAGACAAGGAAATACATTCAAACATATGTTAACTAGTGATTGTTCATTAGCGAGGCGGAAGCATGCAGACGTAATTTCGCAATAGTAGACAGGGCCAAACAGATTGGACGTGTCTGACACATTAAATCCTAGTGGACAGGGCCAAACAGATTGGACGTGGCTGACATACTAGACGTCCGCGCAATAGCGGTCAGGGCCGAACAAAGCGGACGTGTCTGAACAGGCTAAGGATACCTAAAGCGATAAGGACAGCCAAATCCCGAGTCTAATGTATGCATACACCACTATAGATAGGTTCAGATCATACTCGCCCTCGAGTAAGTAGTCACCTAATAATACGACTATCACCTTAGGACGGGTACCCCGGGTGGGCTGGAGTTTCCAATTACCGTAGTATGGGCTCACGGAGATATCAATCATGCCCCATCCCCGAGGTTGTATATCCCATACCGAAATAATACTTTATATAAAAATATTAGATCGCCTTTAGCAACTCTGGGAGGGAGCCAAAGTCCCCATAGACGGCTACCTCATTAACTTCGAATTCAAGAGTCGCGACATGGCGAACAATCCAAGTATTTTATTCAAGTAGTTCATTTCTTAATTTCTTATTTCCTCGTTCATTCAAAATAGGTGGCAATTCTGTAACTAAAATATATCGTCTAACTTTGTATAATGAAATTTTAGTTCTAGCAGTTCTTCAGATAAACAAAACACATAGAAAGACTTAGTTAATTATTTGGAGTCCGTTTGTAAATTTTAAATATTTTTACTATTCATTATTTTACTATTCATCGTATTTACTATTCACCGTATTTACTATTCATCGTATTTACTATTCCTCGTATTTACTATTCATCGTATTTACTATTCATCGTATTTACTATTCCTCGTATTTGTACGTATTCGTATTTTCGTATTCCGTATTTGTATGTATTTTTATACTTCGTATTTTATTCGTATTTTATACGTATATGTATTCTTATACTTAGTATTTATTATTTTATTTTCTTTATACTTAGTATTTATTACTTGACTTTATTTATACTTAGTATTTTTATACTCTTATACATTTTTTTATGCTAAGGATATTTTAGAAAATAAAACTAAGCTTTTTATTTACTAAGGGTAAAATTCTAGTTTTAAAGTCGTTAGGTTCGTTTTGTATTTAGTGATTTGAAAAATGATTTCGGAAACAAAACTTAATATAATCTAAGTACAAAATTCTAGAGTTAAAGTTGTTAAGTTCATTTTGTACTTGGTGATTTTAAATAACACTTTAGAAGTGAAACTCGGTTTTATTTAGTCATATACTTAACTAATCTTTTAGCGGTTTCCATTTTTAGCGAGGTTGTCATAGTTCATTTTAAAATAGTCCGTATATCCATATCCAAATTTAAGCATAGGTAGTAGCACTCGACAAGGTTCATTTTAATACGTGTAACGTTTATTTTTATCGGTTTAGATGATTCTTTTTATTAACGGTTCATTATACAATCTAATATAATCCTACTTATAAATCAATTTTAGTGATTAAGTGATAATTCATTTTGACCAAAATTGACCCATTTTTAATAGTAAAACCGTGGTACTCAACCTAGGTTACACATTTATTTTCTTTTTGTTTTTATTAATAAATCATTACTTTAACTAATTAATTTACATTAAGTGGTAAAAATAAAAAGTGACAAAAATCATTTTTAGCCCAAAAATACTCTAAGGCCGTGGCCTTCTATTTATTTAGCTTTTTATTTTCGTTTTCTAATTTTATCGGTTTTTGACTTAAAGTTTTTATATACTAATTATTTAAGTTATACTAAAGCGATTTAACTAGTTTACGATTTTCACTAAATATTTTATCTCACTTATGAATAGTGTTTTTACTCACTTTAAAATTTCTATCTTTTTCATTATTGAGATTTAGCTTATTTAACTTATATAATTAGTATCTTATTTGTTTACTAGTGGATTTAAACAACAAATAAAATAAAACTTATAATTATTTTGGATCAAACTAGTCACCTAAAAGAAGAACACATGAATGTAAGATGAACTTTAATATTTTTCATATGAACTCAACTTAGTCAAATTTTTATATGTTTATATAATTTTCTCAAATTTTCCATACAAGTCTAATTTAACTAAACTAATCATAATATGTTATTTAGAAAAATTAAAACTAAAAATTGGTCCATATAATTCATGTATGCGGTGAATATGTATATATACTCATAAATTTTGATTTTTGATTTTTATACTTCTAATTCAATAACTAATTTACTTTATGTTATTTATATATTTAACATATGTAAAAATCATAAACAAACATTAACACACATAAGTAAAAATCATTTAACACATGAATAAACATAAAAGTTCAAGAACACATATAAATACATTATAACATTTAAATTCATAACAAATTCATTTTAAGTCCTAAACATAAACTAATTATATTTTCATGTTCATTTCATTATAAGTATTTTAAGCATGCAATTTACAAAAATTAAAACGAAAAATTAGACAAAAATCAAGGGGTTGGCCGTGGGTCATGTTAGTGTTTCACTAATGTTATTTTTCGATTTTTGTCTTCTAATTTAACATGTGATTACTAGGTGATAAAGATAAAACATACATGCATCAAAAACAATAACATATAATCATATTCGAGGCGCTTATCATATAAGTGTGCGGGAAGCACCTTAGGTTAGCTCGGTACGAATTTCCTTAGCTCGTCTGGATCCATGATTTAGTCGACCCGAGACACATAACTAACCCGTTTCCTCATAGACCCAATAAGTAGTTTAGTCGAACGAGAACAACAATGATAAAGGACGCTGACAAAGAACACCCACAAAAGAGAAGAATGAAATGAGAATTGACACAACGTGTCGATTTAATAAATTAGAGACTAAGGCGAATTGAATATTAATTTAGTCGATCAATATTTACAATAAGAAAAAGTGAAGTAAAAGAAGGCTTGAGTCATAAGGGCCGGTGAAATGAAACCAAAGCGTAAAGACAAAAGCTCACCGTGGTGTTAGGCGTGAATAGACAGAGGCGGCAGTGAAAGTCTGCTCTTATCAAGGCCGACGAGGATCGAGCTCGGTGTCGAAAATTCGGGACATAAAAGAGGAGATGCAGGAGAAAGAGAAAATGAATTAAAAGGGGCGAAATCAAAAGACGATAATTTAATGGATAAAGACGATTTAATCGACGACACTTACCGACGATTGAATACGACGTGAAGCAGAGCAAGGCCACGATGAGCAGGGGCCTGGTGGTTCACGGTGGACCAAGAGCCGGGAAGAGGCCGAGCAAAACAGGGAAAACAGGGGAGGCGAGAGAGAGAGCTCGAGAGAAGAGCACGGCCAGGGTGGCCGTTGATGTTGTCGGCTTCGGCTCCGGCGACGATGGTTGGAACTTTGGTGGTGGTGGTTCACGGTGGTCTGCTAGGCTCAACTCCGGCGTCGTAATCGAAACCGAAAAGAGGAAAAGAGCAGAGGAGAGCAGAGCACGGTGACGGTGGTGGCTGACGTGGTGGTTCAAGGCGGCGTCATGGGTGGTTGCTGCCATTGTTGCCGTCGTGTTGTTTGTTGGTGTTGTTGTCGGCTGTGGTTGCCATTGTTGTTGTTTGTTGTTGCTGCTACTCGTTTTATTATTATTATTATTATTATTATTATTATTATTATTATTATTATTATTATTATTATTATTATTATTATTATTATTATTATTATTATTATTATTATTATTATTATTATTATTGATTGTTGCTGCTGCGTCGAGTGTTGTTGTTATTGTTTTTGTTTTGGCTTTAATGGAGGAAATAAAGAGGAGGTGAGGAAGAAGAAAGTATAAGATCAGAAAAAAAAAAGATAAGGGAGGTGTGTTGAAGAAGTCAAAAATAAATATCCCAAATGAGTGAGGAGAGTACTATGTCGACATAGTGAGGTAGTATAGTTGGGTCTGTTTGATTTGTTTTGCTCTGTTTCATTTACTCTTATTTATTATTCGTTTTAAATTTTAATTCCATTATTCATATTATAAAATTTATAGTTCGAAAATATAAATGTATAAAAGTTGTCAGTTATACATTTTATTACGGTCTCACATATTTTCAAATGGCTAGTTTATTTTTAAAAATACATTTCGATAAAATTATATTTTATTCAAGTATTAATCATTTTTAAAGTAAAACGCAAATTATTTAAGTTTAATAAAAACAATCGAATCAAGGTTTTAGTTTGACAAGTATTTTAAGAATAAAAATATAATACAGATTAATATAAAAATCGAGAAAGTTTAACTAGAAATATCTTGAGAAAGTTTATTTAATCGAAATTTTTATTAGCGTTTTGAAGTAATTGAATAAAAGTTAATTTATATAAATTTTAATTTAAGAATTTTGTTAAAATAATTAATTAGTATTAATAAAAACACGGGGTGTTACATGCATACACTACCTATCGAGGATCATACTTATTCGCTATTCAAAAGGTATCACCGACGAAAAAGTTCGACTATCACCAGAGACGGGTACCCCCGGATGGCGTTTCCAATTACTATTCTATGGGCCCGCGGAAGTATCAAGTATGCCCCATCCCTGAGGTTGATACCACACGTCAAACAGCAATCTTAAGATCGTTGAATAGCCTTGGGCAACTCTGGGAGGGAGCCCAAGTCCCCATAGACAGCTACCTCGTTAACTTCGAATTTCAAGAGTCGCAACATGGCGAACAATCCTAGTATTTTATTCAAGTAATTCATTCTCTCCAATTCTCATTTCCTCGTTCAAACTCAGTAAATTACAATTCTGAAACTTAAATATATCGTCGAACTTTGTATAATGAAATTTTAGTAACTGCAGTTCTTCAGATAAAACAGAACACATAGAAAAGCCTAATTATTTATTTTGAGTCCGTTCGTAAATTTTAAATATTTTTCACTATTCATTATTTTACTATTCACCGTATTTACTATTCACCGTATTTACTATTCACCGTATTTACTATTCACCATATTTACTATTCCTCGTATTTTTATACGTATTTGTATTTTAGTATTTCGTATTTGTACATATTTTATACTTCGTATTTATACGTATTTTTATACGTACTTGTATTCTTATACTTAGTATTTTTATTATATTTCATTCATACTTAGTATTTTTATTATATTTCCTTTATGCTTAGTATTTTTATTATATTTCATTTATACTTAGTATTTTTTTATACTTTTATACAAATTTTTATACTTAGGAGATTTTAGATGTAAAACCAAATTTTATTTTCTAAGTACAAAATTCTAGTTTTAAAGTCGTTAGGTTCGTTTTGTATTTAGTGATTTGAAAAATTACCTCGGAAGTAAAACTCGATATAATCTAAGTACAAAATTCTAGGGTCAAAGTTGTTAAGTTCATTTCGTACTTGGTGATTTTAAATAACATTTTAAAAGTAAAACTCGGTTTTATTTAGTCATATACTTAACTAATCTTTTAGCGGTTTCGATTTTTAGCGAGGTTGTTGTAGTTCATTTTAAATAGTCCGTATGTCCACATCCAAATTTAAGCATAGGTAGTAACACTCGATTTCATTCATTTTGATACGTGTAACGTTTATTTTTATCGGTTTTGTCAATTCTTTTTATTAACGATTTAATACATAAACAAATATAAACCTAATTACTATTCAAATTTAGTGACTAAGTGATAAATTTATTTTGACCAAAATTTGACCAAAAATAAGGTAAATGCCGTGGCCTTATTATACACTACTCTATTTATTTCTTTTTTTGTTTTTATTAATAAATCATTACTTTAACTAATTTAAAATACTTAAGTGATAAAAATAAAAAGTGACAAATTCATTTTAGGTCTAAAATGGACCCCAAAATCGTGGCCTAACATACATAACAATTTATTTTCGTTTTCTAATTTTATCGGTTTTTAACTTAAAGTTTTTATATACTAATTATTTAGTTTATGCTAAAGTGATTTAAACTAGCAAATAAAAACATTAAATACTAAAACTTATAAAAATTTATAAATCGATTTAAGTCATAAATTGAAGAACACATGAAGACTTGAAGAACTCTAACATTTTGCATATGATTATTAATTAGTCAAATTTTCATATGTTTATATAATTTTCTCAAATTTTTCCTACAAGTCTAAATTAACTAAACTAATCATAATATGTTATTTAGAAAAATTAAAACTAAAAATTGGTCCATTTAATTCATAATAGCCGTGTATATATATATATGTTCATAAATTTTGATTTTTGGTTTTTTTATACTTCTAATTCAACAACTAATTTATCTTATATCATTTATGTATTTAATCATGAATGGAAAACATAACAAAACATTAACACACATAAATAAAAATCATTCAAACATAAGAATAACACAAAAATTCAAGAACACACATAACACCTTAAAACACTTAAAAATTCATAACAAATTCATTTTAAGTCCTAAACATAAACTATTTATATTTTCATGTTCATTTCATTACAAGTATTTTAAGCATGCAATTTACAAAAATTAAAACGAAAAATTAAGCCAAAAATAGGGGTTAGGCCGTGTGTTATGTTAATGTTACACAAATATTATTTTTCGATTTTTGTCTCCTAATTTAACATATGATACTAAGGTGACTTAAAACATCATACATACAAATCAAAAACATAAAATCAAATACGAGGCGCTTATCATATAAGTGTGCGGGAAGCACCTTAGTTAGGTTTATGAGCTAAAAGATCAACAGTTGTCGGGGTCTACGATATGATCAAACTGGCTCAAATCGACTCCTCCACCTTGCTCCTCGTCTTTGGTTAGGAGTAGTACATAAAAAATGAAATACACAAGTTAGTAATTTATTTTAAAACTAAACTAGCTAAATTAAAATTTAAAGTTGTAGTAGTATTTTATGTTTAGGTTATGTTTTAATTTTTTTATGATTTCGATTTATGTTCATATTTTAATTGTATGTAAAAAGAGTTAAGTGAGTACTTAATATAAATGGTGAGGAGTTTATTTAAGTGTACTAATTAATTTAAGCAAATAAATGGAAGATTTAAGGAAGAAAAGAATTAAAGAGGATGAATGTTATGATGTGTTCTTGAGCTTGCACATAACCAAGCTTACTTGAATGTTTGAGTTGAGTTTATTAGAGAGAAAATAAGTTGAAGTGTTTGTTGTGTGTGTGTGTAAGGTATGTCGAGTAGTAGTAGTGTAGTAGTAGTAATTGTGTCTTATATTATGTTGTGTATTTAGTTTGTTTAAACTTTAATTCTTAATAAGCTAGAAGTGATGATGAATTAGTATAGGTGAGTAAGGTGGATTAGACATGTTACTAAAGGAGGTATGGTGTGTAAGAGTAAGGAAGAAAATGGAAGAAGAAAAGTTGGACCAAAGTCCTCAAATATCTCGGCCAAACCAACAAGTCAAGACCCGATTTTTCGTTTTTGAAATTTTCGATTTACGCGTACGCGAAAAGTCTCAAAATAAAATATATAGTCTTAAAATAATGTTTTGAAGCAAGATCGAAAATAAAAATGAAAATAAAACTCAAAACGAAATCAAAACAAAAATTGGGTACTAGCCCCTCGTAACTTTGAATTAAAATTTTATTCGATCGAAAAATATATTTTTTTCGTTGAATGTTATCGAAATAAATCATCATCCTCAAACGTCAAAAAGTTTGTCAGTTTAGGCTTAGTGTAACTCATTATTTCGACTTTTAGTGAAAGTGTTAGTTAAATCAAAATGGAATAGTGATTTGTTAATAATATAATATGTTTTGTTAGTATTAATCAAAATGATTAAGCTTAAACTACTTTAATTAGATTTGGATTATGAGTAAGTATATTTAAGCAAAGAGTAGGTGACTTAATCACAATTAGGTGGCTTGGTCATTTAGTCAATGTTTGACCTCGATTTGCGTGCCAAAATTTGTCGTTGAGAAATTTGTCGTAGGTGCTTCATTTGATTTATCGAGTTTGAATATGTAAGAATAAAGTTCAAATTCAAAGTAATTCAAAATGGTTTTAGTTTAGGTGCGAGAATAGTTTGTAGAGTATTGTTTTAGAAATTAAGTAAGCGAGGATGATTAATTATTGATTTCTTAATTATAATTAGCTCAAATTAACACGGGGTGTTACATAGAGACCCTATGTTGTTTTTATATTCTAACACGCACCATCACATGAATGTTCTTATGTGAGCTTGAAATGTGGACGCAATGGCAGAATCCCTATACCTTTATATTATTCCACTTTGAAAAGGTGGGGTCACGAGTGGTGAGATTCAAACCCGCGATATATGGTTACAAGGACCTGGTACCATATATTAGAGAGAAGTGAATTCATATAATAAAGTCGTTAGTATTACTGTTTGTGTCACAATTACAATATGAGACCTCGCTTCTAAAAAATGGTTTGTTTTTTAACTCATTATGAGAATCAATTTAACCATAAGGTTAAATTAACGGTTAGAGTCAGGGCCGTAGTTTTAGATTTAGAGGCCCGATTCTAAAATTTTAAAAGAGGCCCCATACATGATAATCCATTTTGTATTCGTAAATTGTATATCGTAAATCGTATAATAAAAAAATGTAATTATAATTTTTTTAAATGTATATATAGAATATAGTACTATGTATAGATATGTATTCTAAGGAATGTTTATGGTAACTTATTTAAAGTAAAACGAAAAAATAATTTAAAATTAACCATATAACGTAACTTTACGATTGAGTAATGAGATATAGCCAAAATCGGAACCTCTATATTTCGTATATAATATGAGTACATAGCTCTACAACAAGTGCAAATTTAGCCCAAAATTAAAGCCCATTAATTTGAAGGGACTAAAAAAAGATCTATTATTCAAAAAGTGAAAAAAAAAAAATTTAATAAAATTAAATAATAAAAATATTGGAACTGCAATTGTTGAGAATCGAACTTAGGTATTGGTTGGGATTAATGGCTACTTTACCATTGAGCAACGATAACAAATTAACAGTTACACATTTTAATGCACAACAAATAATAATAATATATTATGAAAACTGTCATCTATGATATTGGGCTCCCAATTTGGGGCCCATGCTCTAAGAACAGATTGAACATGTCAATTTACGGCCCTGGTTAGAGTCTCAATAATCTAATCTAATATATATATATAAAGCAGAAACCATGGTCTCTATGGTCGACATTTGTCACAATATAATTGGTCTAAAAACTTAATATTAGTATTATTTATAATTCTACTATTGTTAGGATTTTAGATGAAAAAAATATTAACATATGTAACTTAAAATATAAAACTAAATCTACAATTGAAATCTTTACTATATTAGAACTTTCCAAAAAAAAATTTAATTGAAGACACATAATTACCTTATTTAATTTTTAGGTAAGTCTTCATCCCTTTTTGTATATATATACATAATACATCAAAAACATTAGCTAGATCTTTTTAGGTACGTACTTTGTTAAATAGTTTTACTTTATTATGTTTTAATTATGATTACAATTTGTGTTAAATTTATTATTTGCGGTGTATTTGATAAGAGTGTTTAAAATTTGAATATTTTTATTTCTTAATTACTATGTTTGATACTTAAACATAGCTTGATTAAATTACTGTTGATTTTTTTTCTTTGTATGTTGTAGATTTATATTTTACGTTCAGGATTTGATGTTTTTTATTGAACAAACTTGATTATAACCCAATAGAAATACTAATGAATATGTAACATTAAAGGTAAGAATATGTAACATGAAAGGTAAAAGTGATGTACAATATCTATCGATTATCTTATTTTAATTTTAAGTCAAGTAATTAGATATGGTTGTATAATAATATTTGTAATGCTTAATGCGTAATATTTTAGTTAGTTTAATAGTATTAAGTTTTGATTTGATTGTTCATTACAATTTTGTATGAGCAGAACATCTGCTAATTAAGAAAAAAAAAACAAAAAAAACATATTTAGTATAATGATAGGGTAAAGTTTGATTTAATGACAAAATTCCAATTTCTTTATTACCCTATTTTAACGTAACAAAAAAGAGAATATATTTAATTAACAAAAAAAAACATAAAAAAAAAGAAAAAAAAAAGAAAAAAAAAAAGAAAAAAGAAAAAAGAAAAAGATGGTGTAGTATAATTAACATATGTAATCTAAAATATAATACTAAATCTACAATTGGAATCCTTGAAATTGTAGGATATCAAAATTGAAGAATACATATTTTGCCTTAAATATATTGGATTAAATATTCAAGTTAAAGGGAAAAAAATATAAGTAAGTTATATTTTAAAATATTTAACAAAAAAAAATGAAAGAGCAAAAGAAATATGGTAATTCATAGAATTTTAAAAAGTCAAATAATTGTTGATTTAATAAATAAGTTAAGGGAATAAAAAATAATATTAAGTAAGTATTAATTAGAAAATAAAAAAAAACAAATATGTTAAATCATAGATTTTAGAAAATTATCATATTAAATACGATAAAAGCCGAAAAGAACATGGCCTTAGTATTTATATTTTAGAAATTTTGTCATATCAAATATCATAGAAAATTATATCATAATTGGTAAATATATAAACCAGAAAAAATATATTATATCATAATTGGTAAATATATAAACCAGAAAAAATATATAAAAATTACATTTTATACATATTTTTAAATCTTAATAATAATGATAGATGGCCCGGACGGGGACGGGCACGCCAACTAGTGGTTTTATATTCTAAAAAGTCTCGTTACATGAAATAAAGCTCATATTTGGGATTCAAGTGTGGACTAGGGGTGGCCATGGGCGGGCCGGCCACGGAGTGGGCCATGTGGTAGTGGGCTCAGAAAGGCAGGCCCGGCCCACAGGTGGTGGTGAGCTCTGAGTGGTAGTGGGCTCAGAGACCAACCCAGGCCAGACCACACCAGGCTTGGTGGGCTTTGGCCAAGGGCCGGGCCCACTATAATATATATTTTTTTTAAAAAAATAAAAATATTTTATTTTTTTTAAATAAGACAAAAAACATTAAAAAAATAAAGGGTTTGGACCAAATTATTAAAAAACATTAAATCCCTCGGTTGCCTCTTGTGCAAAATTGTTATATTGTGGTTGGTTTGGATCCATATTAGAAATAAAATATTAGAATTTAAATGCAAGTAAAAGTATAAACTTATAAGGAAATAACTAATAATTTAAAAGTATAAATATTAGAACTTAATTTATAGAGTATAAATATAAGTATATAAGTATTATTATAAAAGGATGTAAGTATAAATAATTTATAAGTATAAATCTAATTATAAGTTTATAACTAATAATTTATAAGTATTACTATAAAAGGATAGGTAAAATTGTAAATAAAAAGAAGAGATAATTTAGTTAAAGTTTGAATGTTATGAGATGAAGAAGAGTAGAGAATGAATTGTGTGGAAAATGAGTTAGAGTGTAAGAGTATTTATAGGTAAAAATAATAGGTTAAAAAATTTAAAAAATAAAAATAAAAATAAAAAATAACGGTAACTTTTTGTACGGTGGGCCTCAGTGGGCCGTAATGGGCCAGGAATTTGAAATTTGGGTTTGGCCCAGGCTAGGGTGGGGTTTGGGTTTTGGCCAGGGTGGGGGTGGTGGGGTGGCGGGTTGGTAGTGTGGGTTTTCGTGGGCCGCGAATTGGAAAAATCAGCCAAGGCCCGACCATGGGTGTGAAATTTGGGTCGAAGAAATTGGGCTGGTGGGCTGGTGGGCCGGGCTGCATGCGGCCCACGGACCGGGCTGGGCCGGGCCGGGCTGGGCTGGCCCGCACTTTTGGCCACCCCTAGTGTGGACGTAATGGTGGGATTCTCATGCCTTATTTTATTCCATTTTGAGAGGGTAGAGTGATATATGGTAAAATTTCAACCCGTGACCTTTAGTTACAAGGCTTTGATAACATATTAGAATTAGAAGGAAATGAATTCATATAATAAAGTTGTAACAACCCGGATTATTTAAACAAGATAAAATACGATTTAAAAAGGTTTTACAAAAAAAATGGAAATGAAAACCACGGTGGCGGAAACACCGTGAATCCGGCCGGATCGTCACTCACGAAACAATATAAACAAACTGAAAACGAAAGTGAAGGTCTTGAGACCTAACAAACCGGGAAATAAATACCCTTTACAATCCAAATGATAACTCAAAACATGACTCTAAAGATGTAATGAAAGTCTAGCAAACGAGTCTAAACAAGTCTAGCCAAAATCCGATCCACACGAGCTACAGGTCAATAAATCTCACGGCATCCTCACTCTAACCCGTCCCGCGCACACCTGCTGCAAAAACATGCAACAACCACAGTCAGTGGGGAGTAACTAGGTGCTCCCCAGTTATATTTCAACATATAGAACGCAACCAACAACAACCAACAACTCACCTGGCCTACGGCCTATTATCAGAGTACAATAATAACAACAACAATAGCAATACAATATGACAAGCAAGCTCAACCTCAACTGACAACAACAACGGATAAACAACAACCAACAAACGCAAGAGGAAGTACGGAGCACTGGATAGCCACATAACCGTGAACTACCCCGGACCTCACCCTAACCGGTGATACCTCCAAACCCTATGGCGGAACCACATAACCGTGAATTCCCTTCAATGGACCCACATAACCGTGAAATCCTCAACTGTCTTAATTTGGCCAAACCTCACCATAACCGGTGACGACACACAACTTACCATAATCTCTAACCATAACCGGTTGAAAACCCAACAGGGCGGCATCCGTCCCAAAGGACGTTGTAACTCCTCACGCACGAGCCATAACCGTACCCGTACGCACACTAGTCTCAAGCTTACACACAGTCAATTCAATAACCTGAATTAACTCAATTCCATACCACCACTACCATCCAACAACAATATACAAACCTTGCATAACCAACTCAACAAACAATGCTAATAGCGATACAACATTAATTACATACGGAGTAGCTTGGTAACTATGATAACTGACAAATGATCATAATTAGGCCATTAAATAACCCAAGTTATTAACTTTACTCAACATGCCATCATAATTAACGGTTCTCAAGTGAATATGTGCCCTAATTATGCAACTAGACTCATTTGTATGAGGCCGACTCCAAATTCATTTATAATTCATTCTTAAACCAACAAAACAATCCAAAATATTCATACATACAATCACATATCCACCAACATCATTTCAAACACTAACTAGGCCTCATACATGCCGAAATATCACTAGGGCTACACCCAGTTACCTTTTTCGTAGAGCAAACGGGCTATTCTTCGTCGTCCTCCACGTACACGGTGTCTTCCTCGTTCATTTATTCTTCTCCTTTGATTAGGACCACACACAACACATACAAGAATAAGCATACAAAATATAGCACATAAAAATAATAAGAAACTATATAAACTATGCAAATCTAGGCCAAAACGAAGGATTACCGATAGAGAATGGAAATGATGGATTTTTAGATGAAAAAGCTGTGAACTTTTGATAAATTTAATGAGAAATTAATGAGGAGATTAATGGGGATTTAGAGAGAAAAGAGAGAATTAGGGTTAGGAAAAGGTGATGTACGTAATTTAGGTTGTAGGATTAAGCAATAATCATTAGAAGTTTAGGAGAGATTAAATACAAATTAATCCGGAAAAATAAAAAAAATAAAAATATTGGTCCGGCCGGTCAGCCGGCTCCTAGACCGCGCCCCGCTGGCGCGTCTTTCCCCCTTGGTCGCGTGTTAAGTTCTAAAAATTTCTAATTTTTACGCCCATATGCGCAGGTGGCGACCCACACACATCCAAGACTAGCTCGCCACTCTAACCTCGTTACTCTTCATCCATACACTCGACAACCACTTCGAATCATGCGACGACTCGACACGTAAGCTAGCAAAGCGACTTTCTCGAGCTAAAAATGAGATAATCGCATGAAATAAAATAGAAATCTTAACGAAACGAATTATTTAAATACGAAATGAGTCGAGGTGTTACAAAAGTTGTTAGTATTACTGTTTGTGTCGCAATTACAGGATGACACCTCCATTTTAAAAATGGTTTGTTTTTTTACTCATTGTAAGGAATCAACTTAACTAAAAGGTTTAACTGGCGGTTGGAGTCTAAAATTTGGTGTTATACTCAAACACGTCCCTTTACATGAATGTTCCTATTTGAGTTTGAAGCGTGGATCGTATCCGTACCCTCCCAAAACAAACCCTATGATGTAACAGACTTTTAACATGCATGCTTTTACGTTGACTTAGATGGTACTAATTATGTCGAATTCAAGTCAAGTCATTTTTAGTGTTAATATAAGTCGGAATGTGTCATCACGCTTAAATAAGTGTCCGTTGGTTCATTTAGTGTCCAGCTTGTCTTATGTCTCGATTCGTCCAGCAAGAGCATCCCTTCGCAATTTAATTAGCTCTTTTACATTAACAAAGCCCAAATCAATTCTCCTAAATTTCTAAATTTAGGTCCGGTAGCTAAAACCACTATTTAACAATTTTCATTTGCATAATTCAACCTCGCGGGTCTTTCCATTTCAAAATATACAACAAAATTCGCCCTTTTTACATTTTCGGCCCAAAAACCGAGACCAATGCATTCTTCGCCCGCTTCCCAAGGTGCAAGAACTCTTACAAATATCTGGTATGACTTCGATAATAATTATACCAGGTAGGAGCACAAGTAAGAGATTTCCAAAATACGTTAAAACGAATTTAGGAAATACGACACTTAGCCCGACCCCCAAACCGTAACATGCATTGCGGTTTACAGGTCAAACCGCAAGAGGCCTTGCGGTTTGGTGGGCTAACCGCAACCTCTTTTGTGGTTTGCCTGCCTGGTTTTATCCGGGATTTTCCTAATTTCTCTGAAATCTCTACTATAAATGCCCGTCAACCCCCAGCACAAATGATCATCAATTTCCAAGCTTTTTTTACAGCACACACCCACAAAAGTCTCAAGCACTTAAATTCTTTCAATTCATCACACCATCCCGTGTTGAATTCATCCATTTTTGTTCAAGCAAAGCTATGCTGGTTTCGAAGCTCGAGACAAGTATGTCTTGGTCCTAATTTGGATTAAGTCTTTTTCTTTGCCTTTAGACTAACAAAAGGACTACATTAGTGCCCAACCTGACTTTGGTCGTGAGCCCGTTTCTCATAAGGCGGTATTGCAACTCGTATGCACACCACATTCGTAATATTCCTCGCCAAAATCGCATAAGAACGCCCACTTAAATTAAAGCAAACGAACTTTATTTTAAGTTTATGCATCTGCATCCTCTTCTTGCATTAAATCAACTTAACAATGAATTCGACATTAACTGTACCGTTTTCGTTAACAAGTTTTAGCATGCTTAACTGAGGGTTTTAACAATCTTTTTACATATGCATTCATACATTTTTTTTACAACTATATCGCACTTGTACGTAGAGAATTACTTTAGCTCAAATATCTTTAATGGATTGTTCTTTAAATCAACTTAACAATGAATTCGACATTAACTTTCCTATTTTTTTTACAACTATAGGCTTTTTGTAAAAGGTTTTCATAAACCAAATTGAATTAATCTTTAGGAGAGTACCCTCACCCCGAATCCAATCTGGTTTCACAAGCCTTACATCTAGAGGTGTCGACGTGCACCGAAATCTAAGAACGCGTTCTACAGCTTAAAACATGTATGCAGGTTCCTAGTTACTGCGTTAATTAGATGACGACTCCAAAACAATTTTAAAAGGTTTTTATAACTCAATCTTTTTTACTCCGTCGAGGATGGTTTTATTTTTAAAATTAAAACTAGCATTTTCTTTTAAAAATAAAAGAGGCGAAACTCGAAAACCTAAGAACAATCCCATTTTATATATTTGAGCTAAGCATATTCGTTATAGAGTCGAATCCAGTGGGTTCAAAAGCACAATATACCTCGAGAGGTGGTTCCAAACGTAGGCTTGTCCACTCGATAAAGTACGTTCTGGGCTGATTTTCCTATCACCCCTCCACGACTTGCCGTAGTAGACTATTCTGACCGCCCCAAGGCTTCCTCTGTATCCCCACGTTACGCCGTGGCGGTTCGGAAGGCTCAAGCACCTGCCAAAGCCTACTCAGAATAGTTGGAGGTGTACGAGACTGACCAAACGACCTGAGTCATACGTACGAGTGCGAGGTTATACACTATGGTCTTTTTCAAAACACATGCATTGCATATCTTCGAAAATCTCGCTTAATTTTCAGATATAAAATGAACCTAACAAACTAATACCTTTCAAACAAAATTCTCGCAAATTTTTGAAATAAACGTTTTTCAAATTTGCCTTTTACTAAATAAGCAAAAACCCGAGCTCGTGAATTTCTCTCCCTAGGTCCCATGACCTAGTCCTTTTAACATCCTCGACTCGACCGGCTAACCGCCCTCGAGCCGAATTTTTTTCATACATCCTAATTCGAGCCTTTAACAACATACCGTTAACATGTGCTTTATGGATGTAAAACAAAAGCATTTAACATCGAGACGAGCTGCGCGCATGCACCCTTGCCTCAAAAATCCTCCTAGCTCGAAACCTTTTCGAAAACTTTCCTTCTTTTTCTAGCTTAAATGAACTTTTTCTAAAAGAAATGAGCTAAAATGAATGCATAAAAATGAACGTTGAGTCTAGCGTGTCAAGTCGTGTAACTAATATGCGCTACCTCAATCGCAACTCCCTCCAAGGCAAAGAGAACTTTCGCTCGACCTTCTCTATATGTCTTACACTAAGGCATTTCAAAGACTAGTCGAAAAGAACTACATCCAACCCATCGGGCCTACTAGCGAGCCACCCGAGGACAAGAAACCCAAGTCTTGGAATCCTAAAGGCCTTCTGTGCGCAAAGGACATGACATCGAGAACTATGGCTGAGCAAAATATCCGAATATCCGAAATCTGAAAATTTTGATCTAATATCCGATCCGTTTTCTTGGATATCCGATCTTTTTTTTTAAAATTTTGGATATCCGTATCCGAAGTTTATGGATATCGGGTATCCGTTGGATATTTAGCTTTGAAATTCGGATATCAGATATCCGATATCCGAAAAAGATCCGAAAATTAGGGTTTGGGATCTTGTGGCTAAATCTAAAATGCAGAGCACTAATAATTATATAAGTAATATAATGTGATATGTGACGATATTAATACAATCATGCTTTAAAGTACATTATCGAACTTAATAGAAAAAACGTAGGAAAAAAATGAACGGGTGTAAATTTAACAATAAATCAACATTTTATTTATGCAATGGCGTTATATGGATATCCGAATGGATATCCGCCTCTAATCCGAAATATCTTGGATATCCGAACATTGGATATCCGAAATATTTGGATCGGATATGGATATTAAAATTTAGAAATTTCGAGTTTGGATATCCGATCCGAACTATACGTTTGGATCGGATATATATCCGAGAACTGCTTTCCGCTTAAAAACGCTATCCATGATCTCATCGACCAAGGAAAGCTTGACAAGCCGACCCTGTAGTCCAAGCCATCCAATAAGGACGACCCATTGCACAACCATGTAATCTTTGTGGAATCAGTTCCTATCATAGATTGCTCTAACCTCGTCACACCAAGCGACGACCAAATCAACGGGTTAGGTTCGAAGACGAGGAGAACGAATGACCCCAGCTAACCAAGTCACGACCCATGTCGGAAAAAAGAGTTACTCTTCCTTCCTACCGCCCAAACCAAACAAAAACAAGAGGTGGAAGAAAAGCAAAAAGCCCAGGAAGAAGGCCGAGGACAAAAACCTCGACACTTACGCAGCGGCAATAACAAAACAAGATGTGAAGAAAGACGAAGACGAAGAGAAATTTTTATTAGGGTCTAATGTCGAGTCATCTGTCGACTCATCTTCTTTTTCTAGTCATGTAACACCCCGACTTTTCCTAATATTAATTATTCGTCTCATCATATTCGTGATTCATTTCTCTTGATTTTCTCATTTTTAGCTCAAGAAAATCAGTTCACTTGTCGCGTTGATTAAGCTACCCTGTAGTCAGAACTTAAAAACGGAGTAATTAGCTTAAAAACGGTGTAATTTCCTCATACGAACTCCGATTCAGGTGATTCAAAAGGCTAAACTGCGTATTTTTTCGACGCCGTCGCAACTGCCAAATTTTCAGGAGTCAGTTTGAACCAGTCCACCCTGGGCCGAGCCGAACCCCCCCAGCTCGGGTTAGGTTTAGAATTTCTTGTGTAGCTTTTTGATCAAGACATTAAATATCTTATTAACTCCTAGCCTACAAGCCTAGCCACCTTAAGATCTGATTTCTATCTTCCTTCATCCTCTCTAAATCTCATAATCTCATCCTCATTAAATCCTCTATTAATTTCAGTCAAAGATTATCGCTTTTCATCCTAAATTTGTTCCTATCATTCTCCTACGGTAATCCTTTCATCCCTTATCGTTCTAGGTTTATTCTTTATAGTTTTTATATTCTTATATGTGTTTATTGTGGTGTACTTATGTATTGTATGATTTATGTGTGCCCTAATCAGAAGGGGGGAATTGGAGAGAAAACCCAAGTTCGGATTTCTCTGACCCAGGTTCACTAAACGGAAGATCGCCAGAGATCCGACCGTCCGATTTTGCCGAAATTTTGACAGCATGTTCCTGACTCTTGGGGCTACCTTTTCACCGTTAAGTTTTTCATTTGGAGCTCTGGATCGTCTGTTATCGCGTCTGGACAGAAGGGGTGAAAACTGTGCTTTTCTTTGGCTTGTTTGGAAAAGGTAACTAGGTGTAGCCTTAGTGATATTTTGACTTGTGTGAGACCATATAATTGATTGAGGATGTCTTGATTGTTGATATGAATGAAAAGGTGTTACCTTTGGGATGTTTGAGATGTAAAGTTGCGGTCTTTGGTCTTGTTTGAGTTGGTCTCACACTCTTATGTCTAATAATGCGATTTGGGATGTTTGTTTACTTTGAATTTGGGTTATATTGTTATTAAGTTGATGAAAGATGATAACTTTGGGAATTATAATGGTTTATTATGGCTACTCTTGAGTTCTTATGGTTATTACTCCGTATTTAACATGTTGATTATGGTTAGTGTTGAGATTGCTTACAAAAGGGGTCAATTATGTTGTAGTTGTGTATATGATGGACATTGTAATGATTTTGAGTAAAGGATGATTGGTTTATTGTTGATTGTGAGTTGATTCAGGTTATTGAATTGACTTGTTTGATTGCTTGAGTTGAGTGTGCGTACGGCATCGCTGATACAGCGCACGTACGTGAGGAGCTACGACGTCTTTTGTGGACGGATACCGCCCATGATCCCCTCGGCTATTCTTGTTGCTTAGTTAGAGCGACTATGGGTTCTCAACCGTGTTGGTTAGAGACTATGGTTCATATAATGTCGTCACCGTTCTTGTTGCTCGGTGGAATTTGGCCAAATTTAGACTAATGAGTTTGAGGAACTTCTTGTTCTTTGTTCGCCATAGGGTTTGGATGATTCTTGTTGCTTCATCCGGGGTGATTCTTGTTGCTTCACCCAGTGCTCCGTGCTTACCTTGCAGGTTGTTGATTGTTGTCTGTCATCTTGTTGTTCACAGTTTGAGCTTGTATGTCAGTGGACTAGTTATTGTCGAGTTGTATTGGTTATACATGTTTACAGGTTGTTGGGTGACAGTTGGTTGAGTTTGGTAGCTAATGAGTTGGCTTGAGGTTGCATTATGGTTACTATACCTTTGGGTTGTTTGTTGTATTGTTGTCTATTTTGGTTACGTTGAAATATGACTGGGGAGCACCTAGTTACTCCCCACTAATTGTGGCTGTTACATTCTTTGTGGCAGGTTAGCGCGGGATTGGGTTTATCAAGTGAGGATGCCGTGAGGATGACCTATAGCTAGCCTTGAAGTGATTTTGGATTAAACTTGTTAGGATGTTTAGATTTATTATTGTTATCTTACTTTCATTTTGGAGCTGGTTTTTTTTAAGGGGTATTTACTCCCCACATCCAGGTCTCAAGGCCTACCTTTTTATCGTTGTTCAATTGGTTTAGTGAGTGATGATCCGGATTCCACGGTGTTTCCGCCACCGTGGCTCGCTTTTATTTTCTTTTGTTTTATAAATCCTTTTTATTTCTTTATTTTAATTTGTTGGAAAATCCGGGTTGTTACAAGTCAAGAGTCTAGTTCTACCCTAAAATTTCTTTTTTCGTAGGCTAGCTCCAAGCAATCTTCTAATTTATCAAACGCTTCTATTGAAATGAATAATAAGAACGACTTTGCTTATGGCTTGTCTCAAACAAACAACAAACAAGTAACAAAACGCGAAATAACACTAACCCGTGTGATAAAAATGAACAAACAAATGAATCGTTAAACAAATACATTGCAAACATAATGACACAGCACACGCAAGATCCGATCATCGAAGACACCATAACAATCAACGTGGGTACCCCATAGGAACCTACAGAGCTATAATTAGGCGTCTCAGTAAACGAGAATGAACGCGCCCAATAAACACAACACCTAAACGAGTTCAAGGATGTGTTCGCATGGTCATACAAAGATATGCCCGGAATTGATCGAAGCATCACCGAACATCGCATCCCTATCAAAACCGGTTACAAACCCAGCAAACAAAAGCTAAGACGACTAAGACCCGAGTGGTCCCTTATGGTGAAAGAGGAAATCGAAAAGTAGTTACAAGCCGGCTTCATTCAAGTTGTTGAGTACTCAGATTGGTTATCAAACATGGTCCCAGTGTTAAAGAAAAATGGCAAAATTCGAGTGTGCGTCGAATTCCGTGACTTAAACAGATCAAGTCCTAAAGACGACTTTCCACTAACGCACGTGGACGTCCTAGTCGAAAATACCGCCGACCACGCCCTTTTATCCTTCATGGATGGCTACGCAGGCTACAATCAAATCAAGATGGAAACTTGAGGTTTATCTTTAGATAAATTGGCACCGACAACTTTATACGAAAATAATGCAACATGTATCGCACAACATAAGGAAGGATATATTAAAGGCGATAGAACAAAGCATAGCTCTCCGAAATTCTTTTTTTATTTATGATCTTCAGAAGATTGGTGATATAAGTGTCATGCAGATTCGTTCATCTAAAAATTTGGCAAATATATTTATAGAGGCTCTTCCAACCTCTACATTCAAAAGGATAGTTTATCAACTTGGTTTGCGTCGTCTCAAAGATCTTCGGTGATGTAATTACAGGGCGAGTGAAAACTGTACTCTTTTTTTCCTTGACCATGGTTTTTCACGTTGGATTTTCTTGGTAAGGTTTTAATTAACGAGGCAGCACTTCATTGACATTGTATGATATTGTCGGTTTTAGGTATTTGTTACTTAAGGGGGAGTCTTATAAGGGGCGTTTGGTTGAATAATGTGGCATGAAATGGATTAGAATATGATACCATGATGGTATTGATTTAAAACTCCATTCTTGATCAAACTTGTTTGGTTTACCATTAGAATGGATTTAAGATTTATGATTCACTTATTAATAAATTTTATTATTTTTAATTTTCCTACAAACAAATAATTAAAATGATTATATAATTAATATAAAATGATTATAAAAATTCATCAAAGTTATTTTTTTCTGAAACTAAATGATTAAATTTTATTGAAATAAATAAAAATTTATATCACTAGAAACTCACATATAATATAAAAACATGAAAATTTGCTAAAGAAAATCCACCTGATACACTATGAAAATATAGTTAATTAGTAAATTTATACAATAACGATTTTAACAAAACCATTATAGTTTTATGCGTGTATAATAGTTTTTTTTATAGTTATTCTCTCTAAGACGGGTCATATCCGTTTCATCTTTAAAACGGGTAGTGGATCTACCCTTTTAACAAACCTGAAAACCTAACCCCCCACCTATTTAAGTTTCTTTTCATCTCTCTCCTCTTATTATTCACACTGCTCATATTTAATTTCCCCCCCAAAAAAACAAAAACTCTTATTTTTTCATCCCCTCTTTCACTGATTGCTCGTGATTTCTTTTACTTTATACCCTAATTTTCGACTAAATTGGTTAGATTTCATTGGTTTTTGTCTTCAAAATTAGTGGTGTACCTAAAGAACGTGTTACTATTTTAGTCAACGCCGGAGAATTCAAAGTTTCACTTGCAAGAGAGACGACGCTGAATTAGATTTGAATGCAATAATAATTTCTCTCACTTGTTGTTGCTGAACTTGTATTGATTTTATTTTGGTAACAAAAAGGTTTTAGTGGTCATGAATTTTGTGAATTCATATTGTTGTCACCTGACTTATAAGTGGTAACAAAAGTACTTATCGTGGTATCAAAAGACATGATTCTGTTATCAAAATAAACTACATATGAAAATCAAAATGTTAGTGTCGATTTAAAGTGGTATAAAAAAAGACTCATCGTGGTTACAAAATGCATAATAGTGGTAACAAAACAGACTACATATATTCATTAAAAAAATTTGGTATGATTTTGGTAACAAAAGTACTTTTTGTGATTTTATATCTCAATAAGTGTAATACCCGATGTTATCCGAGGTTAATCGGGCCGGGTACCGGTGTTGTCCGAGGTTATTCGGACCGGGTACCCCGTTGAAGAGGTTCATATGTTGGCTCAAGTGGCATGGTGCTTAAAAGGATTGTAAGTACTACTCATATCAACAAGATGCATCTTCTTCTCTGGTGGCTCATCTTAAGAACTTTACAGTTAAGCGTGCTTGTTGGAGAGTAGTCTTGGGATGGGTGACCTCCTGGGAAGTTTTCAGGATGCCCACGAGTGAGGACAAAATGCGCTGGAAAGGACCCGTGTTGGTTTGTGGGCGATGTACGCAGCCGGATGAGTTATCATGAGTGACATTTCGGCCTTTGGTTGGGGCCGGGGTGTTACAATAAGGCTACATAATGAATAGATGTGGTAACTATATGAACAAATGTGGTAACAAAAAAGTTTTATTGGTAATAAATAAATTTTATTTTTCAAATGGTTACAAAATGAATAGATGTGGTAACAAAATGAATATATGCAATAAAAATAAAGTTTATATTCAATGGTAAGTTAGTTTTGGAATGTGTACACTATGATTTCATAAATTTTGGTAACTGATTTAAAGTGATTACAAAAATACTTATCGTGGTAAAAAATGCATGATTTTGATAACAAAATATATACAAATATGACAATAAAGGTGATACGATAAAATTGATATGGTTGTGTGATGTATTTGTTTTGTGTATCAGGGAAAATTGATGAGACTGCCCTCTCAAAGAGGGGTCGAAGAAAAGATCAAGCGAAGGACAGACACGAAGGAATTAGATGATCAAGTTATATATGTGAAACAACAACAAAAAAAATCAGCTTTGATATATTAGATCATACAAAATTTACACTATCGAAATGACTTTAATGTGGTTACAAAACTCCAATACATGGTAGCAAAATAAATTTATTTGATAATCAAATGGGTACAATAAAAATTGTTGTGACAATGGTTAAAAAATAACATTTTGATGGTAACAAATTTATCATATAGTACTAACAATATGACAAATTTGTCTGATGAGATGATGCACAGTTTAAAAAATCATAACATATAAAATTTGACGTAATGATAAAATAATATTTAGATTTAAAAACAAATATGATAAAAAAAAAAGATATGATAACAAAGAATATACTATAAATATAAATATTTTTTCGTATAATTGAAATTACAGTGGTAACAAAAAAGTATAATTATAGTAACATAATGTTTTTTATTGGTTAACAGCTTTTATTGGAGACAAAAAAAAATTATAGTATGATTAATCTATATAATCTTATTAAAAGGGTAACTTAAATCTCTAGCTATCCCTCAACTTAATTCCACGTGGCATTTTTTGAGCATACTCTAACATCTACACTTTCATTTGCTTTTCATGAATATTAATTAAACACCCCTTTCATCTTCTTCTTTGTCAAATTTGAGCATTCATGACATTTATTTCAAATTGACCCGTTTGCCTTCATCTTCCTCCATTTTCGAACATACATGACTTCAGTTATTCAACCTCGAACTCCATGTATTTATAGGTATGCTCTTCATATTCGCTTTCTCTTTTTATTTATATGTTTTAGTTTTTGTTCTTCTTTATGCAATTTTTGATCATATACTAATTGTTCCTCTCTCATTACATGTTTGCAAATCGCTTATGTCGAATTCTCAATTTGCCATCTCCTCAACCTAAGTGAATATATTAGTGGTTAGTGTTCCTTCTTTACCTCTACACTTACTATCAAGGAACATTATTTTGTTGTAATGGTTACAAATTTACAATTATGATGACTTGAATCTGCTACACTCGCCAAGTAATGCTTTCGGATTGGTTTTAGTCACTTAACTTAAGTAATCGCTTTCAAACGAGTGAGTGGGTTAAGTCATGCTTTTTAGATTATCACTTTTGAATTGGTTTTATCGCTGAAGTATTTCTTTTGAAAAAATCAAACACCATCGAGCAAAACAACCCGAAACAAAAAGTGACCACAACAAAAGATGGAGAAGGAGTAATCCAAACTTAACAAGGGAAAATATAAGTACAAATAATGATACATGAAACAATAGACACAACGTGAAACGCAAAAGAGTCATATAAATCACCAAGCATACATACGAAAAAAAGGCGAGAAACAAAAAAGAGTAAATCGCAGAAAGAAAATGCGACAACAACCACAAGAAAACAACAGTGACAAAAAAAAATATTTGAGCAAGATGTTTATTTAAATTCATGAATAACGTTAGAAAAATAGGTTACTAGAGTATAAGTACGAAATATTTACATGAGAAACTACCAATGTCCATGTAACCAATGTCATATAAAACAATTTTTTCCCGTCCTGGTAAATCAACAAGGTATTATTTATGGTTAATATACTTTCAAATGGAATCACAAGACAACCGTGAGCATCACGGGGGTTAAAACTAGTTAATTAATTTAATTGGGTTAAAAATGGGTTATATTTGAATCCGTTTCACAAGATTGGTTTAATAAGTTGTTTGCAGCCGTTGCAAATAAGAATTTGTATTTTTTTAAGTAACCGTATGTTGATCCGTGCAATTCAAATTTTTATTAAATAAATAAGTGGAAAATATTATTTAAAACAAGTAACCAGATAAAATAATTAACAAATAAAATAAAATGTAATATGTAGTTTACGACACAATACATAAAATTACAATTTGTATAATTATATATGTGGGTATGGACTTGGAATCTTAGGGGGGAAAGGGAGAATGAGATTGAAGGGGATTCGAATGCGAAAAGGCTATGGAAACCCTGAGGGTAACCATGTCTTGTTACCTAGTGAATATAATCTTACACGTGGCAGTGACGTATTTGAAAATTGTGTAGAATGATATTGTTTTTGATTTGATGTTGCGTTATATTGTTTGTTATTTTTTCTTCTTTATTAGTGTAGTAATTATTATAAATAAATTTAATTAGTTGACTATAATTAAGATTTTTAATTAGTAATAAGTTTAATTAAATTAATGTTTGATAAAGATTACGGACAAAATAAATAAATAAATAAAATGTTAGCTTAAAAAATAATATTAGTTTAACGTAAGTTTTTTTAAACCCATGATTTTGTTTATGAATGGGGTTTAGAAAAACAACGGTAATACCGTAGTCGTTATGGCGTGAATCATTTTGTATATTTCGGATATTATATATGACGTTTAAATACAAAAACCTCAATATAATTTGCCTTGTATGAATATATATTTTTTTGATTTCAAATCAAAAAAATTGTGCCAATGCACAAATCGAATCGTGTTTACGTTAACGCAAAATTTTCATTACAGTTGAAAACTAAAATCAATTAAAATAAATATTAATTACACTTACACAGTTGAAAACATTATGGAAAAATTAGTCAAAAAATAAAATATATACACTTGAATAATATAATTAAGGAAAAAACTAATAAAGGAAAAATTAATTAAGGAAAAAAGAAAGGAAATAATATTAATTATTGTTAACTTAATTAAGAAATCGAGAAAAAAAATGCAGTAATAATTAAGGGAAAAATTAAAAAAAATTGTTAACATAATTAAGAATTCAACATAATTATGAAAAATATCTTAAATTAAAAAAATAAAGTAGGAATTAAAATTTCCATGTGGCACCATTTCATTCGTAGGGTAACAAGCCTTTGTTACTCTAAGGGTAACATAATCACCTTCCCATTCAATTTCATTTTAATTCACCCAACCAAACACCCCCTAAATGTATTTAGTATAAATATGTAAATAATCATTATACCCTTGTACATATTTATTATACCCCCATATATATATATGAATAATATACATCTTATATTCTTACTCATATATTCTTATATATTCATAATCCTCATATTTTTATACTATTATCTTATCATATTATACTCGGTATTATTTTTTTTTTTTTTTTTTTGGTAAAAGGTAAATTTCATTAATAGCATCAAAACTTTATACAAACTAGATACAAAAGCGATTATCCTCTCCTACACACCTTCTCAAACCAAGTACGATCACTTAACTTGAGATTAGATGCTAATTTCTGTACGCGTATCCGAATCTCCTCCTTTAATTTCCTATACATCACTCTCGGGTGTATAATTCTGCTATTTATATGACAATCATTTCTAACGAACCAAATATTGTAAATACTACCTGCTATAAAAGCAAAAACGACCTGTTTCTGAAATTTCGACACACCTCGTAACTTATCCAGCCGCTTCCATGCATCACCGTGCAGTCTCCGACAACCCAGATTGGGAACTAGCAAATCCAACCACTTCTTGCTATATTCACATTCAAAAAATAAGTGTTCCACACTCTCTTTGCCATTCAAACACAAATAACAGTCCTCATGCTCCACGACTTTGAACCTCCGCAATCTATCCAAGGTTTCTAAACGACCTTTGATGGCTAGCCGATGATGCTGTGCTTTGGAACATTAAAACGTGACCATACAAAATTTGTCCACCCTAGGTTGTGACTGTCGCCTTGAATCCAATTATAAGCTGACTTGATGGTGTAAGGCTGACCAGAGTTCAACCAGCCATCACTCACCAGGCCCATTTTCAGTTTTTCCTTTACCCCACATATCTTCCTCCAACACCAACTAGAATTAGCACTTGGAGTATAGTCAAGCCACTCACCATTCTTGAGATACACATGATGAACCCAACGAACCCAAACATGGCCTGCTTTAGAATGGATCCACCATGCCAATTTTCCCACTGCTGCTTTGTTCCATTGCCTGCTATTCATGATCCCAAGTCCACCAGCCTTGAGCTCTGTACAAACTGAATCCCACGCTACAGGTATACCTTTGCTATGATGAATATGACCCTCCCAAAGATAATTCCGACAAATACCATCAACTCTCTTAATCACACCCACAGGAAGAATAAAAATTTGAGCCCAGTAGAGATGTAAAGTGTGTAGGACTGATTTCACCAAGGTCAGTCTGCCCATATAGGAGAGTTTTTTGGCCCCCCAACTTCTGATCTTAGCAACAATCTTGTCAATTAGGATGTCACAATCCATAACACTCAACCTCTTAGGTGTCAAAGGAACTCCCAAATATCTAAAAGCTAGAACACCTCTAACAAACCCTGTCTTTCTGCTAAACTCATTAAGAACATTCTCCTTCACACCATTAGCAAAAAATTCAGATTTTCCTTTGTTCATTTCCAGCCCAGAGGATTGAGAAAAGATGCTGAAGCCATGAAGTAAGAGTTCCATAGAAGTTGCCTGGCCCTTGCAGAACATCACTAAGTCGTCAGCAAAGCACAAATGATTCAGTTTCATCCCAGAGCACAATGGGTGAAACTTGAACCCCTTACAGCTCCCTATTCGCCTTAAAATTCTGCTAAGATAGTCCATACAAATGGTAAACAACAAAGGAGACCGAGGGTCCTCTTGTCTCAAGCCTCTCTTCCCTTTCAGAAAACCAAATTGATCCCCATTGATCATGAAGGTAAAGCTTGTAGAAGTCACACAAGCCATCACCATTTTAATGAATTTCGCTGAAAATCTGAGGGACTGCAACATACTGTCCACAAAAGACCATTCAACTGAATCGTAGGCCTTCTTCAAATCAATTTTGAATAAACACCTAGGAGAGCAAGTTTTCCGTTTGTACAATCTGATCAAATCCTGGTAAATGAGGATATTACCCAGGATTGACCTTCCCCGAGTGAAGGCACTTTGATTCTCACAAAGAATCTCAGGCAAAATCTTTGACAGCCTTCCACAAATAACCTTTGAGATGATTTTATATAAAACAGAACAGCAGGCTATTGGCCTGAATTCCAAAACTGTTTGAGGGTTCTTCGTTTTAGGGATCAAAGCGACATTAGTTGCTGTTGGGGGTGGAATCTCCCAGGTCTGGCTACCTCGGGCCGGAGGGGTCATGGGCCGGGAGCATCCCATACACCAAGGGGCCCAGCAGTCCCTCCCGGGTCTGGGGCATGTAGGACCCACCCGGGTCCGTACTGTACGGTCTGATGGCGCTAAAGGACAAATTAATAGTAAGTATAAATAGGAAGCTAAACCCTAATGACAATTCATTCACACATAACACAAAATACTGCACAAAAGGTTTTTCTCTCTTCCCTCTCTAAGTTTTTTTTGTTTACGTAACTGACTTGAGCGTCGGAGGGCCATTCCCTAGAAGGCCCCGGGGCTAGGTTTGCTACGTGATTTCAGGCCAAGAGAAGAACCAAGACAATCAGGGAATTAAGG
This sequence comes from Dianthus caryophyllus, assembly GCA_023091065.1. NCBI lineage: Eukaryota > Viridiplantae > Streptophyta > Magnoliopsida > Caryophyllales > Caryophyllaceae > Dianthus > Dianthus caryophyllus. Next base: position 129,681 of record CM041529.1, read on the forward strand.
ACCTCCCGGAACTTAGTTTATCCAATCTTTAATCCACATTCAACTTGTAATCTTTGATATTTAGTTTTTGTACTTAGTTCTCGACTTTGTACCCGAAACAATTGGCGCCGTTTGTGGGGAGAATTTCTTACAAAAATCTTACAAAAAGCCATGTCAAACCCTCCACAAGAGCCGACGAAGACAATCGAGGGAACCTCTTCCCCGGGAGGGGGAGCAGGCGGCATTCCTCTCGAAGCCGAGCTGTAGACGCCCTTGACACCAGAGGAGAAGAAGATGATGACTGCCTTCCTGAAACAGATGAGGAAAACACCACCCGAGACAAGTCAGCAGAAGCCCCCACCAAAGAAGGATCCCATCCCAGTGGTGACACCTAAAAACCTTTTCCAAGTAGAAAGTGATGAATCAAGCGATGGAAGCTCGTGGGAAGACTCTGAGCCTGCATACTCTACACCCCGGCCAGAGCCATCCCTCGAGGAAGTAGCCAGGTCCGAGATCCCCCGGACTGAAAGGCCCAGGCGTAACAAGCCCAAGGAAAACAAGGAGCGAGGGAAAGTAACGGTAAAATCACCTCTGGCTCCATCGGTGCTGGAATACCCATTGCCACCAAAGATGAAAATCCCAACGATACAATACGACTGGAAGACGGATCCTGAAGAGCATCTGGCGGCCTACGAGAGCCACATGATGATGTACGACCCCACGGACTACGTTTGGTGCAAAGTCTTTCCCACGACCCTGACGGGACTTGCACAAACCTGGTTCCGTAACCTCCCGATCGGTTCTATCTGCGGATACGAGGACATGTGCCAAGTGTTCAGACAGCAATACACGGGAAATAAGAGACGGGAGAAAGTGGCCATAGAGCTCCTGAACGTGGTACAAGGAAAGAACGAGGGGTTGAAGGAGTATATGACAAGATTTGACCGGGAGTCACAATAGATCAGGGATCTGGACCCCAAAATAGGTGTTCACGCCTTAACGGTGGGACTGAAAGAGGGGGAGCTGAAAAGTCTCCTGATCAGGAATCCACCAGTCAGTTTAATGGCAGCCCGCGAGATGGCTGAAGGGTTCGTGAGAGAGAAGCAATTCCACAGGACGTTGAGTAAGAGGAGTGAGAGAAAGGAAGAGCAAGGGGGGGCTCAGCAGGGATGGAGAGGCCCGCCCCGGAGGCATAGCAACAACAACAGTAGTGGCAACAATAACAACCACAATACAAATGCCGTGATCACCGGGAAGGCCGCGGACAGCGGGGAAGCGGCCCAGGCCAGAAATTTGAAAGCTGGTCCCATTACACGCCGCTCATCAGATCACAGTCGGAAATTTTTGAAATTACAAAAAATGAGGTCAAGTGGGCCATCCCGCGGCCGGTAAGAAACCCTGGAAATGATAAGTCAGCATTTTGTGGATACCATCAGGTAGCCGGACACGCAGCCGAAGATTGCGTGTCCCTGAAAAACGAGGTTGAGCGCTTGGTGCAGCAGGGCACCCTGCGACGTTTCGTTAAAGACAAGCGAATGAGAGACGGAGAAGGTGAAGGAAGCAAGGACCAGGGCCAAGCGGGTCAGAAAAGGAGCAAACAAAGGATAAGTGAAATTCACATGATCGCCGGGACTGAGGAATCAGTTTTGTCCGGTGTTAGGCCCAGATTTTGCGGCCCAGGTTTGGGTCACTTAGCAGCAAGCGCCTGCTCAGGACCCTGGAAAATTACAAAGTTGCTGCCCCTAGACCCACAGACCGGGCAGGGAGCAGACTGATGCAAACGAAAAGAAAAATACAGCTAAAGACCTACCAGAGTCGGCGGCCGTCTACCACAAAAGGCCCGCCTACTGCAGACTAGTGTGTCTTATTAAAGTAAAAAACAAACAAAATGTAGGCTAAAGGGAGACCCCTCAGGTCATCCCGAGAAAGAAGATTCGGAAGACAGCAGCCCGAGTTTCTAGCAACCGGCATCGTCGCCGGCTGCGGCCTCGTCCGCCCGCTGGGCTGCTTCCTTCCCTGCCTCGCGCGCCTTGTCCCGGGCCTCTTCCAGCTCGGCCAGGCGTACGAAGTCAAAAGCAGGGTAGACTTGCTCAACGAGCTCCTTGGTCTCGTTCGCCCCGAAGTCCACCCTGTCGTAGAAGGAGTCAGCCTTGACCTTCAGCAACTCCTCCTGATCGGCCGCCTTCAATTGACCCATCTTGAGAGCGAGTTGGGTGGCCCTAACCTCTTCCGCGGCCGCCCTTGCCTCTGCAGCCTCCGTAAGCCGGCGGGCTTTGAGAAGGCCTCGGTGGTGAAGGACAGTCCTTCTCTGGCCAGGCCATGGTGAAACTCCTCTCTCACCGGTGGGAAGACAGATGCTTGACCTCGGCCCTGAGACCAGAAACATCCCTGTCCCGGACCGCTTTCTCTTCCTTTACGCGGGCAAGGTCCTCTTTCAACTTTTGAAGGGAGAGGGTACCAGAAGAACGACACAGATGATCCAGCTCGCTGGTGGTCTCGTCCGTAAATTTGGAGAGGTCCATCAGCGCATGTTGAGCCTTCACTATCAGCTCAACGACATTGAGGGATAACCCTCCGACGACTGGAGCGGTCTCTAATGCAGGTTCCGCTCGGGGCTCGATTGTACCTCCGACGCCTGGGACAGCCACCGTCGCGTCAGCCTGGGCCCAGGAGGAAGAGCCCTGAACAGAAAAAGGCAACAGGTCAAATACGTCCTGCTCACTGAGTGGAAGTATCGAAGAGAGGCCGTCTAAAGGCACATCCAAAGGACGCCCCTCGGAGAGACTTCCCCACGACAGAACGGAACTAACCTGCTGCTTCTTCTGTTTCTTCTGAAGCCTCTCCACCTCCTCCGAGGGCTCAGAATCAATTGTTTGCACCTCCACCTCCGGAATCTGAGGGGAAGGTTGGGGGTGCTGAGAGGTCCCGGTATCCCGGGGAGGGCTGGGGGGCATGAAGGGCGCGCCGCCTCGTGAATAGCCTCCTCCATGGTAGGGCGAGGAGAGGATACAGAGGCAGCCTGCTCAGTTTTTCTCTCCCACTTGGGCTTGTACACCTTTCTTTTCTTTCCCATCGGTCTCGCAGGAATTTCACCCAGCATCGTTGTTACTAGCTCTTTCAGTGTAGGTTTGCGGCGCTCTAGATCTACGGCAATGGGCTCGTCCAGTGGATTGTTGTCTTTGTCGAGACCGATGGTTGCCAGGTCCTCAGGTGTCAAATAGCCCAGGGAACCTGCAAAAGGAAATATCACCGTGTTCAAGCCCGGAGAGAATAAGAAATAACAAATCAAACGCAAGTAAAAACAATCAAGACGCCAAGTTCTCGGCCACCCGGCCCCTGCTTACCTGCCTCAAGGGCCGGGATTAGGCCAACCACGCTCAGAAACTTGTCCTGGGTGATTGTCTCCGTCGGAGGAAGCCAATTCTCAGGGAATAATTTCTTGTCGACTCTGTAAGCCTTAAAGTAGGCCACGGCATCCGACTCCTCCTTGGTCAAAGGAACTTTCTTCCAGGGAAGGATGCTCGCCGGGACCCATTCCTCCCGGGTCTCCAGACGACCCCTCACGTCATTGTGAAAGCAGCGGGGGTGGTTGAAGGGTGCCGAGGATTTAAGAAAAAACCACCTCTCATTCCACCCCTTCATCGAAGTCTTTACGGGAAAGTGTGTCAGGTAGCCGGTCTAGGTAACTAGGGACCACCACCCCTTCATTGATGGAGTGGTGCAGGGACGAAAGTGATGCAACCGCTGGAATAAATTCACCGTGAGAGGAAACCCAAGATACAAACACGTCCAGGCAAAGGCAACTATAGTCCTTATACCAAAGCATGTCATTTGACAGATTGCGATGTTAGCCCGGGAGAGCACTTCCTCAATAAAGGAGTGAAGTGGAAACCATAGCCCGTGCTCTAAGTTCTTGATATATACAGCTGTGTGAAGTGCCGGGGGTTCAACTACATTCTCGTGACGACCCGGCACGACAAATTCCCAGCCCTTGGGTAGATGGTAATGCTCGGCTGCGCGTTCGGAGCAGTTCTTCTCATTCAAGAAGTCCCTATAACCTAAGTGAATCCTTGTATCCATTGGAATTCGAAATACCGCCGGCTCCAAGATTCGCACGTGAGAAGGCCCGACCTGAGAAGGTCCCGCCTGAGAAGGCCCAGCCTGGGCCTCTACATCCGTCTCACCTTCCCGGCCCAGGGTCAGATCCTCTATTTCAGGCTCTACCTCAGAATCCGTAACTATATCATAGTCCGAGGCGGTTCTAGAAGACGAGTCAGCTGAGGCACTCATTGTTCTCTACTAGTCAATATAAACTTATGAAATCAAGAGACAAACACGAAAATTACCTCTTAAAATAGCACGAGCAAAGATGAAGATGATGGCTGGATGAAACAAGGACGAAGTACGAACAAAATCTGGTGGAATTTGAAGAGTTTTTGAGAAGGTTTTGAGCGTTTAAAAGGGCGGATAAAGGGCGAAAAGAAACGAAATAGGGGGGTATTTATAGAGAAAGGTGTGAATAGTGCGCTCCCACCCATCGTACGATACGTGTCGACCAGGGGAAGTAAAACGTTGCCTCCTTGGGGTTTGGAATTCAAAAATTGCGCCAAAACTAAAAGCGTATCCAACACACCGCCTCTAGGCGGGAGGAAGATGACATGGAGACAGGAAGCAAGAACACAAGGAGGGCTGACATGCCCAGGTCGCAAGAAAAGATGGCTAACCTAGGGAAATCGGGGCATACAGGCCAAGCTGGGGCTTCCAGTATGGGGCGATTGTTGAGGTGGAATCTCCGGTCAGCTACCTCGGGCCGGAGGGGTCATGGGCCGGGAGCATCCCATACACCAAGGGGCCCAGCAGTCCCTCCCGGGTCTGGGGCATGTAGGACCCACCCGGGTCCGTACTGTACGGTCTGATGGCGCTAAAGGACAAATTAAGAGTAAGTATAAATAAGAAGCTAAACCCTAATGACAATTCATTCACACATAACACAAAATACTAAACAAAAGGTTTTTCTCTCTTCTCTCTCTAAGTTTATTTGTTTACGTAACTGACTTGAGCGTCGGAGGGCAATTCCCTGGAAGGCCCCGGGGCTAGGTTTGCTACGTGATTCCAGGCCAAGAGAAGAACCAAGACAATCAGGGAACTAAGGACCTCCCGGGACTTAGTTTATCCAATCTTTAATCCACATTCAACTTGTAATCTTTGATATTTAGTTTTTGTACTTAGTTCTCGACTTTGTACCCGAAATAGTTGCATTTATCTGTTTCAGCAACTCTCCATTAAGAAAAAACTCCTGAACTGCCTGACAAACATCATCCCCGACAATAGTCCATGCCTTCTTGAAAAAAGTACTAGAATAACCATCTGGTCCTGGAGCTTTGTTCTCATGTATGGCAAACGCAGCTTCTCTAACTTCCTCATCAGTCACTGGTAATAAGAGGCTAGCCCCCATCTCTGAGCTAACAGCGTTACCACATGCAATCACCTCTTCAATGACAGGAATAGTATCTTTAGACATGCCCAGCAAAGTGTTGTAGTATTGAAGGAAAGCATCCTCAATGTCGGCCTTGGTATCACACTCCTTCCCATTCATATCCTTAATTTTCAGCACTCTATTACCACTTCGCCTCATTTTCATACTTGCGTGGAAGTAAGCTGAATTAGTGTCGCCTTCCCCCAACCACTCCACCTTTGCCTTCTGTGCAAGATAACTATGAACCCTCTCCTGGTTCTCCTGGACTGCTGCAATTGCCTCCCTCTCCAGTCTGCGCAGCTCCTCATCCTCAGGTGTAGCATCCAGTTTCTGTTGAATATCATACAACCAATGTTTGGTTATCTCATTTGTCTGCTCCACCTCTGAAAATTTGTTCCTATTCAGCTTTCGAAACTGAGCTTTGAGAAAACTCAGTCTAGTTACAATTCTATACATGCTCACACCCTTCACCTCTGCAGCCCAAGCATTCTGAACTATTTCAGTAAATTCTAGTGCCCTAGTCCACATATTATAAAACTTAAAAGACTTCTTATGCCTCCCAATATCAGCATCCAACTGAATAATACAAGGAGAGTGATCAAATAACCCTTCAGGTTTAAAATCTGCATAAGAATCTGCCCAATTCAAGCACCATTCATCATTCACCAGCACCCTATCCAATTTACACCATACCCTCTTCTGACCCGCTTGTTTGTTGTTCCATGTAAAGAAACGCCCAATCTGCTTGATATCTCGAAGACCAGTAGCCTGTACACAAGCTTGGAAAGCCTGCATTTCAAATCTGTGAACAGGAGCTCCAATTCTCTCATTACTATACAATATATTATTGAAGTCACCCATCACCAACCAAGGGAGAGAAGTAGAAACTCCCCTTAGATCATGCCACAATAACTCTCGCTCTTTACTATCATTGAATCCATAACATACAGAAACCCAAAACTCCTTATGCGTTCCTAAGATTTGCACCTTCCCATGAATCATCTGAGCAGACATCATAGTGATGGACAAACTGACCACAGTAGGCTTCCATAAAAGCCAAATACGCCCTCCTTTATGATATTTATAGTTAGTGGCTATAGACCAATTTTGTTGAATCCTACTAATTATGTGATTATTAGGACTAGGTTTAACCCTAGTCTCAAGGAGTCCAAATAAGCAAGCATGATGGCTACATAAGAAACTCTGAATTTCCTTCTGCTTTGCTGGCTTATTTAGACCCCTGATGTTCCAACACCCAATACTATCCATTGCCAGACTGGGTACTAGGTCCCAGTTTGGCCACAGACTTCTGAATTGCAGAATTCAAAACATCCATAAAAGTGACTGGTTGAGTAGATGGACCAGCCTCCTCCATCACTACTCCTTCCATATCTTCCAAAATGGCATAGCTATTGCGCACAGGGGTTGTATCCCCAGTTGGTTGTACCATCACCTGCTTACCCTTACCTCTGCTTTCTTTCTGCTGCACCTCCCTAGCTACAGGCCGCCAAACCTTCTTTGGGGGTTGAGTCATTTGTTTCCTGCACTTCTCCTTGTCAAGCCCATACATACCACATTTACCACACTTAGTAGGCTTCCACTCGTATTCCACCCTCACCTCATGTAGCTGATCAAGCTCATCATAAAACTGTATCATCTGTGGTAAATCTACTCCAACTTTCACCTCCACCAGATATCTAGCAAACCCTAACTTCTCCTTCATACTAGTAGCTGCATCAGGTTTCAAAGGCAACCCAATGAGCCCCACAATCTTTGTCATACAGCCATCTCCCCAAAATTTCAGGTCCAACTCATGCAACCTAACCCAAGTTGGCACCACATGAACATCCTCCTTCTTCAAAGAGCACCCCTCAGTCCATGGTTTAACAATGAGAGGCTTACCATCAAACATATGATATCCCTTCCCCAAAATTTCCTGTATCTTTGCCTCCGATTTAAAATGGACCAGAAACACTCCATTGGGCAAGAATGAGACCTTATCAAACTCATACCCAGACCAGACACGTTTCAGGTAGCCATTAATAACCTCAGCAGGCGGATTCGCACCCAATATAAAACTGTAGGTTTATATCGGTATATAGACCTTTAAAATCACAGGATTATAATGAAAAACTTTATAAGATTTTAAAGTCATAAAAGAAATTGCATAACAAAGTAAAGAGATTTAGAATTAACCTTTTAATCCTAGTAAATCGGCCTAAGAACAATACCAAAAGTATGGTATCTCCTAATTGAAACACCCAAGATGTATGTGAGATATGCCCTTAGAGAATTGCTAGAAAATTAGAGAATAAAAACTGCTTTTCTTTTCTCTCAAGTTTTTGTGTTTTAGGATGAATGAATTAGCAATCAATTAGAGTAGAATTAGGAAAGGCAAAACCCCTCTAATATACTACACTTGGCCGGCCTATCTTGGTGTATTTGGGGAGATCTAATTCTCCTCAAATACTTCACTTGTTGATCAAGATACAAAGTGTATCGGGACAGAACGTATCTGGACACTTTTATCTTGATCATTTTAGCTTATTATATAATGCATTATATTCTTAGTGTCATCTGTATGGACCGACTATATTATATTATAAATATCCTTATATTCATAATTTGCTAATTAATTATAACAGTTTATATTTAATTAGCTTGCATTATACACAATAATTAAATATAACATTTTATATTCAATCCACGAATTACATTTAATTCGCCTCAGCTAAAATTATTTAATCTGTATTAAATAGCCGTATCACCATTATACTGACTAACATTTTAGTCAGTAACATCATCACACTGACTAACATTTTAGTCAACAACACTGACTAACCGTTTAGTCATTAAGTAAGGCATCGATATGATCATTTTCTCAAATGATCACATCTCTCAAACACATCCTTTAGGTGTGACTCTTAGGGACCAGTTGATCACCGCCATCTGTATGACAATAACGTCAAACTTATCTAGCAAGCCAACCGTTATCGATAAACGTTAATCAACTGATTAAATACAAAATGTACCCTGTGTACCTTTAGAGATTTATTTATGTTATTGCACTAACTGTGGAGGACACTAACCCCAACAAAAACATACCAGAGATTGACGCCAATAATTGATTTCATCCGCAACGTCTCCCTTCGCCAGTCTTAAACCAACCTTCGACGCCACCGGAGAACAATCTCCACTCAGTTGGTTCAAATCCAGTGGAATTGCCGATCTATCCTTCGTAGCATGAGATTCCCCCTCCTCAGCAACTGATTTAGGGTTCCCTTCATCGCGCACAACTTCGTCTTCCTGAGAAACGAGAGGAGCAGTTGATTTTGTGATTGATTGATTTAGTGTTTGAAGAATCGATTGATTGAAATTTTTAGGTTTGCCCCCTTTTTTCTTCACCATGGCAGAGAGAAAAAGAGAGGGTTTTTTTTAATACTCGGTAATATTGTTTGCATAATACTTTAACATATACGGAGTAGTTTGTATCATATTTTAATAATCTATTTATCAAAAATGAATCATATTTAGTAGATTATTTATTATCGCAACTTTTTTTCGACTCTATTTATCAAAAATGAATCAACAACATTTTTTTTATAAATGAAGTTCTCCTTAACATTGATTATATAATTTCATACATTATGTATGCTTCAAAATTTTGATACGAAAATGTAACATCAAGTAAAATTGACGACTTTAAACACACGCAAGAAATAAGAACAAATAAATTAAAATTGTACGATGAATTACATAAATACATCGATCTCGTCGTTTCATCCTTGATCATTATTGATATTATAATATACTCCATATATATTAGCATCTTTGATAAAATTGTTCAAGGTCCGCCAATGTTAGAGTAACTAGCTAATATAAAATTGTGCATAATTGAGACGTTATTTGACATAACAATAGCAGTAAAGAGACTATCAAATTAAACATGTTTATTGAATTTCATGGAGTAAATCACGATCCATGACATCAAAAGGTAATTAAGATAGTTGTACACAAGAAGTAACACATTTACGTGCAGTGCTATATGTGTAGATGAAGGGCGTTTAATTTTGAAGCTATAAGGTGATCTGATGATCAACCCTTATAAATCTTCTTCTCCCTTAGTTGATTTGAATGTCCACATTTCTTCTTTCTACAATTGGTTGCGTTTGGAGGAAGACGAGCGTAGCACCTGTCGTGTCAAATCCATCATCTGATATATTACATAACTCAATTACATAATTGTTTAAAACAAAGATAATACGGAGTAATAAAAATGATAATAATTTCAAGGGACATGCATACTTGCGGCATATCCTCTTGTTTTGATTGAATTTACGAGCCAAAGCAACCAAATTTGGAGCGATACGTATCATACCGCTTCCTCCACCTCTTAGTCTCAACACTAAATGGAGAGTCGACTCTACGTATATATGTGAAAAGATCGAAATGCACACACAATGTTTTGTTATTAGACAGTTCAATTGAGTTCATATAAACAACTAACGTACATGAATTAAAATTGAAAGGTAAATACCTTTTTGAATGTTGTAGTCAGCAAGGGTACGCCCATCTTCTAGCTGCTTACCCGCGAAAATCAAACGTTGCTGATCCCAAGGAATTCCTACACACATATATAATTAGTGTAATCATGTATATGGGTAAATTAAATTAAATAACTCCTTATAATAACAAAAATCTAAATTAAAGAAAAACAATTTAGGAAGAAAAACAACCTTCTTTGTCCTGAATCTTAGATTTGAGATTGTCAATGGTGTCATTAGACTCAACCTCCAAGGTAATGGTTTTACCAGTCAGAGTTTTGACAAAGATCTGCATTATTATTATTATTATTATCTATTGCTTGTGAGTTGTGTGACTGTGTGAGTAAGAGTATGTATGTATGTATAAATAGGGCACCAAAACTCCAAAACCAAACTATAATTAAGGAATTAAATAAGGGGTCATACGTTATCTTGGGAAAACCTGTCCCCAAGGCAAGCTGACATGGCTCATTTCATTCCATCTATCTACATTAATTCAAATATTCTTTCTTAAGATGGATACATTCGTTACCCGTTTTGTTTCATTAGGTGGTTTTTTTTTTTTTGGGTTAATGAAATATAACCCTCTTTTATAACATTTTTTTTTTTTTTTTTGTCTAAATAACCCCCTTATATATTATTTTTGTAACATAACCCTCTTTTATGACACTTTTGTTTCCAAATCACCCCCAACGTCGAAATATGATATTTAAAAATGGAATATTCACACCCTTAAATAGAGATTTCTCAAGAGGTTTCGACATATTTTAGACATTGGTGGTTGTAACTCGAAAGGGACATACTTTATAATGTCTTTAATTGCCATTTTTAAGTAAGATATTTCGATGTTAGGGGTGATTTAGAAACAAAAGTGTCTTAAAAGGGGTTATGTTATAAAAATAACATATAAGGGGATTAATTAGAAAAAAAAGTGTTATAAAATGGGGTTATATTCAATTAACCCTTTTTTATTTATTTATTTTTTTTTCTTTCAACGATCAATTTTTTTGGGAAATTTTTTGTTAAAAGGTGGAAAAATACAATAAAAATGTGTATTTTAAATGGTAATTGTTTCGAGCTATAAACACTTCAAGTGTTAATAGCATGAATCAGTAATTAAGTCTTTGTATGGTTTTCTGTGGAGGCGGTATAGTTCGTTTCCCCTCAATCCGTAAATTTGCAGTCAACAAATCTATTCTCAGGGGTATCCGAGGATAACTTCTCTGATCCTTATATAAGCAGTCTGTGTATGAGAGAATAAGTATGTAGAGAGGGAAAATCCAAGTAATGCCTTTTTTGTATAAGTTGTAAATGAAATCATCGGGCGTGCCTCTTCTCTATTTATAAAGATCTTGACATGTCCTCTTATACTTTGTGTTAGTCTAAAAACTAAGATCTTGCCTTCTAGTGTTGTTTTATAGTGAACAAGTACAGACAAAGTATGACATACTTGTCCCCTAGGTTGGGAGGCCGGACCACCCAAGCCCGAGGCCGTGACACCTAGGTGATCGTGCGGTGTGGGGTGTCAGATACCTCCACCCGTGATTTTGAGGACAGAGGTCGTGCGACCTTGTGTTCGCATACATCGTGGCTTCTTAGGGTCACGGCTGATCATGCCCGGAAGATAATACGGTTACACTTGGTGTATAAATTCTTCCATACACCACGAGATAAATGCTTACAAGTTTAGAATCTTTTTGGATTTAGTTATGTAAGTATGAGTATTTTTTTTCTTCTTTTTGGTAATGTAAGTAGGAGGAAAATTAGAGATTAAATGTTTTGGGTTTTTGGACAGATTTTTTTGGTAAGAATATTATAGGGAAAATATTATGCGATAAGACTAAAATTTTCTTTCCAAAATTATTAATATTCTTTATGGCAAAATTTTAATCAAATTTACCATGTAAATTTGAAACATCAATTAAAATAAAAAAAATGTTATTGTAACTAAAAACAATACGCACATTAGTTAAACTAAAAATAACTAACAAAATGAATAAATGCATACAAAGTATTTGTTAACAAAATGTTATTTCAATGAAATTTTTTATACTAAATCGTTATTTAAAACGTAGCAAGAGAAAAATTTGATTTCAAATTATATGTTGAGTATTAAATATCTTTTTAAATTATTTAGTTAAATTGCATATTATATTTTTAATTTAAATAATGTTGATATCGCTCTTAACCAAAATAACGTTGTTTTTTATATACTTTTCTTTTAAAAAACGTTTTTTTAACTAACGAGTTTTTATTGTAATTACTTATTTATTTTTACATTTATTAAAATATATTTATATATATATATAGATTTCATATTACGTATATCATATATGGAATAAACAAAATTATATAATATTTATTAGCAAATTATCATAATAAAAGAAATTTTAAATTTTGGAAATAAAATATTAAAGAATATTTTAATTTTGATTTCAAATTTTAGAAATTGTACCGCTTAAATTGAAATTTACAAATCTCAGAAAGATTCTGTGATGTAGGGAATGTCTCATACACCAAGTACAACCATAGCCTTTTCGATCATGTCCCATTAATAATAAAATGTACAAACATGGTAACATACTGATCTTTGCATATTCTCAAACAAAAAAAAAAGATATAAAAAAAAATTAGTTACTATATTTATACAATATATTACCTTAATTAATTATAGGATTCCCTTAATTAAATGTTACTGTTGTAAATAAATAATGTTTATATTTAAATATATTATATTATTTTTTATTATTGAATTGTTATCATAATTTTAAAAATATAAAAATATAAAAAGCAAATAGTTTTATGTTTTGGTGTACGTTATATTACGGAGTATTATTTAATTCTGTCACATTTTCAAAGTATTTAAAAATACTACGTATAAAGTATAATAACCGTAACATAATACACAATATAACAAATATATATATATATATATATATATATATATATATATATATATATATATATATAGGGGTGGGATCCCATGAGACCCCCCAACTCAATGAGACCCATGAGACCCCCTTCCATCCGTCAGATTAATAGAAGATTTAGGGCTGGAAATAAAACACACGCACAAACCAACAAAAACACGTGCAAAACACACGCACGCACATTCCCATCACTTTCTTCTTCCCTGCTTCATCAATTTCCCTAAAACCACCCAAACAAAACCCCTTAAAATTGAAAATCAAAACTTAAATCTCAAAAATTAAAACAGGAGTTACAAAACAACGTCGAAAATATATCAATTCGTCATGGAAATTTGTGATTCAAGTGTAATTTCTGCTTGGTAAGAAATTTTCAGTAATTTTCAATAATTTTGAGTTACCACTATTGAAAATTGTTGAATTTATGCACGAATTATAAAGTACGTTTTTTGATTTTTATTTTCATGTAGATCTTCGAATGTAATTGCTCCCATTCTCCCAATATACATGAAGAAATCATCACCCCTCCAAACTGAAGATTTAATACAGATAGACGATGATGTCAATCCCAATATATCTGTCTCGACACATTCAGGTACATAATACTTACTCTGTAGATCCATTTAATTCCCCAACATATACAATTTTAGCTGATTATGTAAGATACAGAATCAGTACTCTGTAGATACACAATCAATACTTTATAGATACATTTATTCACCAACAGATACAATTTTAGCTTATTATGTAAAATGTTTTTTGTAGGTTGGGTTTTCATTTATTTTTAGAGTATATTCGTGTATGTTTGACAAGATACACAATCAATACTCTGTAGATACATTTAATTCCCCAAGAGATACAATTTTGCCTAATTATGTAACATATTGAATCAGTACTTTGTAGATACACAATCAATACACTGTAGATACATTTAATTCACCAACAGATACAATTGTAGCTTATTATGTAAAAGGCTTTTTGTAGGCTAAGGTTTTCATTTGTTTTTAGAGTGTATTTGCATATGGTCGACCAGATACACATTCAATACATTGTGGATACATTTAATTAACCAAAAGATACAATTTTAGCTGATTTTTTAAGATACATTTGGCTTATTATGTAAGATACAGAATGAGTACTCTGTAAATACACAATCAATACTCTGTAGATACATTTAATTAACCAACAGATACAATTTTAGCTGATTTTTTAAAAAAAACGGAATGATTAGGTCTAGCAAAGGCTATTAGCTCAACGGTAGAGCAATGTGCACTGCACAAAGGTATGGGTTCAAATCCCATATAGCCTACAAAAATACTTTTTGTACGAGTGAATGATGTATGGTTATGGTGAATGCTGAGCAACCTTCGTAAAGCTACTTGAGAATGAGCAAAAGCGCTATAAGAGATCTATCTGTTTTATCAAAGTTGAAGGAACTGTTATATTAGGTGGAAAATGAAGTTATTATGGCCTACGTGCCTCACGCTTTCTTCGAGAACCACCACTTCGACTTTTCAAGATCTTATAGTAGCATTGCCTATGGATGACCAACCTCGTCCGAGGGAAGGGACCAGTGTACCTGTTAAAAAGTGGTAAAAAGGATTCAGAGTGTAGCTAGGCTTTTGACACGACTTCTCAGGTATGCACACTCCAAAGCGTTTCTTTAAAGGGTATATTAGGTTAGAGTGTGTTACACTTGGTCATGTACTTGACTTGTATCGTACACGTATTGCTAGTTTAAGTAACATCTTATTAGACGCTTAGAATGCCCAACCTATGAAGTGATTCAAATATACTTATTGACGTGATTCGCAACATATTGATGTGATTCTCAATTTGGCGAACAAGAGGATATCGCTGGGAAAATGAATGGGCTTTGAATTATCGTTTAAAAATAGGGTCGAGATCAACGAGGATATCATTTACAGTTTGGTCGACGAAATTGTGATAGACTTGTGTGCCTCAGAGTTCAGTTTTTGTTGTTAAGCAAATTTAGTCGGTGTGGGAATCGAACCCACACTGTGTGCATCGCACAATGCTCTACCATTTGAGCTAACCGACTTTACAAAAAAAAAAAAAAAGCGGTAATGATTGCAGCTTACAAGTTTTGAACGAGATATGCTGAATACAATGCATTTACATGAATCATTCATGACATTATCGCTTACATGAGAAAACTAGCTATTGTAGGACTCGGAGAAAACTTACTGACATGTAAAATTCCTCTATCAATATTCAATCTATCATCTCTTCAAGGTCTAGAGTTGACTTTGAACCAATTTAAAGGAAATATTCCACCTGATATGCACCTCCATCTTCCTCAAATACAAATTTTAATCCTCGACGATAATTTCTTAACAGGACCATTTCCTATCATCTTTTTAAACTTCACAAATCTCAAAGATCTGACATTAGGAGTGAACAAAACAATCAAAAATAACTTGCAGTTCCTCTCGATAATTGGAAAACAAAATCCGACTCACAAGAACAAGTGCCATCAAACTGAAGTCATACAATGGACCTTAGGCATAAAATCGAATAAAAAATGACAACGAAATGGCAATTATAATAGAAAAATGACAAATAAAAATGAAAAACAAACAATAAAACCATAAAATTGAATCAAAATGACATAAAGATTCAAAAAAATTCGTTTTATCATACCTAATTTTGCATGAATCGACAGCAGATATTGATTGGAGAAGAACAAAATTGAAATTAGGGTTGTCAAAATGAAGAAATTTAGGGAATGAGGAATATCAATGAGTGAAGTGTAAATTTTTATAAGTTTTACATAGAGAGGATGTCAAGGAATAATGTCGAGGAAATACACAGTAAAGGCAAAGGAATGTTTTTCTCTCAGTGGACCGTAGATTGGGGCTTAGATCTGACGGTTAATAAAAGGGTCTCACGGGTCTCATTGAGTTGGGGGGTCTCACAGGATCCTAAATCTATATATATATATATATATATATATATATATATATATATATATATATATATATATATATAGAGAGAGAGAGAGAGAGAGTAGTTCAATTAAGTCTCTAAATATTAGTAAGCCCGTAAGTTTCATTGTAAGCCATTGGATTATTTTGTTTTCAATGGCTGAGATTGATTCCCCCATTAATTGCTTCTATTTTTTAAAGAAAAAAATAAATAATTAAAAAAGGCAGTAACATATACCAAGGAATTAATTCAATGAAATAGCTCCTAAATTCTTGCAAAGAAAACGTATGGTTTCTACTCACTTAATAACATTCCCTTCTTCTTTCTTATTGCATTCTGTCTATTATTTCTCCATTTTTTCTCCATTCTTAATAACATTCCCCCATTTCAATTACAGTTTACTCAATTGCATCACCAATCTTTTTTTTTTTTTTTTTTTGCATCTGATACACTGATTTTAAAATCTACTGTGAATTCATTATTCTCCAGTAAATTGTTTGAAGGGTTTAATCGTGTTTTCTATTTTCTTTGCAATGGCGGATATGTCTGTAATTGCTTATGAAGAAGGTACGAATTTCGATGTTATACAATTTTTTTTTCTTAATTGTTTTCCCTTTTTATTGTGGAACTTTAATTGTTTTCCCTTCTTATGTGTAGGTTTATGAAATTAAATTTATTCAATTGTTAATATAATCTGTATAATAGATTTTAATTATGTATGTATATAATTGTTGAACTATATCTGTGAATTTATATTTATTCAACTGTTAATATAATTTGTTTTGTCTCCTATATTCGTATTTTAGCGTTTTTCTTTTTGTTTTTTTTCTTATTTTAGGAAATCATGGTGTTGAAGAGAAATTTGGGCCGCAAGATTTTTGTAGGAGGCTGGAGATGGAGTTCATGCCATTTTGGGGGAAGCTGTTTCAGTTTTTCAGGAAAAAAATTAATTAAGTTTCTGTGAAACTGTTTATTAAGTAACTGTATTATTTCATTAATGAAACTGTTATTTTATTTTAGTGAAACTGGTAGCTATTACATTTTATTTTAGTGAAACTGGTAGCTATTAAATTTTGGAGCAACTGTAAAATATATATTACAATAACTGGGTAATATTATTAATGAAACTGTTTTTGTATTTTAGTGACACTGTTATTGAATTTTATTGAAACTGTTATTACAATAACTATTTAATATTATTACTGAAACTGTTTTTGTATTTTAGCGTAACTGTTAGCTATTAGTTTTTGAAACTGAGTTGCATTTGTTGTTTGTACAGTTTTATTATATTATGTGTTTTTTTTTGTGTAGTTGAATATTGGAGCTACGAAGATGTATAGAATATTGTCGAATGTTGTTGAATAAGACGAAAAGAATGTTGTCGAATAAGACGAAAGCAGTAGAAGTTGCTAAGAAGCCGAAGCGGGTATGTAATAATTGCAAACAAATGGCGCACCATGACAAACGGAACTGCCCAAATCCATTTGTTGAGAGTCGCGACGATGTAAATGCGATCGAGGTTCTTTAATGGGAGAGTGTGGGAATTTCTTTGGGGTTTATAATGTCGTAGAGTCAGGTTCTTAAACGGAACTTGTTAAGTTTTTTTTATCGTTGAATCTTTGTAATGATTTTTAATGAACGATCTTTTTAGTTGTTTGCTGGAACCTTTATTTTTGTAGTTTTGAAAGGTTTTTAAATCGTAAAATGATCTACAGAGATGTAATTAAGTTGCACTCAAATATAATTAATTTCATTAAGTGTTTAAATTTTAAGTATTGCACTTGTATAGTATTACATAAGCTTTGTCACTGGTATTTGTTGACGAAATTATTACTTTGTAATTGTTTTTGTTCTAGTTATTAGTTGTTGTAGCATATTAAATATTTTAGTGGATGAAACTCATCGAGGAAGAGTTTACCTGTTAAAAGTTTCATTTGGATTCTTTGGTAGTTTCACAAAAACTACTATACAGTTTCATTATAAGTTGTTACAATTTAACATAACAATAGTTTCATTTTGGATTATTTGGTAGTTTCACTTAAACTACTATACAGTTACAATTTAAAATAGCAATAATTTCACAAAGAAAGGTTAATAGGTTTAATCTAATTACTGATACAAAATGGTAGCAAAATATGCACTTGTTTCTAGTAGTGCTAACTTGATAAAGTTCGATATGAATTATAATACTAACAATGATTATGTTCAATGAGTACATAGTAGACCATAGATTACTAGTCTGACAGATATTATTTGATAACATACGCTAAATGTTAAAGGTAATAAGGGGTACTAAAACAAAATCCCCCAACCGAGACAACTACTAAAGAAAAATGTAAGAGAGGAGTTATTGTTGAGAACGTTTGGCCCGCAAGTCAGCCAAGTAGCGTATGTCAGCAACTTTTTCTGCTATCGTTTTCTTGTTGTCGTTGAAGTCTTTTACTTTTTGGAGTAGTTCGTTGCGTACTTTGTTGATGTCCGACAACACAAGTGTGGCATCCAATTGCACAACAAGATAACGACGGTGGATCTTTAAGTTTATAGTAGCGTCATCAATGGAAGACCCCGGCCTCGTATAGGGCTAAGTGCATCATTGTGAATAAGCCAGACTATTCGTTGTTTGGTTGCTTCTCTTTCCAGGGAAAAATAATATCTCGCCGTTTGAAGTGGACTATGTCAGAGCCTTTCGGGAGTTCCTTGGATTCAACATAGTCGCTTAAGATTTAAGACTGCAAAACGGATGAGATTACGGGAATTATATAGGTTGCTGAAATTAACCAGTTAAAACGTTTTAAAAAAAAAGGACATAGATACTCACAACGAAAGTTGATGCTCTGTCGTATATTATCGAGCTGTTGTTGAGGTTGATCAGGTAAGTGTTGTCTAGGATATCAATGGTCTCATCTTCAAAGTTGACACATACGCAAGAGTAGTGATCGTTTACGAGTATTGGACAAACAATAATCCAGTGTCCATATTGAACGTACCACCATAGTCTTTGACATGGCCGTCCCATGTGTCAAAGAGCTCGTCGATAAGTTGGGAGAGTTGTGAAGCTTCAATATCGACCTCCATTATTCTCATAAGTATTTCCTGCAGAGATTTAAAATTTGAAGAGATGTAAGATCAGTTGACAAAGATTGTGGTGGTATACAGTGCCATCTATTGGTAGACAATTGAGGTGAAACTGTAATAGTATTATACATGAAACTTGTGTCCTTTTATAGAGAAACTACAATGTCTGAAACTGTTTTTAAATGTGTATAAAACTGTTATTTAATTTAAATGAAACTGCACGTATAATACGATTAAAATGGTTTAAAAACATAAATATTACTTTACCTTGGGTCGAAGACCAAGAAAAGCCATCCGGGGGGGTCATATTCAGTTCCTCTATGTAGTTCATCAGTTTGCGCCAACATTGAATGACCGCATGTGTGGTATTGTTCTCAGGTATCAAGGAAACGAGATCTTCTTGCGACAATGATTTCAACTTCAACAGATTCCTCTTCAATGTTAGACATCCTACAGACCAAAAAAATTAAAAAATGAATCCGCATAAATACAACAAAAAAAGACCAAACAAAATTAAAAAAATTCAAGATTCTCGACTAAAGTTATCTCCCTCAACAATAGACATGCATTTTAGACAAGATTTTCGAGAAAATTATACAGTATATACCAACTAAAAAAAATAAATTACACAACAATTACAAAAATCGACTAAAACAGAATAAACATAATATAAAAAAGTACTTAAGTTAAAATTATGAAACAAAAAACAAAAAAAAAATAATAAATAAATAAAATGCAAAAATCATACCTTAATTAATTTGGGATGAAGTTGGACAAAAAACGGTTAAATTTTGAAAAAAGTTCGAAACTTGAATTTGGGATGCAAGTCGAAGAAGATGAAGGATTGAATTTGAGATGAAGTAATGACGATGAAGGATTGAATTTGGGAGAGAATGTTTGGGGGAATGAAATGAAATTAATTGGGGCAGAGAAAAGGGTTTAATTGAAAAATGAGGGAGAATAGGGGGATAATCAACGAAATGTTGGGAAATCAAATTAATAATAATAATTTTTTTTTTTTTTTTTAATTTTGAAATAGATGCATTGAATTTATTAGATTAAATGTGGGACGTTGATTGAATTTGATCCAAGGGTTGAGAATGAAACTTACGGACTTAGCAATTTAGGGTGAACTTAATTGATCCCCTTTCTATATATATATATATATATATATATATATATATATATATATATATATAGGAATAAGATCAGATAAGAACAGTCCTTTTGGTAAGAACGGTAAGAACAGTCAAAATACATTATTAATATACATAAGGTACATTTTAAATTTAACGTGCGGGTTAGTCATGAATAATAGTTGATACGCATTTTAAAATTTAGAAGGTAAATTGTCATTAAGTTGAAAATTTCTTTCAAATTTTAAGGTACATTTTATCTATACTAAAAGTACATTTTAGTCTTTAACTTGAAATGTATACAAAATTTTCAAATATAACTCTTAATTTTTAAGTGTACCTAATATATATTTATAATGTACCTCACAAAATGTACGTTATGTGTTAAACGAATGTATTTTATGTATATTTATAATGTACTTTAACTGTTCTTACCGTTCTTACCAAAGGTAGTGTTCTTACCGGAACTCAACCCTATATATATATATATATATATATATATAGATTTAGGATCTTGTGAGAACCACCAACTCAGTGAGAACCGTGAGAACCATTATACACCGTCAGATTAACAAAGATTGAAAGGCTGAGATCAACCCAAATTAAATCTGCCTCTCACACTTTTCCTCGACTTTTCCCTTTTCACTTTCACTCTTCTCTTCTCTTCTCTTCTCTTGTTCATTCTCCACCACTTTCACTCCCAAAATTTTCGTTTGTTTCATTGTCAACCATTATCACTAGCATTTTTTTCTTTCAATCGTTCGTTCGTCGATTTCTTTCACTCCTTCATTCGTTCATTCTCCATCATTCTCCACCATTTTCACTCCCAATTTTTGTCTATCAATCATTCGTTCGTCGATTTTTCTACAGGTAATTTCGTTGTTTTTTTTTAATTAATTTTCCTTGCTGTTATAGTGATTAATTTTTGGTGTAATTATCTGAAAATTAGGTCAAATTCGTTCTAATTAGGTGAAATTCGTTTTAATTAGGTCAAATTCGTTCTAATTAGGTCAAATTCGTTCTAATTAGGTGAAATTCGTTTTAATTAGGTCAAATTCGTTCTAATTAGGTCAAATTCGTTCGAATTAGGTCAAATTCGTTCGAATTATGTTAGTTTCTTTCTAATTTACTCAAATTTGTTGTAATTAGTCAAAAATAATGTCGAATTTTGTTCTAATCATTGAAATCACATTCAATAGCATTCTTTATTCAATATTATTGTTATTGATATCACATGCATTCTTTATTCAATAATGTTGAATTTGTTGGTTCATATATGTTGCTACACCATCAGTCATACTCCACTGGTATCTTTCAACATGTATGTAATAAATGTTGCAGTGCGCGATCTTCTGCTTGTAGCTGCTGATTCTGTGGAGAGTCGATGGTTTGAGTCGATGGATTCATTGTTTGTAAGACTGTTTAATGTATCTGGATGCAACATTATTGTATCTGGATAATATATTATTGTATCTGCATAATACTTTAATGTATGTGGATGATATATTAGTGTTTTGGATAATACATTAGTCATATAATTTTTATGGACCTTGATATCATTTTATTGTATCTATATTATACATTATTGTATCTGGTGAATATATTGTTGTTTTGTTCAATGCATACAGTTTAAATTTTTTTCAATATTTGAGTGTCTTCTATATTATACGCTTGTTTTATAGATTGTATATGGTTGATAATCCAATGCATATTGATTTATTGTGTGTGTGTGTTTTTTTTTTTCTTAACAGGTAATTGATATGATGGGTTTTTATGTTGCAACTTCAAGAACTGATTTTTTTATATATTCCAACAACCTCACTAGTGAGTTTTAATCCCAATTATTTTTTCATCCTAATCTAGTAAAGCTAGCGGTTGTTACTACTACTAATTTTTATTGTATACTACGGGGTGATTTGGCGGTGGTTTGGAGTGATTTCCGGCGACGGCGTTATACTACGGGGCAGTGGCAGTGGTTGTCGAGGTGACGGTGGTTTTTGGAGATTTGGTGGTGGTTTGGTGTGATTTGGCGGTGGTTTTGAGTGATTTGACGGTGGTTTGGAGTGATTTCCGGCGACGGCGTTGATACTACGGGGCAGTGGCAGTGGTTGTCGAGGTGACGGTGGTTTTTGGAGATTTGGTGGTGGTTTGGTGTGATTTGGCGGTGGTTTTGAGTGATTTGACGGTGGTTTTGGGCGTTGTACTATGAAGATGAAAGGAAGAACGGGAGAAACGTGTTTTTATGTTTATAAATATTACAACCGTGAGATCATGGGAAATCTTGTGGCTAAACTTACTGCCATTTTATGATTACTAAACTTACTGCCATTTTATGTTTTGTCTTGTACCTAATAAAATTATTAGGTACACTAATATATATTCCAGATACACTAAAATGGCATCCAGATACACTAATATATATTCCAGATACAGTAATCATTTTTATATATTTTTATTTATAAATATACTAATTATTTTGTATTTTTTTTATGTTTTGTAGGTGCCATTTTAAATATGAAATGCAAGAGTGTACATTGCTGCTTGATTGGAGCTTCAGATTAATTTGTCTTGTTTTGTCTTGTTATCGGTGTTTAATGAAATAACAGTTTTGTGTATATTTTGTTTGCGTTTATGGATGATTAGTAAAGTGACCCATTTATGACATATGTAGTTCTGATTTTATTTTTTTGCCAATAGTAAAGTGACCCATTTATGATTACTAAACTTACTGCCATTTTATGTTTTGTCTTGTACCTAATAAAATTATTAGGTACACTAATATATACTCCAGATACACTAAAGTTGCATCCAGATACACTAATATATATTTCAGATACACTAATATTAATTACTGTATCTGGAATATATATTAGTGTATCTGGATGCAACTTTAGTGTATCTGGAGTATATATTAGTGTATCTGGAGTATATATTAGTTATGTTCATATGTATAATCGACGTGGCGAAATACATAAAACAAATCTAGATTAGAGAATAATATTACCTCGTAATACAAGCATAAACATAAGATTTCTAACAACCAAGCCATCTTAAACAACCATAAAAAGGAATTTTAATCCTTAAACCTAACAACCATAAAAAGGAATTTTAAAATACAACCTTAAACAAAGTCTACATAAACTCAAATTACAACTAAATATTACAATACAAAGCACATAGTTACACACTATTTTTAATCCTCTTCCTCTTCTGGATAAATAGTTCTTATGGTATCTGGTGGCTGACATTGATGAATCTAATCCTATCGTCCCTTCGTTTAGTTCGAGGGGGCAATCAGGGATGTTCAATTCTTGGTTGGAGGCAGCAGGTAGTACATTAGAGTTTTCATTTCCTGAAACAAATTAAAAAATCATATTAAGTACTTTTTAATATACACAAATACACTAATAATTCAGATACACAAAAAAGCTATCAAGATACACACAAATACACTAATATTTTAACAACGAGATCTGACGAGTACATTAGTACATTAGTGTGTGTATACATGTTGAATCCCAAAAAGCTATCAAAAGACACACAAATACACTAATATTTAATCCAGATACACAAAAAGCTATCAAGATACACACAAATTTACAACAATTAAAAAGCTACACCAACAATATTTTAACAACGAGATACGAGTACACTAACAACCTATCGAGATACACACAAAATTACAACAATATGTTATCAAGAGACATTAGTATGATCTGGTAGTATCAAGAGACACAAAATTACAAAAATTGGATAGCTAATGATATCGATGTTGAGATGGCGGCTGATGTTGATGAATCAAAGCCTATTGTCGCTTCATTTGTTATTATCGTTGCTGATGTGGATGAAACGAGTCCAATTTTCCGCTACATTTTCCTCCGATCAGTTGAATCGTGTTTTTCCCCCAAATCTCGCCACAAACCCTAATTTTACTTGATTATCAAACCCTAATTCAACTCCTCTTTAATTCCCGACTTATTGAAAATCTAATTACTGTATCATCTTAAACAATGTTGCTCAAACTAGTGTGAATTTCACACTGTATTAATTAATTTGCACACTTTCTGCAGCTCACATCTGTAAAAATTTTCCGCGCACAAAAGTTAATTGAGCTCGAAGTTTGAATGTGTGTTTGAATTTCAACTCTATTTGCAGGAGTAACTACTGCAATTTCAGCTTCATTACTTCTTATTGTTGTTGATGTCGATGAATCAAACATTGTTGGTGTTGAATAAACCCTAATTTTTTTGAATTGTCGATGATTTTGCGGTGGCTTTTGGTTTTTGCGATGTTTCCCGGCGACGGCGTTGATAGGACGGGGCGGTGGCAGTGGTTGTCGATGATTTGGCGATGGTTTTGGGTGATTTGGCGGTGTTTTTGGGTGATTTGGCAGTGGTTTGGGTTTTTTGATCTGGTACTATGAAGAAGAAAGGGGAATGAAAGGGGATGTCGAGATTTAATGTCAGCCGTAAGATCATCTAAAATCTAGTGGCTACCATTGGTTCTCACAGTTCTCACTGAGTTGGTGGTTCTCACTGGATCTTTACTCTATATATATATATATATATATATATATATATATGATCCTGTGAGACCCCTCAACTCAATGAGACCCGTGAGACCCCCTTATCAACCGTAAGATCTTATATCTAATCTACGGTCAATTCTAAGCTTAATTTCTTGACATTCCCTCAACATTCCTCTTCTTCTCCCTTAGAGTAAAACCCACGATATTTTGACATTCCCCTTCATCCCTAATTTCCTCAGTATTATTATCCCTAATTTTCTCAATTTTTTCACTTCCACAACCCTAATTTTAATTTCGCTCTTCTCCAATCAGTATCTTCCAACGATTCGTGTAAAATCAGGTATGATAAAATGAACTTTTTTGAATTTTTATGTCATTTTGATTCGATTTTAGTGTTTTATTGTTTGTTTTTCGTTTTTGATTGTCATTTTTCAATTAGTTTGTCTTTTCGTTGTCATTTTTTATTCGATTTTTATGCCTAATATAGTTGTTACAATCTTTGCATGTGTTTTTTGCTATTTTTTTTTTAGAGATGACATCCAAAAGAATTGTCGAAAGTTCAAGCAAAATCGAGAAATCAAGGAAAAAATTGAAGAACACTGATGTAATTTCAGGTATTTTAAGAATTCGATTTTTAAATTAACAGTCGTGTTTGACCATTGTTGCAAATATTTTCTCTCCAATTAGTCAACCTCCATTAATGGCTTGTACTATTTATTGTTGCAATGAGGCTGTAGCTACCATTCTTGGTCCCCAAAAATTAGATCTGTGCAACCACCATCAATTACCGTCGACATTGTTATCACCTCCCTTCATTATCACGATGAATACTCTTTGTTTTTTTTTTTTTTATCATCTTTAATTTTTAAATTATTTTATTGGATATCAAAGAAATACGGAGTAGATAACTTGCTATGGAGTAGAATCTATATAATACTTAAAAACCGAATCTTTTAACTTGTAACATTGCGAAAAACTACACTCAAAATGGTTTGTGCTTGTGACACATCATCAAAAGCTCAAGATTGATGTGCCACGTCTTACTTGAAAAACTAACGTCTCCTTTTATTTCCGACAAAAACGAAACGTTGAGAGATATGCAAATTTAATTCAATTAATTATTTCAATCAACTCCCAAAATTAAGAACTTGAAGGGCCTTGCCATCTATGACCTGCCAATTCAATTCAATACAATTTTGATTATTTCAATCAATTTTTAAAGAAGCATATAATCAGCAGAAGGAGATCGAATATGAAGAAACCTAGAGCGAAACCCGGTTGTAGCCTCTTTTAATGCTCTTGGTTAAGTTTTGTTAATTTTTGATGATAATTCGAGTATCGGATACTATAAGTCAATTTGGGCGAATCGAAGGATGCGTTTTTGAATTAATTTAATGTTAATTCATTTTTTAATCGGTGTTTTAAGGTTTCGCGTGGTGTTAATTGTGGAATTATTGTCGTTAGATTTAGAGCGTACTGTAACAACTTTAGGGTTACATTATGCGTGTCAACGATATTATTGAGGAGCCATTATCAGACCGTAATATAGCCTTTGTTCCCACCCAAATGTTAAAACGTGGTTAACCTCGTGACTTGTGACCTAGGTCTGTATCACATTGCATAGAACATGGGTTTGACCACAGGTGAAATGTCGAAGTAGCATATTTTTGTATATCCTGTAGCATGATATAATTGGCCAACTATTTGATGTTGCAGAACTGCAAGTTTTCAGCACTAATTTGAGCACGCAACTTTTTTTTTTATAAATGTGGTGAAAGTTTTTATGCAATGAAGTGCTTTAGGGGAATGCAAGCAGTACTCTGCAATATTTTTGTTACGACAAAGCATATGAAAATGCATGTGGTATATCAAAAGAAATTCTATAAAGTGTTTGAGTTTATCTCATATATGTGTGTTTGCCATCCGCAGGTGCAATGATCGAAGATGACTTTAGTCATTAGTTCATTAATAAAAGTTGACAAATCCAAAGGAATTAAGGTAATATTCTAATGGTTAGTGAAAATCAACATCTGGTGTGTAATTCTGTTAGTTATTTTGTGATGAGAGTCTGAAAAAATTAACTCAATACTTTGAAGCATCGTATGTTGAGTTCTGAGGGGAAGTACAAAGTAGCCACGGATCGAATCTTTTAACTCGTAACATTGCGAAAAACTACACTCAAAATGGTTTGTGCTTGTGACACATCATCAAAAGTGTATGGACTTATGAAAATAATTTCCCGCCGATATTGCTGCGACTCTCAATGTATAATGTTGCTCCGTTGCTGATGTTGTCGTAGCGTTTTTGTTAATGTCGCTTTATTGTTGACACTATTAGGTTGCTGTCGCTTTTACTGAAAACGTATAATAGAGTTGCATTACTTTTGTGGGCGCAAATTGGTTAAGCAATGCCATTGGTAAATCATTATCCTCCATTAAAATTTTGGTTTTAAAGCACAATAAATATATTGAACCTGATGTTACCCTGTTATCAGCGACTAATTGGTTACGTTGTAGCGTTTTGATAAATATTACTTCGTGATAGCGCTTCATGCAATCGAATAAATTTGAAGATTTTCATTCAAAGGAAACGGGAATGAATCAATATATTAGAGATCATACATGGGTAACTGAGAAATTAATGTGTTTATGTGTGATTGTTGTTGTGTTATTCAAATTTGTGTTGGATGCAATAGTTCGAATTGAGTTTTAGAGTTTATTGCTCCACCTAGAGTGCAGAAAAATTGATGAAGGGTAGTAAAGCAAATTTGCTTATGCACCGTAATAGAGAACTAAATGGGGGTCTGTCACATAAACCTAGCGAATTTGAGTTCCTGAACTTGAGTAGCATATGCACGATTTGGTCTTGCAAACTCGAGTTCCATAACTTGAGTAGCGTATGTATGACCTGGATCTAAATCTTCATTTATTGACCCACACACGACCAGTATACTCGAGGTTTTCTGATCAATTTACAGATACACCAAAGGAAGAACAGCCTGTCGATAGTCAGTCAAAGAGTCAGGAAGGTATAAGACTACATTTGATGCTATTTTCCGATATATGCTTCGTAGGCAAAAAAAATGTCCTCGACCCATCATGTTGCTTTGATTTGGTCCTTCAAGTATGCGATTCCAATTTCCCCATGATACTTCAGTGTCAATTCAGCATAATTCCCGCCCATGTCTTCTTTCTGATTTTTTTTTTTTTTGGTTTTACAGATGCTTTTACATGTTGCATAACTGATCGAGTAGCGTTTTATTGCGACACGATTTAGCTAAGAAGACCTAGGCCATGTCGTACCGGTTTAATACCCCAACTTAGACGTCATTAATGTGTTCAGTAGTTTTTTTTTATTAGCCATATTACAATGGGTTTTGTTTTTTAACTATTTCTGTTCTATTTCGATCATGTTCCCAAGGACGTTGTGGTCGGGCATTTTCACATTTGCTTACATTTTCCTCCAGCTTGGAACTTTTCGTTGTTACTTTATAATATATCATTCGTAATTCATAATATTGGTTGAGTTATATTGCCATTTCATTAAATATTGTTTTCTTTGGTTAGGGGCAATTTGTTAATATAATAGTCCTTGCGAAGTTTGTTCTGCTAAAATATTCAGGGCGTAGACTTGTGGGGGATCCATGTACTGAATTACGGGGTTGTGAGACACCGTATTTTCAATTGTTTTCGTTTATGATGGAAACTTGTATAATAAAATATGATAATAAAATTTAGGATCCCATAATTAAAATTTACTGCCTCCGCCACTGGTTGTTGGAGGCGTGTCATCCTGTGCCGTGTTTCAAATTGTGTTCTCGCGAAGTTTTGATTATGAAGGCGGTAATAATAACCAAACTGAAACTCATGGCATTTACAAACCTACCCAACAGATGTTTAGTTTAAATAATCACATCTTAGATGATCGTTTACTACGTCAGGGACAACTTAACTCCAATAGCGCTAATATTTTAAAAGTCAATAACAGAAGTTTTTTTTTTTTTAAACCAGAAGAGGAGTAGCAACAGCAGTAACACACATGAGCGGCAGCGCAAGTTCAGGCGTTCAGCCACAACAGCGCGTGGGAACAGGAGCGTGCAGGGGTAGAAGCAGTAATTAACTCGGGATGATGATAACTCCATCCCAACTACTGTTTTTAAAAGAGTGATATTTTCCGGAATTAGGTACGATTTACTAGCAACTTATCCACATATGTACAATTTGGTGGCCAAATGAATTGATATATTTCTTAATGATACTATGGAGTGATGGTATATTTCTGTATTTGAGTGATGGTACATGCATAATTGAATCCCAAATTTTATGACAGAATTAAAAAAAGTAGCCGTACTGAGATTTTTGAGTATCTTTCAGAATATGCTTTGTGGTTGTAGTTACTTACACATTCACCCTCCATATTTTTTTTTCAGGCAGTAGTTTTTTTTTTTTCCTTAAGTTATCCGAAATTTGTTGTAGTGTAATGGTAAGTTAAAAATAATAAGATAAGAACAAGTCCTTAGTGAAGGTAATTGTGTTATCAAGGGTTATCAGTGAAGGAAATTTTTTTGTAGTTGAATTGGGTCGGCCGACTAACTTGCATGAGTTGTATGTTTTACCTCACTATTTTTCGTTTGCAAGAATTGTTGGTTAGTCGTAATCCAATCAACCAGTTATTGTGCATATTTCTACATGTGGGTATAATTTGTTGGGGAACTATACTATTCCTAAGGAAATCGTCTTATTTGATAACCATAAGGTGTTAGATCTCGAAGACAATAAGCTAGCTGGACCAAACCTCCATCACCTTGTGAGATTGGAAATTTATCGAGCATTTCAAAAAATGTATTCAAACATGGTATTTCCATGAATGTTCCCGTTTTATCTGTCGATATTTGATTCCTTAGTTTCTTTATTTTTTTGCAGAAACCTTCATACCCCTACGGTTTGACCATCATTTACCTCCCGGGCTAAGCAAATTGGAAACTCTTTGGGAGCTTCACTTGGATAAAAATAAATTATAAGGAACTTACCCGGTGCTTCCGGTGCAAAATCCACCTCCTTTCTCCATGGAACGTATGCCATAAACATTGTACACACGACTCATTGGTGCCGGTTAAATGTTTTTTTTTTTAAAGTCTTGTGAGTGCGTAACTGTTTTTTCATGGTTGTTAGCCGAAGACACGTTTTATTAAACTAAGGAAGTATCATCCTCAGGTTAATTTTGCTTCAAAGAATGCTTTTGTCATCAACTTTTCTTAGAATTTTATTCTGACAAAACTAGGCTTTGAATTTGGCTTGGTTTCCTATACAGCCTATTTATTTTGGCTAATTATGTTAATTTGCCTACAAATTCTGATAATAGGTGCTTCTTTTGGCACACAAATTGCTAATTTCTGGAACACTTTTACAATTTACTGGCTAAAAACGAAAGATGAGTGCTTAGTTAGCTTTGTTTAGTTGAATTGTTGGATGTTCAGTATTGTGTTATATTAACTACGTTCAGTCTTCTTTATACAACTGTGACTATTTGTATGTTGCGAGAAATTATGTCCGCTTTTGATCACCAAAGTCTATTATGTACTTTGTTCATTCAACTACATTTGTGAACTTACTATTTCACAATTATAACGTAAGAAAATAAAATACGTTACAACTTTATTCGCCATATATATGTCAAGAGGTATCCTAAATAAAAGAGTACCATCCAATACCCAATCAGTGTGTATAATTATAACACAAAATTAAAGAGTTCCGTGAATTTCACGGGTCGCGTCTTAGGCTGGTTAGTTTAGTCTTTCAGCGGTGCGACCCGTGGTATTCACGGGCCGGCTCGGTTTGTTGCTTTTGTCGTCGTTTTGTTTTCCGGTTGTTATGTTTATGGTTTTGTGAAATTCACGGGGTATTTTGAGTATTTTGTTATAATAATTTAAATAAATTACCAATGTCATATTCCTAAAAACTTTTTTATAGTATGGAGTCATAATCTTCTACCTTATGTTGTATGTTGTATACGAGTTAATCAAAAATTACGTTCAAAACATTAAATCTTATGCATCCATTAATTACAATAACGGAAAAAAATAATAATAATAATAATAATAATGGGCACCATTAAATCTTTATTGTCAATACCTTTATTTGAAATAACAAAAATAAATATAAAAATACTAGGATAATACCCGTGCATAAATGCACGGGATGTATAAAAATAAGTTAATAGTTAATTGAAAAATTTGGTAATTAAATATTAAATTAAAATATATAAGAATAATAATATAAATACAACCTAAATAAACATGTATTTTAGACCAAAAATACAACAAACTGTATTCTACCCGTCCACGTATTTATTTAACATGTAACACGCGTATATGACTTGTTTAACGTGGTTAAGTATTATGAAAATATTTAAATCATTCAACCTGTATTTGTCTTCTAATTAACCCGTTTAATAGGTTTGAAAGTTTCAATTTTGATTTTGATTTTTCTTAATTAACCATCAAAATTTAGATGATGGAAACGTTGAAAATTGTAACAAAAAAATTAGAATAGTGGAACTTTTATTTTTTTTTATACAAATAGAGGTATAATTTTTTTTAAAAATATATCATAATTTGGTGAAACCGATTAAAGTATCACAAGACATTGTCTTAAAATTCATCATTTATAATAATATGGTAAAGCGCGCTTAAAATGTTATAATGAAAACACATTAAATAAAAATGGTTAGTTTAAGAGATAAAATGTTATATTGAAAACACATTAAATAAAAATGAATAGTTTAAGAGATAAAAAAATATATATTACGATCTTTACTTACTTATATGACATAATTTCAAAAAGAAAATAAAATAAAATAAAACATAAGGGATAAAAATAAAATAAAATAAAATAAAATAAAAAGGATTAAAATATGTAAAAGTTGGAGGGAAATTTGGAGGGAAAATTTGTGTAGGATGGTTTTTGTTATATATAATTAATATAGATTGAAACTCTATCCTCGCTCGTAACCACATGGTTTTCTTAATCTAAAGTAATAATAAACAAAGAAAAAAAAAAACAAAGTAAAATAAGTGGCGTATTTATTTAAAATTAAATTAATTTTTTTTATCTCAATTATTCTTTATTTGTTTTTACATTTTTCAGTTACTTTCTATAAGATAAATTGAGTTGGTCATTTCAAGAGTTTTATAAATTTTACTCAATTAAACTTTGACAACCTAAAATTATTATCCTTCAACATTTGACATATATTTTTTTTAAATTTATAATCATTTACCAAAATCAACATTTTGTCCTTAATTGTTAATTACCAAAAATGCCGCATTGGAATTACCATTGATTAAAAGGTACTCCGTGAAAAATATACTCAGCGTTATAGTATGTTATATACGCTATGAAGTATGAAACAAAATCAGTGATCAACATCAAAAAAAATGGAGTTCGACCGAATAAATAATTTAGGAAAATATAATAATCCGAAGAGTAAAATTGAGTACAATAAACAAAGGTCAGAGACATATTTTAGCCTTCAACAAATCACATTATATATTTATATATAATACCGTAAGTGACAATGATAACAAATAATATGGCATCCTCTTATCTCTAAAGACGGTGAAATTTAAGAAGAGATCGAGAGGTGGAGGAACAAACAAAGCATGACAATGAGCTCTTGTTCTCGATAAACTATTTTAGTAGTACTCCCAGTGTAGCGGGTAATGTCCCTCCTTCCAATGCGGTTGATGCAGGCGATTCTGTAATTGATTGCGTTCCCAACGACCAATGGATTTTTGGGTGTCACTTCAACTAACTTATGGCAATAGGCTCTAATAGATATCATGTCTTAATGTTTACAGCCTCTGCAACATGAACTCCCAAACATAACTATTGAATAAATGTTTTCATACTGCCCTGAATGATATTGCTGCGGTTACAGCTTTAGATCAGACATGGCGGAGTATCATTTTAATTTGTCAAACATGTGAAATTGATGCGTTGAAAATGACATCAAAGGCAAGCACTATCAAACATTAAAAAAATAAGTGAACAAAAACACTCAAAACTCCTAAATCTGTAATCATACACAACAACACTGAACCAAACACAACATCACGGAAATTTAAATGGTATGGTTACAATGAAACATCATCAAGTGCACCTGACGATCAGCCACATGAGAAGAAATGCGAGTAATTTAAAAGACGGTCGTATACTGTCAAATTGTGAGACGGGCAATAGTTATGCGGTTAGATTATAAAGGGAAATGGTCTTAACAATGAAAGACCATCTAATGCATTTCAATCTGAGTTAAGTACACACCAACTAACAAATTTTCAAAACATCTTTAAAGCTAATAAATCACAACGATATTTAAATATTCAAAATTGCAACATAACCTTATTAATCGTTTCTCACAATAATTCAAACTCATTTTAGAATGCATAGGAAACTGCAGTAAATATTTTTATGAGATGAAAACACAGAGTAAAAGAACACATACTTGAAAAAAAGCCAGGCAAGTGTCAGTCACGACATGAGACACGGTGGGAGACAACCCTCTTATAGTGGTAGTCGTGGTTGTCGTTAACTGTCTACATCCATCGATCGATTGATTTTGAGTTTATGTGTAATGCATAAAGAGAAGTACAAAGTTAAATTCTAAAGGTTCAAATGTCCACATTCCACAACCATCAAATAATTTTATCAGACGAAAAGCGTATAAATTATACGGGGTACATTAGTCACGTTATTTTAGCTGTTTAACTTGTGAACATGTGTGATAATTAAACGTTACGCTCAAACAAAGTCAATTAAAATAGCTATTCTACTGACAACGGAACATGACCCTCACCCGAAACAATAATTATATGTGCAAGTTACGCGATATCCAAAACAGGAAAAAAAAAAAAAAAAAAAAAAAAAGGGTACCTGACGACTACGGACGGCGATGAAATGTGTAAAAAGGAAAGGGAGATAATTGCTTCATAAAGGCTTCTCGACGTCTGTCAGTGTGCAAGAATCCATCTAAGCTGATTTGATCCATCGTAGGAGAAACTAAATACCTCTTAATGAGGGCCGACATTTTTGTTGGGACTGCCGCTTCCACCACATCTCCACATTAGTATGATATTGTCCGCTTTGAGTCAAGCCCGCACGGATTTGTTTTTGGGCTCCTTCGCAAAAGGCCTCATACTAATAAAGTGGTGGTCTTCTTATAAAGTGAAGATAACAACTTTTCTTCTCCAATGTGGGACTTGGGTTGCCACCCCAACAATTTTATCAATGACACCTGCAGCATGAACGCCTTAAAAAACACAGTCTGCCACTTTAAGCTATTATTATGTTAATTGAACCGTCATTATCAAGAAGCAATCCCTTTTCATGAGATTTTCTTGTACGGCTACATTCAGCGGGGAACTTACTGTCCTTCTGCAGTTGGTCTGCGGCTTTTCCCTCATTTGAGCCAATTGGTAGTACTTCAAATGACACTGGGAAAATAAGTATGGACAAAGTAACTAACTGAAACCTGGAGTATAACTTTCTGAATGATAATGGTGGAAATCAAAATAATTAACTCAAACTACTGTGCAAAGTATCCACTTCATGTCAGAAAATAAATTAAAAAAACACAGTCTAGAATTGAACCATCATTATTAGGAAGCACTCCTCGTTTATGAGATAATCCCCGTTTATGAGATTTATCCGTACGACTACATTCACCAGCATTTTTTTTGCCCTTTTGTAACTGGTCCGCGATTTCTCCCTCACTTGAGCCATTTAGTACAGCTGCATATGTCAGCGGAACAATTAGTAAGCATAAAGTTACTGACTGAAACCTTAATTTAAATATATTACTATGAAAAGATACAAAATAATAACTCAATTATTTTGAGAACATAAACCGCAATTGGACCTTTTTTTCTATTCTCAAGTTTCAGAATCAATATTAATAAAGGACACTTACAGTTTTGTGGGTAGGATCGCTTGGCGTCGCTGCATACAATAGTTGCGCATTATACATTGGTTTTACTACATATGAAATAACAGACGATACCTTCATCATGGCCAGTTTTTTCTATCGATAACTGTCTTTTAAAACGCACACATTCTCCGTTGTCAACACAAATGTCGCAAGCAGAAATAGGCTCACCTGACCATAAGAGGTACATTAGAACACATAATAGATGCATATTGAAATTTACGAAACATGACATGATTACTAATTTGAATTTAGGTATAATGAACAATTTTAGAAGTGGCATTACAAACCTAACACATTGTCTTCAACTTGAGGCCTTGAGCACACGATATATTTGATAGCGTCTTAGGCTGGTTAGTGTCTAGGTTTGAATAGTGTCTATCCAAATATAGCCTATATATAATCAATACTAGCATGACACCTCATTTTAAAACTTTTGTCCAGAAGATGTTGTTAATTTGATTTTGCAGGGATAATATAATTTGGGTGTTTAATTTACCAATCCATTTAATTTGGGTGTTTAAATTAAATATTCGTTACAAGTATAATATGTCAGTGTCTTATTACATTCTGTAGAATTCTTGTCACCTGTGGGAGGGATTCGTTTTAGTTGTGTAAGCTATATTTATGGAAATGTTGCTTGAATTTTTGTCTTCACGTATCGGACTAATTGAACTGCATTTTATTTTTGTGCTTCATTTTTTTCATATGAGAAATGTACCTACAGTTTCATAAGTGTGTACCTATAATTTCATAAGTTTGTATCTATAGTTTTAATTAATTTGATTACATTTTTCTGTAGGTGTGAGTGATAGAGGAGTTCAAATTGAGCATGGTACAGGTCAACCCTCAGGTGAATCATCTGATAACCAGTATCACTCTCTGAAATCTAGGATGAGTCCCGGTCGTATATATAAGTTTGTTAGTGAAGGTCTTTCTGCAAAACAAATTAACGATATTAAAGAGATGGGGTTTGGCGGTCTTTTATTGTTGAAAACAGACATGGTTCCTGGTCATTTGGCCTTTTGGTTAGCTTCTATGTTTAATCCCTTTGGATGTTCGTTAATGAATGGCGAGCTTCAAATTTTACTAACAATTTTTTTTTAATTACAACTTGTAGATTCTTGACCCAAGTCAAAGTATCGGCTCCAATTTCATTAAGCATAACTACCTGCCGGTAGATGCGATATTGTGCAAAAGGGTAATAGTGTATCTGCATTCTAAAATATTGTATCTGTAGTTCAGAAAGAGTGTATCTGATGATACTGTTTTTCTCTATGTTCTTTATTTAATAGGTATTTGTTCCAATATATCCTCCAAGGCCAAACCATTGGTACTTGTGTGTCTGTGATTTGGAGAAAAGGAAAATTTTCGTACTTGACTCGTCGAAAAGCAGAAGACAAGCTTCAAGATTCGAGCGTGCAGCTAATTGTGTATGTATTCTGTTATTTTTACAAAATGGTTTAAGATTCAATTTCTTACACATGTATAAAATGCTTATTTTAATGTTGTGTTTTCTAAATATGTAAGGTTTCTAAGGTTGTTAATATCATTAGTCGCAAGGAAGGTTTCTCTAATCTTAAAGAGATTGTTCTTTACGAATATATTAGCGTGAATGTTCCACAGCAAAATAATGGGTATGTTTAATATTTTTATCTTTATTATTACTATTAATTGTGTTCATTTTCAATATTTTGCGGTTTTGTATTTTTATCATTATTTTAATGTGTAGGTATGATTGTGGCATCTATGTCATTAAGTGTATTGAAGCGTTAATGGATGATTCTTTGTGGACTAATCCTGAATATTTCATGGTTGGTTCTAGAAGGGTTTTTTTTTTTTTTTTTTTTTTTTTTTTTTTTTTTATGTCATTAAGTGGATTGAAGCGTTAATTCTCTATGTTAACTTTTAGAATTTGGACGAGTATAGACGTTCGTTGCTAGTTGGACTTTTTCGTTGGGATCAAAATAAGATAAAGGTATGATTCTTTTCATTGGCGTTTTCTTTAAACCTAACCTAACATTTAAATTTTTCATTAACAAATATTTTATTTTATTTTGTGTTACGTAGGTACTTTGAAGTTTAGTTCATGAAAGGATTTTGTTGATGGAAATGCATTGGGTTCATTGCAAAACTTTTTCACTAGTTGTATGGGTATTTTGATGTCATAACATAGGGGGATGTTCTATTCACTACTTAGCAGATACATTTTCACTATGTAGCAGATACATTTTCACTATGTAGCAGATACACTGTTTTTTAATCAGTTGCAATAGCTTGTGTTGGAGACAACAATTAATCAAAAAGTGTATAGCAGATACATTATTACTATACAGCAGATACACTATCACCATGTAGTAGATACACTTTTTTAATCAGTTGAAATCGTTTTCCTCGGATAACAATTAGACTTCATGACCAATAAATCATCTCCCGTGACATCAGTGTTAAGAGTTCAATGAATAATAAATCTTAAACAAATAAG
Source organism: Dianthus caryophyllus (assembly GCA_023091065.1). Taxonomy (NCBI): domain Eukaryota; kingdom Viridiplantae; phylum Streptophyta; class Magnoliopsida; order Caryophyllales; family Caryophyllaceae; genus Dianthus; species Dianthus caryophyllus. The sequence goes on from CM041529.1 coordinate 166,761, forward strand.
TTTTAAGTGCACTAAACATTTTGTTACACATTATCTACATTTAGATCGTTATGTGATCACCTATAACTAAATGTTTGTTTCACAAAAATTTGAATGACGAACCAATTGTTGGTGATTACAAGCCATCTGCTACAATCGATCCAAAGAACATTGATTATCCGTGCTTGCTCACAGGATTTATAACACGCCGTGCGTCACTCTTGATTTAAACCTTAATTTACGAGTTATATAAACTTGTTGACAAAAACATAATCTTTCACACAAGATACACATTATTAAAAAAAAGGTACAATCCGCGTTTAACATGAGACAAAAAGACCAAACTAGTTCAATTACAAATAATGTTAAATACACAAAGATCCAAAGAACATTGACTATCCGTGCTTGCTCTTGCTCACAGCATTTTATAACACCCCGTGCGTCACTCTTGATTTCAACCTTTTCAAGCTCCATCCTAGCAGCAATTGTAACAAACCACTTAACGTATCGGATTAAAAAACACAAATTGTTGCAACTGATGAAAAAACAGTGTACCTACTTCTCAGTCATAATGTATCTGCTACATACTAGTATTGTATCTAAAATGCAATACCATCTTGCAAGTTGTTGAATATCATACCCTATTTTGGTTTAAGACTTGGTGAGCAAACTGGAATTCTTTCGTTATTCTCCAATGCAATGATAGGGGTTCCTTCATTTCCTGAAATAAGAAAAAATTTACAAGATCAGCCAAAATTGAATCTATTGTTGTATTAAATGTATCTACAGTATAGTGATTTTGTATCTACGGGGTAATGATTCTTTATCTTACATAATCAGCCAAAATTGTATCTGCTGGTCAAATAAATGTATCTACAGAGTACTGATTCTGTATCTACAAAGTACTCATTCTATTTCATACAAAATCAGCCAAAATCAGATTCATTGGTCAAATAAATGTATCTACAGAGTACTGATTCTGTATCTACAAAGTACTCATTCTATTTCATACAAAATCAGCCAAAACTGTATCTGTTGGTCAAATAAATGTATCTACAGAGTACTGATTCTGTAAATGCACAGACGATGAATTGCATGCAACCACCAAAGACAGAAACAACATGATGTAAACAGAAGTACGTGTACACCATCCGAGCAGGAGCTTCTTCGACAGGTTATTCGTAAAACAAGAAGTTAAAATCATTTGAAAGACCCCAGTTTCCTAGAAAGAGAACTGTTCAGTGTTTATATCCAGAAACACACCAAGTATAATGTATTTATCTCATAATTTGGAGCCGTGAACATAACTTAAAACCATAAGTATGCCACATTAACTTTGCATGACATTCCAAACAATAGCTCAAACCCTATCATGACAGCCAAATTACGAATGAAGTGTGGAATTTAAACATCTACTTTTAATCCAAATTATGTAGATGGGGTGATCACTTTCATGTTAATTAAAAGGGGATGGAAATCATCTGAAGTGCAACAAACATGTGTGCATATGACTGTCAATTGGCATACATTTTGGGTCTCATGCCCAGATGATGGACAGCTGTGATAACGCTCTGTCGCTCTGTGCTAACCAGCAAGCATAAGAACTGTCACACTTAAGGGATATGGATATCAAAAATTTATTAAGCAACAGAATAATCAGCAACTAAGAGTTTCTGCTAACACGAGGGGACAGAATGCACCCTACTGTAGAATCAATCTAAAGGAAGCATTTACTCGTCAGAACTACTCATTCTATTTCATACAAAATCAACCAAAACTGTATCTGTTGGTCAAATAAATGTATCTACAGAGTACTGATTCTGTATCTACAAAGTACTCATTCTATTTCATACAAAATCAGCCAAAATTGTAATTGCATTTGAAGATCTACATGAAAATAAAATTATTGAAAATTATTCAAAATAACTGAAAATAAATAGTGAAAATTACTGACGAATTGATGTGAAAATTAGTGAAAATAACTGAAAATTTCTTACCCAGCAGAAATTATGCTTGAATCACAAATTTCCATGACGAATTGATGAAGATTTGATGAAGAATTGATATATTTTCGACTGAAAATTACTGAATTGATGTATTTTCGACTTTTAACTGACGAATTGATGAAGAATTGATGTATTTTCGATTAATTTTTTGATTTTTAATTTTAGGGTTTTGTTTGGGTGTTTTTTCTGGGAAATTGATGAACCAGTGGAGAAGAAAGGTGAGGGGAATATTCTTGCGTGTCGTTTTGTGCGTGTGTTTTGTTTGTGCACGTGTTTTGTTTCCAGCCCTAGATCTATTATTAATCTAACGGATGTAAGGGGGGTCTCATGGGTCTCATTGAGTTGGGGGGTCTCATGGGATCCCACCCCTATATATATATATATATATATATATATATATATATATATATATATATATATATATATATATATAGAGTCAGGTTCAAATAAGTTCCTAAATATTGGTAAGTCCGTAAGCCCGTAACTGTAATACTTGTAAATGAAACTGTAACTGTAATACTTGTAAATGAAACTGTAATTTTCAAAAAAAAAAATGTAATTTTTAATAAATAAACTTGAATTTATGTTATTCGAAGATAAATTTTTTCAAATATCGGACTTTTGCGAATGTAACTTTAGCGTTTTACGATTGTAACTATTAATAATTTATTTTGAAACTTTAGATTAAAATGTGATTTTTAATAAATAAAATGTGTTATTTAAAAAATAAATTGAATTTACGCAATTTAAGACTTTTACGAACTGTAACTGTTGTATACTACGAGTGAAACTCTTGTTCATTACGAGTGAAACTCTTGTTCTTTACGAGTGAAACTTTAATACACGTTTCAGTCCATCAAAACCAACGTTCATGTCCCATCCATTCTCACCAACCAGATCTGGTCCAACCACCTTACCCCTACTCTACCAGCCACCACCATCCGCCACCACCACCACCTTAGTCGCCGCCACCAGTCGCCACCACCACCACCTCAGTCGCCGCCACCACCACCACAAAGATATGAAAAAAACAGATTTAAATGAAAAAAAAAGGACAAATTCAAAAAAAACCCTAACCTATTCACCCGTCACCGTCACCACCTCAGTCGCCGCCGCCGCCGCCCCCACCACTAGATCTGTCACCACCACCACCTCAGTCGCCGCCACCACCACCACAAAGATATGAAAAAACCAATTTAAATGAAAAAAAAAAAAAATCTGGGTTTTCAAAAAAAAATCTGGGTTTTCAAAAAAAAAATCTGGGTTTTCAGAAAAAAACCAATTTAAATGAAAAAAAAAAAAAAAATCGTGGTGGTGTGGTGGTGGTTGGTGCGGTGGTGGCGGCTGGAGGAAGTTGGTGGTGTGGTGGTGGCGGCTGGAGGAAGCCGGTGGTGTGGTGGTGGCGACTGGAGGAGGTTGGTGCGTGGTGCGGTGGTGGTGGGTGGAGTGGTGGTGGTGGTTGGTGCGTGGTGGTGTGGTGGTGGTTGGTGCGGGGTGTGGAAGTGGTGGTGGTGGTGGTGGGTGGAGTGAAAAGAGATTAGGGTTTGAGAGAGAGAGGTTTAATTTAGAGAGAGAGAGGGAGAAGTTTAGAGAGAGGGTGAATTCTGATGGGAATGAGGAGTGGAGGGTTGATTTTGGCTTTTAATCTCAGCCCTCCATCTTGTTTTGATCTAAGGGCTGAGATTAGAACTTACGGACTTACCAAAAATCATGGAACTTACCTGATTCTAATTCTATATATATATATATAGAAACAAGATCAATTAAGTTGACAAATATTGGTACGCTCACTACGCTGGCGAAACTGTTATTTATATTTTGTGAAACTGTTGTTCTTTGTAAATGAAACTGTATTTCACAAAATTTTGTGAAACTGTTGTCCTTTATAAATTTACAGTTTCATTTACAAAGAACAAGAGTTTCACAAAATATTAACAACAGTTTCGCCAGCGTAGTGAGCGTACCAATATTTGTCAACTTAATTGAACTTGACTCTATATATATATATATATATATATATATAGAGATAAGATCTTTCAAGCCCTAAGTCTAGAGAAAGCCATTGAGTCGTAATCTAAGCCATTGGATCATCAAAATCAACGGCTGAGATTAAATCTCAGAAGATGGTGGGAAAGTAGGTCATGGGCCAGTGATGGAATCAACCGTAGGAAAAATTGGTATCTTTTTTTTTTTTGTTAAAATCTCATTTTTTTTGGTTAAAATCTCGAATTTTTTGGTTAAAATCTCAAACCTGGAATTTTGGGCTTAACGACTTTCCCTCATATCTTGGGCTTGATTGATCTTATCCCTATATATATATATATATATATATATATATATATATATATATATATATATATATATGTTTCGGGTACAAAGTTAGGGACTAAGTACCAAAACTAAATATCAAAGATTACAAGTTGAATGTGGATTATAAACTAAATAAGCTAAGTCCTGGGCGGTCCTTAGCTCCTTGGCTCTCTCGACCCTCCTCTCAGCCTGCAATCACGTAGCAAACCTAGCCCCGGGGCCTTCAGGGTGATGGCCCTCCAACGCTCAAGTCAGTAATGAGAACAAGTAAATTTAGAGAGAGAGAGAAGAGAGAGAAGAATTTTTTTGTGTAGTGTTTTTTGTGTTATGTGTGTCCATCTGTTTTTAGGGTTTTGCTTCCCTTTTATACTCAAACTAGACTTGTCCTCTTGTGCTTTCAGGCCGTACGGTACGGACCTGGGTGGGCCATGCCTGCCCCCGACCCGGGTGGACCACTGGATCCCTTGGTACATCAGATGCCCCGGTCCATAATCCTCCCGGCCCTATGCTGCCAAACCCGGGAGATATAGATAGATCAGTGGGTGTATGGGCACCCTCCGGTCCATGGTCCTTCCGGTCCGAGAGTAGCAGACCTGGGAGAAGTCACCCCCAACAATATATATATATATATATATATATATATATATATATATATATATATATATATATATATATAAAGTTGAAATCATAGTCTTTATGGTCGATATTTGTCCTAATATAATTGGTTGATAAAAAAATTATTATCTTAATATATATAATCTAAGTTATTATATTAATATATAATAACATTTAGTAATCTTAATATAATTGGATATTTTAATATTTTTAGGATTCTAAAATAAGACAAGATTTGTTTAGTAAAACATTTAAAAACTACTTACCTTAAACGAAATCAAAGTATACTTCAAAATATCTAATCATATATCGTAACAAACACTCTATATTTCCAAATTAAAAAAGGAAAAAATAGAAACATTATATTCAGAAGGTGTGAAAACTAAAAATAATTAAATTTTAGAAAATAATATATTTTTTAATGAAAATTAAATTAGTTAGGTTACATTAAGAAAATTTAGTATTTAATTATATGTGTTATTCAAAACAACTAATTCTCCGTGACATTTAAATAAAAACGTAGCTAAAAAATATTATGACCCACATTAAGAAAATTTAGTATTTAATATTATTTTTTATAAGACACACTTACATCTTCATATAAATTATATTAGAGAGCTATTAAGGAAAAAAAAAAATTCAAATCATACAGTGAACTTAAAACTAGAAATATCATATGGCGTCATCATCAATCTCAAGGTGAAATTTCCAACTATTCGTAATATTTTTTTTTTCATAAACAAAATTTTACATGTGAACCTTATTTTACTTATTGTTTTTTGTTAGAATATAAGCATTTATATTTATATTAATTCTCAATGCATTACATAAGTAAATTACATCATCAATTTAGCTAACCACCACTTCTTATCTACCTTTTTCCATTTCTTTTGACTACGGACATTCATTCTATCTCTTACACATATCTTGACTCGATTAACCACAACCCTACGTAATTCAATAAAATCAAAAAATCTAGCAGTATTTCGTTGATATCAATGAAGTACCAACCAGCTATAACTATCATATTAGCCGCTGTCCGTTTAGCTCTCGACCAACGCTTCACATTGATCCTCCCCAACCAATTATCATCACCAACTTGTATACCCAGCCAATCACAGAAACCACGTATAACCTTTAACGTATATACACTACAATACATCAAGTGATCATGGGTCTCTACCTGTAATCCGAAAATACAGCAAAAATTATCCTGAGCAGCCCCATAAGCAAATAAGCGGTCCATAAGGATCATTCCTCGTCTCCGAAAAAGCCAACCAACAAAGGCGTGTTTAGACACCGAGATGATATTCCAAATGCTCTTGTACCATGTTACATTTCCCCCATGTACACTAAGCCACCTAGAACACGACTTGACTGAATAAAGCCTATCTCTTGTCCAAAGCTCGTCCTCAAAACCATCCTTCATTACTTCCTTCACTTTACAAACTTTCCTCCAATACCATGATACCTCACCAGACGGCTCATAATCAACCAACAGGCCTCTCTTTAGTAAACATGATCCACCCATCGAACCTTAGTCTATCCACCTTAACAGCTAACCACCATACCAATTTACCCATTAGTGCTACATTTCATCTACCTCTATCTTTAAGCCCTAAACCCCCTTCCTTCTTTGGTGTACATACACTTTGCCAAGCCACGGGAGGAGAACTTTGGCCCTCTACACCACCATCCCATAGAAAGTTGCGACAAAGCGGATTAATTCTATGATCGAATCATATTCTTGAGGAGAATAAACATAGTGGTCCACTATGTGTATAAAGTCGATAACACAGATTGAACAAGTACTAACCTTAGCTCCCTGATGAGTTATAAATTACCGCAAGCGTACGGGTCAGTTGTAGCACTTACGAGTCGGTCTCAGGGAGGTCAGGAACTAAGTACTAGTGTCGTCTCGGATTACAAGTTATCTACGCAAATCATAATAAAAATATTTATCTAATCTAATAACAAGAAATATAAACCATAAACTGATAAAGACGCGATAAAACGGTAAATATAAAGAACACTAGGGCGAAGGTATCATAACCAATACGAATCAATCGACGCATTAACTCCGTTAACGGCTTATCGAATTGTTTACTGGGGTTTTCTAAGACGGAATTTGACTCTCGTACACAATCCCGACTTGGGTTCACACGAAAACTTACAAGTTAAGACCCGACTCTCGTACGCGATCTCAAACAAATAATCAATCATATAAACCACAATCAATAAAATCAATAATAACGCACAACCCAATAAGAAATTCAATAAGTCGGAGCCAAACCCTAGAATAAAACTACTACTCAAACATGAAATCGACAATAACAACAATAATCAAATTAAGCTACATGATAAAGACAAATAAAGAGTAAAGGAAGAAGTAAGAAACTTAACTTTTGATTGAAATAAAAGGATGACAATGTCTTGAAAAATAGAGATTGAAGCAGTAAAAAAACTTGTTCTAAAACCTAAAACCTAAGAAAATAAAATAACGTAAAACTTGTGATAGAAGATGTCTGACTTTTGTTTGTTTTTATTTACATCTTATTTACAAAGTTGGGCCTTTTATTATATTTAAGCATGAGCCCAATTGTTTAATCTTTAGTAATTCCCGGCTTTGTGTTGCAATTAGATCGTTTTCGAGCTCGTTTTATTTCGCGTCGGCATTTTCGGCATAAAATACTCCATCCTGCAATAAATATAAAATATTCGTAGTAAACCGAACAAGGAGGAAATACAATACAAAATATAGCGAAAATGCCGGAAATATATACAAAATGACGGGGAATAAGTATATAAAATATAGGTAAAATATGGACTCATCAAACTCCCTCATGCTGAACTTTTGCTCGTCCTCGAGCAACAAAGGATCGGAGAAAATCAAAGTGTGACGAATTTATCACGTTAGTATCTCGGACTTGACGACCTATACACAAAAACTTACGACCATCGCCTGTTTCACCAAAGATAGAGCACAAATCACAACTATTCACGCCAACAAAATATTACTCGCATCTCACGCTTTCGCAAAAATAAAACTTACGATAAAGGATATTTAAATTCAAGCAAGGGCAACCATTCGAACCACTTTCCGTACAACCATTCTTTCCACATTTCCTTTTTATTCCCTTTTTATTTTCTCTCGTCTTCAAATGTGAAGCATCCCTCGTATGTTATACCGTTTAGCATGATATTTAATCGTTAAAGACCAAGCTCGGGTAAACATATTTCCTTAAGGGTTACATCATTGCTCATACTCTCGGTCACAACCAAATTCATGGCCATTGTGGTTACTCAACTCAATGAGTCCCCTCCTAGAGCATCGAAGCATTGCTCCAACATATATATCTTTCCATACATACCACATTCCAAACATTCCACAAACCCATGCCTTGCAAGAATACCAATATCGAAAGTAAAAGAACGAAAAGCGACAAGAATTGAGCAAATACATGAGGGTTAGTGTTTGAGATTCGTAATCTATTTCTAGGAAACACACCATTTGTGCAAGGTAAAGCAATAGATATTCAACTCGGAGATACTAAAGATCAAAATAAGCACACTAATAATTTCTCCAAAAATGAAAATTCAACCATTTTTTTAAAAGTTCAACACAATATCAGTAAACAACAATCCAAACTCGACAAAGGCTCCTCCCCCATGCTTAGACAAGACAATGTCCTCATTGTAATCAAATGACGATAATAAAAACAAGGGACTAAAATAAATTAAGGGAAGGAATCGAGCTCACCAAAATTGCAGAGGGAAGGCGTGTAGATCAGCAAAGTCGAGTGGACAGCAGCAAATAAGCGGAGAAGCAGCTCAAAGTTGTGGCACAATAAGAGACGGGGCAGCAGCATGGACAATAAAACTCAACAGTGAGCTGCATTACACAAATCAGCTCCCCAAATAGAGTCACAGTCAGCAAAGTGACTCGATTAAGCAAGGAAATCGCCCCGCATCAGTAAGTCAAGTGCAATGCTTATCGAATGACCCAAAATCGCTGCACAAGTCGAACCGTATCACCCAGAAGTTGAGTACAGCACAAATTAAATTCAGTAACGAAATAGTAAGGCCCCTGAACGTTTTGGGGTTCTGACATTTATACGCACATATCGCAAGCTGCGCAGCAAAATTAAGCACTGGGAACCCAACAGCAACATCAACGAACAGCAGATACTCAAGTGTGGATTCACAAATTCAGAGCAAATATTCTAGTAACCATCTCCCATGATCGATAAGAAAGCAGCATAAGCAACTCGATATATACCGAATTAGAGCTCGACATCAGCAAGTCAAGCCGGAGAATGAACAATGCTCCTCAAAATCACAGCACCCTATCATCAATCACGCAAAAAGCGGCCACAATAACCTTGAAAGCACGTCTCAATTAGCAGCAAAGTCAAACTCCGTACATTACAAATGGAGCAGCAAAGGAAGCCCAAAGTTGCACACAATTTCAGAGCCCATAAGAATCAAATCATCTCGTTTTCGTAGCACTCATTACGATGAAGTTTCAAGTTCGAACCCTAAATTGCTGAACAAATTGAATTGGGGGTTTAGGGTTTGCATAGTTGGGGCTAACCTGAGAGAAGGCGGCGGAGGCGGAGCACGGTGGTGGCGTGTGGCATCTAAGGTGGAGGTGACTGCCGTGGGAGGGAGGCCGTGGAGCGTGGTGGTGATGGCGACAGCCGGCTGGTGAGAGGCAGAGGTGGTCTGCAGGGGTGAGGGCGATCTGAGAGAGACGGTGGTGGGGACGGTGATGATGGTGGAGGCGGTGGTGACCATGGAGGAGGAATGCAGTAGTGATGGTGTTTGTGAGGGACAAGAGTAAATGAATGAAAAAGGATTGTTTTGGTCTTTTTTTTTTTCCGTATGTCAGAGCAGTTTTCCCCCTCGGGCTTTAATATTTGCCCTGTCGGGCATTTTGGTCTGTAAAACATTCAAAATATCTCCCAATTTGTACAGATATGCCCTGCAGGGCATCTAATTTGCCCCTTCAACCTGTGTAGGTCGTGAACATAAATTTTATTCCATCCAAAAGCGGTTGCTTATCCTCCCGAGCTCAAGTCATAAATTTAGGACATCCAACAAGTTAAGAGCGGAACAACTCAACGCCCTCAAAAGACGATCAAACAACCTAGCACAGAAGTCGAAAAAGTGACAATAGAAGTTAATAATTAAACGATAAAACTCGAGCACAATAGAGATAAAAGCATGGAGCACAAATTTTTCCGCATCTCTATGTTCAAATACAACTTCTATATCGACCTTAAACTCTCTCGACGAATAAGATGAAGGATAAAAATTGAGCTCATATAAATCAAAATGTACAAGAGAAACAACTCCATTTTCATCGTCGACACAACTAAACAAAATCTCCGCAAAGAGGGCGTCTACAACATCAACATATTCATCCCATTTCACAACGAAACTATCATCAAAGAATTTATCGATCTCAACGTCATATAACTCCTCTAAAATATCATTATCCTCAAAGAAAGGTTCATAAATCAAAGTTTCAACACATACATCCTATTCCTCAACAAAAGACACATCAAACTTCACAAATTCATACTCGCTCAAACACATTTTCTCAAAATCGACATCTCCATAAGAACAATTTGCATTAAACAAAGCAATTCATCATTAAAGCTCATATCAAATTTCACGCATTCATAATCACTCGAATGAAGTTCCTCAAAATCATCAACACTACTTGAACAATTTGATTCGAACGAATAACATTCATCATCAAATTTCACGCACTCAAATTCACACTCAAAATCACTATCTCCATTCGAATAATTTAATTCAATCAATTCACATTCATCCTCAAGAATCACGGCTTCCAACTCACTTCCATTAATCGAAGGCTCGACATTCACATTCACATCATTGGAAACAACAAGGTTGGGTGAATCACAAACAAAGTTCTCATAAGATGGCGAGTCAATATCACTCTTTAAAATACAAGTTTCCGGCTCTCTCTTAGGTGGAACCCAATTAGAACCAATATAAGTATTAGCATTCGCCATATTGTCAATCAAAGCTCTAGCCTCATCGGCATTCAACTTATCAAACGCTCCTCTAGCGGATACAATCACCCAATATCTAGTAGAAGGAAGCAAATTCTCAAAGAATATCATAATCGTCAACCAACTAGGAATTCCGTGATGGGGACAAGCTCTCAATAAACCTTTATACCGCTCCCACGTCTCACCTAAAGTCTCCATCTCATGTTGGTAAAAGTTGAAAATTTCACTCCGTCGTTTAGCGGTCTTAGCGGGAGGGTAAAACTTATCTAAAAAGGCTTGAGCTAAAGCATCCCAAGTGCTAAATGTGTTCGGAGGGTGAGAATACAACCATCTTCTAGCTCCATCTTTAAGGCTATAGGGAAAGAGAATTAATTTAACGGTGTTATCGGACATCCCAGCCTTCTTTGTTAAAGCACATTTCTCATAAAACGTTTCAAGATGGTCAAACGCCTCCTCACTTTCTACACCATGAAAGACATCCAGCTGAACTAAACCAATTAAACCGGGATCAAATTCATACTCTAAGGCTTCTACAACTCCAATATTAATTGGTGAACCAATAAGTCTAAGGTTTGGTCTATTCATCTCAGTAAGGGTCGGCATCTTAACGTGTGCTCAAATAGTCAAACAACAAGTAGCAAGCAAAGGAGCACACAAGGTAACAAGTAACAAGTAACCAAGCGTAGTCTAACAAATCTAAGACTCTCCTAATATCAATCCGTTTAACTCCCCGGCAACGGCGCCAAAAACTTGGTGAGTTATAAATTACCGCAAGCGTACGGGTCAGTTGTAGCACTTACGAGTCGGTCTCAGGGAGGTCAGGGACTAAGTACTAATGTCATCTCGGATTACAAGTTATCTACGCAAATCAAAATAAAAATATTTATCTAATCTAATAACAAGAAATATAAACCATAAACTGATAAAAACGCGATAAAACGGTAAATATAAAGAACACTAGGGCGAAGGTATCATAACCAATACGAATCAATCGACGCACTAACTCCGTTAACGACTTATCGAATTGTTTACTGGGGTTTTCTAAGACGGAATTTGACTCTCGTACACAATCCCGACTTGGGTTCACACGAAAACTTACAAGTTAAGACCCGACTCTCGTACGCGATCTCAAACAAATAATCAATCATATAAACCACAATCAATAAAATCAATAATAATGCACAACCAATAAGAAATTCAATAAGTCGGAGTCAATTTAACAACTAATCCATAATAGGTTCAACCAAACCCTAGAATAAAACTACTACTCAAACATGAAATCGACAATAACAACAATAATCAATTTAAGATACATGATAACGATAAATAAAGAGTAAAGGAGGATGCAAGAAACTTAACTTTTGATTGAAATAAAAGGATGACAATGTCTTGAAAAATAGAGATTGAAGCAGTACAAAAACTTGTTCTAAAACCTAAGAAAATAAAATAACGTAAAATTTATGATAGAAGATGTCTGACTTTTGTTTGTTTTTATTTACATCTTATTTACAAAGTTGGGCCTTTTATTATATTTAAGCATGAGCCCAATTGTTTAATCTTTAGTAATTCCCGGCTTTGTGTTGCAATTAGATCGTCTTCGAGCTCGTTTTATTTCGCGTCGGCATTTTCGGCATAAAATACTCCATCCTGCAATAAATATAAAATATTCGTAGTAAACCGAACAAGGAGGAAATACAATACTCCCTCTGTCTCAGTCATTTGTTTACAGTTTGACTTTTTTCCCCTCACAAAAAAGTCAAACTGTAAACAATTCACTGAAACGGAGGGAGTACAAAATATAGCGAAAATGCCGGAAATATATACAAAATGACGGGGAATAAGTATATAAAATATAGGTAAAATATGGACTCATCACTCCCTGCATACATGATGTGTCATATATTTACGTACTTATAGCCCCCTGTTCACGAGCTTTACTTTGCGTTTCCCGTGCTTTTACATGCGTTTCGCTTCCTATTTCGCTCCGTTTTGGCTCTGCTGCGTTTTTGTGTCCATTTTGCAGGTATAAGCAGCTATTTGGAGTTTAGGATGGTGTTCGGGAGGTTTCGTGAAGTTTCGGAAAGTTTCGTGAAGTTTCAAGGTGTTTCGAGTTGTTTTCGTCGCGTTTCGGTTGCGCACGAGCCTCGTTTCAACGAATGAAGGTGTCCCGGGACCTTGGGACGGGATTTGAAGTTCATATGATCAATGTAGACCTTGTCCCTACCCCTTGGGACGACATAGGCCTCGTCCCTATGCCTTGGGACGAGAAGAAAGCAAAAAGAAACTAAGTACAAGAAGTGCCAAATTGAAGACTTGAACTGAAAGCCACGGGACAACTCCATCCCGTCCGGGACCATAATTCCCCGCCCGGGGGCACTTTCACCCCGCCCGGGGAAACCTGTGACTCTTCGTTGGCTTAAAATAGATCGTCTATTTGAAGGAGCAAAAGACATTATTTTTGCACGAAATTTTTACATCATTCTTAGGACTCTTTAAACTAGTTTCTATCAAAAACTTAGGGTTAAAATAATTTTCCATCTTGTACTTTCAATTCCCGACTCAAGTACGTTGTTTTGATCATCTATTTTGGTTTTGTTGTTGAATTCATCTTGTTCTCCTTGCAAATTTCTGATTGGTATTGCCTTCAACTTCTCCCTTTTCATCGCTATTTCATTTTATATTGTTGTTGATCATGTCTTTCTCTATTGCTCTTGCTTTTGTTGTTGATTTCGATATGTGTGAGTAGTTTCATCATCTAGGGAGAAAGGTGAAGCATGGGTGATTGTTTTGCTTGAGTTTGATGATCTTGTTGAGTTAGGTTTTGTCATGCTTTGTTTAGTCTTTGCTTGTTTGCTCTCGTTGATACCTTGATCACGTTTTAACGAGTATCTAGCACCCTTGAACTTAAGAACGAAAGCCTAGTTCTAGGGTAGGCGCGAGACTAAACATTAGGACCCTCGTTTGTAAGTTGCGAGAGCCCGCATTCGAGACCTAGAGGAGCTTAAGACCAAGAGGCCGAGCGTTATCCTTAGCATGTGCGATACCTACTCATTCTGATCATCATCCTTGGCCTTGACTTACCCATTGCCTAACCCGATTCCCTAGACCTTTTCCTTATAAGTTTAATCCCTTAATCTTGCGCTCTAGCTTTAGTTAACCAACCCACACTCGAACCGAGACTAGAATCATTCAAAATAACCAACAATTCGACCTTCTCCCTGCGGATACGATACCCGACTTACCCTTGCTACCCGTTAGAGTTTGTCCGGATTATTTTTGATTAGGTGACGCGACTTAGCCTATCAAATTTTGGCGCCGTTGCCGGGGAGACGGCTTTTGTTTTTGTTTGTTACTTGTTTCTAGTCTTTTGTTTTTCCATATGTCACTTTCTTTCTTCCCCACGTCATGACAATTTTTGATTTTCCGCAATACCATGATGAACCATTTCATAAGTACATTGTTCGGTTTAACAGTTATATTGGTTCGTTTGGTCTTTATTGCTCTGATTGGGAGAAAGTTTATATTATTAGCACGGGTATGAACTATGAGTCTCACAACTTCATTCACCACGTGAGTAATGGTAGAATCTACTACATGCCCGAGCATGAGATTTGGGACCTCTTTTGGGATATCACGCGTCAAGCTCTTATTTCCGAACTAAAAGCTGACTTTAACGAGGTTCTTGTTACGTACATGAAATTAGTGAAGGAAATGAACGATGATTGTGAGTCTTATGAATGCTCTCCCGCTCCGTGTGATAATACTTATTCATCTCAAACTTGTGCTCTAACTAGCCCATATGCGTCCTTGTGTGATGATGATTTGTTTGATGACGATGGTTATGAGCGTGCTTATGATTGTGAATCGCCTAATTCGCTTGAGGTAATTGTGAATGACACTCCTGAACCTGAACCGACTTGTCCCCTTGTTGATGCGTCTATTGAGTCTGTTTCCATTGGATCCTTGTCCGAGGATCCTTTGGCGGTCTTACCGTGTATTGAGAATGACGCAGGTGACTCAAAGTCGTGGAGTGCTGAAGTGGATGAGTTGGAAGCGCTCCTATACGCAGATGAAGAAGAGGCTTTCATCCCCACGGACACAACAAGTCGAGGGAAAGACTCGTATGCTCCCGCGGTTCACCATATGGATGTCACGCCGTTGTCCCCTTTTGAGGGCTTTGATGAGTGTTTAAGTCCCTCTGTTGCGAGCGGATGTATTGTAATTGTTACCAAAGTGCTCCAGAACAATTTTCATAGACTCATTTATACGTTGAGTCGATCATTAGCCATGATTTTATATGCTTGTATTGCCTTTTGGTGCTACATTTGCTTTTGTTTAGCACACGAGCAGGTTTTTGATCGACTTCTACGAGCCTTGGTCGCAATAATGGTTGGCTTTGCTGCAAGCCAATCGATTGGTGATGGCCGATTGGATGACGTTGGTGATGGTAGCAGGTTCGCATTTGCGGCGGCCCGTGCTGCGCCCCCATTTTGAAGCTGGTTTGGGGGGGTGCTTCTCTTGTAAATAATTGTAAGTACGTTTTTCTTTTCTTTTCACTAGTTTCTGTTTTTCTCCCTTATTTTAAGGTCCCTGGTTGATGTGCTGTAGGACACATTGGGGACAATGTGTCGTCTGGTTTGGGGGGAGAAACGCTTTGCTTTCCGCTCTGCTTTATTTTTGCATTTTTTTTTTCCGTTTTTCATTTTCCACAAAAATCACAAAAATCCAAAAAATCTGAAAATTTCAGAAAATCACAAGAAAATCAGAAAATTTCAAAAAAAAATACCAAAAATACGTATCCCGAGCGTTGTTTGCGAGCTTGTTTTTACCTTATTCTTTCCCGTCATCCCTTCCCTTGTATGCTTTGAGCTTTGGCATGATTTATATTGTTGGTTTAGCGCTTTCGGGGATGTTTAGACGTGATTGCAGATGATGGCGTGCTTGACTTGTTTGGCTTTATCATTCACGGACTATAGCTACTTATATTGTGAGGTTTTTAGCCTCCTGTGGCCGGTTCATCTATCCCGGTCCCCGTGCTTTTTTGTGAGTAGTTCTCCTCGTGGGGTGCGTAACATTAACACGCATAAGTGTGGCCCCTATCCCGTTTTTTCCCCACGATTTTGTCACTTATTTTGCATATGAGGCTTTAGTTGATTTTCATGCTATTCACCTTGTTCATACATTGCTTTTATCCTCTCATATATGATCCTTTTACCCCTTATCCACATGAGTTTGCTAGCTACATTGCCAAATAGCCTACCCTAGCCTAGCTAGTTACCGCTTTTGCTTACTCTTGTGCTCGTTGTTTGGGTTGTGATCATGCTACGACTTGCTGACGTCGTGTGCTTGTTGAGAGTGTTGGTGAATATGAGTCGGGATTGCTGTTTCCCCGACCTTTTATGAGGTATTTTCCGCAACTAAACTTTGAGAGTATGCTCTTTGCTCAAGAAAAAAAATCAATCAAAAATCAGAAAAAAATAAACACAACACAAAACAAAGAAGGATGTGTGCACAAAAATGAAAGAGTTGTTGTTGTTGTTACATAAGCGAGCACTTGTAATTTGTTGCTTTTGTTGCGTTGATGTGTAGAGGAGACCGATATGCTGCTTTCGGTCCGTTTTTCATGAGAGTTGGGTTCTTTGTTGGTTGGACGAGCACTTGAGTAGTACGAGTGGTTTCTAGTGGCTTAGCTCCACGAATCCATAATCATTTGTTCCACCTTATCACTCTTATCCTCTCTATGGCCTTTACACCCTCATTTCCTATGTAAGCCCTCATGTTTGCTTCATTTTTGTGACATTATTCGTGTACGGGAATGCGAGATTTGGTCCACATTAGATTGCGGGCGTGCTTCCACCAGTCGAGTAGGTGAGTGTCACTATATACTTCGCCTTGTTCATCATTTGTGTTAGAGTGAAAACTGCGAGAGGTCCGTGATTTGATTGCTAGAGAGCCTTTGTTTAAGCCATGCTATTCATTCTGCGCCGTCTTGTAATTCTCATCCGTTAGCTAGCTATTTCCATACGTCCCATGCTGTTTCGGGATCGATTGTCATTTGCTCATGCTACTTGCGGTTTGGCGTTTGTTGGGGAAGTTTTCTTTTGCTCGCTTTGTCCTCTATTTTCTGTCATGCTTGGTTGCTTGAGGACAAGCAACGGTTCGGTTTGGGGGAGTTTGATGTGTCATATATTTACGTACTTATAGCCCCCTGTTCACGAGCTTTACTTTGCGTTTCCCGTGCTTTTACATGCGTTTCGCTTCCTATTTCGCTCCGTTTTGGCTCTGCTGCGTTTTTGTGTCCATTTTGCAGGTATAAGCAGCTATTTGGAGTTTAGGATGGTGTTCGGGAGGTTTCGTGAAGTTTCGGAAAGTTTCGTGAAGTTTCAAGGTGTTTCGAGTTGTTTTCGTCGCGTTTCGGTTGCGCACGAGCCTCGTTTCAACGAATGAAGGTGTCCCGGGACCTTGGGACGGGATTTGAAGTTCATATGATCAATGTAGACCTTGTCCCTACCCCTTGGGACGACATAGGCCTCGTCCCTATGCCTTGGGACGAGAAGAAAGCAAAAAGAAACTAAGTACAAGAAGTGCCAAATTGAAGACTTGAACTGAAAGCCACGGGACAACTCCATCCCGTCCGGGACCATACCCCCCGCCCGGGGGCACTTTCACCCCGCCCGGGGAAACCTGTGACTCTTCGTTGGCTTAAAATAGATCGTCTATTTGAAGGAGCAAAAGACATTATTTTTGCACGAAATTTTTACATCATTCTTAGGACTCTTTAAACTAGTTTCTATCAAAAACTTAGGGTTAAAATAATTTTCCATCTTGTACTTTCAATTCCCGACTCAAGTACGTTGTTTTGATCATCTATTTTGGTATTTGTTGCTCTTGTTCATCATCCTCTCTTTGGTATTTTCTGATTTTCTATTGTTTTTACTTCTCTCTTTTGATTGTGATTTCATTTCTTATTGTTTGTGATCATGTTTTCATCCTTTCCCCTTGCTTTGATTATCGTTTTTATCATGTTTGAGTAGTCTTTTCATCTAGGGAGAAGGGTGAAGCATGGGTGATTGTTTTGGTTGATATTTATGATCATTTGAGTTAGGTTTTTGCATTTGCTTTGATTGTCTTTGCTTGAATGTGTTTGTTGAATCCTTGATCACGTTTTAGCAAACTTTTAGCACCCTTGAACTTAAGATCGAAAGCCTAGTTCGAGGAGAGGCGCGAGACAATCATTAGGACCCTCAATTGTAAGTAGCGAGAGCCCGCTTTTGAGACCTAGAGGAAGCTTAAGACCGAGAGGACGAGCTATATCCTTAGCAAGTGCGATTACCTACTCAACCCGATCATCATTCCTAGACCTAACCTTACCCATTGCCTAACCCGACTTCCTAGACTTTCTCCTCCTAAGTTAAACCCTTCTTTTACGCTCTAGCTATAGAATCACTCAACAATCGAACCGACCAAGACTAGAATCGTTCCATAAGTAACCTACACTAGCAACCTTCTCCCTGTGGATTTCGACCCCGACTTACCCTAGCTACCCCTTAGGTTCGTCAGGTTTATCTTTGACTAGGCGAGTGCGACTAAGCCTTATCAATACAATAATTTCCTGGCCATATACTCCTTATCCTAGCCACAACCTTATCTATGAGTACCATTTATTCAGCCTTTTTCAGTCTACCAGCCGTGATTGGAACACCAAGCTAATTAAAAGGCAGCCGCCCTTCTGAAAAACCATAGACTGATAATATATCTACTTTCACCTGTTCCTTAACCCCATTAAAATAAGCACTCGATTTGCTAGCAGTCACTTGCAAACCAGAGGCCTTAGAAAAAGACGAAAATGCTTTCAACAGAACCATTATAGAGTTAGCATTGCCTTTACAAAAGAGAAGAAGGTCATCCGCAAACTCGTATGGATGACGAATTCATGTTTTGGGAAGTTCCTAGGTAGAAAAAAAGACGATCCGAAATTCGCTAAGATTTCGAAGAAGGCGATCGAAAACCGGTGCAAGGACGAGAAATATGGAAAAGCGCTACCGACGCACGTCTTAGGTAGAAAAAGTGCCCCTCGAGCATTGGACAAAGCTTCTGTAAGTCTTTTTGTAATACCCCGTATTTTCGTAGTCGGTATTTCTGATTCGTTTATATTATTTTGGAGTAGTAGAATTATTTTGAGCTTTTAGCGAGTTTTTAATTTCAAATTTAAAGATATAGCAAGTGTATGCTCGTTGGATTCGTAAAAATGGTAAGATTCGGGAAAAGTCATTGTTGAAACTTGACGAGGTTTGATTGGGGCGTGAGTTGAGTTATTGTCGAGCCTTGGAGTGTTGACTGAGGTTTGACCCTCCTTTTCTTGTTATAAATGAGCTATTTAAGGGCCTTTTCCTCATCAAACCTCTCATACAACTTATAATTCCTACATCAACTCTCACTCACATTATAATTTCCTCTCTTCTCTCTCCTACCTTAAAAATTAAAGAGAAAAATCAGCTATATCCCCTTGAAGCAGCCAAAACATTTCTCCCCACACAAACCCCCTCACTAAAATCCACCACGGTTTTCTCATTTCTCGCTCAAATTCGACGATTTTTGTTGTTACGCGTTCCTCTCTTCATTCCCCATATTTTCATACTAGTTTCTCTTGAAGGTGAGTGGTTTTATTAGTTCAAGTTAGTGACTTTAATACCTAGGGTTTTGCTAGTTTTATGTGTTTGTTAGATTATGTTGTTTCCTTGGGTTTTGGGAGTTTAATAAGGATGTTTATGATGTTTCTAAACTTTGTAGAGGAAGAGTTTGTTGAGGAGTCTTTGTAGAGTCAAGTCATCCTCACCTTTGAGTTGTTCTTGTGTGGTTTCTCCCTCAAGGTAAGGGCTACTCCCTTACTTAGCTAATTTGATGTAATTATATGTATGTTTGGATGTTGTTATGAGTTGTTATACCTTCTAATGCTTAGTTGTAAAGTGTGTGAGGTTGTAAGTTGTATGTGTGAATGATTCCATGAATACTCCTTGTTGAATGCTAAGCTTGAATTGTGTATGTGAATTATGATGGGTATGACTAAGGTGGCTTGTGAAATGATGAGGATTTGTTGTGGCTTGGGCCGAGTGTTTGAAAAGCCCTTAGGGCCGAAAATTTGTTGGGCCGTGTATGTGAAGGGGGGGTCGTGAGGCCTTCTCTTGTGTGGACCGTGTGTGTTACGTTGAGGTGTTCGGGGTCATGACCGAGCACCATGTGAATGATAAGAAATGTGGTCGTGTTGGTGATGTATGGAATTTGTGTGTATGTAAGAAAACTATGTTATTGTAATCGTTGTAATGTTGTAATTTCGGTTGTGAGATAAAATGTTGGTTTGTATAAAGGATGTATTACAAATTGTGTACTTGAGAGGAAATGGTGATATGAGGTATATGTGGCCCAATGATATGAGGTATGTGTGGCCCAATGTTTTGTAGGAGATATGTTGTAGGAGATGTGGGGTGTTGACGACCTGGTAAGTCCCCTGTGTGGAGTTACACAGTGGGGTTCTTGTCCATGCTTGTTGAATTGAGAATGTTTGATAGACGTCCGAGCTAGAACACCTTAGTATACTTCTTTCTTGAATGAGTAAAGGCTTTCTATATATTCATATAAACGTCTGTCTTATGTTTTAAGTTTCCTTAAACGTTTAGTTTTCCTTTCGCTTTTCTAAAGTTTTGTGAAGGCTAACTAGGGTTTTGTTGTTGTGTCTGTTATGTTCCCCACCCCGTAGGTACTCGGACGTGCTCGTTCTAGTTTTGGGAACGCTTGGAGGGATCGTTGGAGTTCTGGTCTTGAGTCTAGCTTCCACCATAGACGTCTCGCTATGTTTTATCGTTTTACAATTTTCGGCCTGCATGCCTTGATGATGTCTTGAGTGACAGTTGTAGTTTGAGAGTTTTGTTTCCTATTGACGCTTCCAGTTATATATATACAGGTGTTCCGTCTTGAGATTACAGGTGTTTGCCAATGGACCTGTTCAGTCGGGTCCCGTAACGCCGTCATTTAGGTGGGGTCCGCCCGGCCTAAATGGAGGTGTTACAATTTTATTTTATTTTTATTTAAGCATGCATTATTCTTTTTAATAAAATTTGTTACACACTATTTATACAAATATTTATGTATTTATGATTTAATTATTAACTTGCAGAAGACGGATATCATTGACGCGACTCCTTTTAAGCTGTTGAAGTTGTTGAAAAAAAAATAAAGAGGGGAAATGGATCATCACTCCGCGTGCCGAGCAAATCGCGGTAATATATACTTTGTTGTTTTATTATTAGTAGTAGTATTAGTTATTTGTAATAGTAATTAGATTTTTTAGTTATATATGTTGGTTTTTTAGTAGTAGTAGTAGTAGTAGTAGTAGTAGTAGTAGTAGTAGTAGTAGTAGTTGTTATTATTAGACTATTAGTAGTAGTAGTTTAAATTTTTTAGTTATAGTAGTATTAGTTAGTAGTAATAGTTTTTAGTAACGTATTAGTTGTTGTGTTATTATTAGTATTACTATATTTCATTATATTTAATAAATTTCATTTTGTTTTCAGAATAACTATTTGGCGAAAAAGGGTAAAAAGGACGCCGAAAATTAGATAAGATGGAGGGCCAAATCTACCTTGAAACCGCGGGAGGGTTTAATAGAAAATGTAGAGTTTATGGTATCGGAGACACGGCTACACAGTTCCTTTAACCGCCTAATGCCACGAGGAGTAGAGCCGGTGACGTGCCTACTTATATTCCCAGCGTCCTAGCAAAGACAACGGCCGAAAAGGAACATTTAAAGGTGAAACTAATTAAAGGCTTTTAAAGACAGGCAGAACATGATGATGCAATCCCAGCAACAAAAGTTCGGTTTCTCTCCTGAATCATGTAATCCCGGCTCGTCGTCATTTTGTCCCGACGACTTCTCCGAAGACCACGGCGATGCTCACGAGTTCAGTAGCATTGTCCCTCTCACCTAGTTATTTGAATGTTATTAATTAAACTTGTTTTTCGACTTTTGCTTGTGAACCTGTAACGATTCGATGTACTTTGTACTATTTAACCGTCGCAAATTTATGGAATTATATTCAACTTTTCGGTATTTAGCTACTGTGTCGGTTGCTGAATTGGATGCGGAATACCGGAATTTTCTGAATGCAAGTGTGTTTTGTGGCGGAAAATGTGGGGAGAAAAAGGCATCTTAATTAAGGTGTAGTATAGAGGCAGAACAGGTTGTGATGGTCATGAAAAAAGAAGCTGCGACGGAAATTCCGTCGCAAACAGTATGTAGTGAGTCGCAAAAAGTCAAATCCAAAAAAATGAAAAAGAAGCTGCGGCCGAAATGCGACCCTCTGAAAACCTTTGCGACGGCATTTTCGTCGCAACAAGTCAATTTATATTGACTTTTCCAACTCCTACTGTGACATTCTTCTGCGATGGTTAGTCCGTCAAAAAACCATGTTGCGACGGGTAGTCCGTCGCAAACTAATTTTTTGCGGCGTTTGGAAGCGACGCTCGAGTTGTGACTGGTGTTCCGTCACAAATACGATTTTAGCGACGGAAAACTTCATTTCTGCGACGGATTTTGCCATCGCTACAGACTGTTTTTTTTTGTAGTGTTAAATAGTTAAAATGGATTAGCTTATGGTTGAACGTATAAGTTGTATGCTTGTTTGGTTAACTGTACTCTGATTATAGGTCGTAGGCCAGGTGGGTTTATTGTGGTGGTTGTTTATGTCGGTTATGTTAAAGTATGATTGGGGAGCACCTGGTTACTCTCTACTGATTGTGGTTTTTCTGAAAATCTTTTCAGGTATGATGCATAGGTTTGGGACGAGTGAGGATAACATGATAGACCACTTTATGGGTGTCGACTCAGCTTTTATTCGCTTTTTATGTATAAAACCTTTTTCCCCGAGTCACCTATTAGACCATAGTCCCGCTTTAGTAGTTTGAGTTCCGTGACGATTCGGATACCACGGTGTTTCTGCCCCCGTGACCCTTTTTATACGTTACATCGCTTATGTTATTCTATTTTACTTCGTTTTATTTTATTGTAAAATCTGGGTTATTACAAACCACCCATTTAATTAATAATGACCCGAACCCGATATGACCCGACCAGACTTAGCCTGCCCGACAGACCCGATTGCCACCTCTACCCTTTACACCCGATATGTATATTACCTGAATCCGAAATGCACATAACCTTTATGTTACCAAATTTATGGTTACCCTAACTCAAAACTTGTCGGGCCGTCCCTTTTGACAGTATAGTCACGGGTTGTAAGGAATGAGTTCTTGTATAATTGCATGGGTATTGAACTAACTTTATTAAGGCAAAATTACAAAAAAACTACCTTATAAAACCAACTTTTTGCAAATAACTACCTTATATATTTTTTTTCTAAATAACTACCTTATTAAGCGTTTTTTATTCAGATCACCACCTAAATATTACAAATGTTATGCATATCACTACCAAGTAACCTGAAAACGGTCAAAAATTCAAAATTTTCGACAAATTTTATTTGAAATTTACACTTAATATGCCGAGTTTACCATTACTAAACATCTCTATTGTGTTGGGATGCCAAATAACGAGTGACAAATCGGTGTTTTTATGGGTTAAATTGGAGTTTTAGGCGAAGTGGTACCTTTATGAATAAAAAATGTGTTAAAAGGTACGTAGTTATTTGCAAAAAAATTTATATAAGGTAGTTGTTTGCAAAAAGTTTATTTTATAAGGTAGTTTTTTGTAATTTTGTCTTTTATTAAACTTCAACCATTTTAATTAGGTCCACCAACCTCACCACCTAATTACCCCTTGCCCTTACCCATTCACTTATCCACCGTTTACTCGCTAACTAAACTTAATTTGCCCAATCCGATAAGCTTAACTCGAGATCCTAGCTAACTAACCTTAAAAATAAACCTAAAAGTAATCCAAAATAATCTGACCCAAAATCAGCTGACTTAAAATTAATTTGATACCCAAATTAAACTGTTTGAAATATATTTTTAAACAATCAATCTTTAATGACAAAAAACTTTACAAAGTAATTTATTACAAATTACAAATTTAACAAAAATGTGATCCACCCCACACACAACTTAACCCAAATTTGACACAAACCCAAACACACCTAACCCAACCCAACCCAATCTAGATTTACCCCTTACTCATTCACTTGCCCACCCGGCTCGATTTGATCCGAACCGATATCCAAATCTAAAACTAACGTGAAAGTCAGAATATGAAGTAGTTGACCAAGAAAAGCTATCCAAACAATGAAAATATATAACATAGATGGATGTATAGGCGTATAGCCGATTAACCGTATAGATATATGTGTAATTATTCACACGGTACGGACAATGTACGGTATCCACATTTTGAAATATAAAAAAGTTTGACTTGTCGAAACCCGTAACTAGAATCTCAATAAACGATGATTTTGAAATTTAAGTCGATCTATCGTGCATAAGAGAAGTAAGAAGTCGGTGTACTCCGTAGTATATGTATCCATGACTAGATATTCGATGACCCATATCCAAGCACTTACCATTTGGTGAGTTGGTGTGTTCATTTGTTGATTACTTTTTTTTTTTTTTTTTTTTTAAAAAAAAAAATGTTTTACTCCTGTTGACTCCACGTTTAGTTTTGATATTGTCAAGTTATTTATTTCTATATCGTATATTACTTGGTCGTTTGTTTGAGCTCTTGTTGCGTAGGACTCAAAATACAAAGGAGGAAGATCACGATGAGAAAGACGAGCTTCGTGTCAAGTCAAGACTTTAGGACTAAAATTTGTAAAGTGACTTAACGAAGCTATGCACTACAAATCTTAGTAATAATGCTGTCATAACGTGCTTGCATGTTGTAGTAACATTAGTACTATAAAACGTTTTCTC
The DNA here is from genome assembly GCA_023091065.1 of Dianthus caryophyllus. NCBI lineage: Eukaryota > Viridiplantae > Streptophyta > Magnoliopsida > Caryophyllales > Caryophyllaceae > Dianthus > Dianthus caryophyllus. Next base: position 191,635 of record CM041529.1, read on the forward strand.
TAAATATATTTTAAATATCTTTTTCAATATTTTCTAAAGAATTATCTTGTGTTAAAAGTTTTCCATATTTTTATTATAATATGTGTGAATATCTTTCTTTAAATCTTAGAATTAGATTTGAGTATATTTTACTTATTAAAATATATGAAAACCTAATTGTAAAAGATGTGCAAAATATTTCTCATATATTGTAATCTCTCAAAATATTCTTTTATGATAATTCTCTTCCTCTAAACTTATTCTACAATATCTTTATTTTGAAAATATACTTCTTATCTTTCTTAATATTGGCCGAAAATATGTGTTTGATATTCATCCATAATTTCGGTTTTCATAATATATTTTCAAAGTATTATTTTCTAAATAATATGGCATAATATCTTGTTTCTCCTAATTGTGTCTAGGTTCATTCTTGGAAAACAAGCTATCATCATATCTTCCTAATTGTATTTGCTCAATCAAAGTTAATCTTTTTAATTAGGGAGCTTAGAATATTTTATACAACAATATTATTCTTCTAATATTATCTTCTTGATTCACAAGTAATTAAAAAATAATATTGTTGTTCACAATATTCTTTTGCACGTAGTACTATAAGTACATGTGCTCCATTTTGTGAAATGATCATCCAAGCTAATTGCATACATTTCCAATATAAACTAAGACTTTCAAAAGTTTAGAATTTCATATTTTTGCAAAACCTTTTTGACCGAGTGTCTCGTGTTCTTCATTTACATTTGCAAAATACTTGTTTGTTTTTGAAAGCATTTTAACGTGTACTTTTGTTTTAAATCCTATCTTTAAAAGTGCATAGTTACGATAAGTCTCTCTAGACAATTGAATTGTATTTTCATTTAATTGAGAGACTTGTAACGAGAAAAATAATCACCTTGTTAGAGATTAATTTCTCGAGTTAAAGAAGAATAGCTTCACACTAAGGTCGGAGTAGATCTCTAGTGTTTGTTAATTATTTATTGTAAGCTAGGCCGGAGTAGGTGCTCTTGATAAATAATTAATAAGAAGAAGGGGTGGATGTAGGCTTTTCAATTGGGCCGAACCACGTTAAATCCTTGTGTTATTTATTTTCCGCAATTTACATTCACGCTTTATATATTATTTCCGTTGCAAATTTTTAAGAGGTCCAATCCTCTATTCACCCCCCCTCTAGAGTATTGTTGGGCCCTTGGACTCTATAATTGGCATCAGAGCCTTGTGCTCTTGATAGCTTTACCGCTAAAGAGGTGATCCAATAATCTAAAGTTTTGATATTTTACTTTTTCTTTTTAATTATTTTTTTTATTATTTCGGCCTAGTTGTTTTTTTAAAAAAAAATGGAATCTAGTGACACGATAAAGTATCCTATTTTTAATGGAAAGGATTATAGTCATTGGAAAAATCAAATGAGAAATTTCATAAAGGGAGTCGATTTTGAATGTTGGAGAATCATAGTCAAAGGACCCATTGCTATACTTTCTACTGATTTGAAAAGTGAAAAGCAAGAAGATGACTATGATGAGAAAGATTTTAAAACGGCTCAAAAGAATTTCAAAGCTTTAACCATGTTACAAAGAGGTTTAACCAAAGAAATTTCTAATCGTTTTTCATCATCTGCTAGTGCTAAAGAAATTTGGGATAGTCTTGAGGCCTCCTATGAAGGAACATCCCAAGTTAAAAAGTGTCGGGAAAATTTATTAACTCATCAGTACGAGATGTTTCATATGGAGAAAAATGAAAACATCAGTGACATGTCTGATCGATTTATTAGTATAATCAATGAGTTAAAAAATTTAGGCAAAGTATATTCAACCGAGGATCTTGTCAATAAGGTTCTTCGGAGCCTAACCGATAAATGGCAACCCAAAATCACTGCGATAGAGGAAGCTAAGGATCTATCCAAACTTTCCTATGATAGTTTGATTGGATCTTTGATGGCCCATGAGTTAACACTCAACAAAGGGCACATAGAACCAATCAAAAACAAAGGGATAGCTCTTCAAGCCGAGTCGAGTGATGAGGAGACAGAAGATGAAATAGGATTGTTTGTTAAACGTTATAATAAAAAGTTTGCTTCTAATTCTTCTAAAAATGTGAGTAATAATGCCAAACCTTTCAAAAAAAGAAACACAAATAAAGGTTGTTACAAGTGTGGAGAGACAACTCACATTATCAAAGATTGTCCTACTTGGGCAAAGATCAAAAACAAAACCAAACGTGAGAAGCCTAAGAACATGTACAAGATCGCTATGCTTGCTTCGGATGGTTGGGGAGACATTGAATGTGGCACGGATGAGGAGGCCGAGGAAGAAGAAGAAGAAGCAAATGTATGTCTTAGTACACATGGTGAAGAAACGTCAAGGGGAAGGTCATATAAAGACCTATGCTTAGTAGGAACATCTACTTCGGATTCGGATGAAGAAATCGAGGTAACTTTCGATAAAGTCAAGAATAAGTTTTTAAAGTTGTCCAAGGATAGAATTCTTGAAATTTTTGAAGGTGTTTATAATACTTGTGTTAATCAAGAAAGTTATATTAAAAACCTTGAAGATGACAATTGCTCTCTAAGTGAAAAGGTCAAAAAACTTCGCTTTAAGAAGAACGTAAGTTCACCAAATGTCTCAAAGCAAAGTTTTGACACATATGTGGAACCTACGCCAAACTTAGATCGAAGCAAGTATGACCTTGACTCTGATTGCGCTTCCGAAGACGATAACTCGTCCATAAACTCTGAAAAATCCGAAAGTTCGTTTGGTGGTGTTAGTCTAACATGTGACGATGTTACCATACCATCACCCAAAGTTGATGAACCTCTAATCGATGTTACTCCAACATCTGTTCAGATAAAGGAAACCCTAGATGAGGTTAACCTAACATCTGAAGAGGATATACCAACATTGGAGGATGTTACAATAACATCATTACACGTTGAACGAAATCACGAACTTGAAGAGAAGGTTAAATTGTTGAATAATCAAGTAAAGAACCTCACAAACGAACTTATTCAACAACAATCTAGCTTTAAAGTTATGAAGTCATCGTTTGTAAAGAAAATTATTGATCTTCAATCCGAGTTAAGTAAAAAGGAATCTACCATTAGTAAAGAGGTTGAGTCTTGTAATAATTGTGACAAGTTGAGTAAAGAAAAGGAAGAACTTAATGAGAAATTAAAAGAAGCCTTCAATGTTAGTAAGAAATGGAAAGCTAGTCAAGAAGTCCTTAACTTTTTAACTCAACAATCTAATCGACATCATAAAGAAGGACTAGGTTATCAAACTAGACGTCGCGTAGAACATGTTAAGAAAATGAATGAACCCACTAACCGTGATTTTCGCAAACGAGAGCACGTTGGTCTTCCCGAATATAAAATTTGTAACTTTTGTGGAAAAACGGGTCATTATTTTAATTCGTGTAAAAAACGTGTCATGCATTACAAGATAAATAAGGATTATGTCAAGTCTAGTTATGATAACATGTCTAAACCTAAAACCCAATATAATCATGAATCCACTAAGAAGAAATATGAATCTTTTGATCCTAACTTGTTTTATAATCATAAACATAAGTATGTTGTCAAAAGTGTTTGGATTCGTAAAGATTTACTTCCCGAGGTGACTAATAGGAGAGGACCCAACTTTGTGTGGGTACCTAAATCACGAAAGTAATCTTTTGTAGGAAGAAGTGAGAGGAGGCAACCAATGGTACTTGGATAGTGGTTGCTCAAGGCACATGACGGGAGATAAAAGCAAGTTCCTCTCACTTGAAACTTATGAAGGCGGAAGTGTGACGTTTGGAGACAACGGTAAAGGGAAAACAATCGGAATTGGTCGTGTCGGAATCTCCAAAACACACTCCATTGACAATGTACTACTTGTTCAAGGACTTAAGCATAACCTTCTAAGTATCTCACAATTGTGTGATCGTGGGAACAAAGTTGTGTTTCATTCAAGTGTGTGTCGTATCTTTCGTGAAGGATCTAGTCACATTATACTTGAAGGAAGAAGAAAGAATAATGTCTATGTCGTTGACATAGAAAGTATTCCTTCTATATCCTTCACGTGTATGAGTGCGGTCACAAACGAACACTCGATATGGCATAAGAGGTTCGGCCATATCAACACACATTGTTTGAAAAGGTTGAAGAGGTTGGAACTTGTTGAAGGACTTCCCTCCGTAAAGTTTGACACCAATAAATTGTGTGGCACGTGTGTACGGTGTAAACACGTGAGATCATCGTTTAAGTCTAAAAACGTGGTAAGCACTTCCAAGCCACTTGAATTAGTTCACATGAATTTATGTGGACCAATGAGGGTTAGTAGTAGAGCCGGTGCTAGATACGTCTTTGTATTAGTAGACGATTATTCGAGATTTGTTTGGCCAATTTTCTTAAGCTCCAAAGATCATACTTTTGATGAATTTGTGTGCTTGATAAAATTAGCTCAAAACAAGTATTCGCATAATCTCATATCTATTCGGACGGATCATGGTACCGAGTTCGATAATCAAGCCTTCATTGAATATTGTCGAGAGCATGGTATCGATCACAACTTTTCGGCCCCTAGAACTCCTCAACAAAATGGGGTAGTCGAAAGGATGAATCGAACCATAGAAGACATGTCACGCACTATGCTACTTTGTAGTGGCTTGCCTAGAAACTTTTGGGCAGAAGCCGTGAATACCGCATGCTATATACACAACCGAGCTATGATTAGACCAATCTTAAAGAAAACCCCTTACGAACTACTAAGAGGAAGAAAGCCAAACATATCCCATCTAAGATGTTTTGGAAGTAAATGTTTTATACATAATAATGGTAAAAATAGATTGGGAAAGTTTGATCCTCGTAGTGACGAAGGTGTTCTCTTGGGTTATTCTAATCATAGCAAGGCTTATCGTGTGTACAACAAGCGAACTATGTGCGTGGAAGAAAGTATACATGTCGTATTTGATGAAAACGATACTCTCGAACAATATGAAGGAGATGACTTGGAAGAAGAGGAAGATCCAGATTTCTGGCTTACTCGTAAAGATTTACCCGAATTAGACGACGAAAACGATGAAACACAAGTTATTGGAACCGACGCTGAAAAGCCTCAAAAGTCAAACTTGGACGACATTCAAGGCAAGGATAATGTTAATGTCACTTCATCATCTAACTCCAAAGACTCCACGAAAGATTCTTTGGAAGCAGATGTTAAGGTAACATCAACAGTAACACCCAGCCTGAATTCAGGGGGAACATCTGACGTTACGGATAATGTTAGGGTAACATCAGATGAAAATCCTAAAAACATTCCAACAACGACCAAGAAATGGAAACATCAAAGTTCTCATCCCACGGATGCGATACTTAGTGACTACAATAAAGGTATACAAACGCGTAAGTCCATCATGAATAACTATTGTGTGCTAAACTCGTTTCTCTCTACAATTGAACCTAACAACATCAAAGTTGCCCTAACCGATTCCGATTGGATAGTTGCAATGCAAGATGAGTTACGACAATTTGAGAAAAACAAAGTTTGGCACTTGGTTCCTAGGCCTCCGAATCGTAAAGTTATTGGTACTCGTTGGGTTTTTAGAAACAAACTTGACGATTCGGGAGCTATTGTGAGGAATAAGGCAAGGCTAGTAGTGCAAGGCTATAACCAACAAGAAGGCATTGATTTTGACGAAACCTTTGCACCGGTAGCCCGTTTAGAAGCGATTAGATTACTTATTGCCTTTGCCGCTCACAAAGGATTTAAGCTCTATCAAATGGATGTTAAGACCGCCTTTCTTAACGGCTATTTGAAAGAGGAAGTGTATGTTGAGCAACCTCCCGGTTTTCAAAGTAATGAATTTCCAAACCATGTTTATTTTCTCGACAAGGCTCTTTATGGTTTAAAACAATCCCCTAGGGCATGGTATGATCGTTTATCTCAGTTTTTACTTAAAAATGATTTCAAACGTGGCTCTGTCGATAAAACCTTATTTTTGAAAACCAAGGGGTCGGATATTTTAATTGTTCAAGTTTATGTTGATGATATTATTTTTGGTGCTACTAATGAAAGTTTGTGTAGTTATTTTTCAGACCTAATGCAATCTGAATTTGAAATGAGTATGATGGGAGAATTAAGTTTCTTCTTAGGTCTACAAATCAAGCAAACTAAGGAAGGAATTATGATACATCAACAAAAATACATAAAGGAGTTGCTCAAGAAGTATGGTATGGAGAACGGTAAGGTTATCTCCACACCTATGGCAACAACAACCAAGCTCGATAAGGATGAGCATGGTAAGGCCGTGGATGAGACCATGTATCGAGGCATGATTGGGTCTCTTTTATATCTCACAGCTAGTCGACCCGATATTATGCAAAGTGTATGCGTTTGTGCTAGGTTTCAAGCAAGCCCTAAAGAATCCCATCTTGTGGCAGTCAAGCGTATTTTAAGATACTTAATTGGTACAATGAATCTTTATTTGTTTTATCCTTTGTATGACAATTTTGATCTTAAAGGTTATTCGGATGCGGATTATGGAGGGTGCTCAATAGATCGAAAAAGCACTTCGGGGACGGCTACATTTCTTGGTTCAGGCATAGTGTCATGGGGTTCAAAGAAATAAGCTACGGTTGCATTATCCACAACAGAAAGTGAGTATATTGCAGCATCTCTGGTATGTTCTCAACTACTTTGGCTTAAACAGCAATTACATGATTATGGGGTAGTTTTCGATAGCGTACCTATTTATTGTGATAATGTTAGTACCATAGCTATATCTAAGAACCCGGCCATGCATTCTCGGACCAAACACATCGATATTCGTCATCACTTTTTGAGAGATCACGTAGAAAAAGGTAATATTGAACTAATCTTTTGTCCAACCGAAGATCAAAAAGCTGATATTTTTACAAAACCCTTAGCCAGGGAACGATTTGAGAAATTACGTCTTGAAATTGGCTTGATTGGTGATTAATTTGTACCGTGATATTCCCTCTATGATTGACTAGTTTTGGTTTTTGAGACTGTGTCCGTATTGTGATGTGAAATTCTATATGTCTCATGTTTTGATTTTGTGTGTATGTGATTTAAAGACAAGTGTTTTTCTATTAGAGCTTAGAGATTGTTCTCTTGATTATCCTTATATCATATGACATTCTATTTCACTATATTCTATATTTAGAAACCGTTTTCTAAATATTCCTAGCATGCTTGGAAACAACCATGTCTTTTGTAGTGAAATTTTCTTTCATAAAAATATGGTATAATCCTCACAATAAATAGCTTGCCTTTTGTGTCTTTGAGTCTCCCACGAAAACTTTCATACAAAATTTTTCATACTCATGTGTTAAAGATTTGACAAATAGAATCTTTTTCACAAAAGCTCAAATTATATTCACAAATACTTTCCTTCAAAGAAAATAGCCACGGTACAAAATTCTTCCATGATTAGTGTAACCTCATTCGAGTTAAGTTCACTTCATTTTCATGTTAACATAACCTTATCCAATGTTAGGTTAACATCAGTTATATCATTCTCTCTTATCTCATGTCTCTTTACACTCATAATTATATCGTTACCTAAATGTCTTCTTATCCATACAAATACCTCTCTCACATAAAGTTTATTTTTCTTCCCTCAAAATTGGGTTGAGTTGTGCAAACAAAAAAAAGGGTTGAGTGGTGCGTGAAAAAAAAAAAAAAAAAAAAAAAAAATGCGCACCAAGTGAGGGGGAATATTAAAGAAGAAGGTGTATTGGTTGAAGTAATTCATGTATCCAAATTTGAGATACTTGCAAATTAGGTGCATAATTCAAAGTAAATATTGGTGTTTTGAAGAGCGTTCCGAGGTGGAGACAATGAACAATATGGATGTGTTACTATACGGTTGTGGAGGAGTTTTGGGGTCGTGTTTGTGAGCTATATTTGCGCTCTATGAAAAAAATCTTCATAATGATTGGTTGGTGACTCTCTTACAAAAGTCTTAGCTTGCTTTAGGGTCTATTCTTACATATATACTCTATTTCTCCTTTTGTGTCTTTTTGAAACAATCTTTGATGCTCGCCTTTATGATAACACGTGTTTTGGTCTATCATGCATATATCTTACTTGTTTCATATGTGTGCTTGCATTCATGATATTATTCTAGTCCTTGACCTTTTCGATGAAGTCAAGAGGGGGAAAAACACCTAAGATTTGATTGCCTAGTCGTTGCTTTAATTCATTATCGTCACTTTTCTTTTTGTATCTCTCTCGAGTGTTTTGTTCTATATAGCACTAAGGTTTTCTGGTTGGAACAAGATAGGTTAAATATATCTTTCGCTTGTGATTCATCATCTTTTGAGACGATATTCGATTGAGGGGGAACGACCATAGAAATAAATCTTAGAGGACTTGACATCATCAAAAAGGGGGAATTTGTTGACTCCACGTTTAGTTTTGATATTGTCAAGTTATTTATTTCTATATCGTATATTACTTGGTCGTTTGTTTGAGCTCTTGTTGCGTAGGACTCAAAATACAAAGGAGGAAGATCACGATGAGAAAGACGAGCTTCGTGTCAAGTCAAGACTTTAGGACTAAAATTTGTAAAGTGACTTAACGAAGCTATGCACTACAAATCTTAGTAATAATGCTGTCATAACGTGCTTGCATGTTGTAGTAACATTAGTACTATAAAACGTTTTCTCTAAATATATTTTAAATATCTTTTTCAATATTTTCTAAAGAATTATCTTGTGTTAAAAGTTTTCCATATTTTTATTATAATATGTGTGAATATCTTTACTCATCTTAGAATTAGATTTGAGTATATTTTACTTATTAAAATATATGAAAACCTAATTGTAAAAGATGTGCAAAATATTTCTCATATATTGTAATCTCTCAAAATATTCTTTTATGATAATTCTCTTCCTCTAAACTTATTCTACAATATCTTTATTTTGAAAATATACTTCTTATCTTTCTTAATATTGGCCGAAAATATGTGTTTGATATTCATCCATAATTTCGGTTTTCATAATATATTTTCAAAGTATTATTTTCTAAATAATATGGCATAATATCTTGTTTCTCCTAATTGTGTCTAGGTTCATTCTTGGAAAACAAGCTATCATCATATCTTCCTAATTGTATTTGCTCAATCAAAGTTAATCTTTTTAATTAGGGAGCTTAGAATATTTTATACAACAATATTATTCTTCTAATATTATCTTCTTGATTCACAAGTAATTAAATATAATATTGTTGTTCACAATATTCTTTTGCACGTAGTACTATAAGTACATGTGCTCCATTTTGTGAAATGATCATCCAAGCTAATTGCATACATTTCCAATATAAACTAAGACTTTCAAAAGTTTAGAATTTCATATTTTTGCATAACCTTTTTGACCGTGTGTCTCGTGTTCTTCATTTACATTTGCAAAATACTTGTTTGTTTTTGAAAGCTTTTAAACGTGTACTTTTGTATTAAATCCTATCTTTAAAAGTGCATAGTTACGATAAGACTCTCTAGACAATTGAATTGTATTTTCATTTAATTGAGAGACTTGTAACGAGAAAAATAATCACCTTGTTAGAGATTAATTTCTCGAGTTAAAGAAGAATAGCTTCACACTAAGGTCGGAGTAGATCTCTAGTGTTTGTTAATTATTTATTGTAGTAGTAGGAGTAGGTCTTTCTTGATAAATAATTAATAAGAAGAAGAAAGTGGATGTAGGCTTTTCAATTAGGTAGCACGTTAAATCCTTGTGTTATTTATTTTCCGCAATTTACATTCACGCTTTATATATTATTTCCGTTGCAAATTTTTAAGAGGTCCAATCCTCTATTCACCCCCCCTCTAGAGTATTGTTGGGCCCTTGGACTCTATAACTCCAGATTGATTCCGTTATTGCATTGTAGTACTGCTACTTTGTAGCGTAGAACTTCCCTTGTTTTTATTTTTTAAATTTTGAAGAACGAAAATCATTTATTTGCATCACATAAAGGGATCATAAAAATTAAACAACTAAAATAACAAAACTTTAGAAGAAGCACAAGATAATTATAATTATAATTTATTTATTTATAATTAATATTTAAGAGGATATAATAATAAGCATGGAATTGAGATTACTTAATTAGTGGGTGCTAATTAATTACACCTTACAAATAGATAAGCATTGAATGAGAGCGAAAATGATAGATGAAGTCCCAAAATATGGTATAATAACCACTTAACCAGATGAAGTCCTAGATTAATTATTTAGAAATATATTGAAATAGTGGATTCATTCATTCATTGATTGATTGATTTCATTGATAGTCGAGAGTAGAGAGATGGATTGATGAGTGATGAGCGATTAGTGATCAGACTTGGGCTGGAAAAGCTTCTTGAGCCTCAAGTCATTGGAGTGACCACACTTCTTCTTCCTGCAATTCTGAGCCTTCAAAGGTAGACGAGCGTAGCACTTCCTGCAAACCTTCTTGTTCTGCTTGTACTTCTGAGCCAACACCAGCAGTGTGGGTGGGTAGTTCAGCTTTCCGTAACCTCCTCCTCGAAGACGACCCACCACCTCCACCCTACTCCCTGCACGCATTTACTCAGTCAGTCATTCATTCATTGAGAATGTTACGTTGTAGACCAAAATAGAATGAACGAATGAATGAATATTATTATATATACCGTAGTATGTACATACCATTGAGAATGTTGTAGTGAGCAAGGGTTAGTTCTGCATCACCATCATCATAATGGTCGAGCTGTTTTCCGGCGTAAATGAGACGCTTGTCCTCCATCGGAATTCCGTCCATGAGTTGAATCTTCTTCTTCAAACACAAAATAGTGTCACTGCTCTCTACCTCACAGCACTTGCTTGTCCCACTCACTCCCTTCACTATTATCTGCATCTTTTTTTTTTTTTTTTTTTTTAGGGTTTTGCTTTCAATTGGTGGGGGTGGATTATTATAATGGGGGATATGATATGATGTCTTATATATATATATACACACAAAACCTTGGGAAATAGATTTACCCGGTAACCGGTAATGAGAAGAAGTAAGGAAGGAAAACGTTTCCCCAAGGCACTCTCTATCATGAAAACCTTTCCCCAAGGCATACCCTTCCCACTCACACCTGTCCACTCCTCATTTTTGTCACCTTTTGTTTTCACTCTCTATAGATATATTTTGGGCTTAAAATCACGGACTCAATTTTGTTCTTTTTTTTTAAGGTCACACAACCCAAATACAAACTACGGAGTACATGGTTACTTGAATTCACTCCTTGCTTTTACACTTTTACCACCATTTTAATCAATTGGTTACGTAAATCGTTAGATTTACATTTCGTTTTATTTCATACGTGAAAAATTACCTACAAAGAAGGAATACGTTGGGTGATTAGACTTGTAATAACATAGACCAATTAGAACAATGCAAAATCATTACGGAGTACAAATCTTATTACAACGATATAATACAATGTGATACAAGTCTCAATAGGCCACTAAATTTTAAATAACTTATGTTGTAACAGAAGCAAAGAATAAAGAGAAAAACGAACAATAAAGAAAGAACGCACAGATTTACGTGGTTCACTAACGATGTGTTAGCTACGTCCACAGGGCGGAAGGGAGAGAGTTTTATTAATTTGAGAGGAAGTTTCAGATTACAGATTCAGAACAGTATGATAAGCATATGAAACTAGGGTGAGGGTTAGAGAGTTTATATAATACTCTCTAAACCCTAATACAGAGTTTGACCTAATTTAGGCCCAGACAGAACCCTAGCACTAATCAAGTTAATGATACCGTTTGGGTAGGGTTGCTCGAGCCCCCACCATGCTTTCACCCTGGACTCGACTCGACCGGCCGCGAGACTTCGCCCACGACCGGGCAATGGACCGAATAGTCATTCGAAGTGGTAACAGACAGATTCAAGGCATATATCTAACAACTTAAATATATGATTGAATTACAATTCAAAATTGCTTTCCACAAAGAGAATTTCGACACATCAACTGAGCCCACCAACCTCGATCATCACCTCCTTATGTAACACCCCGGCCCCAACAGAAGGCCGGAATGTCATTCACGGTAGCTCGCCAGGCTGCGTACTTCGCCCACAGACCAACACGGGCCCTTTCCAGCGCACTTTGTGCGGCACGCTTAACTGAAGAGTTCTTAAGATGGGCCACCAGAAAAGAAGATGCATCTTGTTGATATGAGTAGCACTTACAATCCTTTTAAGCACTAGGTTACTTGAGCTCATCACATGGACCACTTCAACGGGGAACCCGGCCCGAATAACCTCGGACAACACCGGGTGTTACACACCCCCACTTGAAGAACGCAACGTCCTCGTTGCGCCTGGTAGCTACTTACAATATAGCATTCCAGAATCCTCCCCAGCTAGGTGCGTACCTGGCCAACAAGACACAGGATTCGACCACACGGTCGCCGGGTTGCTCTGATACCATTTGTAACACCCCGGCCCCAACAGAAGGCCGGAATGTCATTCACGGTAGCTCGCCAGGCTGCGTACTTCGCCCACAGACCAACACGGGCCCTTTCCAGCGCACTTTGTCCTCACTCGTGCGCATCCTGATAACTTCCCAGGAGGTCACCCATCCTAAGATTACTCTCCAGCAAGCACGCTTAACTGAAGACTTATTAAGATGGGCCACCAGAAAAGAAGATGCATCTTGTTGATATGAGTAGCACTTACAATCCTTTTAAGCACTAGGTCACTTGAGCTCATCACATGGACCACTTCAACGGGGAACCCGGCCTGAATAACCTCGGATAATGCCGGGTGTTACACCTTACCTTTTACCCATTCACTTATTCACCTTTAACTTGCTGATACGTACGACGGTACGGCGGAGAAACCTAACCCGACCAAATAAGTTTTATCTAAAACAATCTTTGATGACAAAAATCAATAACTAAGTGATAACTCGAGCGAGTCGATCACTTTTGAGTTAAACAGTCTTAGGGTCGATCACTTATTAACCAATTTTGATAACTTAACTCAAAAATAATCGACCTAAAAATCACCCAGCCAAATTTGACTCAAAATTTGAACAGACCTGTTACAACTCCACCCTTATATATTTAAGAGACACAAAATGACCTGAACTAAACTATACCCAATTACCCCGGTTACCGAATCTACATGTTGCTAAATTACAACTTGATCTCATTGATGCCATACCTCGTAATTTCTTTTATTTGTGTCCAATTATAATACACAAGTATAATACAAAGTACTTTAAATGGTTAATGTGAGATATTTAATTTGTAAGGCCAAAGTTTCCTTAAAAAATGAAAATAGTCCACATATAATAATATGAAGTGCTAAAATAACATTATAGGTAAATACATTGGCGGATCTTGAAGAGATTTTTTTGGGGTTGGTAATAAATAATAGTGTGTAGAAAAATAAAAATGGAACTTGCGATTTAACCTTTAGGAACTCTACCATTATGGAGTAAAATTAATACATCGTTGATCCTAAATCTAACATCTAAAACGATATGATCAAATTGTCAGACTCAACAAGTTTGTGCACTACAAAACAATCAATAACATGTACTTCATACAATATGTTAAGATGTAAATATTTCTTGCTTATTATTAGGAGATATGGTGTATAATATATTTTTATAATTAGGATGTGTATTTCTTGTTTAGGTAATTAGATATTGAGTAACTCTACTATGAGACCGCCTCATAGTATGAGACACCCTCTAATTCAATAATATAATTAGCCTAATTTAATTAAATTTCTTACTTTTTCCTATTTTTAATTTTTTTTTCTTACCTCTCATATTTGTTGATCTTTAATATTTGTAACATAATTTATTTAACACATGTTTATATCATGTTTAACCATATTTTCGTTTAACCATTAACTACTATATATATTATATCGGTTCACAGTTGCTCTGTTCAAACGTAATTGCATTACATATGAAAAGTAACGTAGTTATTCTTCAAAAGTAACTATGAATTTGTTGTCTCATACTATGAGACGGCCTCACCGTAGAATTTGTATTAGATATTTAGTTTCCTATTTCATAGAGTAGATTGAGATCTTTTTGGTTGTATATATTGAATGCCTCTGTACGTAGTTTTCTCATCAATAACAGTTACGATCTTCTCAAATTACTTGTGTTTAATTTTAATTTCTTTATGGTATCGTGAGAGTGACGTGCCTATGAATGCTACAATCTTCCCCAGCTCACTAGATTTAAGTCAATTGTAAGCGTCAGAATATTAAGATAGTGCTATTAAATGATTGGAATAGGAGTTGTTATATTTGTGATATTTTGGGAACGCTTAATTGCAAGTTTACTAGAAGTTGTAAAAATGGAGTATTTTATAGGTGGTGGACTTTTTTTTGGTAATGGTTTCACATAAGCTTGAATAGTCATCGCTAATAACAGATTTGGACAAAAAGCGAGATTGTGAATTCACTTTTTGGTATTTCAATTTATCTTCTTTGAAATGGCGTCGAAATTTATCGCAGTAGGGTTCATTTCCAAATCCCATCAATCGAATCACTTTTTCGTTAATAGGAAAATATAAATTATAGAACTCTCATTCAATAGAAAACATGAGTTTTGTGATTATACTTTTCACTATCTCAATTTATTTTCGTTAACATGGCGTTGAGATTTGTCGTAGTAGAACTCCCCGTTCAATAGGAATAAAAAATAGTGTACTATTTTAATGAAATAGTGTAAATATTACGTTTAATTTGTTTGACGTATCGTGACTTGATGTTTTTCAAATTTAATGTGTTCCGGTAGAATTTTTAATAAAGTACAATACAAAACTAAAATTAGTTTGTTACTTTTATGTCATCTTGATCAGTAAACCAAATTTTCGTTTTAGGTACATAATCCATGTATCTGACGATTGCACAATGATCTTTCCATAGGTTGTTGTGGATGTTGGCTGCGGGACTGACATTTTTTCAATATTTCTAGCTCAAGCTGGAGCCGGAAGGGTAATTTTATTCATTTTTCCTTGGTTAACTTTTTGGCAACGCTTTTCTTTCTAAAATTTTTGCTAATAGTGACCACTGTGTAAATCTTTCGGCAATCACAGTGATTAATCGAGATAATATCAAGCGTCCTTTGAGACTTTAGGAATTAAGGGGAGTTATGACAAATTTCTATACGGAAAGTACAAGTAAAACCTAGATTAAACTTATACTCCGTAGTTGTGTTGATCGATGGATATGGTGTCGACCGTCGACTGAAAGTACTTTGTTTATGGTTGATATTATCGTCGTTTTTCTAAACATTTATGTTGATAGATATCGCTTTAAATTTTGTATTATTGTACATATATGAATTTAAATCTCGCCGTGCTTTGATTTGCATATGTAACCAGAAGGTGCAATCCAAAATCTCCAAGCGTTTTGTTCGATTTCATTTCGACTTATGCACTCACTATGAACTGTGTTTAGATTCAACCGATATAAAGATCAGTGTTACTCTCTGCCATGTATGTTATAACGACAAATAAAATGTTGATACTTTTTCTGCGGCTTCTTTCCTTGATGATTAATTGGGAATAATCTTAGGAACTGATTTTAATGATTTTATACCTCAATTGTTAGTCTATCAACAATTAACCAGAACAATACTTTAAAATGTTACAAGTCAAATTATGCACGTTAGGCCTGAGCACGGATCGGATATCCGATCCGAACTGTATTTTCGGATCGGATATCCGTATCCGAAATTCCAAATTTTTACTATCCGATATCCGATCCGAAGTCCTTCGGATATCCGAAATTTGATATCCGAAATTTTCAGATCGGATATCCAAATATCCGACGGATATCCAAACCTATAAATTCCTACTTTTTTGTACCAAATTTTACAATGAACGTCCCGATAGACGTAAAATTAGCCTTATCTTCGAAATTTGAATCATAATATCGATAATTCATCGCAAATGTCCAAAATACGCGACTCCATAGCTAAAACAACAACAAAATACATACATTATAAAAAAAAGAAAAAAAAAAGTGTTTGAAAAAAAAATAACAACAATATAATAACATTAACAAATTAACATTTTAAAATGTATGCAAGTGAATAATAAAGAAAAAAAGTGTTTGATATTGAGGAAGAACTTGAAAAAGAAGAACAACAAATTTCAGATCCGTGGGCACTGAGCACAAGAAGAGATGGTGGCTGACTCGAGACCAAATTGAAAGCAACCGTGCTTCTGCCGAGAAAGAGAGAGGGAGTGTGAGCGACGAGAGAGAGAGAGAGCGCAATAAGGGCTGAGCATGGATCGGATATTCGATCCGAACTGCATTTTCGGATCGGATATCCGTATCCGAATTTCCAGTTTTTTAATATCCGATATTTGATCCGAAATCCTTCGGATATCCGAAATTTGATATCCGAAATTTTCGAATCGGATATCCAAACCTGTAAATATCTACTTTTTTGTAGCCAATTTTACACTGGACGACTCGATAAAAATAAAATTAGCCCTTAATTTTGAATCGTACTATCTAATCATCGCAAATGTGATATGTAATTATGTATAATACTAAAAAATCACATATATTACATATTTGAGGAAGAAGGACCCGAAATGGCAGACGGTGGATCGAGGAGCAGAATTCGATGGCAACGTTCACCACGCTGGTGACAGGCCATACGGTGGAGAGAAAGTAATGGGGATACTGACGAGCATGAGTGACAGACTGACGAGAGAGAAAGCTTGAGTCGTGAGTGATGTGGCCTTTTGGTGAGCTTGAGTTGTGAGCTTGAGTCGACGAGCATGAGTGACAGATGGATTTCAGATTGAAATTTGGTGGTTTTAGTTTGGGAAAAAGAGAAGTGAAAGACAAAGTGTACGTGATAATGTAATGTTTGGGAGGTGGGCTTTTTGTGTTTTGGACTTTTGATAAGTTTAGGGTTCCTTTCTTTATTTTCTTATTCTTTCTTTCTTTCTTTCTTTTTTTTTTTTTTAAATTTCAGATAATTTTCGTATATCGGATATCCGAAATCTCGAAGAAGATAGATATCCGATGGATATCCGAAAATTTCGGATACGGATATCCGAACATTATGAAAAATCGGATCGCATATCCAAAAAATCGGATCGAATATCGGATCAAAAAATTCGGATTTCGGATATTTTGCTCAGCCCTAGAGAGCATGAGTGAAGAGAGAGAGCCTGACGAGAGAGAGCGTGAGTGACCGAGACTGACTGGAGTTGGTCGCCGGAATGACGGGGAAGAGAGTTTGATTTTCAGATCTAGGGTTAGGGGCTTAGGTGGAAGTGGGAGGGGATGAAGAGTAAGTGATTAAGTGCGGCATTTTTTATTTTATTTTTTGAGATTTTGATGTTTGCTGGGGTTCGACTCTTGCTTTGGTAGGTTTATTCTTTTTATTTTTTAGGATTATTTAACAAGAATAATCTCAACTATTACTCATATTCCATAAATAATCCCAACTCAATTTAATCTCAAAATAATCCTATGTAATTGATTACTCTTCCAATAACATACCCATTCCAATTTTTACAGGAAATTGTAAGTGAGAAAAAAGTGGGACCAGTTTACTTCACATTAATGTTTTCCTTGGCCAAACTTTATCCCAACTATTAACCTACCACTTGTTTAACCGGTAACCCTCCCAATCTCAGAGCCATCTTCTTCCTCACTATTATTTTCAGATTTATTTAAATTTGGATTATTTGTGGAATATGGTTAATAGTTCGGATTATTCATGTTAAATCATCCTATTTTTTATTATATTTGTTAGTAAATTTCGGATATCCGATATCCGATATCCGTATCCGAAATATTCGGATATCGGATATCCAAATATCCGAATTTTTTGAAAAATCGGATCGGATATCGGATCAAAAAATTCGGATTCCGGATATTCGGATATTTTGCTCAGCCCTAATGCACGTCAGTTCAATTTGATCTTCAAACATTCCCCAACATTAGAGTGAGACACAGCTTCCATCTACTGAAGAAATTTAACAAAAGATACCATGCAAAAAAATAATTGTGTAGGACCAAAAAACAACGTCCACTAATCAAGCCGGCCTAAAGTACATACAAAAAAGGAGACACTAATCGAAATAACTAAAGCGACAAATCGAGTCGGTCCGTGAATTTCATAGGTCGCAGCCGTCGCACCACTAGTTGTTGTTTAAAAAAATTGACGAGTTATTATAAATTATTTTTTGTTAAAAAAGCCGATGTGTTAAGGGCATTCATATTTTCGACTACTGGTTGAGTTTTCGCTACCCCAACTTTTATTTCCTAGCTTTGCCCCTGGCCACAACCATTCATAATTCAGATAAGTTTACTCTATATTATTAACCTTTTAACATACGGAGTACTTGGCATTCTATATATTTACCTCTATTTTATTAATTATGGGGTCCAAATTTTTGGTTTTAGAGACACGTACCTTTTGTAACAACTGGTTATAGATAGGTCTTGACAAGTACAACAACTGGAGATGAATTGAAGATGCATGTTTTCATCAATCTGTATGCTCAACATGTTTGAATCCCAATCTAATTCTCAACAAGCCTACACCTTATTCTACTAACCTAGTAACCTAACCTTCCCTTCACACAAACGCTTAAGAAACCTAAAATTATGAATACCAACAGTATACTTACCCTGCTGATTACAACTCTACCAACTAACTCTGTACAAATTACCCCCCTATAATAAGCTTAATTTCCTGAGTTGCTTAGTTTGTATTGTAGAGTAATAAACTACAACAACCATATCATGTTCAGAGCTAGCTTCTTCCTTTTCTTTTGTTGCTCCAAATTTCTTCTCTCGACATCTCATGTCCGTCTACTCATCAACTCAAAGGTTACCCCGGCCCCCCTTCATGAATCATGATCATGGCTAACTCTCCAATTATGCTAGCTTTTCAAACAACTCAACTTTTCCTATTTACGTACGCCAACATCTATTGAATACTCCGTAATAACTTAATGACTACGTATATATTGTTTAACTTTATCATCAACAAAAACATATTTTAATCGACACATTCACACATTTGATTGTTGCAAACTATACTGTCATGTTATTTGTTAAATAATATGACCTCTTTTTTTTTTTTTAGTTCTTTTTTTTTTTTTTTTAACACGATGTTTACCTTGGTCTAACAAAGCAGGGAGCGTCTGCGTTAGATTACAGCAACAACATGAAACCAAAGCTGTTCCTCGGTTCAATATTAATCCCGGAGAGGCCAATACATGTTCGGAACGGCAAGAAGAACCATCACCGTCATCACGACCATGCATCAAAGGCTTTTCATCAATCTATGGCAGAAGCTCCAGAAAATGAAGAACAACATCAGCGAGGCCACAGACACCGTAGTTATCACCCTACTCATAGTGATCATCACAAGAGAGAATCACATGATCAGGCCATAGCTCCAGCTCCTTCCAGACATCACCACCACCACCATCACCATAATCGTCATCGTCATCAGAGGCTCGACGGTCATGCCTCACATCTGGTACAGGTTCCTCAATTTCCGTATCAGTATCCTGCGGATGCTCCTGCTCCAGCACCAAATCATCATCATCATCATCATCATCATCGCCATCACCACCACCGTCGGCGCCATCACCACCGCCGCCACCACAATCATCGTTCCCCAGCCTCAAATCCAAAAGAGTCACCTTGGCTACTGTCAAAACTATTCTCCAGCTTTTGGCGATGAGGCATGACCGTATACGATGTTTAAAAGCACGTAGACTCAATAAAGACAGTCTGTAGTTCCTCTTCCCCTTGCAGCCATTGATCGATTACACTCAAGCATCACAGACTCACAGTAAATATACAGAAAAGTCGGGTGAATGTTTGCTTTAATGCTTCTGAATATATCTTGTTATGCATTGAGCGCATAACAGGCAAACGTGTAAGAGTCGCAGAGATAAACGGGTTGCATAATCACATGATATCAATTGCTTAACATTGCTTACGGTGTTCTAATTTCCCTTCATGCACAGCTTAGTTGTTTTAGAGCTCCTCGTGCCTTCTCGTGATTCGTTTACCCAAAGTTCAAAACAGTCCATATAATGATATAACAGTGCAGTTGCAAAACTCAAATTAAGTGACGAAAAAGAAGCAAAAATACAGGGGGTTCAGTATTTCAGACCAGAAATAAAAAGCCAGATTGCGAGCATAAGATCGTCATTTGAGTCACCAACGTAGTTTAATTCTCTCTCCTAAATATTGTTTGAGTAGTCTTGAGGCCGCCAATATCATTTGTAGTAATGAGAAAATTGGAAATTCACGTGAAGTTGACAGTTCTCGTAAGTTAAATTCTTCACCAGTTAACCGAAGATAATATTTCAGATAACCAAACAATATAATACTGTTAAATTCAGATGAATTAAATGCGTATTTCTTGGCCGAAAAACAAAGATGAGATGGTGGAGTATGATTCATATAGGGAAAAATAGGGGTAATATATCAAGACAATGGTGCGATCATTTTCCTAAGAAGACGTCGAATAACAAGATTCAAAAACAGGAAAATTATAAGGCAGTGGCAATTTGAACAGACGTTTGCAAGGCAGCAAGTAGAGACTTCATAATTCTGGGCTCACCAGGGGGCACCTTGTTTTTCATAGCTCCATTTCTTGTCGCTACAAACTTTGGAGCACCTGCTTCTTTACTTCCCGGTATCACAACACAATCGATGTATGCAAATACTTGTGTCTTTCCATCGTCAATTTCCGCAAACCCTAACCTTACCCCTCCTTCGATTTTGTCTACCTGTTCAGTTCCATCGAAGCTGTATCAGTCATTGATACTTCACACTTAATTAGCTAGTGAATACTGCGTATGTTAAGCTACATGCTTTTCTTTTGATTCAAAACGCCATGAATTTGAATCTAAGAGATTCTATATTCGGCTCTATCTACCGTCACCCATTCACCTCTCCAACAGCTAGTGAAGATAGATAGCACTATGTTGTACAATACAAAGTAATCCCTCACTAAATATAAAGAAACACATGAATAAAACCGCACAACTAACCTTGAGAGGAACAGGCAGTGGCAGCTGAGCACCTTGGCACAGACTATTTGCCCACTGTTTCATTTCGAAGAAATCAACCAAATGAGTATGCTTTCAATTAGTTTTGACAGGAAAACACAGTCGAAAGGGGAATGATAGGGTGGTGTACGTTAGTACGTACCTGAAAGAGCAGAGTCTCAAACCTTGGAATATCAATGTTTGGTGGTAATGCCATGGTTCCAAGAGATACTCCCTCATCATCAACAGATACGCCGCCATCTGTTGCAGGCGATGACGACTTTGCCACAACACTCACAATTCTGCGGCTGGATGTCAACGTGCACACTTTACGGGGGACATTTTGATTTCGGTTACTACTGCTGAATGCGAGAGTCTCGGAAATGGCATGATTAACAGGAGGGATGAGCTTTTTGTAAGAATTCAACCTCTCAGGTTTCACCAACACTTGCCTTCCACTTGCTGATGCCATTTCCCTGTCACAAAAGCAATGAATTTTGTTGGTTTGTTTACTTTTATTGAATGAATATCAGTGATAAAAAATGTTGTAATGTGTAATTTGACTTGGAGCAGTTGCAGAAGCAGATACCAGTTGTTTTTCAGTGGAGAGAATTTGCTATCCCTTCATAGTTCACCACTCACACACTGTGACACTATCTTTTTGTATTTTTGCTTTTTTATTTTTCTAAAATAATTCGAGTTTGGGATCGAACCCGACCCCATTCCTACTCCATTGTACTCATTCATCGACAATGAAGTCTTCTTGATCCATCCATAAATTAGGATACGCTAATACGAAGTACGGAGTATAAATTACCATTTCATCGGTCAATGACACCCTGATACACAAATGAAAGAGAGGTAAGAAAGTACGTAAAAATAACAATAAAAGGAAAAAAAAAAATATAGGAAACACGATACAAAACCAATGTACAAATTTAGGAGCTCATAAAATTGCTAATTTTTGACAATTAGTTCTCCCACTAACAACACCACCACCATCAACGATGATAATAATAACAATAATAAAGGACAATACTTTTTATACAGTTCACTATAGTAATCACGTGACATTATACCGAAAATGTCTTCGTCTAGTGGTTAAAAGCATCAATTCTCCTTCCCATATTGTCCTCACCTTGTGCCACATTGCAATGAAAAAAAATACTTGCTCCGTAAAACATATGAGCCGCTATAAATGGTGAAAGAACAAAGTGATGAAATCAAAGCAACAGAACCATATGAGAATCCATCAATTAAAAATTACACGGCAATACAAACGTCGAGGTCACGAGAAAGTTTGATCTAAAAGGAAAAAAAAAAAAAAAAAAAAAAACCTAAGAGTTTCATTGAAAGTGTAAAATTAGTCACCCCGAAACATAAATTCCTTTACGAGCATAATAGATGATGCATTAGGGGGTCTTGGCATTCATACAAAGCATCCGTGCTTTTAGGGCAAGGCAACACGAGTATAATGTCTTAATTAGTTAGGACGAGCATGCTTCAAGCTTTGGGATAAGGACTCTCCAAGCCTCAGCTATGCCGTTGGCCAAGCGTGCTTGTCCTTTAGCAAATTCATGGAACGCAAGTCCCATTTCTGCCGTTTTCTGTTCTTGAAAGCGTGTCGTCTCTTCATTCATCAACCCCACAATTGTCTCAAACCTTCTTCTTGCTTCCTCACTCTCCTCTTTCAGCTGTTTTAGAATGAATATAGAACAACTTTCAGATACTCAGCTCAATTCATCTGCACGCACTAGTTTCTAGTTTAGTTTTTACCTCTCTGAACTCTTTCTCGGCTTCTCCATACTTCTCTGACCGGGTCAGCAACAGCTTGTCTCTGAAATCGAACAAACAGGATAATGATGATGCATTGATGCTCACTGTTCACTAATCACATAAAGGTCACAATCTAGTCACATAAAGA
Source organism: Dianthus caryophyllus (assembly GCA_023091065.1). Classification (NCBI taxonomy): domain Eukaryota; kingdom Viridiplantae; phylum Streptophyta; class Magnoliopsida; order Caryophyllales; family Caryophyllaceae; genus Dianthus; species Dianthus caryophyllus. Next base: position 214,596 of record CM041529.1, read on the forward strand.
GTCACGTAAAACTTGTAATTCTAAGAAGACTGAGCATACATGATGTCATCAGCACCACCACGTTTTCATTGTGCGGGAACATTGTTTCTATTAATGCTAATTTAGTAATTTACGGCATGATCATCCCAGGCAAAACAAGATGGAATAGAGAAGGAAAAGAAAAAGAGCCACAAGAAAGTAGAAACACAAGAGCATATATTGCAGTTTAGTGCATCACCACAAATCAATCATTGGTTTAAGATAAAGGACACCTACAGCAGAATGAGGGAGTTTGCAAATTTTGAAATTACTTCAATACTCCATACAAAATAATTCTGCAAGTTGTACCCTTTAGTCTTAACATAAAGTTTTCCCACATTGAGGCCCCTTCTAATTTGTTATACTCCATATCAAGTTTCAACTGCGTAGTTCAGAGATGCCATTCTAGCATCTTGCAAGACACAAAACTGATCGATAATTTTGGAACAAACCACGAAATGTGATCAAGTTTTCAGGGTGGAAAAGGAATACACGAGGTATGTAGTAATTGTGGCGACTGTAAGTAATAATACCCATGCTTACATAGGTTTATTTTGAGCAACTACGTGAAGCCCATTCAATAACTCTCCGCAAAATGTCAGTCCTTTGTATCCTTCACGTATCATATATTTGCACAAATAACATGGAATGTGTTGCATTGTGTAGTAATTACAATTTCATCTGACAAACACATATTCAAGAGTTTGGGAAAGCATAAAAGACATACAGATTTATCTCCTTCAGCTTTACAGTTTCCGCAAGCTCACAGTGTTGCTTAAAGGCAGTAGCTCTATCTGCTATAGTAGCCTGCTCACAACAGGCAACCAACAAGGCAGCCGTACAGAAAAAAGTTCTTAAAGATTAGTCTAACCGATGATGATTTTTTGAATAAATTCACAAACCTCACAATAACCTACCGCCTAAAAGAAGTGAATTAAAAAGAAGTGGCCACTTTTAACTAAACATGTTTTCCAGCAATAACTGACCTTGATCGACTGCACAGCACGGACATAATCCTTCAAAGGTTCTTCAAAGTTCATTAGCAGATGGTGGGCCTACACATTAGAGTACATTGCATTTTTAGTTACCTCTACGGAGTATTTGCATAGGTGACAAGCTTGTTCAAGGGAAACAAAACCATCCAAAACCTATCATAGAAACAATCAAATTGCATTGAAATAGTACATCCAAGAGTCAATTGGACCACATCATTCCATCTTCATGAATTGATGTCAATAACAGTAACTTTATGGAATGATTATAAATATAATTAATATTTCTTACTTGTATTAGCTAATCTTGACCTTAGTTTTAAGAAGCGAAAAGTTCTGGCATGAGGTGCCCTACTTTTAGTAAAAGTTTTGGGTATAAATACATTTGGCAGGAGTTTGAAAGTTGACAAACATGTAAGGGATAAAAGTTGAGACAATGGAAAAAGTAAGGGCTTAATTAAAGATCTAGTTGAACAAAATACTAACAGGGCATACTAGTGTGCCCCGTTGAGTGAAGCTTGTCAAAAAGGCGCACCAAATATGCACCCGAGCGTTTTGGCCAAGCCTCATCCAAGGCACACCTTAAGCCACACTCGAGGCGCTCGTTTTTAAACTACGATCTTGACAGCTTCTGACACTAATATTTTAGCCATTAATCCTAAAATTTTGCATGTCCACTTTAAATAATGTAACCAAGTGCAAAATTTGAATCGATTTAAATGATACAACAAACTCATTGTGAACTTTTTAGCATAAATTTGTGACAAAGGAGATGCACAAATTGGTCAGAAGAAAAAATCTCACCTAAACCATAATATAGGATTGCTTTGAGTTTCGTCTATCTTTTGATCTATTCCGTTTCCAATGGAGCAAACAACTCACTATTAATTAACTTTGACCGTTTTATCTATGATAAAACCTACTCAAACCTCGCTTCATCGTCCGTGCCTCTTCAATGTAAGGTTATTACATACGATATGGTGGTTAATGGATAAAGTCTTGATGCAATTTACATCATTGGTCATCCGGGAAAAAAGCCTCTTGTTTTTTTTTTTTTTTTTTTCGCAACATGGGGGTAAGGCTATGGAGGTACAATTTCCTTGCCTGGCTTTGGGTGCGAGCCTTCGAAACATGATATTGAGGTCAAAATTAACGGCACAAAAGTGTTGTTATCATAGTGAATGTTGCCCTTAAGTACTCCGTCACAATTATAGAAGTTATAATTGATTGCACAAAAGTGTTGTTATAATTGATAGCAGTGCCTACATATATATAAGAATGATTTTTATAAGAAAGATTTGACCAGAAACTCTTGCCTCCGCTTGCAGCTTTGTTGATATTGCCTCTGACTTGGTGCCGAGATCAGAAAAAGCCTTTCCAAGAGAATCCTCCTCACACGCCCCCAGAAGCTTTATTGCCTTTCCAAATTCAGACAATGACTGCCCCAGTTCTGGAGATTATTAAACGATATCCATTCTGTCATATAACTTGCAGTTCTAACAAGCTTAGTTTCACATACGTAGAAACTGGGAAGGCCTTCACTCACCTCTATGCCTCTTGACAAGACGAAAGGCATGCTTCTGTGCTTCTGCCAAGTGCTCTTCGAGCTCAAAGAAATAATGTTTCATCTTCTCATACTCTGGAGTTGATTCCTCAACAGGCTTTTCTTTGCCAAGAACTACATCACTGACTTTAGATTGCATGTCCTGAGCACAATGAAGAGCATTATTTTACAGCATTAAACTACCTGGTTGTCAGCATAAATGTCCTGTTCCAAATGGACAACCACAATCCATTTAAGCATCATAATTTCATATTTTAATAAAATTACTTTTCAATGAAGTTCATGGCCAATGAATTCATATACTCCGCAGCAAATAGATATTTTGTCATCCTATTTTTTGATATAATGAGACAAAAATGAAATTCAGCAGTTCATTTCCTGCTTATGACAAAGAGAACCATCCCAAGATTGACCTTACCTTGAAGATTTGCATTAAATCACCAGGCTTCTTTTTAAAAAGACCAATCTCCTGAGCCCTCACCCTCTCCATCGTCTGAAAACAGAGGAATCCAAATTAAATGTAGTGGGATAAAAATAAAAATCTTGATACTTCATGAATTGGCAACACATGACTACATGAGTAGCTGAAAAACATGGTGCTAGAAAGGAGAGAAAAAGTAACACCGAGAGAACAAAGGAACTGTGTCAATCTGTCGTCTGCACCAAGTAACTCATAAATTTCAAACAAATATCCAAAATGAGCATCATTCTCTTAAGCAAAAAAAATATTGTAGCATACAAGCGCATGCATAAACACTTCAATTAATCAGTGTCCATAGCTAGGGCACTAACTATTGACAAAAATGTATGAAGTAGAATCGCTTTCTCCTGACATTTAAATGAATGAGAGCACTAATTTCTTCCCAAGGGTGTTTATTCTTATGTTACTTTGACGCTTCATTTAGCGGCAGTGCCGTGTCGCGTGTACGACAAGACACTTCCACAGAATAGCCATGTTTGACACTTCGACACACGACACCATGTCGGAGATTTAGAGTAACATAGGTTAGATCAAAGGGCACTCCAAGTCACGTTTAATTCATGGTAGGGCAAGTTAGCTATCTGAATTATTGGCCAAGATGCGACTATTCTGTGCATTATTTTACTGACTATACCAAGTGAAAGTTACATAAACAATGGTCTATACAAAAAAAAAGTTAGCTGCCTCAAAAATGTCAAGCTTAATCTTAGATTCTTGGTCTGGAATGGTATAGCTCCCATAACTGATAGGTATTGAGTCTGTAGCTCTCATCTGACAAATTGAGGTATATACAGCCATAGTTGCAAGTTGCAACTAGGAGCATCTGAGCCCGCTACAGTATAATTGGCTTATAATCCCACATCACTTTAGACGTAGGCTGATTGAATAGCCTTTTGTGTATTACACATTTTCTAGGTCAGCATTCTTTCGACACCAATAAATAACTTATCAAGTAACACGAACACTTGAATTTAAATCCACTCGAATAAGACTATGATACCATGTCAAATCTTAGAACAGTAATCACTTGCTGAACTTGGATAATTGTATAAAAGAAGTACGGCCATTAACATAACCATGACACACAAGATACGTGAATACCATTTAACCAGGCAGCACATCAACGAGATGTAATCTATCCATCAGCTAGACAACAGCACCGCTAATTACTATTCATGGGTATGTTTAGTCCTCAAAATTTTTCAGGAAAAAAGGACCTCAAATCATAATTTCATTCATATTCATAGACAAAGTAAGTCACCTCTTCATCAGCTTGCAAGAAAAGCCTCAAATCATCACTTTGCCGAAGTACGTGATGTGATGCTATCCGATTAACAAACGTATCCAACCCTTGACGTCTCATTTCGATGAACTCGGCACTGAAGCGAAATTTCTCTACACAAAACAAATGATAACCGATGAAAAGTAGTAGAAATGTGGGGCTAAAAAAAAGTTGCAAATCATATACTCCATAAAACTCAAATCAGTTCCAACTTGTACGCAGTAAAAGTAAGAATCATAGCATAGTCCTTGTTAATTCTTTCATCCCCAATCCCTTTTTTCCAAATTGTATAACTGAAACTCTATGGCCTTGTTTGGATAACTAAAATAGATGGAAAAAAAAAAGGGAAGGGAAGGAGAAGTAAGGGAAGGGGCAAGCGAACATTTTCCTTCTAATGGCTCGCTTGGGATGGAGGTAATTATTACGGGAGTAATAGAGCTAAAATGAACTAAAAAATAGAGGGAGGGGATGGTAATGGATGATAGAATAGAGAATTATAGTACAAAGTTTGCTCTATTAGGGGGGGAATAATTACCCACCTTTTCCCCAAGTAATCATTACCCCCATATGGAGGTAATTATTCCTCCTCCGACTCCTTTTTCCACCATTAAAATCCACCATCAACCATCTATCTCCTCTAATTTCTTCTTATTTTTTGATCTATTAATCCCGTAATAGTTACCCTCATCCCAAGCAAGCCCTAAATCTTGACTTGATTGTAAGTACTCCCTCCATCCCAAAATAATTGTCCCCTTTCTATTTTGGGAGAATGGTAATTAAAATGAAAAAAGTTGAAAATCCTTCACTTATTTTGGGATGGAGGGAGTAAGATATATTGGGTGATGGAGGGATTCGTTTTCCCTCTCCCTCTCCCTCTCCCTCCCCTCCACTTGTCTTCCCTCGATTTCCCTCAGTACAAACACACCCTTAGGGTGTGTTTGGATTGAGGGAAATGGAGGGAAAGGAAGGGGAGGGAAATGGGAGGATTGATTTTCCTTTGTTTGGATACAAAATATGGAGGGAAGGAAATGGAGGGGGAGGGATTTGGAGGGATCCATTTTCCCTCCTCAAAGCCTAATTGGAGTCCTTCCAAAATAGGCAAGATTTGGAGGGAAAATGGTATCCGAACACTACCATTTCCCCTCCCCTCCCCTTCCTTCCCCTTCCCTCCCCTTCCCTCATTTTCCTTCCCCTCCCTTTCCCTCCTATTTTGCTATCCAAACACACCCTTAAAGGCAAGAGAAGACTATGTTCAGAAGATGAGAATGAGAGGTATGTAGTTTAACAGGACGAATAATTATCCTCAAATGATCCATGGAAGCCCATAAATATTAGGAGAGAAGATATGGTTTATCTACTTAAAAGGTTTTTGAGAAACATCCATTGATTGACAAAGTTGAAAAGGTGATTTGCAGGTAGGCTTATATATTCTTCCTAATCTAGAACAAGCTCTTACATAACAAGGTTTGGGAAGTTGTTTTGATCCATTACAATGTGCATCTAAAGACGTAGACGACTAGACATACCAACGGCGCTCTTTTCAGGAAGAGGGGGTATGAAGATGCCTTTGTAACGCTCAAAAAGGCGGTCACGTAACCAAACAAAATCGCTGTATCTACGAATGACGATCTTTTCAGAACCTTGATAGTCAGGCAAATTTGTCTGCAATGGAATGGAGTCATAATTAAGACACTGAAACCAACATACATATGTACATACAGTCATACAGTCATACATACATTCATACCTTGGTGATGAGGCGGTAAGAGATGTAAGATTGAACGCCATTACCTAATTTAACAGGATCACTAACTGTCACCTTCAACAATTCTCCTGCTTTCGGAGATCTGCTTGGACTCTCACTTCCCCTTTCTTCCATTTTCTCCCCTTCTTCTCTTTCTTTCTTCTCTTCTCTTTCTTTCTTCTCTCCTTCTCTTTTTAATTACGATTCCACCGTGTTGCTTCTGCTCATTTACCCCTCAATTACTCAATCTAACAACACACTTTGACTCTCGTCTTTTAATCTCTTCACATCATCGCCTTCCGGCTTCCTGGGTTCGGGTTTCGGGTTTCGGTCTCGGGTTTGAGAAAATGGGCGGGTTATAACATTTTCACTCTTAATTGTTTACTTTTGCGTGGATTTTGATTTGTCTTGTACGGAGAATAGCATTTGTATATGGTATGAGTATTAAATGAGATGAGATATTGATAAATTATATTGGCCGTTTTACCTGTGAAACGATCTTAATTTAGATTTTGCCCGATTCTTGAGTCTAGAAGTAGTGTATGTATTTCTAAGGATGTCATTTCGCGAAACCGTGGCGGATTCTCATGAATATATCATAAGAAATTGAAATTATAGCTCATAAATATCATACTCCGTACTTAAAAAATTATCGACAAAAGTCTTCGTACCTTAACATGTGCCATGAAAAAACCTTATTATAATGCTCCTATAGAATTTATTGAGTTTAAGGTCCAATCTACGGAGTATGTATCTTTGTGTTGTATCTAAATAAAAAAAGAGTTTTTTTGAGCGGTTTTAGAGTGTTCACAATCCACATCGTATCTATTATACGGAGTATTAGGATATTATCTATTATTGAATGATGATTAATATTTATTATCTACATATTAATTAAAGTGAGCAATATTTATTGGCTTACCATAATGATTTGTTGGACCTAGTCCTTTTATTAGTTTTGATAATGACAAGTGAAACGTTATATTTATTTTAATTATATTATGTTGCGCGTAACGTTTCTTGTGAAAGTGTTGATAGATTCTTATAGCAAGAAAAACGAAATGGAACACGAGATTCTTCAAGCTACTACAAGTCAAGACCGAAGATTAGTTTATCTTTAGTTTACTAGTTTTAGGAAGAATCGAAATATTTAATGTCGGATGAATGTTATAAGTATTACTAGCAATAGTAATAGCTATAACATTAAAGAATTACGTACACCATATTTTAAATCTTCTTTCAAAATATGTGTTTTAAAATATCTTAATCTTATTTGGTAAAATAAAATTATTTTTGCAAACCCTTCTATCCAAATTGATATTAAGAGTATCCCAACATTTTGGGAAAAATCTCAATATAATATTTCTTTGAGATCTTATATATTTTAACAAGGAAATAAATTTCATTTATATTCTTAAAACAATCTTTAATTTATTTGCCTAAGATATTACTCCTATTATTATCTCCTATTATAAGTAACATTTTATATTGATCCTAATTAATTCAAGTAGCAAAATCATTGTTTCTGCCAAATTTTGTCGCGTTGACTATTTGACTCGTAAAATGGGGTATAGCGATCTACTCGGTTTAACACTTGGATTTATGTTGTTTATAATGCGCGTGAGATAGAAAGTATGCAAGAAATAAAGTGCAAAAAGTAAAGGACACGAGAGATTTTGGTGACGCGGAAAACCCAATGTGGGAAACGACCGCGGGGGGATCTGTGTCCCGCCTAATGTGCTCCACTAAGTAGTTGAGTTACAAGCAACACGCTACAAAATACTTGCAGAACTTAGAATATAAGGGACGTTTTCTGGTGGAATGTAAGTGATCTGGGAGAATGAACGTAGTTCTGGAGGAGTGGAGCGCAGATTGTTGTAGAGTATGATGAATAATGTTGTCACCCTGCTCCAATGCTGCTGCCTTGCCTTTTATAGGATGGGAATATAGCTGTTTGGATACTTTGCACTTGCTGAGGGTCTTCTGGAGGTCTCTGCGGGTTGTTACCTGGATTTTAGGGAGCTGTTGCTGACTTCTTCCTTGTGGCTGTTGGAGATAAACTCTCCCTTGTTACCCTAGCCGTCCTGGGCTTGCATGCGTGCTGGGCCTTAGTCTTGGCTTTGCCCCTTGTTTTCGGCCCACTTAGCCTACTTTGGTCTCAGGCCATTTTTGGCCCAAACAATAGCCCCGGGTTTTCTTGCCTTGACGTGCAGGAGAGGTGAGAAAATCCCTTCTGGTCTACTTCAGATCGCCAAGCAGTGCTTGACAAATTGTGGAGGAAATCTTTCCTGCTGAAGTAAGTGGCTTGTCTTGCTGAGGAGATGCTTCTGGCCGTTGTGGAAGAGTTCCTACCTGCTGAGGAGGCATCCTTTCCTGCTGAACTGGCTGCTTCCTTTGCTTGGTTGTCATTGTGACACGTGGCGTCACCCTAGTGGTTCCTCGAGGAGAACAAAATGGAATGACTGATTTGGTCAAGTCTTGTCAAACTCTCCTTTTAGTTGCCTCATTAATTACACTCCCAACTTCCCTCAACTTCTCCCACGTCTCCCTCTCTCTCCCAACCACCTCCTTATAAATTCCCTTCCCCCTGATTTGCATGTTGTTTTCGAAACAAAGCCCCAAAAACACAAAACCCCTTCATCTTCCTCTTCCATTGAGATCCGCGGATCGTCGTTGTTTTTCCCCAGGTAATTTCTTGCTTGTGCTTCTCTTATTTCTCTTCAAATGTCGTCTTCTTCACCTCTCCCCGAACCGGAGGCCTTCATCCCTACCAGAATCCTGAAGGGGGAGGACTCGGTGCCCTGTTCTCTCTCGTCGAAGTCTGATGACGAGATTGCCAGGATCTTCAACCTAGATGAGGGGGTTGAATTTTATGTACCCCGAGGCGAGGAGAGGGCAGATTTCCACCGCAAAGGGTGGGTTTGTGTATATGCGTACCCTTTCTCCTTGGGTCTTCGCTTCCCATTCCCTGTATTTATTCAAGACTTCTTCCGCACCTTCAAGGTGTCTCCTGCGCAAGTGCTCCCCCACGGTTGGAGGATCCTGTTGTGCATTAACGCTCTCCTTGAGGACCACCACTGGTCCCTGGCGGGCGGCGACATCGGGGATGACTACTGGGTGAGGCCTACTGCGTGTAAGCGCTTTACTCTGAGGGTCATGGATAAGTCGAATATGCTTATCAAGCTTCCTTCTAAGGCGGCGGATTCGGGCTGGGCCAAACACTATATTTTTGTGAGGATTAGTAGTCTAAACCACTTGACTGGCTATCTACGCGACACTTGGCTCAAGCCACAAGGTAAGGTGTGACGTTTGTCTTGTGCTGGCGCACCGTCGTGCTGAACTTTTCTCATTTGTTCCTTGCATCAGGTTCGTTGAGGTACCAGCCTTCAAATCCTGGGAGGAAGGTCTTGGAGAAGCTGAGGCTGCACGGTCCGAGAGAACTTTCCTTGCGCCTCTGCGAGAATAGGATTCGTGATTTGGACTCGTTGCTCGAGAAGCGAGGAAGAGGAAATGTCTTCCGCAATGGTATGTCCGCTTTGTCTGTGTTGCTTGTCTACTTAGTGGAGCGGTTGCCTCCGTGACGTGAACCTCGATGTGCGTACTTTGTTGTTGTAGGGAAAGAGGGATGTCTGGTGGCGTGATTGCCTGGAGAGGAAAAGAAGAGGAGGCGATGGTCGGCTCTTCCAAGATCGAGAACAGTAGGCGCTGTGCCCTCTGAGTCCCACGTGTTGATCCCGGCGTCTCCGTCGCACTCATCTCGCAGGAGGACACGCAAGCATCCTCAACTTAAACCGGCGGGTTCTTCTCAAGGTGACGACTGCATTATGGTGGAGCTGCCTGGCTCTTATGATGGGCGTGGCGCCTTCCCCCCTCAGATTGCCAGCGGACTACTGTTGCCTGGGTTCAATACGCTTATGAGCTCCAAGAGTGTTGCTGAGAACGTAGAAGAAATGGTCGCCTGCTCATTCCAGGTATTAGTTGTGTGTCTTTGTTTTTACGCTTTATGCGGGCGTGAGCCTTTACGTAGGTTCCTGATTGTCTTTCTACTGCGGGGGTTTTGAGCGACCTATACCTGAAAGAGGTGTGGGCTGCGGCGGAGAAGGAGCGTCAGGAACTTGCTGCGAAAAACAAAGCGCTTGCCTCGAAGTTGGCTAGCACGGTCAAGAAGTGTGAGGCTGCTGAGGCGAAGCTTGAAGAGCTGAGCAAGACCGAGGCCGAGTTGATTGCCTGCTGTTCTGACAAAGCCTTGCTGGAGGTGAGGCTGAATGACATGGGTGAGAAGTTGAGAAAAAAGAAAGAGCAGCTACGTAGCTCCTGTGCGTACTATTCTTGGCTGGGAAAGGTGGAGTGCATGGAGGCTCATGCTCAGGGGAAGTCTTCTTCCTGGGATGCCGTAAAGGAAAGAGCTGAGTTCGAAGAGTTCTTTGAAGGGAACCCTGCGCTGCTGGACTCTGACGTTGCGGAAGAGCTTGCCAACATGGAAGCTGAGGGTGTTCATGCAGCTCCTGAAGAGGGTGTGGTGGACAGTCAGGCGGCCCATGTCGTGGAGGAAGTGGCTACCTCTGGTGGCGGTACCCCTGAAGGTGATGACGACATGACTGAAGCTTCCTGAGGTCCTTTATGTAATAGGTTAGTTGATGCGTTGTCTTTGACTTTTGCGAACCGTGTCCTCTTATTTTGATGGCCCACCACAAGGGTGGTGTGGCAAGTTGTAATCTCGTACCTTGGCTTGCGTGGCCGTACTCTCCTTGTTTTGTTTTCTGGACGTCCTGTGATGTTTGGAATTGTCTTTGGCGTGTCGGCTCTGTTAGTCCCGTAGACTTCCCGTTGAAGTTGGTTACCTGTGAACATATTTTCCAGTTGTTAGTATGCATGCTGGTATGCTTTATATGTCGTATGTACGCGCATCGTTATGTCGTATATAATATGCGTGTGTAACGTTAGTTTATCTGTGGTGTATGCATGTATTAGCGTTTGGCCCTAGCGGGTGTACGCGTTTATGTATGTATGTATGTATGTATGTGTGTGTACGTATGTCGTGCATGCACATGTAGTAAGTTAAAATGCCGAACCATCTTAAAACTTACGTATGTAGGCGCCGTGTTGTAGCCAGGGCGAGCGGTGGGATCTCCGCACGTAGGCGCCACCGCTGCACTCCCAGCGCGTACGTGTGGGCCCAACTAAATGTCGTAACCAGCTGGGTGATCAATCCAGCTGGGTGTGGCCGTGGGCCACTGTTCCATGTTGCAATCCTGCGTCTTTGTCTGCCTGGCCCGGTTTGCTATGGACTGGCCGTTGGCGTTTTTGCCAACGGCCCTCCGATGCCTAAGTCAGTAAACTTGCTGGAGGAAAGGTACTTACTAAAGAAAAGAATTACAAGTACGAAACAAAAAGGCTAAGTACAAAATTAAACGTGATACTTCCTGAGATGTCTGACGTTCGAGGCGTGGGACCATCGGCCTCCAGCGTCATCGAGCAGAAGCCCGTTTCCTGCTATGCTCTCTATTTGGTAGGGCCCTTCCCAGCTGTATGCGAACTTTCCTGCTCTGGTGTTCTGGGTGTTCTGGAACACCTTCCTGAGTACCAAATCGCCGACTTGAAAGGCCTTTATCCGGACGTTCTTGTTGTAGCTCCTGGCGACTGCCTGTTTCTGTGCGGCCAACCTGATGGTAGCCATGTCTCTGAGCTCGTCAATTGTGTCCAGGCTGCTGGATAGTTCTGCCTGATTTGATTCTGCTGTTGCGCACCCGTATCGGTGTGTTGGTATCCTTACTTCTGCAGGAATGACCGCCTCTGCGCCGTATACTAGGGAGAACGGAGATTGGCCTGTAGCTTCTTTCGGAGTGGTCCTGTTGGCCCATAGCACCATTGGCAGCTCATCTGCCCACCTGCCTCCTTTCTCTTCCAGCTTCTTTTTCAGGTTGTCCATGGTGGACTTGTTGGTAGATTCTGCCTGTCCGTTAGATTGTGGATTGTGTGGGGTGGACTGCAGAAAATCTATGTTCCATCTTGCACAGAAAGCTTCCGTTTTGTGGGATATGAACTGGGACCCGTTGTCACAAATGATTCGTGCAGGGATTCCGAACCGGGTGAGTATGTTTCTCTTTATGAACGAGATAACCTGTGTGTCCGTTACTTGGCTGAGTGCTTCTGCCTCGATCCATTTTGAAAAGTAATCATTATAGCGAGCATGTACACGCGCTGACCGGGTGCACAAGGTAGTTTGCCAACGATGTCCATCCCCCAGACCATGAAAGGCCAAGGCGACATTATGGGGTGAAAAGGTTCAGCAGGAGCGTGCTGTACTGGTGCATGTCTCTGACAGGCGTCGCATTTTCTGGCGTATTCAACAGCGTCTTTTCTCATTGTTGGCCAATAGTACCCCATCCTGAGCGCTTTGTTGGACAGGCTGCAACCACCAGAGTGGTTGCCACAGTCTCCACTATGTAGTTCTTCCAGCACGGCCTGAGCGTGGTCAGGCTCCAGGCATCTCAAGTACGGCCCTGCTGCAGACCTCCTGAACAATACCCCGTCAATGAGGAGGAATTTCGAAGCTTTCATCCTGAATCTTTTGGCCTGGAGTTTGTCCTGTGGTAGCTTTCCGTCCTGTAACCATTCTATGTAGGGGTTTGTCCACCCAGGTGCTTGCTGTTCCTGTTGCGCTTGTTGTTCCTGCTGACCTGCTGTGGGGGCCTGTGAGGCCCCTGCATCTTCTGGAGGAGGATCCAGTTCTTTGTCGATCGTCTGGCAACCGGGTCCGGTTTAAATGTCGCCGAATGTAAAGCGTGTAAGATTGGGATTGCTGTGATAGCGGTGGAACGGAATGTTGCTCCAAGGTTGGCTAGAGCATCGGCGTGTGCGTTTTGATCCCTCGGAATCTGCTCAATCTCAACTTCGTCGAATTTCTCTATGATTGTGTTAACAAGATCGAGGTATGCCACCATTTTCGAATCTCGAGCTGCGTAAGACTTGTTCACGTGGTTAACGATAAGCAAAGAATCACAAAATATTTTGACAGATTTCACCTTTAACTCGATGGCCATGTTGAGTCCCATGATAAGGGCCTCGTACTCGGCTTCATTGTTGGACGCTTTGAATTCGCACCGTACTGCCTGGACTATGTACTCCCCTTGTGGCGACTTTAGTACAAGCCCCACTCCTACGCCTCGGCCGATTTCTTCTTGCGCCGCGTGTATAGAATCCATCGCTTTGCCGCCTGGAGCAACAGGACCTCGTCGTCTGCACCTCCTTGTAGGCTTGGACTGAAGTCTGCCACAAAATCTGCAAGTGCCTGTGATTTGATGGCCGTCCTGGGTTCGTACTGTATGTCGTACCCACTGAGGTGGACTGACCACTTTGCCATTCGCCCTGACAATTCTGGCTTACGCATGACTGCCTTGACAGGATAATTAGTCCGCACAATAATGGTATGACTTTCGAAATAAGGGCGTAACTTTTGCGATGTAATCACAAGTGAATAAACAAGTTTTTCAAGAGGTGTCTGGTGTTTACTGCGTCCGATGAGCTTTTACTTACATAGTATCTTGGCGGTGACTCCCGATTCTTTCCTTACCGGCCTGGCCAGCGGCGCCTTGCAGACGGGTACAACAGGAGATCTTCGCCTTGCGTTGGTTTTGGCAAAGATGGAGGTTACGCAAGATAGATCTTTAACTCTTCAAACGCTTTGCTGTGGCTTTCTGTCCAGTTGAACTCTTTGTTCTTCCTCAGGGTGTCATAGAACGGCCTGCATCTGTCCGAGGATTTGGAGATGAACACATTCGTAGCGCAGCGCGCTCGTAAGTTCTGCACGTCCTTGGATCTTTGGCGGCTGGAGGTCGAGGATAGCCCTTATTTGCTTTGGGCTGGCCTCAATCCCCCTCTTCGTGACGATGTGACCCAGGAACTCCCCGGCTGTTACACCGAAGGAACACTTTGTAGGGTTAAGCTTCATTCTGTAGGAGCGAAGTACGTTGAACGTTTCCTGGAGGTGTTGGACATGTTGAACCTCCTGTTCAGATTTCACGACCATATCATCTATGTACGCCTCCATGTTTTTTCCCAGCTGGTCCTTGAACATCGAGTTCTGGCGTTGATGCGTAGCCGGCGTTTTCAAGCCAAATGGCATGACGTTGTAGCAATAAATTCCCTTCTGACCGGAAAAGTCGCTTTCTCTGGTCGCCTGGTGCATCTTGATCTGATTGTACCCACTCCAGGCGTCCAGGAAGGTGAGCATTTCATGCCCTGCTGTCGCGTCCACCATAGCATCGATGTGAGGTAGCGGAAATGGATCCTTCGGGCACGCCTTGTTTAGGTCTGTAAAGTCTATGCATACGCGCCACTTGCCGTTTTTCTTGCTGACAACCACCACATTGGACAGCCACGTCGGGTACTTGACCTCCCTGATTTTTCCGGCTTTCAGCAGGTTTTCCACCTCCTCGTTTATGATTTTGTTTCTTTCGGGCGCGAATTTGCGGCGTTTCTGCTTGACTGGTGGATGCTGTGGGTCCACGCTTAACCTGTGTGTAATTACGGTAGGGTCTATGCCCTCCATGTCCTCATGGGACCAAGCAAAACAATCGAGGTTAGCTTTTAACAAATTGACGAGTTCGATTCTAGTATTACCTTGGCAGTCCTCTCCTACGAGTACCACTCTGTCTGGATGCTCAGGGTCTATCTGGATTTGATCTAGCTGTGGAGCACTGGGTTCCTCGTAGACCCCCTGAACTCGCCTGCTCTGTAATTGCTATGCTGGAGGAGGACTGGCGGTTGGCTTCAAAGCCAATGAGTAGCAATCTTTCGCCGCTCTCTGGTCGCCTTTGATCACCTGGACTCCCCAGGGTGTGGGAAACTTCACGCACTGGTGGTATGTGGAGGGTATCGCCTTCATAGCATGCAACCACGGTCTTCCCAGGATCACGTTGTAAGAGGACAGGTTGTCTACCACCAGATATGTCACCTGCTGGTTGACTCCCTGGGCGTACGTTGGAATTGAGATTTCTCCCAGAGAGTGCGTTGTTTCGCCGCTGAACCCAACCAAGGGCACTGATTTCTTCTGCAGGTCCTGCTCTTTCAGCCCCATGCCTTCCAGAGTCTTGCGAGAAAGGAGGTTCACCGAACTGCCGTTGTCAACTAGTACCCTCTTCACAAAGCAATTTCAGATTGAGTACAGATATCACCAAGGCATCCTCATGTTGATCGTAGTTGCCCTGGGCGTCGGAGTCATCGAATGTGATCGTTGGCTCACGGATCCTGGTGGACTTTGGCTCCTCGTGGGGGTATCTGTGGTACTTTCTTTTGCTCGCCTCTTGGCGGCCGAATACGTTAGTCCACAAACACTAGAACCACCGTAAATAAAAGAGATTACCGCTTTCGTGTGGAGGTGGAGGAGGCGGTGTCGTTGCTCAGCGACGTGCACCTTTCGTCCTCTGGATGGCAACGGGTGATCCAGGTTCCCCTTGTCGAGCAGGATCTTCACTTCTTTTACGGCGCCACGCGATCCGTAGTGAGGTGTCCTGAGTCGTTGTGGAAGTCGCACCATCGCTTTGTGTCCTTGTTGGTTCTTTGGTGCAATGCGATGGCTTGGGCCACCTCACCTTGCCACCTAACATTTTCAAAGCATCCATTAGTCCGGGTAAACTGGTTTTAAAGTTGTACTCACTTACTCTGGGTGGCAGAGCTGGGTCATCGCGCCAGTCAGCCACAGCATGTACACCACGGTCTGGCGGACTTGGATAAGGCTTCTGCCTCTCTTCTCTCCTGCGTTCTGCTGGTGGTCTTCGTGCAACTCGGTCACTTGAAGCGTTTGTTCTCCTTGACTCTCTGTCCTCCTCCCGATCACTGCCGCCAGAAGCTTTGGCTTGCACATCCTCGAAGGTGGTGCCACGGATACTTGGTGAGCTCGTTATGCAGTGCGAGTCCTCCAGAGTCCACGCTGAAGGCCTCGATAAATTTGTTGGTATATCGCATCTATGTATTGATACTTTCTCCTTGTTGAACTGTTCGTAGTCTCTGGTTGACTCGTCGTGCCTGCGGATGATTACGTGGAGGTCGACATGCCTTCTCGGCTTTTTCTTTGTGCAACCGGGAGTTGAAGGCATCCACCAGATCTGCGAAGGAGGAGATGGACCGTTGGGAGATTCACGAACCAACTGCGAAATTTGGGCCATTCGGCGTGGACCGAACCCCTTGCGCGCGCACGACTCCCTGTACTCCCTGGTGACTGCCACCGTCATCATCTTTTGCTTGTATTGGGCCACGTGATCGTAGGGATCGGTGTTCCCCTCGTACAATCTCATCGGTGGCACGCTGAACCTCTTGGGGATGTCCACCATAGCGATGGCGTCGATGAAAGGAGACTCCGCAAAGATGGTAGCGGAAGCCTTCTCCAGCGGACGCGGGACGCCAGGGATCTTGTCAATCCGTTCCTGCAGCTCCTCGGCTGCCGTTCGAGGTGCTTTCACGCAAGAAAGAATGATCGATGCAGTTGGGACTGTGGGGGTAGAGTGTTACTGTCTTGTTGTGCGTTCGGCGGTGTGTGGCGGTCTCTCCTGCGGACGAGAGGGATCACGTAGGTTCCTCTGTGGTCTGCGCCGCCTCTGGAGCTCTGGTTGGTCAAGGGCACCTCGAGAGCAGTGCGTGTTGGCGTCCTCCACGGCAAAGTTGAAGCGGAGCAGGAGTCCTTGGTGTCTCTGGCGTGTTGTGCATGACCATCCATGTCCAGACGGATCGCTGCCTCTGTCGCTCCCGCCTGGCGCCTCGGGCGGCGGAGGCTACGGACTGAATCTGGGCGTTCATCTCCCTCCGCAAGTTGGCTGTCTCCTTGGTCGAGTTCTGCCTTGATTGGGCTGCTCCTCAAAGCTTTCGCCTTCTCTTTGAAGAAGCGCTGGCCGTCGATGGCGATAAGCGAAGTAAATCGTCGTTGGGTGGAGCGAGTCGCTGGGAGTCTTCTTTGTGTGTTGGCCAGGATTCATCCTCGCGTGCACGCGTACTCTGGTGTGGTTCTTTGGGGGGCCGTCGTCTTTGAGGATCCACGACCTGCTTCTTTGAAGTCGGGACCCGGCGTCTAGGCGTTGATCATCTGGGACAGATCTGGCTGTTGGGACGGACCGGCTTCGTTGGCGAATCCTGACATGCCGACTTGCTGATTGTTGGAAAAAGAGATGTACGTTCCAAGTTGACGTGTGAAGTTAGATCACCAGCCCCACGGTGGGCGCCAATTGTTTCTGCCAAATTTTGTCGCGTTGACTATTTGACTCGTAAAATGGGGTATAGCGATCTACTCGGTTTAACACTTGGATTTATGTTGTTTATAATGCGCGTGAGATAGAAAGTATGCAAGAAATAAAGTGCAAAAAGTAAAGGACACGAGAGATTTTGGTGACGCGGAAAACCCAATGTGGGAAACGACCGCGGGGGGATCTGTGTCCCGCCTAATGTGCTCCACTAAGTAGTTGAGTTACAAGCAACACGCTACAAAATACTTGCAGAACTTAGAATATAAGGGACGTTTTCTGGTGGAATGTAAGTGATCTGGGAGAATGAACGTAGTTCTGGAGGAGTGGAGCGCAGATTGTTGTAGAGTATGATGAATAATGTTGTCACCCTGCTCCAATGCTGCTGCCTTGCCTTTTATAGGATGGGAATATAGCTGTTTGGATACTTTGCACTTGCTGAGGGTCTTCTGGAGGTCTCTGCGGGTTGTTACCTGGATTTTAGGGAGCTGTTGCTGACTTCTTCCTTGTGGCTGTTGGAGATAAACTCTCCCTTGTTACCCTAGCCGTCCTGGGCTTGCATGCGTGCTGGGCCTTAGTCTTGGCTTTGCCCCTTGTTTTCGGCCCACTTAGCCTACTTTGGTCTCAGGCCATTTTTGGCCCAAACAATCATTGAGACATTTTAGCTACATAGAGCCACACGTGCATTTTGGACAAAATACACTATGTTGGGCAAGTCAATATTATTATCTTCTTAATTGATACACTTGCCTATTGAAAGCACACACACATATTTTGTCCATAATGGACGTGTATCCTACGGCTCATGTGAGCTTAATTCTTGACCAAGCTATTCACAAAAATACCCTACTCCTAAACTACTATATATACAAAGCTCATTTGCAACTTTGAAATCATTCTTTTGCAAACCTTTTGATTTACTCTTATTCTTACAAAGTGTTCTTCAAATTATAAAACTTTGTTTGTGTTTTTAATTCTTTCAAAAGGTGTTCTTTAATCTCATACATCCAAATCATTAAAACTTTTGATTTAGATTTATTTTGATTAGACTTGACGATCTTGCTAACACGAGATCAAATTGTAGTTTCTTTTTAACGAGAGGAACGAGCGAGAGTGTCAAACGATACTCTACACAATCAAAACTGGTTGTGAGTAGATTAATTTTATTGTAATCCGTGGAAGGTACTAATATTTTTAATCGAGTAATAGTGGACGTAGATCTCGAAGTGTGAGATTGAACCACTTCAAAAATTCCGCTGTGTCTTACTCTTTATCGTTTTCCGCATTTATTTTACATTTATTCACTCTTGTTTTAAAAATCGAAGAAAGTTTGAAAAAGCTTTCGTTACTCAATTCACCCCCCCCCCCCCCCCCTCTTGAGTATTTTTCACTTTATCGGATCCATAGACTCTTCACTTACTATATTTTAAATTACATATGTTAATTATTTTCATCGAGAATTTTATAAGTAGTTGAATTATAAATAATATTAATATATATTTTCAATCATTATCATTTAATTTTTTTTAATAAAATATATCTTGTGTATATTTGTCTAATTTATATATTTAAAAATTATGATACAATTTTATATGGTATTTAATACAAAAAATGTGAATAATAAGTATATAAAAATATTCAAAACTATTTCTCAACTTATATTATTTTTGAAAAAATGAGGTCATGTGAATTATAAATTAAGGTTACCAACCAAATTATAAAGATATAATCCATAGTGCCACAGTCACATCTTCACTTTATGTTACATTAAAATAGGGTAGTAAAGTGATTGAAATTTTGTCATTAAATCAAACTTTATCCTATCATTAATTAGCATATGTTCTCATACAAATTGAAATCATGAACAATCAAATCAAAACTTAATACAACTAAAATAACTAAAAGATTATGCATCAAGCATTACAAATATTATTATACAACCATATTTAAATCCTTGATTTGAAAATAAGATAATCAATAAATATTGTACATACCTTTTTACCTTTCATGTTTACATATTCATTAGTTTTGTTATTCAACCTTCTTCAATAAAAACTTCAAATCTTGAACGTAAAATATATAAATCTACAACATACAAAGAAAAAAGCATCAGCATGAATTTAATCAAGCTATGTTTAAGTACCAAATATGGTAGTTAAGAAATAATATTGTTCAAATTTAAACACTTTTATAAAATATACTGTAAAAAATAGATTTAACACAATCGTAATCATAATTAAAATATAATAAACTAAAATTATTTAACAGAGTACCTGAGAAGATCTAGCTAAAGTTTTTTATTTAAATATATATATATACAAAAAAGAATGAATACTTACCTAAAAATTATCTAAGGTATTTTAATTAAATATATATGTGTGTCAAATAATTGTTTATTTTCAAATTATTATCTTTTTCACAATTAAAAACATTTTCAGTTAATTTTTTTTTTGAAAGTTTTAATATTTTGCAAAGACTTCAATTGTAGATATAGTATTATATATCAAATTAGATATGTTAATATTTTTTCATCTAAAATCTAGCAATAGTAGAATTATAAATTATACTAATATTAATTTTTTAGACCAATTATATTGTGACAAATGTCGACCATAGAGGCTATGGTTTCGACTTTATATATATATATATATACTAGTTTGCATGCCCGGCCCCGCCCGGGCCATCTATCATTATATTTTAAAAAAAAAATGTATAAAATATAATTTAGGTATATTTGTCTAATTTATATTTTTACCGGTACAATTTTATATGGTATTTAATATAACAATTTTTCTAAAAAGTACTCGTAAATACTAAGTCTGTAAAAAAATTCAAATGTATTACTCCGTTTGTATTTTATTGAAAACATTGTTCATTTGAATTATGATTTATGAAGATTACCTATCAAATAATAAAAGTATATTCTCTACTCTCGCAATACTATTATTAATTTCTTTATTCTCGTTATTATTATAAAATTCACTACCACCGCTTTTATTACTTGTAATTACGTACAATTATAGTTTTACCACAATCAATTTCACTATTATTACTCATGCAAATTAAATATTGTCAAGTTTATATTTTTAAAAATATACATTTTTAATTGAATTATTATCTATACTTTATCCTTTTATTTATTATATGTTTTTGTACTAATTTTAAAATTTTTGAATATGATAAAATTATGACAATAAATTAAAAGACAAATTTACTATGACACTTATATTTTAAGGATTCTATGAATTATCATATTTGTTTTGAATATTCTATATATTTTAAAATTACACTTACTTATTTTTTCTTTTTACTATTTTCCTTAACTTATTTATTAAATTAAATAAGTAAGAATATGTATGTATTATTCAATTTTGGTATCCTAATATTTTAAGAATTATAATTGTAGATTTCTAAATTAAAGTTACCAACCAAATTATAAAGATATAATCCATAGTGCCACAGTTACATCTTCACTTTTTGTTACATTAAAATAGGGTAGTAAAGTTACTGAAATTTTCTCATTAAGCCAAACTTTATCCTATCATTAATTAGCATATGTTCTCATACAAATTGAAATGAACAATCAAATCAAAACTTAATACGACTAAAATAACTAAAAGATTATGCATTAAGCATTACAGATATTATTATACAACCATATTTAATAACTTGATTTGAAAATAAGATGACCGATAAATATTGTACATACCTTTTACCTTTCATGTTTACATATTCATTAGTTTTGATATTCAACCTTCTTCAATAAAAACTTCAAATCTTGAACGTAAAATATATAAATCTACAACATACAAAGAAAAAAAACATCAGCATGAATTTAAGCAAGCTATGTTTAAGTACCAAATATGGTAGTTAGTTTTGTTATTCAACCTTCTTTAATAAAAACTTCAAATCTTGAACGTAAAATATATAAATCTACTACATACAAAGTAAAAAGCATCAGCATGAATTTAAACAAGCTATGTTTAAGTACCAAATATGGTAGTTAAGAAATAATATTGTTCAAATTTAAACACTTTTATAAAATATACTGTAAAAAAATAGATTTAACACAATCGTAATCATAATTAAAACATAATAAACTAAAATTATTTAACAGAGTACCTAGGAAGATCTAGCTAAAGTTTTTGATTTAAATATATATATACAAAAAAGAATGAATACTTACCTAAAAATTATCTAAGGTATTTTAATTAAATAAGGTAATTATGTGTCAAATAATTGCTTATTTTCAAATTATTTTCTTTTTCACAATTAAAAACATCTTCAGTTAAATTTTTTTGGAAAGTTTTAATATTTTGCAAAGACTTCAATTATAGATATAGTATTATATTTCAAATTAGATATGTTAATATTTTTTCATCTAAAATATAGCAATAGTAGAATTATAAATAATATTAATTTTAATTTTTTTAGACCAATTATATTGTGACAAATGTCGACCGTAGAGGCTATGATTTCGACTTTATATATATATATATATATATTAGATAAATGTTTGATAATCTAATAAAAATAATTGCATTTAATCGCTACTTCCATGTTGAAGGTATCGGGGCAGTGATCCTACTCAACGCCTTGCATCACGGCCTTGCGCAGTTAGCAAGAACATGGAGGAAGTGCATTTGCCTTTACTTAAAGTGTTTTGAAAGAAATATCGAAAAACTTTTAAAAGCTGCTTTCAGAGTCGCCATCAAACTGTGTAATAATTTGAAACCCGTTTAACACAAATCTTAGAATTCAAGGCGTGTCGATACTTATCTGTCTAAGGCAATTGTGAAATCTTAAAAAGATTTGGAGTGAGGGCACTCTTCCGAAAGTTTTATCAGTTGTATTAAAAATAACCGTAACCAGAAAAAGCTACATAAAACCATAATCAGTTGTACCACCTTATAAAAACAATCCTACAAAACTAACCCGCCAAAAGTCAAGCCCGACCCGACCCGACCATGCAACGGGCCATGCCTAGGCCTTGAATTCTATGGCCTGACCCTTCGGGTCCGTCCTTCTAAGTAATTTTATAAGGAGTTTACTTTTAATCGACGACGTTTTACTACGAATCGACGACGTTTTTCATAAAAATTACGCTCACTATCCCTACTCTCTCTTTAATCCTTTCTATCTAACTTTTTTTTTCTCTCTTTTTCTAAAAAGAAAAACAAACCAAATAAAACCCCAAATTAATTCAATAAACCCTAACCCCAAAATCAATCAAACCAAATAAACCTTGAGCCAACACCACACCACCTCGTCGTCCTCTACATCGTCGACCACCAGCGTAGTTCCACGGCCACAATCGTCGACCACCAGTTGTTGCGGTATTTTTTTTCACGTTTCTTTTGTTATTTATTTTTTGATTTTTTAAATTTTTGGTTTAAAAACTTTAGTTTCATGAAATGTTGGGTGTGTTTAAGCATAATATAGTGTTTTGTCTTTCAGATCTGAGTTTTTGTTGGTGTGTTTTGGGTCTACAAAATTGATGTGTTCAATATTTTGTTGTGTTTCATTATTTTTTCTTTTCTGTTTTTGGGTGTTATGTTTTTTAATTTTTTCAGATCTGTGTTTTTCAATTTGGTCCTTTTTTCGTTTTTTTGTCCAAGATTTGTTGTGGATTTGGTGTAAATTGTTGAATAATATAGTTGTTGGTGTAATTTGTTTGTGTTATTTGCTGAATAATCGACGATTGGTTTGTGTTCCTTTGTTTTTTCTTAGGTTTCATTAGGTTGTATGATTTTTTTTGTGTAAAAAGAGTTGAAAATTACTAATATTGATGTTGAATTTTGAAATTACTGATGAATGTAAACGTCGTTAATGGTGCTTGTGTTGAATATTTTTGTTTGTGTTGGTATGTTTTGATGAATTTTTTGTCGTTCTTGGTTAAAATTGTTGAATTACTCGGCCTACCATGGTATGACTTCCAGATTTTTGTCTATCCATGGTATGACTTCCAGAATTTTATCTATCCATAGTAGGACTTCCAGAATTTTGTCTACCCATGGTAGGGCTTCCAGGTTTTTGTCTATCTGTAGATACCCGTATCCGTACCCCCCAAAAACAACCCGATGATGAAAATGGACTTTTATGCATGTTTTATAATTAGACGAAACGGTACAAAGTGTCTAAAACATTTTAGTCGTTTTTAACGTATTAATTTGAAATTGCATATTTTATAAAATTGAACATTAATTTTGTCGTTCTATGTCAAGGCGAGAAGCACGACACGATTATTCACTCACAAAAAGCAACCCACAAAAACGGCCTCACAAAAACAACCCACAACCTACAAAAATACGCAC
Organism: Dianthus caryophyllus; assembly: GCA_023091065.1. NCBI lineage: Eukaryota > Viridiplantae > Streptophyta > Magnoliopsida > Caryophyllales > Caryophyllaceae > Dianthus > Dianthus caryophyllus. The sequence continues at coordinate 238,222 of CM041529.1, forward strand.
CCGAAACGAGTCAACACGCCTCTCGAGTCACTTTTTCGTAAAATCAAATTTTACGACGTTACAAAATAATACCACACAAAACAATCGTATTTCGAGCCAAAATCGAAAAACACGACAAAAACCGATGACGCGAAACAAAGCAAAACCAAAAACGTCAAACTTTGGTCCAACGGACCAAAGCTTCAGCCCACACACAAGACATGCTGGTCCAAAGCATGTATCCTCGACAAAACACAAGCCCAATCAATCACATACGTCAAAACACAAAAAACGCCCAAAAACAACCCAAAACAAGTCGTAAGTGAACAAACGACTTGAAAACAAGTCGCCTGTCAACAGACGACTTGTTTCCAAGTCGCCTGTCAACAGGCGACTTGTTTCCAAGTCGCCTGTCAACAGGCGACTTGTTTTCAAGTCGTTTGTTCACAGACGACTTGTTTTACCCCCTAAAACCTCACTGACGACTTGTTTTACCCCCTAAAACCTCACTGGCGACTTGTTTTACCCCCTAAAACCTCACTGGCGACTTGTTTTGAGTCTTGTACGAGCTCCACCTTTCCCCTATATATACCCCCTCATTCATTCACAATAAAAACACAACATTCACTCCTCTCTCTTAATACTCTTATGCATTTTCGAATTGTCGTCTTTGCATTTTAAGGTAAACACTTTACCTTCGGATTAGACTCGGATAAGGGTTACATTAACCCAACCCGATATTGGCATAACGAACCCGTATTCGTAATACGGTTGTAGTAATTCGGATTCCTAATCCGTCTAAACCCCGCCAATATCGCATAAACAAACGACTCACTATCGCTAAAGCAAACCGACGTTACATTTTACATTTATGCAAATTCTCATTCATGCATTAAATATTGACTAAACACGGATTCGACATAAACTTGTACCGTTTCAACTAGTCTTTTAAACATGCAAAACTGAGGGTTTTCAAAATACTAGAATTAGACAAAAGTCGGAAAATAACGTTTTATATTAATTCAAATCAATGAATTAATTATTTTACGTATATTTCCTATAGCAAAACGTCATGACTTGACGATTCACATTCATTATTTTTGCATTATTATCGAGTCATTATTCGCACTTGTACGTAGCGTTTTATTTAGCTCAAACATCGAAATTAAATATTTGTTTTCAAATTAGTAAAGACTACTTTACGTAGGCTTTTTGATTTCAGTTTTTCATTAAACATTTTGATAAACTTTCGAAAGGTAACCTTGCCCCGAATCCTCTCTGGTTTCACAATAATCTTAGAAGGATAGGTATCGACGCGCCTTGAATTCTAAGACTCGTGTCTTGTAATTCAAGACGCGTTAAAAAGGTCCCAAATTCCTTTAAAATTTGGTGGCGACTCCAAATGCAATTTTAAAACGATTTTCAAGTTTTATAAGCAATGATTTCCCCTATAGCAATATTCGCACAAATTTGCACTTATGCAATTTTCTCGCGTAGCGCCTTGCTCCCAAACGGGCGGGCCCGCGCGAGGCGTCGAGGAGGTTTCCGGTACCTTCAGTTGGCGACTCCGCTGGGGAATAGCTGTTTTTATTTCATTTAAAAAAGCAAGAGGCAAAACTTGAAAATTTGAGAACAACTACGCTTTCGATGTTTGAGCAATTTAACGTTAAGTCAAATCCCTCGGGATTTCCAAACCACACCCCTCGAGAATCGGCCCCTAATAGCGTTCGCTTCATAAGCGAGACTATTCCGGACAAACCGAATTCTCACCTCTCCACGATTACAAGTACGGCATCCGTACAAACGATCGTAACAGTCAAACTCGGACGCTCTAGGACCCGTATTGAATTCACACTTGGACGTGTGCAATCTTGCGGATAACCCTACACAAACGTTGCGGGAATGACCGGAGGGAACCTTACCCAAAAGCTAAAAACCCGTGTCTTGTACGTACAAATGCGAAGCTATAGTACCCTCACTATAGTCGTCTTTCAAATAAATCCATGCAAAATTTCTTTTCAAAGCATATGCATTCAAAAACGTCTCTTCAAAATACCTTTTTAAACGTTTTTCAAAGGCATGTTTTCAAAAACATTAAACGTCAAGTTTATTGACCTATAGTCAAATAAACCAGACGAACAACACACTACTACGTCGTTTGGAAATAATCACTATATTTCCTGACTTTTACAAAACATAAACGAGCTATACGACTGACGTATCGTCATAATTCGTTTATCGAAAAATCTTTTCACAAGGCAAAACCCGAGATGACAATCCACCTCGGAATTTCAATCAAAACAATCACTCTTGCATTACACATTTCTAGTCCGAATGACTCGCTAGTCATCTCGACTAAAACGAACATCTTTTAAAACAAAACGCGGGAACGTTCAAACGCGAACCTGTCATTTTATTAAACCAGCTGACTTATCGTCATTCTGGTTTAATTTCATTTACCCCACGTAAAAAGCAAACAATACTTGCTTTTTACCAGTTTTAACATCTCCAAATCAAATAACCTATCGTTATTTCGTTTTGACTCCTTTTTATATCACAATCTAACGATGAGCCCTTCAGCGACATACTGTTGGGGTTAGTGTCCTCCTCAGTGAGTGCAATAACATAAATCTCTAAAGGTACACATGGTACATTTTGTATTTAATCAGTTGATTAACGTTTATCAATAACGGTTGGCTTGCTAGATAAGTTTGACGTTATTGTCATACAGATGGCGGTGATCAACTGGTCCCTAAGAGTCACACCTAAAGGATGTGTTTGAGAGATGTGATCATTTGAGAAAATGATCATATCGATACCTTATTTATTGACTAAATGGTTAGTCAGTGTTGTGGACTAAACAGTTAGTCGGATGTGACTAAGAGGTTAGTCAAATATGATAATGAATATTATTTAATAAAGATTAAATGATATTAGATGAGAGGAATTAGCTGTAATTCGGAAATTGAATATAAACGGTTATATTTAATTATTACGTATAATGTAGGCTAACTAATTTTAATCAGTTATAATTAATTAGCAAATTATAAATATATGGATATTTATGATTAATTATAATATGTGGATATTATAATAACATTATGCATTAAAAGCCAAATAAAACTAATTAAATGGGTTATACTTTTAATTAGATTTGGGCTTGTAAATTGAGAAGTGGAAGAGCCCACTCTACCTATTTTGGACGTGTGGAATTAGGTTGGGAGAGGGAGTAGTTTTCTTCCTCTCTACTTAACCTAATCACATCCTAATTCTCATCTAATTCATTCATTCATCTATACTACAACACCAAAAAACCTAGAGAGAAAATTATTTTTCTCTTCTAAAATTCTCTAGCAAATTCAAGGGTATTTCTCAAAACATCTTGGGTGAGATTATTAGGAGATACCATATTTTTGGTATTGATCTTAGGCCAATTCATAAGGATTAAAAGGTTAATTCTTATTCTTTGATTATGTTATGCAATTTTGATTTATGACTATAAATCTTGTAAAAGTTTTCATTATAATCCTGTGATTTTTAAGGTCTATATACGGATATAAACCTACACATACTGCTAACCAGAGCTAATCAGATGTGATCATACAAAACCTTTTTACATCGAGACTAGAGATATGTTGACCTATCTCTACCTCAAAAGTCTCCCGTGTCTTTTCAGCTAAAAAAAAACACGAGTCAAGTCCTGCACATTTCTTTTTACACTTTATTTGGGTTGCAAATGCGAGATTGAGTCTTTTCTTTCATTTTCGAGTCACTAAAGTCTGAAACTTTGCAGGTTCACCCTCCTAAAACCCCGGATACACGGCTCAAGAAAGCAATATGGATACCCATTCTAACCTCACGAATGACCGAGCTGCCCCACCATCTCCTCCTCAACCGCTCGTAACCGCTGAACACATCCAGCTACTCAACGACAAAGTCACCAATCTCGCCGCTCTGCTCGATCACATGGTCGTCACGCAAAAGTTTGAGGCCGAGAAAAACGCTCGACGTTTCGCCAAGGAATCGGCTCAATATGTCGAAAGAATTCGGTTCCTCGAAGATGAAATTCGCAAATGCAAGCTGGCCAAAGTTACAAAGCATGGTCCCCAAGGCAATACATCTCGAATCGCAGCAAAGACTAAACCAGTCAGGTCTGTCAGCAGGAATGCACTAGCGGCATCACCTGTGTTCATAACACAGCCTACGCTCGCTACACCCAGGTCAACATCTGTCGGGCCATCCTCGTCGGAACAACGACGACGCTTTGACCCCCTCTACATGCCTTACTCTAAGGCATTGAAAAAGCTCCTGAAGAGGAACATTCTGCGGCTTCCTAGCCCCACCAACATACCACCTAAGCACAAGAAAACAAAGTCACGGAACCAAAACGCCTACTGTGAATTCCACAGGGTTAATGGGCATGACACCGAGGATTGCTTCCGTCTGAAGAACGCAATCCAAGACATGATCGATAACAAGACGATCGAAAAGCCAAACGCGGCTCCTAAACCATCACGCCAGCATAGCACACTCCGTGCTAGCACTATCTTCGTGGGAACATTTCCCATTCTCGACTGCTCTCATCCGGTTACCACAAACAACCATGAGGTCAATGTCGTTGGCAACGATACCAACAACTGCAACGACAGCACTAAGCACATTCACAAGACAAAAACAAAAACAAAAGCACGGCACGCGGGCGAGAGAAGGGTCTTCGTACAGATTCCTTATCAACATCCCATCAAGCTGTCTGACAGCGACGACGAGGTTTCACACCTCCAACACCCATACCTAGCTCTGTTGGAACCACCAGGGTTCCCATCCAGGCTCACAAACGACAACAGGGACGAGGATATACTCTTAGACGAGACTGCTGTAGGTTTATATCCGTATATAAACCATTAAATTCACAGGATTATAATGAAAACTTTTATAAGATTTAAAGTCATAAATAGAAATTGCATAATAAAACAATAAGATTTAGAATTAACCTTTTAATCCTTAAGAATTGGCCTAAGATCAATACCAAAAGTATGGTATCTCCTAATAATCTCACCCAAGATGTGTTGAAATATGCCCTTGAAATTGCTAGAAGAATAGAGAAGAAAAACTGATTTTTCTCTCAAAGTTTTGTGTTTTAGTTGTGATGAAAAATTAGGAATGAATTGATTAGGAAATTAGAGAACAATTAGAAAGCAAATATACTCCTCTAATCTCCTCAATTGGGCCGGCCACTATCTCTTTATTTGGGGAGATTTAGTTCTCCTCAAATACTCTACTTGTTGACCAAGATACAAAGTGTATCGGGACAGAATGTATCTGGACACTTTTCTCTTGGTCATTTTAGCTTATAGTATAATGCATTTTATTACTAATTAATAAATCTGAATGGTCCTACTATAATATATTATAAATATCCTTATATTTATAATTTACTAATTAATTATAACGGTTTATATTTAATTAGCTTGCATTACACACAATAATTAAATATAACATTTTATATTCAATCTACGAATTACATTTAATTCGTCTCAGCTAAAATTATTTAATCAGTATTAAATAGCCGGTTCACCATTAACTGACTAACATTTTAGTCAGTAACATCATCACATTTGACTAACCTTTTAGTCAACCACACTGACTAACCTTTTAGTCATAAAGTAAGGCATCGATATGATCATTTTCTCAAATAATCACATCTCTCAAACACATCCTTTAGGTGTGACTCTTAGGGACCAGTTGATCACCGCCATCTGTATGACAATAACGTCAAACTTATCTAGCAAGCCAACCGTTATTGATAAACGTTAATCAACTGATTAAATACAAAATGTACCCTGTGTACCTTTAGACATTTATTTATGTTATTGCACTCACTGTGGAGGACACTAACCCCAACAATCTCCCAGAGTTTTGATGCTTCTTAGGCCCTGCAAATGATTGCACAGATGAGAACCACATCCAGTATCAAGTACCCAAGTTCCGAAACTTGCATGGTTAATCTCAATCATATGAATAAAAGAAGACATACCAACAAGAGCGACGCGGCCTGCTTTTATGTCCTCAGCATACACGGGACAGTTTCGCCTCCAATGCCCAGGCTTGCGGCAATGGTGGCACTCCATGCTCTGCTTAGCTTTTACCTTGCCTTGTGAGCTACCGCTAGACTCACCAGGCCCACTCTTCGTAATCACTGGCTTTTTAAACTTTGGCTTTCCTACAGTTAGGTTAGCCGGAGCCTTACCATTACCCTTGCGCTTGTTGCCTATCATGAGAACATCTTGTTTCATGCTCCCACTTAACTTCAGATCACTCTCCGTCTGTACGAGGAGTGAGTGAAACTCATGCAGACTTTTCTGCATGTCATTCATGTAATAGTTTGCCCTAAAGAGGGCATACCCATCATGAAGAGAGTGGAGCACTCGATCAATGACGATCTTCTCATCGATTTTGCAACCAAGCTCATCCAGTTTCTCAACATTCTCGATCATGTCGAGAAGGTGTGGACCAACCGGTTGGCCCTTCCGAGTCTAGCCTCGAAGAAGCGAGTAGTATACTCGTAACTCTTAATTCGGTGCTTTCGAGAATTCTTTGGTCGTGGTGGTGAAAATCTTGTTTGCACCTTGGGTAATGTAACGTCTTTGCAAATTGGATTCCATTGCATAGATGAGTGCGTTACATGAACGCACTCCTCCATCATGAAATCGTTATAAGCAAAGATTTCACCTTACGCATCGGGAGGTGGTAGGCGTGGTGGCTCGATCAAGTACTTGAGCTTCACGTCGGCGATGGCGGCATCCGTAATGCGACCTCCCAATCGAAAAGTTGGACCCATCATTCTTGATCGAGTAGGCGATTCATGCCGCCCATGAAAATTCTAAGCCATGATTCACGCATTAGTGTGGCACTTGGCATTGGTTCGTCGATGCGGACGACCATTTGTTATAGTAGTTATATCTGTATATAACGTATTCAAACTGTGAAAAAGAAAGAAGAAGAAGAGAAAGATAAGAAATCATGGTTTTAAAAGTTTAAGTCATAAAGCAATAACGTTTTAATGCAATGACTCGTGCACTCATATAATCGACCTCCCTCGAGAATTATATAAATGATCCCAAGACTCAATTTCTTTAAATTGATAAGCCAACCTCTTGGCTAATTCTACTGTTAGAATTCTTGGTCGATAGATTTCAGTAAATCCTATCTATTAGTCCACCATACCTTCGAGATATTACTCGAACCATAATGTTGAGATAAACTAAGTCGACAGCCACTACTTACCCAACGTAGAAGGGGTCATATTATGCCTACCGACGAAGAAGGGATTCATAGTGGTTCGACTTATAAAGACTAATTCTCAATTTCAGTTTAAGAGGAAGATCCCATCAACTCATTTTAATTCATTTTAAGTGAACTAATATCTAGCATTTACGTGAATGATTAATTTGAGGTGATAGCCCTAAACGAGTGACATCCGTATGTCTATGAAAAAAAATGCAACTATATGATCCATTTTCATGCATATTAGGTGGTTTGGTTTAGTTTAGGCGGAATATGATGCTACTAACTAACGTGAATGCAATGAAAACAGTAAAAGAAAACGCAAAAACGAAAAACACCTAGTGTGGCCTATCCCTATGAAAATAAAGACAAATACAAAGTGGAATCCATCCATGGAACCTAAACTTGTCTTCATTCTTCATCTTGGGCTTTAAGTGGGAGTCCATCTTGAATCTTCAACTTGACTCTTCTCAAAATTACAATTTTGAATTACAAAAATAAACCTATTTACATTCTAATTCAAAATATGCCAAAATTAAAAAATTTACAATATTGAAGATTCGAGATCTCAAAATACAACCAAAATTGTGTTTCCTTCATTACGAAAACACAACTTTCTAAGGCCACACTAGTAAATTACAACCGTTTGTACAAAAATAATGCGTAAAATCAACCATTCATTCAAACATTCATTCACAAACATAAATAAATAGCATCAACTAAACATAATAAAATCAATGCATACAAATTGATTAAATCCAAACCACCCTTTTTAAATGATTAAAATTATGCAACAATTCCTTAATTGTTCATAATATCTTTTAATCAAAATATAATCCAAATCAATTTATATTATCGGTATAACATAAATTCGATCTCAAGATATTTTAAACTGCTTTAAAATATTAGGTATCATATTTATTATGAACTACTTCACAATAAAACAAAACATATTATCTTTATAATATAACAAAATATTGTAAAAACAATAATTTCCAAAATAAAATAGGAAACCGAAATTAATTAAAAAAAAAAAAAACAATATTACGGCCCAAAAATAAAATTGCCGTTTTTTTTTTTTTTTTTTTTATATTTTAAATAAAGTATTCGGCCAATAAAAAAAAAAAACAAAAACAAAATTTTTAATGATGTTAATTCGGCCAAAACAATGAAAAATAGAATTAAACTGTTTTAATTCGATTATGCTAGTAATTAGATCGATACTAACTCAATTTTAATCCGTATTAAACATTGATTTAAGAGATTCAATTTAACCTTTTAAATTAAACAACTTAAAACTGGTAGATCTAATGAATAGCACACAATATGTTCATTAACATATAAAATTTTGATCCTTTTATGTTTTAATTCAATCGGTATTGAAACAAAACTAATACAAATTCATATAAGATAATTTTAACAACTTAAAACATCGATAATTATGAATTAAACGGACCAAAACCAAGCCAAAATTTTTCAAAAACTCACGGCCTACTCACAAAACAATTCGGCCATCTCAAAAACTTGTTTAAAAAATTATACAAAATCGATTTTTATGAAAACCTTATAAAAATTTCATGTGCCCTAAGTCTCTGATACCACTTGTAGGTTTATATCCGTATATAGACCATTAAATTCACAGGATTATAATGAAAACTTTTATAAGATTTAAAGTCATAAATAGAAATTGCATAATAAAACAATAAGATTTAGAATTAACCTTTTAATTCTTAAGAATTGGCCTAAGATCAATACCAAAAGTGTGGTATCTCCTAATAATCTCACCCAAGATGTGTTGAAATATGCCCTTGAAATTGCTAGAAGAATAGAGAAGAAAAACTGATTTTTCTCTCAAAGTTTTGTGTTTTAGTTGTGATGAAAAATTAGGAATGAATTGATTAGGAAATTAGAGAACAATTAGGAAGCAAATATACTCCTCTAATCTCCTCAATTGGGCCGGCCACTATCTCTTTATTTGGGGAGATTTAGTTCTCCTCAAATACTCTACTTGTTGACCAAGATACAAAGTGTATCGGGACAGAATGTATCTGGACACTTTTCTCTTGGTCATTTTAGCTTATAGTATAATGCATTTTATTACTAGTGTCATCTGAATGGACCTACTATAATATATTATAAATATCCTTATATTTATAATTTACTAATTAATTATAACGGTTTATATTTAATTAGCTTGCATTACACACAATAATTAAATATAACATTTTATATTCAATCTACGAATTACATTTAATTCGACTCAGCTAAAATTATTTAATCGAGATTAAATAAATAGGTTCACCATTATCTTGACTAACATTTTAGTCACTAACATCATCACATTTGACTAACCTTTTAGTCAACCACACTGACTAACCTTTTAGTCATAAAGTAAGGCATCGATATGATCATTTTCTCAAATAATCACATCTCTCAAACACATCCTTTAGGTGTGACTCTTAGGGACCAGTTGATCATCGCCATCTGTATGACAATAACGTCAAACTTATCTAGCAAGCCAACCGTTATTGATAAACGTTAATCAACTGATTAAATACAAAATGTACCCTGTGTACCTTTAGAGATTTATTTATGTTATTGCACTCACTGTGGAGGACACTAACCCCAACAACTGCTCCCCCTACTCCATCAACCTGGCCTAGCGCCAAGGAAACGCTGCCAAAGCAACCTCTAGGAGCAAAATCAAGCACTTCTGCCTGGCAACTCTTGTGGGATTCGCCAAGGCACCGCAAGGCCCTTCGCCGAGCCCTACAGGTCACTCCGGTGGCAGGACAGATGCCCCCGGCACAATTTGTCAGCCACATCATCCGGGACTGGCTACCGGGTGCTATAACTTTCTCTAACGCGGACCTTCCGTCGCCAGGCGCGCCTGATCGAGCACTCCACATAACCGTAGACTGTCGAGGCATGACATTACCCGTTACCCTAGTCGATAACGGTTCTTCAGTCAACGTCCTACCTCTTGCGACCGCCATTAAACTGGGGTTGGAGGAAAATGACTTCACGCCCTGTTCAGACAACATGGCAGCATACGACGGTACACTCCGTAGTGTAAAAGGCATCATATCTCTATCCGTCAAGACAGGCAGTCGTGACGAATCGAATTCGGATCATGGACATTCCTCCAACATACAACATGTTGCTGGGCAGACCCTGGAGTCACGCAACCAGGGCTGTTTCATCAACTCTGCACCAGAAGGTTAAACTACCTTTGGACGACAAAATTGTCACCGTCAAAGCCTCGAACTTCCGAGCAACCCTCCTACAATTAAGAAAGCATCAACGAATCCGCTAATGGCGCAGGCGGTTTCAATTCAAGCATCTACGGCTAGGCTTTAGGGTCCCACGTCATCGTGACGCCCGGTCTTCTAAGCCCACCAGGACACACGATTGCATTCCTAAAGTAGTAGACCTAGTTTAGGACTTTAGAGTTTGTAGGTTTGTCCCAAGTTTTATAGTCTGAGCAATTTTCAAATGTAACTGCTTTTAACAACATTAATGACAAGAATGTTTTCGGTTACACTTTGCCTCGTTTTGCCTCTTTACTTTTGCACATTCTCTTTTGCACACTCTAACGTTTGCGATAACATTAAACAAAACAACATTGCATTTTATAAATACATTGCAGGCACTGTTTCCAGACCTAAACAGCCTCCCATCCCTGAACATGTAACAACCGTCAACACCAAAACACCCCAGAAACCCAGAGAATTACCACTGTGACCTTCCCCAAGCACAGACAAAAACATACATCCTCCAAGCTACTTACAAAAATCAACGGCACCCTCATCTGGTCTCGCAAAGATATACCCGTCTTTGACCAAACACCCCACAACAACAAAAGCAGGGCATCAAGCCCATCGAATAAAAAGTCACAACACATCGTCCAAGCCAACAAAAACGCTAACTGGACATCAAACACAATCCCAGCCACAAAGAAGAACGGCAAAATCTCAGTATACACTGGCTCACGCAACCTAAACAAAGCAAGTCCAAAAGACAACCTTTTGCACATTGACGTCCTCGTCGATAACACCAAAAAAAAAAAAAAAAAAAAAAAAAACGACGCAAAAAGACTCCACAATCAGTCAGGTGTCCAACCACCACGATCATAATACAGGAATACTCCTATTAATCACAAAAGACAACCACGCACCCCTCTCTCAAGGCTTCAAAGTCACCACTAACACCACAGCGTACGAAGCACATGTCTACGACCTACAAGGATCCACAGACACATTACCCAACCCTTCATCCCCGCTAAACAAACCCCCACACATCCAAATACTACCCATTGGCACAAAACAGCGCAATAAACCCGCGTATACTCATGCTTCCAACTAGAGCTGGCAAGCTTGACCCGACCCGAGTGACCCGACCCGAACCCGAGCAAAAACCGACCCGATTGACCCGAAAATATTGTGACCCGAGAACCGACTCGACCCGACCCGATGACGACCCGTAACCCGACATGACCCGATAATCAGTGACCGAACCCGACCGGACCGACCCGATGATGACCCGCCCCGATATCGACCCGACTAAATTGACGACCCGATAATTATTAAGCTTAATTTTATTGGATTTAAAGCAAATTATTATTTAGAATGATATATTTGACTTAATAATGAAGTAATTAAATAAAATAACGATCAAAATACTTATTTTAGTGGTTAAAAATTGAAATAATTCGATAAAATCGCTGACGACCCGATAATGACCCGACCAGGCAGGCAGGCAGATTACACTATTTGACCCGATATGACCCAGGCAGATGACGACCCGAACCGAACCCGACTCGACCCGAAAGGGCACTTTGACCCGACATGACCCGAACCCGACATGACCCGACCCGACTTGACCCGACCCAAACCCGACCCGACTGACCCGATTGCCACCTCTACTTCCAACCACACTGGGGGCTGAACATACAAAACCCTGATATCAAACCATTCCCAACTACAAAACAACCAACACCCACGAAGCATTCTGCAATGTATTTATAAGATGCAAACAGACAAAATGTTAAGAATCGCAACTCACGGGCCGGTATGCCCTTAAACGTGCAACTCCATCAAAGCATTTCACGGACCGACATGTCCTTAAACGTGTACAAACACAATTCTACGGGCCGGCATGCCCTTAAACATGCACCCTCTACAAACACAATTCTCTGGGCCGGCATGCCCCTAAACGTGCACATTCAACACAAAATATAACTCTGAACTACGCCGGTCTGATTCTACTCACGTGGATACGTAGGCAGCTTTGCGAAAAGCGCGACCAATGTTCAACACAAAACCGACGCGCCCAAAACTCAAAAAGGTCGAGGACACAGTCAGCACAAAGCATCCGTCTGAAAACCCAAAGGGTTAAAAAGACGACATTCAGCACAAAACGGCACGCCCAAAGCTTAAAAAGGTCGAGGGCACAGCCAACACAAAAATGACACGTCTGAAGCTTAAAAAGGTCGAAGACACAGTCAACACAAGCACAAGATCATTATCCAAAGCTTAAAAAAGTCGAGGATATAACTCTTTTTACAAAACAGCAAACGAGGCGAACGTAAACGGAAACGTTCATTTCATTAACTATAATCATAAGCAGTTACGTTTTGGATTTTCCGTCTCTAGAGCAAAAGACAAAACTACGACCTCTGATGTCCCCTTAGGTCTTAGGAATGACAAAGCAGACTACAGCGTCACCAGGGTTTAGAGTTGACAACGAACAAGGTTCCTTCAACGCCTTCAGCTGCACATGTTAATCTCGACATCCCTACTATTCCCGGATCACGGATTACAAGCAGAGACGACAGCTTTTTGACACTTAAACACCAAGCACCATCCTCTCAGGCAACGCACCGCCCGACCGCAAACCCTCGCCATTACGGCAGCTACACCCCTTATGCACCTAAAACACCTTACCCTACTCAAAAGAACGCAGCCGTGTACCACATCACCTCGTTTTACATCCCAACTTTACGTTTTTTGTTTTTCACATTCAAAAAACCCGTCATCCTCAAACACTCTTTCAGATCCACGCAAATTATAATTCTCGCATTTTGCAACTCATTTTTCAAAAAGCACAATTTTTACATTGAACACTTTTTGCAAACTGCATACATCATTTTGTCAAAACACGTTTTACGCATGTTTTCACATAAAGCACGATGCATTATTTTCTTAAAACTGCATTTTCACGCATTTCGAGGTACTTGATCTCAATCGAGATCCATATCCTCGCACGACTAACAATACATTGCAGGTCTCAAAATACAGCCGCAAGCAAGGTCAGCCGACGACTCCATCCGTCTAGCGGCGTCCATTCAACGATACCAACACAAACCATTCCAAAAGCAGCTTCAACGAGTTTGACTAACGTTTTACGCTAAAAACTAAGTCAAACTGGGGGCTAAAATCAAAAGCAGCTACAACAAGTTTGACTAACGGTTTACTCTAAAACCTAAGTCAAACTGGGGGCTAAAATCAAAAGCAGCTACAACGAGTTTGACTAACGTTTTACACTAAAACCTAAGTCAAACTGGGGGCTAAAATCAAAAGCAGCTACAACGAATTTGACTGACGTTTTACACTAAAACCTAAGTCAAACTGGGGGTTAAAATCAAAAGCAGCTACAACAAGTTTGATTAACGGTTTACACTAAAACCTAAGTCAAACTGGGGGCTAAACTCAAAAGCAGCTACAACGAGTTTGACTAACGTTTTACACTATAACCTAAGTCAAACTGGGGGCTAAAATCAAAAGCAGTTACAACGAGTTTGACTAACGTTTTACACTAAAACCTAAGTCAAACTGGGGGCTAAAATCAAAAGCAGCTACAACAAGTTTGACTAACGGTTTACTCTAAAACCTAAGTCAAACTGGGGGCTAAAATCAAAAGCAGCTACAACAAGTTTGACTAACGTTTTACACTAAAACCTAAGTCAAACTGGGGGCTATACCATATAATAACCAGTCATAATACAGATTCACAAAAATCAGGATCAATTTTTTCTTTTTCCGCAAAAGTCAAACAACCAAACACCAAACCTCTTTTACGAGTTACACAAAAACACACTTTTACGAGCCCAACAAAAGCACCAAACCTCTTTACGAGTCAAACAAAACACCTTAACCTCTTTTACAAGTCAAGTAAAGCACTAAACCTCTTTTACGAGTCACACAAAACATCAAGCCTCTTTTACGAGTCAAGCAAAGTACTAAGTCTCTTTACGAGCCCAACAAAAGCACCGAGCCTCTTTACGAGCCCAACAAAAGCACCGACCCTTTTCACGAGTCCAACAAAAGCACCGAGCCTCTTCTACGAGTCAAATATATGAACACACGGCCTCTTACACAAGTCGTACACTTGTTACGAGAATGACATTGAAGCACAAGCACCAGATCAAGCACGCAGCAAGCATTCAACACACAAAGTTCGGCAAGACTACAAAACGCCGTCAAGAATCATTCAACATCAGCAAACGTCTCAAGCAAAGCACCAACAAGTAGCACAAGCAAAGCACCGTCCAGAAGCACCGAAGCAACACGCAGGCTGGCATGCCCCTAAATATGCAGGACCGTCATGTCCTTAAACATGTACCGTACCTCCCCTCATTTCCCGGCACTAAGTCCTCGTCTCTCCCCGAGACACACACTTAGCGCCGCCAGGTAGTATCGAGACTGTAGTGGTCCGGATACTATCTTTTAAGTTTGACTAGCGCTTTAGTCCAAGCTCAGTCAAACTGGGGGCTCTGTAGATACCCGTATCCGTACCCCCCAAAAACAACCCGATGATGAAAATGGACTTTTATGCATGTTTTATAATTAGACGAAACGGTACAAAGTGTCTAAAACATTTTAGTCGTTTTTAACGTATTAATTTGAAATTGCATATTTTATAAAATTGAACATTAATTTTGTCGTTCTATGTCAAGGCGAGAAGTACGACACGATTATTCACTCACAAAAAGCAACCCACAAAAACGGCCTCACAAAAACAACCCACAACCTACAAAAATACGCACCCGAAACGAGTCAACACGCCTCTCGAGTCACTTTTTCGTAAAATCAAATTTTACGACGTTACAAAATAATACCACACAAAACAATCGTATTTCGAGCCAAAATCGAAAAACACGACAAAAACCGATGACGCGAAACAAAGCAAAACCAAAAACGTCAAACTTTGGTCCAACGGACCAAAGCTTCAGCCCACACACAAGACATGCTGGTCCAAAGCATGTATCCTCGACAAAACACAAGCCCAATCAATCACATACGTCAAAACACAAAAAACGCCCAAAAACAACCCAAAACAAGTCGTAAGTGAACAAACGACTTGAAAACAAGTCGCTGTCAGCCAGACGACTTGTTTCAAGTCGCTGTCAGCGGCGACTTGTTTTCAAGTCGCTTGTTCACAGGCGACTTGTTTTACCCTAAAACCTCACCGACGACTTGTTTTACCCTAAAACCTCACTGGCGACTTGTTTTACCCCCTAAAACCTCACTGGCGACTTGTTTTGAGTCTTGTACGAGCTCCACCTTTCCCCTATATATACCCCCTCATTCATTCACAATAAAAACACAACATTCACTCCTCTCTCTTAATACTCTTATGCATTTTCGAATTGTCGTCTTTGCATTTTAAGGTAAACACTTTACCTTCGGATTAGACTCGGATAAGGGTTACATTAACCCAACCCGATATTGGCATAACGAACCCGTATTCGTAATACGGTTGTAGTAATTCGGATTCCTAATCCGTCTAAACCCCGCCAATATCGCATAAACAAACGACTCACTATCGCTAAAGCAAACCGACGTTACATTTTACATTTATGCAAATTCTCATTCATGCATTAAATATTGACTAAACACGGATTCGACATAAACTTGTACCGTTTCAACTAGTCTTTTAAACATGCAAAACTGAGGGTTTTCAAAATACTAGAATTAGACAAAAGTCGGAAAATAACGTTTTATATTAATTCAAATCAATGAATTAATTATTTTACGTATATTTCCTATAGCAAAACGTCATGACTTGACGATTCACATTCATTAGTTTTGCATTATTATCGAGTCATTATTCGCACTTGTACGTAGCGTTTTATTTAGCTCAAACATCGAAATTAAATATTTGTTTTCAAATTAGTAAAGACTACTTTACGTAGGCTTTTTGATTTCAGTTTTTTATTAAACATTTTGATAAACTTTCGAAAGGTAACCTTGCCCCGAATCCTCTCTGGTTTCACAATAATCTTAGAAGGATAGGTATCGACGCGCCTTGAATTCTAAGACTCGTGTCTTGTAATTCAAGACGCGTTAAAAAGGTCCCAAATTCCTTTAAAATTTGGTGGCGACTCCAAATGCAATTTTAAAACGATTTTCAAGTTTTATAAGCAATGATTTCCCCTATAGCAATATTCGCACAAATTTGCACTTATGCAATTTTCTCGCGTAGCGCCTTGCTCCCAAACGGGCGGGCCCGCGCGAGGCGTCGAGGAGGTTTCCGGTACCTTCACTATCCATGGTAAGACATCCAGATTTTTGTCTATACAAGGTCGAGGATGAAAGCAATAATAATGAACACGAGGCTGATGAGGTGGGTACTTCTTGATGATATGGTCGGTTTGAGTTACTGTTATTTGCTAATGCTGCTTGTGTAGTTTGTGATGTTGTTACTGTTATTCATGCTGATGATATGAACACGACGTTGTGTTGTTGTTTGGGCTGCTTTAAAGCTTGTATTTCGGACTTTATTGTATTTTGAATATGTATTTCGGACTTTGTTGTCGTTAACCCGATTCTACATGTATTTTCGACTTTATTTTCGACTAGGGCTTACAATATGTATTTTGGACTTGGGTTTACAATATATGTACCCTTTCTCCGATTCCATCAGAATTAACACACACGCAATAAGAAAGGACAACCCAACGGGTATGACACCGACGTTGTCATCTTATAGATGTTCGTTTTGTATGCCGAATCCACGAGAACAACGTGTGGGTATGCATGAAATAGTTTTACGGCTTTCGGATGGCACATGAACACGTGAATGAGCTCGTGCGTCAAAGGGTTTGTCTCGTACCAATGAGCATAGTTAGCATCTACGGCTAGAGCTAACATTTGTTGTGCGGGATTTCTATCGCCTTTTAATTCTATCCGAATCTTACATGTCACGTTGTAAATTTGTTTACTTGAGGGTTGAGGTTTATCGGGACTTTTTTGGTGAAGCCCTGTTTTTATGACTCTAGGTAAAACCGAAGAACTATATTCTTGTTTAACAAACGTTTTCTCATTTCATAATAACGATGTTCATCTTTGTACTTTGTTAAGGCATGGTTGTGAGATCCAAATGTTTCGGCCGTCACAATATTCCAAAGTATCACTCGTTTATTATCAACCCAATGGTAATTTTGCACGGCTCTAACATGAAACGGGCATTCACATTTTTGCGTTTTTGGCTTCTTTTTTGGCATTTTAGAATCATATACAACCTTGCTTCGTCCGTACCTACTACATCGAAAGTAGGAAGCCAATAATTCAGGTTGTCGTCGATTTTTAGACCCATTATTTGTTTTCACCAAAACAAAGCCATTATCGCAAGCGATTTTATTTGCCCATTCAAAAACTTTATCCCGATCCACAAAACATTCTTTAGTTACGAATAAATGGTTATAATCAACGTTGTCGCCACCTAAGTGCTCAAACGAATCCTGTAGATATCGTTAAATAAATCGTTAAAACTCTTTAATTTACACAATACATACAGAATACGTCACAATGATCCATCCATGGAAGGGGCCTTAACCTGGACGTTCTTCCATGGATGGACGAACAAATTCATTTTCTACCCGTGGTCTGGGTTAAAATCTGGATGTCTGTCCATGGCTAGACGTTCATATTCATACTTTTTACCGTCTTAGTCAATAGGATTCATAGTTGGTCCATAGGTAGACTTTCGTATTCATACTATTTACCGTCTCAAACAATAAGATTCATAGCCAGTCCGTGGGTAGACGTTCATATTCATACTATTTACCGTCTCAGACAATAGGATTCATAGCCCCTCCATGCATGGTAGGCCTATGAATCTCTATGTCCATTTTTACGGGTTCCTTTATTTCGGCACATCCAAATACACTACCAAATCTTATTTTCCACCATTATTATGACTTTAAGATTCCATCTTTACCTTAAACTCATTAAAACTAACCTATTGTTCAATATTGTTCAACCAAAACTAACCTATTGTTCAACGTTGTTAAACCAAATTATGTGTGTAAAGTAAAACTAAATCTAAACATATAATGTATGACATTTGTTATAAGTTAGTTAGCTTACCACCGATTTGGCATCCGACATTGATTTTAATCTTAAAGTTCAAGTCTTTTACTATTGTTGATTTGTTAGTTAGATTTTAAGTGTAAAAAATTTGAATATTTTTTTTGAATTTTTTGGATGAAAGTTGGAAAATTAGGGAGAAAGGGAGAGAGAAGACAGAATTTGGGAGAAGAGAGAGAGAGAGAGAGAAAGGGCAATTTGGTAATTTACACAAAGAAAACGTCGTCGATTCGTAGTAAAACGTCGTCGATCTAAAGTAATCGGATTTTATAATCAAAGAGCCGTACTTGAGCCTTAATTTTCAAATCCGACCCAACACCATTAAGAGCCAGTTATGGGCCTTGAAAATCGAGCAGACGTAGCGAGCGGCCCAGTGGCCACCTCTTTTAAGTATGGACTAAGGGTCTGTTCTCCTCATCTTAAGTTTTTCTCTGGTTCAAAAACTTCAGATAACTTAAAAAAACTTCAGATAACTTCAGAAAACTTCAGATTACTTCAGACAACTTCAGATTTTTAAATAAATAAATTAACTAATAATAATAATATCTAAGTTATATATAACATTAATATTATTAATAATAGTGATAATAATATTATTAAGAATAATAATTATAATAATATTGATAATAGTTTGAATAAAAATAAGACCAATCCAAAACTATTTTATAGCAAATCATAAATAAAAATTAGTTCAAATTAAATATATAGACTGTTAATAAAACTTTCATAAATATTTATCCAATATTAATGAAAATAAATGCTAAAATTATTTATTTATTTATTTATTTATTATTATTATTATTATTATATATTGCTTGCTAAATTTTTCTAAAAGAAGATAAATTTAGGCGAAACTTTTTTAAAAAATAAAATAAAAAGTAACAAATATAATAACAATTATAGTTACCATAATTATATTAATAACAATAAAAATAATAAGAATAGTAACAATTATAATAATTACTATTATTATTATTATTTATTATTATTATTATTATTATTATTATTATTATTATTATTATTATTATTATTATTATTATTATTATTATTATTATTATTATTATTATTATTATTATTATTATTATTATTATTCCAAAAATACAAATTCTACGGTGAGGTTGTCTCATTGTATGAGACACCCAAAAGTAATTAGATTATTCTTGAAAAGTAACGTAAATTTTCAAATTGAAAAGTAACCCCATCGTAATTCAAAAGTAACTTATTATATTAAAAAAGTAACTGAAAGTGCTAAGGATAGAAAGAGAAAAAAACTAATCCTCCTTTTAAATCGCCGCGCGCAAACCTCGTTATTGTCAACCTTACCCTCAACAACTATCAACCATCAAATCAAAACCTTCGATTTGTGATTATCACCTATGTTAATACGTTTCCTAATAAGCAGAAACCCCAACGGAAAGAAGGATGGTCGTCGATTGAGAAAAGAGGAACGTGAAAGGTTTGATTCTTGTGATGGTCGGACTCCACTCAGGTGGTGGTTGCGGTGGTGTTCGGCGAGTGCTAGTGATCGTGAAGTTCGATTGGTGGTGGTAGTCGTTGTGGAGTGTGACGGGTGACGGTGGTTGCGGTGAAGTTCAATTGATGGCGGTGGTTGCAGTGGATTTTCGACAGGTGATAGTGGATGTGAAGTACGACTGGTAGTCGTTGTGGTGGTGTTTGACCGGCGGCGGCGGCGGCTGTGGGATCCGATTGGTGGTGATGGTTGGCGGTGGAGTTCAACTCGTAACAATGTCGTTGAGGTTGGAGTTGTGAATAAGATGGTGGTATATCTAATACAATGAGTTAGAGTAAATAAAGATATAATAATTGTGTTAAGATAGGTGTCTTATTGTATGACATAGCCTCATACTAGAATTACTCTTTCAAAAATACTTCAGATAATTTCAGATAACTCCACGTAACTTAAGACGGCTCGTAAAACTTCGCACGGTTATAATGCGCTCTGTGAGTAGGGAGGAAATAAAAAGAAAGAGAGAAAGGGAGGGGGTGGGGATAGGTGAAGGCGTAAAAGCCACGTAGCTGCATAAAATTGCAGCATAGACAAGCTCCCTTCAATCCCAATCATCATCATCATCATCATCATCATCAAAATTAAACATAAAACCTCTCCTCTTTTGTTGCTTCTTTAATCACTTACTACTCATAACTCATTTCCTGCGAATTGAATTTTTGTAATCTCATTCAAATGTCATTCAAATTTTGTAATCACTTATCTCCAAGGTTCCTTCCTCTTCTTCTTCTTCTTCTTCTTCTTCTTTTCTGCTCATAAATTAGCTTCAATTTGCTATTTTGTTTTTCATTTTCTTTTATTTTTGGATTTGAGAACTGAATTTTAGTTTCATGTTGTTGCTGCAATTGTTGAAAATGAGTTTTAACAATTGGAAACCAAGATTTGATGATTTTCGAATCATCAATGTTGTTCATCTCTACTGTTTCTTTGTTTGATGTTTGATACTTGATATGTAGGATATCTTTCATTATATTGGCAGCAGTTCTACTCATGTTGAACTGTTTCTTTGACATTATAATTTACACTGACCATTTTGTCGCGTTCGTTTTTCATATTGGCAGCAGTTCTACCCAGTTGTTTACACACAAATCAAATAAAGTTGAGATTTTGTACAGAATTGTTGACTCGGATAAGACGTTTTTCAGACGTGCAAAGCTTGAGAGCGGAAAGTTTAGGGTTCGTTGTAGATATTCAACTGTTGAGAAGCTAAATATATTATCTAACAAGTTTAAAAGAGCTGGGAACATTGTTCCATCTGCTTCTGCTGATGATGGTATAAAGGTCAATGGGAATCCTGAAGCTAGCACAAGCAGAGATTTTGAGGCAATGAGAATTAGACTTGATCAAGCACTGCAAAACGAAGACTATAATGATGGACTTGTTCAATCTTTACATGATGCTGCCAGAGCATTTGAGCTGTCCATTAAAGATAAAACTTCATTGTGGTTTTCAGCACCGTGGTTTGGTGTTGACAAAAATGCATGGGCGAAGGCGCTTTCTTATCAGGTTGCCTAAATCAATCCATTATACTTTTATGAGACTGTTTGTGTGTTAGCATTGCGAGTATGAGGATTTTTTCATAGCAACAAGGTCAATCCGGTGTTGTTCGGTTTGTAGTTTGCATTCATTAACTTTCAGTTTTCATTACAATGTTTAACGGGTTTGTGAATTAATCATTCAGGCATCTGTTTACGCTTTATTGCAAGCTGCACACGAGGTGGCATCACGTGGAGATATAGCAGATAAGGAAGTAAATGTTGTTGTCCAAAGAAGGTAGATAGTCCTTTTATTTATGTCTGATACTAAACGTTATCTTCTATCTTGATCCAATCTTCTCTTCTAATAAAATGTTACGGAATTAACCTTTAGATATAATCATAGAAAAACATATCTTTGGGAGTTTCAAACATGATTGGACCATTTTTCTCCCTTTCTATTTGGTTTTATAAAAATTTTGGATGGGGGAGGAGGCTCTGGTTAAAAGCCTATTCATAGATACTGCAGAACTGATTGATAGTTTTTCATTGCTACTGTTATTTTCCACAGGCAGTGTCACTTTACTCAAAACCAATCCGTGGCCGAAGGAATTTTTTCTGTTCTGTTACTATGTATTTATATCAGTTCCATAAATCTTCACTTCTCTTTATTACGGTGACAAATGGTGTTAGGCTGACAAAGAAAACATACTTGGAATGTTAACAATTTGCGATGAGGAAGCCGGGAAGGAGATACCGGTTCAGGCTAAAGTGGCACATATGCATGTACCTGATTCAAATTGGCTTCTGTGGTTTTTAGTACTACTATTTTAGGTGGACACTAAAAAGTTACTCTGTGTATGTGAAATTCAAAAACTTCTGAACTGAGGAACCCTCCTATGGCCCTATCTAGCACAATACAAATCATATGTTTCTGATTACTAGAAAAAATTACTTTGTAAGAAAAGATCTAGATTGATGGAAAATTCACAATCCTTGGATAAGTTAATAAACATTAAACTTAGTTTTTGTCATTGGCTGCTATAGTTTATAACTCATTTGGTGCTAAGTTTAATGAGGCAATCACCATCAACATGGAAATTGTCCAATGCTTATGTTATTCCAGTATATGTTTATTTTGATGAATTTCTACCACCTACCTATTTATGATTAGCATGTTGAGATGAGAACAATTTCATGTTCCGTAAGATGAACGTGGCAGACGTGTGTATACCTCTGGATTTGTAGCACTCTTTCAAAAGTTTTTTTTTTTTTTTTTTTTTTTCTCTTTTGAATGTCTTCTTTATTGCTAAATTGAATCTTTCCTTGCTGCTTGAGTTCTCACTTACACTGACCTCTTTCTGGTGATGCAGCTTGTTACGGCTATCTGCTCCTTTGGAAAGCATTATAAGGGAGAAATTATCTGACAAGCAGCCTCAACTTTTTGAATGGTTTTGGGTTGAACAGTTACCTGTTGTGGTAACAACATTTGTCAATCACTATGAGAGGGATCCTCGTTTTAAGGCTGCCACAATGTGGGTGATCATCTTTTGTTTGTTTTGTGCACTTGTTGATAGTGTCTGATTCGGAAACTAAATAAATATACTCCGTATATAATATTAATACAAGATTTGCTTTTATCAGGTTTGGGAACAGAGTGCCACTTGGGTCAGGTAAAGCCGGTTACATATCACTCATTGTGCTAGCTTTGGTATGTTGCTCTGTGATAACGAAGCTTGGGCCAGCAAAGGTTTCTTGTCCACAGATCTTCTCCATGATCCCTAATGTTACCGGTGGTTTGATGGACGTGCTAGTTGGTCTTGTTCCTATACATGAAGCTTATCACACTACGAAGGAAATTGGTCTGCAGAGAGAATTCCTAGTCCATTTTGGACCTAGAGCGGCGGCTTGTGGGGCAACAGATGATTGTCTGTCAGACGAGATGATATTTTGGGTTGATCTTGTGCAGAAGCAGCTGCAAAGAGCTATAGATAGAGAAAAAATATGGTCAAAACTCACCACATCTGAAAGTATTGAAGTGAGTAACATTCAAAGTCATCTTTATGCCATTTTGAGTAGACAGAAATTTCTTCATGGGTCATCTTGAAAATGCCAGAATACGGCTGCGTACATCATTCATTTAACATAGTAAAAGTTGGATTTAGGCTCTTAGCAAACATCATCAAAAAGATACTCTGTGATGCTAAAAAAACGTACTTGGTCTGAAGCCCTGGATTTACTTTTAAATCTGTTGATTGTATTTTGTCAAGTTGAGAAAATTTTCCATCAGGTCACTGTAGAAGAAGTAACTCAAACTTTAGTCACCAGAGTAACTTTGTTCATTTCTTTTTGATTTCCTGTTGTGGGTCGTGATTAGTGATGCACTGATGCCTTATGTTAAATATCTTATCTTTGCCTTCTACATCTACTTTGGATGGGGTAATTGTCGCCATTGTACCAGTGTTGTGGTGTACCTTTCGTAGTTTGTCTGTGGATATGTGGTGATTTTTTTTATATTTCAACTACCTAAATGATTGTTGTTGGATTATTGTTGACTTGCTTATTTGCTATTGTGAACTTTCTGTGCCAACATAAAAGTTTGCATTGGGTTAGAGCTGATCTTCAGAGTTTCAGGACCATGATTACGTCTAGGTAGGGTTGATTTGTTATAGGAACAGAGCCTTTTGTTAAAACTAATGGTTCCTTATGAGCTACTTAATCGCTGATGAACAAGGCTTTAACTCTAACTTATGTTGACCGATTGTTCTTAAATACAGTCGTAATTCAGAAGTTCCTTTTACTAGAGTAGAACTTTTAACCATAAACATTTGTTTGTTGCACACTTGTACTTCTGCTACCCCTGAGGCATGTGAAGCATAGATAGATTCCGTCGTTTGTTGGCTCTTCATTGTTATCCTGCTTTGTTGGCTTGGAGTAGCAGTGGTGATATTGTTTCTGTCTCCCCTTTTCCAAGTGAGGTGAGTGAAGTAAACCATATCAGCCAGCTGATTACAAAGGTGCAGTTTTATTCAGTACTTATTTAGATATTGCTGGTCGAATTTGGGCCGTAGCAAGTAATGTGTCTGATGCCATGAACTGATATATGAACCTGGCACTAGTAGCATGATCAGCTTATATGAACAGTACATTTAGATTGAATTGACTTTGATTTGGATGATTTTACGTTTATTGGTGTTATGAGAATCGCCATCCTTGAGCAGATCAGCAAGAGACTCTAGTCTCTATATGTGTACAAGCCAACTTTGAATTGCAAGTTGTATTGTATCGATTTTGAAAGCACGAAAATGGTGCAAGGACCTTAGCGATCTCGTAGCATTCTTGATCAGTGATTGGTTACTAATTATTCAAAAAATGAGCGACCTTTGTTCTTCCTGCACATGCCACTTGAACTGTATCTGGTCTTTTGACACTCGTACATTACGAAAGCTATAACTGAATGAGGAAACAAATATGAGAAAAAATGTAGGTCTGGGAAAGATTGTGATTGCTAAAGAAGTCAGGAAAATCGTTCATGATGGTACATAAGCAGTTCTGGATTTTCTTGTACTTAAAGCAAATGCACGCTCAGACAACTATTGACTCGTTCTAAAGTTCATTAAGATTTAGTTGTGGTAAAGATTATAGCTACAGAATAATCCGTAGTGCCTACAAATTTGTTCTCCATTGATTATTAAATGCTCGAAAGTGATCTTGTGCTGTTTTCTTGGCTGATATCCAATACTTAATAGTTATATATATATATTTTTACATATTTTTAATTAAATACAGGTGCTGGAGAGGGATCTAGCAATATTTGGATTTTTTGTTGCCCTTGGCAGAAGTACACGATCTTTCCTTGCTGCTAATGGTTATGATAAAATTGATGAACCAATTGAAGGCTTCGTCAGGTCTGTCTTATACTTGATGTTTGATAAATTTCTTTCAATTTGTTCTGTTGCACGTTGGCCATGACTTGCGCATCATCTGGTGTTCGGTTTTTCCAGATACCTTATCAGTGGATGTGTGCTATATTATCCACAGCTCTCCTCGATCAGTTCTTATGAACTGTATGTAGAAGTAAGCATGCTTTGGTGTAATTATTTAATGAAATCCATGTAATGAATTTTATATTGAATCTGATATCCGTTTAATAGGTAGTCTGTGAAGAGTTGGATTGGCTTCCTTTCTACCCAGGTTTCAGTAACTTCTTCAAACGCACACATGGGAATGAAAACAAATCAAATGGTCCTCCAAATTCAGAAGCTGTAAAAGAAGCATTAGATGTTTGCTCAAGATGGATTCAGATCTTTGTTAAACATAGTAAATGGGTGGAAAACCCTTCCAATGTGAAGGCAGCATTGTTTATTTCAAAAGGGTAATAATGTGCTTATAGATTCTGTATCATTTTGTCTTCTTTTAGTGCAACTGAATTTTTTAATATTGTATGACTGTTTGTTTCTCCTTTGTTTAGGCTGGACAAACTTGGGAGCACAGTCGAGGAACTGGGCCTGCTAAAGTGAGTTTTGTTCTTACAAATATATTTACATGTGTAAACACATACAGATTTGGCTGAAAAGCTAGTATAGTTACGCATACTTTTATGTGGTTTTACCGTCTGTCTCATGGTTCTCTCAGAGTTAGCTACTGTTGTTTTATTGACAAAAAATAGATCAATTCATCCAACGCCCTAGAGGTGACCTACATGTGTCTTCCTCTAAATCCTCTTGCTAATGTCATCATAGAGAAGGAGCTTTTCTTGTGACATCTTAACAATATCTAGCATATAGGGATTCATCTTCCATCGTTAGATTTCCAAAGCTAGAAGTTTAAGTACAGACAGCTCAAAAAGTACAGGGGGACATCTAAAAAAGGGAAGTAAGAAGATCATAGGAAGACAAATGTATTACTGTATTGAAATTTAAGGAGTAGAGTTTTAAATTTACCCGATATATCGCATGTTACAATAATTGGAAAACGTACAGCGAGTCAGAAAAATAATTTACAAGTTAATTGGTAAAACATAAGCTAAAGCGTTCCAAGGAATATATTTTGCATCCTCGATCTAGATAAGAAGCTGCCTATTTGTTATGTATCTTTTAACCAGCCTTTGGGGTAGTCTACACCGAGGTGTTCAAAAGTTGGTCCGTACTGGTAAACCGGACTGACCCGGACCGAATATCATTAGGTCCGTTCCTCAGGCCCATAAATATATAGTGACTGGTCTTCGGTCCGGTCAAATACTGAAAAAAAAAAACCCACTAAATACCTTTATTTAGTGGTCCTGTCTGGTCAAAACCTAGATGTAAAGGGTTTTGGTCCGTTCTGGTCCACTTACCGGTCCGATCTTTGGGTTTGTAGTTTAGGGTGGTCTGGTCCACGGGTTCTTTAGGTCCGGTCCGGGATTGGACCGGTGAACACCAATGTCTCGTCTTCATGAAAAGCAAATTGAAATTTCAATGCATTAATATTAAAAATGACCTAAAAGCAACATGTGAGTCTTTGATATGAAGGACAACCTAGAGACAATGATAATATTAATAACAACAAAATTAGTTACTTAGTTGGGTGTAAATTTATGGTCATATTAGCACAACAACAGCAACATCAAATCCTTATTTCCAAAAAGTTTGGGGTCGGCTAACATGAATCATCATCTGGAACCGTCAATCCATTACTCCAAACATAGAAAAATAAGTTTTGAAAATCAAAGTTCTTTTCCTCTCCCTCGACATAATGTTGAATCTTGCATCTTACCCGTATTTATCTTAAATTACAAGTTTCATGCAGTCCGAGAAAAAGCGCGAAAAGCAACGCGAAAGTTTGTTTGGAGAGCGAGAGAAGCAACCAAAAGTTAATTAGAAGAGAGTTCATATTAATTGGATATCTTACAGAATTTTTTTCTTAGTTGTGACTAGGATGAAGATATGTAAGAGGAGAATATTTTGGTTAGTTCACTATTTGTCTTTTCTAGATAAAAGACAAGGTAGCAATCTTAGTTTGAAGAGGCGCAAGACGTACTGAGGCGTTAAGGGGCCGAGGCAATAAGGCGTAAAGCACAAGGCGAAGATGCGCGTGCATTTTAGAAAAAAAAAAAAAGGCAAAAATACATCATTTATGAGTTCTCACTAGCAAACATGTAAAGGAATAGAAATTGAGAAAATGGGAAAAAAGGAAGGGCAGATTCAGTTGAAAACGTTATAGACAGTACATACTAGTGTGTTAGTTAAATGAGCCTCGTCCAAAAGGCGCACCTAAAATGTACCAAGACGTTTTGGCTAGTGCCTCATCCAAGGCGCTCCTTAGGTGCACTTGAGGCACGCCTTTTGAAACTAAGGTAGCAATTGCCACATAATACTCTTAAAAGCATGCGTGTTTCTGAAATATCTGTATGAGGTAATAATCATTGTAGTTTACTTCTGGATCGTATCTTTTATCGTATGCAAAATTAGTTTTATTGATCTTTATTATTCTGTTTGATGAGACACATGTTGACTTGGTTACTTTCAGAATCACATCCCGGTTGATCAATACAATGTGTGCATCATATAGTTTGACATGATTTATGTAAATACATGGATTGATGATTAGTATGATTATTCATTTTGTACTTGTCAATGAACTAATTGTTCTTTATTTCTCAAATTTGTCTTTAGGGGTGGATTTGGTAGCGATCAAAATGCTCGGAGTGATGCATTGATTTCAAGTTTTAACTCTGGGGAGGACCCAGATTCTTTTGACAAGGTAATATATGTATCTTGATTGCATGCGTACTGTGCATAAATGTGACGTCATTAGCAAACATCCTGGTGGTTTAGTTCATAATCGCACAATTGAGCTGGGAGAATGAATTTATGCCTGTTGGGGTTATATGTTAGCATTGTCCTTTGTAGGTTTTTACTTGACTTGTGAAGAAAGTAGGAAGTATCTTGTTCTTTCTCTAATTGGTGACTACAATTCATTGTAGGCATTAGAAAATGTAGAAGAAGCTTTGGTTAAATTGGAAATGCTGCTCCAGGAGATGCATCTAGCTAGTTCTGGTCCTGGAAACGAGCAACTGAAAGCTGCTTGCTCGGACCTTGAAAAAATCAGGAAACTTAAGAAAGAAGCAGAGTTTCTTGAAGCGTCTTTTAGGGCAAAGGCAGCTTGTCTTCAGGAGGTATTGTTCTAATCTGTGTGAATGTTAGCATTCTTCTTATGTATTTGTCTCTGTTTCTTTATTACGTCTCATGGAGAATCAATTTCTTTTCGTGAAGCGCCATGTTATTTTCGTATGTGTGAATTTCTGATGGATTACTTGAACACTGTAAGAACCATGTGAGCTTAAAGGCACGGCAAATTGCTTCTTTTCTTCCTGTTTTGGAAATGGGAAATTATAATGTTAGTTGCAAGTGATCCATAGGTGAGTAATTGATGCGAAATGACGGCGGAAGTGGACATAATAATGTAATAAAATAGTAAGGGATAAACAGACACCAAGTTAGACCTATAACTTGATGAACGAGATTGGCTAACCAAGACCTATTGGTTCCAATCGAGTAACAATTAGGAGGCGCGTCCTAATAAGTCACCACTTTGGATCGTATGCAACAATCCAAATTTCACAAACAAACGTAACCCACGTTCTTTTGAGAGAAGTTTTTTTTTTTTTTTTTTTTTTTTTTTTTTTTTTTTTATTTCATTAAAATCTATTTTTCAAATGAATTACATCTAATTTATATATAGTAGAAACTTTAACTAAATATAATTAAATACGACTAAATTCATTGTTTAGATTCAATGAATTTTAAACTAAATATCATTAGATTCATATTTAGATTAAATGAATCTTAAACTAAATATAAATAAGTTCATTATATAGATTCAATGAATTTTAAATGTAATTTATTCATCCACCGTATACGTATCTGTAATGTAGTTGTTTATCTGTCACTATAATATTCTTTTTACGATAATCTTCCAAAGTACTTTTATAAGTTGTGGAAATTTTGTATTTCCAATTGAGAGGATTGGAGGTGCCTGATTTACTTTTATATAATGTAGTTGCATGATTATATCCTGGATTCCTTGATAATAACTCAGCTATCTTGGTCCAACTTTATTGTGCTTGGTTCTGGTCTTTTGTTTCTAGACTCTTGTGCTCTAGGGTGTCATCAACTACTTAGTCCATTGTGAAGTTGATGTTGCCTCGTAAAAATATTTGGCGACCTACAGAATGTGTACTAATAGTGGTTCAATGTCCCTGGTATCTAGTTTTTTGTGCACTTATATGTTGTATTGGCAAACCAGGAAAAAGATGACGTTGAATCAATCACAAAAAGTGAAGGAAGTGAATTTACAATAGGCCAAAATACAGGCCTGGGTGCTGTCAAGTCGGAAGAAAACAACAGGTATACAATCAGAGTCAAACTAGTTCCTAGTGGCCTGGCCTATTCGCTCTAACGATGTGACAAGATGTTATGAAGACTTCTCTGATTTTTATGGCATGAGGCTTTGTCACATTTTTAACTCCATGTTTTCGATTTTCAGTAATCCTGGTGGTTTGTGGGGCTTTTTTGTCCGCCCTTCGTTGAAGAAGCCTACCCGTGAATCTTCCAAGGTTGACAATGTTCCTGTATGCATCAATTTTCTATATCCTGTGACTAGTTACTACTTATTCATTATTCCCTCCATTCAAGTCCAATTGTATCCTTCACTATTCACAAGCTTAGGGGTGTGTTTGGATTGAGGGAAATAAAGAGAAAGGAAGGGGAGGGAAAGGGAGGGATTGAGTTTCTATCGTTTGGTTACAAAAAATGGAAGGAGGGAAATGTAGGGGGGGGGGGGGATTTGGAGGGATCCATTTTCCCTCCTCTAAGCCTAATTGGAATCCCTCCAAAATAGGCAAGATTTGGAGGGAAAATGGCAGGGGCGTCCTAAAACGATCGGAGGCCCGGTGCTTCGTAAAAAATGAGGCCCTAAAAAAAGTGGAGTGGTTACTCAGTAAAAAAAATGAAAAATACACTAGTGAAATGGATTTAAATTGATATAGCGTCATTGAAATTACTGTAATACTTCTAAGCTCTTGTTATTTCCATTAATCAAGTTATAAATTATAAATTATAAATACAATTAATCAACAAAACCTTAATTAAAAGACTACTGCATGATAAATTAGTCAAATTAATAAAAACAACTCATGCTAAAATTTGGTTTGAATTGGTAATCAAGCATTTGACACATCTCATATAATTAGACAAGAAAAATTACCTTATCTTACGATTTCTCATTTCAATTTCAACTTCATATGATTTTTGCTAATTTGTTAATTTCTTCTCAAAAGAAAAGTACTCCTACAGTAATTAGTTGGATTTTTTGTGTGGTTAATCTAATTCAAAGGAAGATAGAGACACAAAATATGATTGATAATTTGTAAGTGAGATTTGAAAATTTATTGTTGAAATTTAAAGTTAGAGTAATTAGATTTTTAATTGTTGAAATTCCAAAAGATATTTGGGGAAGGTAAATATTAAGGCAACATTTATGGCCATAATATTGGTTAAATCAACGTTTCCTTCAATTGCAATTAGTTTTTTTTTTTTTTTCTTTTTAATGGGTAGATTAGAATTATTATGAGATTGGGCCTAAAAATTTGGAGGCCCTGTTCCTTTGAACCGGATTGAACAGGGCCTTAGACGCCCCTGGAAAATGGTATCCAAACACCACCATTTCCCCTCCCCTTCCTTCCCCTTCCCTCATTTCCCCTCCCCTCCCTTTCCCTCCTATTTTGCTATCCAAACACACCCTTATGAATCAAAAGTCAGAACTTGAGAGTATCAGTTGCCAAACTTCCAACCGAATTTGGCCTTTTATATGCATTGACTGGGTGTGTTTCGATAGCAAAAGAGGAGGGAAAGGGAGGAGAGGGGAAAGGAGGAAAGGGGAAGGAAGGGGAGGGAAGATGGAGTGTTGATGTTTGGATACCATTTTCCAAATCTTGCCTATTGTGGAGAGATTTAGATTAGGCTCTGAGGAGGGAAAATGGATCCCTCCAAATCTCTCCCCCTTCATTTTCTTCCTTTCATATTTTGTATCCAAACAAAAGAAATTCAATCCCTCCCTTTCTTTTCCCTCCAATTCCGTCAATCCAAACACACCCTAAAAGGACTTGCATACGGGCACATGGCTATACTCTCTGTCAGTCTATGATGAGTATGCTCTGCTGTACCATTTTCCTTAATTGTCTAAGAGACGTTGCCTTGATCGACAATATTACCAGTTCTGGGATCAGAGAAAACCCGACATTTGAGGTCGAATCAGTGCTTCGATGATATTGGAGTTCAGTGCTTATGGTGGGGGAAGAATTTCTAGTTCGTCAGTGTATTCGCCCCAAGTTCTATGCTATTTCATTTTGTCTAATTGTTACATTAAAGAGAGGGAAGGAGAGATGATATTCTTTTGAAGAAGGAATCAGAGTACGGATGTTAGACAACTAGTTACAAGAGATTACAATTGAATAGGATGACTGTAGATGATTGTTGGCTAGTGATCACAGAGAGCTTACACCAATTTAGTGTTTTTTTGGTAACATAAATGTATGATCTCTACTATACTCCGAAAAGGGCTTTTTGGTGTGTAGAAATGCTTGCTAATTTTGTCTCATCCCATTCAATCTTCTGAACTCGTATTTTTAGGCTTTACTGTTGTTAGCTGCGCTTATTTTCATTCGAGTCCTTGCGTGGTGTCTTCTTTCGACTTTTTGTTTAATTTTCATAACGTGTCTTGTCTTTTTTTTAGCAGCTTTATTTACTAGGTATGTGTTTGATATTTTGCGTTTCTGTGATGCAGGAAGTAGATACATCATTTCAGTCATCTTCAGCCATAGATCCTGAAAAGTCAGATTCTTGTGAAATTCAGCGCTTTGAACTACTGAGGAGTGAGCTCATGGACCTTGAAAAAAGTGTTCAAAGAAGCACAAATCAGTCCCAGAGTGAAGAGGTATAGTTTAACATTTTTCACATACATTTTGGGTTGACATGATGCCATTGATGTTTCAATCATTTATGTTGTTGAGTCTTATAGGTTATCTGTTGTCAGCCATCCTTGGACTATGTTTATCCATGGTGGAAGACAAGGTCTAGGTTTAGGTGAAAGAATAAAAAATATAAAATAATCAAACATAGTGGGACTTTCTCTTGAATTGGGTGTGTAGGGGACTTTGTTCAATTTTTTGGGACCTTGGTTATATGTTTGTCATGTGTAAATAAAATTACTTTTATAATATAGGTGGGATAACCTAAAAGTAAAAGAGCGGTTGAGTGATGTGGGTGATTGATAAGTCTTGATAAAAGTATGACTTTGTTTTGGTACGCATAATAAAAGTAAGAAAAATTAGGGTGGGTCTTAAAAGCAGGATTATAAATAAAATATTACTTCGAATAATTTAATGTTGGACCATGGCGAGGAAGACTTATGGACAAACATAGTCTTATGGAATAGCAATCTGCTTGCATATTAGTTAGAGATGAAAGTTGGGTCGTGGGTTAGCTGGCCGGCACGGCCCGTCATGGCACGTGGCCCAAGTTGGGATGGCCCACGTTAGCCTCAAGCACGATACGCAATGGGCCATGGGTCGAGCTTGGGCCTTGTTTTTGAGGAAATGGCATGCCGAGGCACGACTTGGCCTGCCCCGCCTCAGGCACTACTCGTCCCGCCCTACCTCAAACATGACCCGCTTTAGGCACGCGGCCAACTTGTGAAGCGCTTGGTATGCTATTGGCCGCATTTTTAGTAAATTATAATTAATCTTTTATAAGTTTTTTGTATAATACTTCGTAAAATATACTCCGTAATATATTGAGATTTACGAGTCTTGGTATAAAATATTATATGTAACCATGTGTGTGTGTGTTGAAGTTTTGTGAGACCGATTACTTATAGTGGGTGTATGTGAGGTAATTAATGATTTCTGTATTTAATATTTTGTAAATTTTGAATTATTAATAATAAAAACTCGGTTTGTATATTCATTATTTTAAAATTAAAAATTGAGTTCGTTCAAATCTTTAAGCGCTGGAGTCCGAAATAGCTCGAGTTAAAAAAAATACACATGTGGGCAGGCACACCAATGGCCCATGGCACGACTCCAAAGACAAAGACGCCTCCGGGCCATGGGTCATGCAGGCCTTCATTTTAAAGACAAGGCACGGCACGGCATACGGCACGCTTAACCGTGCCTGGCGATGCCTACTTTTGATTCGGAATCATGCCGACACGTGGGCGCTTACGGCCTACTTCCATCTCTAATATTATTGTTGTTGTTAAGCAGTCAAATATTTTTCGAAGTATTTCCCCTTCCCTTTGTGTACATAATCCAATATGCTACTAGTTGGGTAATGTGATGTGAAGCTGATTCTGTCAAAATCTGGGCATCGTTGAGGGGTTGCGCACTCTTCTACGCTGCCGAATGTCTTTGGTGGGGTTAGGGTTTCAAATCTCAGTCACGGTCGTGATCGTGGTATCAGTCGCGGTATAACTATAGCGTACTCAACACGCTTGTCGCGGTGTAAATCAGTCATAAATTAGTTTGAAACATCGCTAATCTTAGCTCATAACGCGCTCATATCGGCCAATAGCAGTCCATAGCGGTCTGGGCCGGCCTAATTTTTTGGAATTTTATTTTTGACCGTGATAAAACATGATATCTGGTCATGGTGGCTTCCTTTTATGTAACGGTCGATATGTATCATAATGGCTGTTTTTAATACTCTGTACCCCCGTGGGGCCTTTGAGGTACTAGGGTTTATACTCCCTCTGTCTCAATGAGATAGCCCCATGGACCCACTTTTTGTGAGGAGAAAAGTGGGGTCATGGGGCTATCTCATTGAAATGGAGGGGGTAATATTAATGGCTGCAATGATTTTTTTATTTTTTTTTTTTTTTTTTTTTTTGTGTGTGTGTGTGTGTGTGTGTGTGTGTGTGTGTGTGTGGATTTGAAAGAGCACAGCATAAAATATTTGCTGTAATTAGTGCCTACTGGAATTATCATTGCAAAATATTCGTGTCTAAGTGAGTTTTTGTGTAATTAAATAGTTGTCTGCACCTCAACTCAAATCGGATATATGAATGCCTCATGTCTTCAAAGGATTTGTGGACGTAGTTCTTCGGGATAACTATATATGTCACCTCTAAGACATAAGAAATCTTCTATCAGTATGTTTGGGATAGCTGGAGCCTGGAGCTATAGTTCTGAAAAACTATCACTACATGGTTAGGATTTCTGTGTTTGGGATTAGATTTTGTTGTCTTAAACTCTGTTTAACAGTTGGTGACATATCCTCATTTTGTTGTACTGTGTTTGGCTTTCCTTCATTTTATATATTTCTGGTGATTATGCTTATGTCTAATGCCTTGCCTCAGAAAGTGTATTTTCTACTGTTTTCTTACATCTAGCTTTGATTTGCCGTTTAGCTTTGAAGGTATGAATGTTTTAAAGAATTATAGTTGTAAGTTCGTAACTACATCCATGAGGCAAATTTTGTACGGAGTAATTACTTCAATTTCATTCTACAATTGTTTTGACTGTAATTATATCTGTATAATGAATGACGGAGGTGTGTTCACCTTGTCAGGATATTGAGTCTATCAGCTTAGTTAAAGGCACTCAACTTGTGTCGGTTCAGAAGAATGGGAGCTTAATTGAAAAATCACTTGAAAAGCTTAAAGAGACAAGCACGGTATGAACTTTCCGCTTTGTTATATGCACACTGTCAGTCAATAACACATACTGCTTCTGCATCTATGACACATACTAGGAGTCAGAATGAAAATTTAACGATATATATGTGAGATACCTTTCAAAGTTCAACATTTGTACATGTACACATATATATTACTTGTAATTGGATTTCCCGTCGTTTTGTACAACTGAGAATTATTAATAGGGCATTTTGTAATATTCAATTGCCAAACTGTGGGCATGACCTATGTAAAGCTTTTGGGTTGATGATTGTATATTGCAAATATAATGTTGGACTTGACCAAATGGAGTAAATATAACAGTTGGGTAACATTAGGGTGCTTGTGAATTGGTTTTTAATCACACTCTTTGCCTGTTCGTTTATGTAGTACCTGTGGAACCCGGGGTGCGGGGACCCACAGTACCTTAATTTGTACCCACGGATAGATGTTTTTTTTATACCAATCATATTTTGGCAGGATGTTTGGCAAGGCACTCAACTTTTAGCTATTGATACTGCTGCTGCGACCGGGCTCCTTAGAAGGGCTATAATTGGTGATGAATTAACTGATAAGGAAAAGAAGTATCTTCGGAGAACTGCAACGGACCTAGCATCAGTCGTTCCTATTGGAGTTCTTATGCTCCTTCCTGTGAGTTAATAATTTTGGCCACTTTTACTGCTCAAGTAACATTTGTCAAAATGATGTTTTTGTAGATAGTTATACATTAGTTCATTGGTTTAGTATTGACTTCTATGGTGTTACCATGTAAATGTGAGGTCGGTTCCGAGTTCCGAAAAAAAAAAAAGAAAAAAAAAGAAAATCGGTACTGGTTTGGTTTTACAAGAATTTTATTAATTGGTTTTCTATCCGTAAGAATTTTTAGGGATCCAAGCCATCATCTGTGTAATGACTTGGGTCTTTCTCCTAATTGGCAGGTGACAGCAGTTGGGCATGCAGCTATGTTAGCCGCCATCCAAAGATACGTGCCTGCGTTGGTGTGTTGTCCTACATCCTTAAATCCAAATCAATTTTACTACTGACAGATAAACTCTTTTCAACTAACTAAACACTGTACACTCACAGATTCCATCGACGTATGGGTCAGAAAGGCTAGAACTGCTAAGGCAGCTGGAGAAAATGAAACAGATAGATACGGATGCTACCAAGCTTCAAGAAAATGACGAAGTAGCTCAAGATTCATGAAAACTCCTTTACTGTAATCTTTTCTTCGTAGAATCTTCTCTCTCTAATATGTGCATACATACAAATCTATTTCGTCCCGATTCTGAAGTCTTCCATTAGTAAATGCGCGTAAAGAAGTTCATTCCACGTGTCTGGGATTCCTGGAAGACACCAATGGCTACAGTCTTCTACAATCGACTGTTTTGGGATCGGCTCACGGTGAATGGAAGGATGTCCGTCTGATCTGAACTCCGATAGATACGTTATGTTCAAAAAGTTCACCTTCATTTCCGAAGCTTCCATTTCTTTGACAACTTCTGATATACACTGGTTGAATAGTGGATCCGCCTGAAGCTTTGTTTTGTTCTTCTCAGGTGACATGCTTTCTCTACAAGTACCGCCTGTATCCCACGTTCCATTCCTGCAAATTTCAATTTCATATACTCGTATGTAAATAATAGCAGACCTTTTTGTTTTTTTTTTTTTTTTCCTACATGACATTTTATCAATAGTTACGGAGTAAGCGTCAGCGTGTTTTACCTGAAATGTACCGGAGAGTAGCTTCGGAAGAAAATGTGACTCGTCTGTGGATTCAGCTTCTGTTCTGCCCAGGATTTCCAAGTCGTTAAGGATCGCCGGAATGCTTCCATATACTCCATTGTCACGTTTACTGTCTGCCCTTCCTGAAAATAGACGCCCCTGTAGCAAATACACCTGAATATTTTTTGTGCTACCATATTTACATTGACTAGTGATCTAACATTGTACTTAATAATGCCTACAATGATATCGTTTTTGCAATGTTTTTATATCATTTTCATATCGTCCCTAGTAGTCGATTAATTTCCTTTATCGTTGGCCTATTGAAATGAGGTATATATGACATTTATGTGTACAAACATTTTGGGAGCCTTTTCAAATCATATGAATGATTATAGAGGCAAAGGGGAAAATAGTGCGTAGTGCGCTTACGATCCAATGGTTTTTTCTTGATTCCACCAATGGCCGGCATTGAAGACGAACACGTTAGCCCCAGGCCATTTCTGAGAGTACCAATGAAGCTTGTCGAGCTTAATGGAGCCTCTGATTTGTCGGGGAGAGTTGGGAGGGGGTCGACCGACACGTACAAGGAAGGGAACGCGGTAATACTCGACGCTGAGGTTAAACTGCTGGAAGATGATGGAGAAGTAGCCCTTGTGCCTGGTGATAGGGATACCATTTGCTTCATAAATTGCAGTCTTGTTTGAAACTCCTTTGGACAACATGCAGAGTAAAGACTCCCACTGGTTTCTACCAATTGAGTCTCCTGCAAACACTATTCTTCCATTCCTTCTCCTCTCCAGAAACTCACTTGCATTGAATCTTGTCAACCCCCCCAAAACAAAACAAAACAAAGGCTAAGGCTCGTCAAATTTACTCTGGTGTATATGTCAATTAGTTCAGTTCAGTTCAATATAGTTAAGTTACTAACATAGACAGTCAATTAGTTTACTTTAGTTCAGTTCAGTTGGTGAGGTGTTGTGGCCCGTGTGAGCAGTGATTGGGGTTTCAAATCTATTTCGTTATTGATATTGCGAGTCTTTCTAATCAAACAAATACGTTCAACCAGGGGTAGTTATATGCTTCTTCGAGAGCAAGCTTAGATAGGCCAATAACATCGTAACGTCCCCTGAAACTGTATATGATAATTGTGATAAGCACAAACAATAATCAATACATGCGTACGTAACATGGGTATGGTGGTATCACTGGTATGGCAACTGCATGTTGACGGTTGAAAACGCATACATGCGTACGTATGTACATACATACATTCGATACATATTAAAGTTAAGTACCTTGGAAGATGACAAGCGCGTGGTTGCCATCGCCAATGGCGAAAGCTCTGGTTAGCACGCCCATTTTGATGGCATCGGAAGCCTGGATCGAGAAACCGACAACTCTCATTGTAACTGTTAATACTTGTTGGGTAATTGTCATCCCAAACCCAGTCTCCTGTGGTGTAGTCA
Source organism: Dianthus caryophyllus (assembly GCA_023091065.1). NCBI lineage: Eukaryota > Viridiplantae > Streptophyta > Magnoliopsida > Caryophyllales > Caryophyllaceae > Dianthus > Dianthus caryophyllus. Next base: position 276,767 of record CM041529.1, read on the forward strand.
CACCTTTTTTGGGATGATATGTTTGATGAGATATTCATGGAAAGCATAGATTGTGGATCAAAAGGGTTTACATTAATTATTGTTGTAATACTTATGGAGATTATTATAAAAACTATGAGTAATATAACGTATACATGCTGCCTTTTGATTGTTATTTTATGATGGATTATTGGGAGATCCATAATAACATGTGCGACTTTTTTTTAAAAACTCAAAAGGGATTTTAATTACATCCATCTCTTTGGATGCATGTTCAAATGAATTGAAACCACACTTCTTTCTTTTCCCATCATATCTTGGACATTTTAAGCAAATGATATCATGTTTTATGCAAAATTTATTGGTTTTTGAATAATGTAACTCAAATTCCTCGCACGATCATCATCACTAATGATAATCAAAACAATTTTTGATTAGGAATACGATATATAGAATATACACCATATTACAATGCGATACTGTAGTAATTTATTAGGGAAAATAATATGATTGCTAGCAAATATTATTACTTTTATCATGTTTTCTAATTTAACTAAGATGACAACGAAGTCCGCCTGCACATTCCTGGCGTCCTTTCCTTCCCCCACGGTTATAGGAAGTGTGGTCGCCCCAAGGGTTTGATGCCGTTCCCCGCGAAACCGTAAAGAGATCCGATGTACGGTGTCAGGTCTTTCTTGCTCAGTCCCAGCTTATCGAACACCTCCTTGTACAAGAGGTTAGTGCAGGCCCCGGTGTCAACCATGCACCGGTGGACCAGGTGGTGGTTGATGTCGATGGCTACCACCAGCGGGTCATTATGTGGATAGCTGACACGTTCGTAGTCCTCCCGGCTGATGGACAACGTGGGTATTGGCCGTGGCTCTTCTGCGCTTGTTGAATAGATTTCTCCGAAGGTTTCCCTTCTCCTGTCAGCTTTTCCCTTTCTGCTTGACCTGCCCGACCTCATGATCCCAGAAATGACATGTATCTCTCGAGCCTCGGCTTGGCATGCTTCTTGCTATCGGCGTCTTTGTCTTCTCCGTCTCTCACTCTTTTTCCCTCGGTGTATTTTTTCAAGTGCCCCTCTGGAATCAGGCGCTCTATCTCTTCCTTCAGGGACCGACAGTTTTCAGTGTCGTGTCCTTGGACTTTGTGGTACTTGCAGTATCTAAAATTATAAAGATTTGCATCAGCATTGTCACCAGCATTGCCATGTTGATTATTAGCGTGCTCATTATTGAGAGGAACATTATGATTATTCCCCTGACTAGGTACTTCGTTCACACCATTACCATTAGCTTGATATCCATTCCCATGCACCCCATTAGGAAGAGGCGCTGAAAAACCATTATTACTGGGAATATTATTAACTCTTGGAATATTCTCTCCATTAGGTGGACTCCAATGACCATTCTGAGAGGGGCTAGCCATTAATAAACCCAATTACTTAAAATCGTCGACGTTTTACTTAGAATCGTCGACGTTTTTCATAAAAATTACGGTCGCTGCCCCTAGTCTCTCTCTAACTCTTTCTCTCTCTCCCTCATTCTCTCCTTTGTAAAAAAGAAAACTAAAACAAAAGAGAAAAAAAAAAAAATCAACCATGAATCTAAATCTAAATCTGTAAAACAAAACACCATAATCATACTACAACAAGACAAATAATAATCAAAATCATAAATCAAACTCAACCAACCAAAAAACCAACCTAGATCTACAACATGATTCAAATCTTTTAATCAAAATCAAAAAACAAACTTAAACATCAGAAATTAAAAACAAACTTACAAACAAACACAATCATCACCGTCACTTTACTACATCACCGTTGCTCGCCGCCGACCACCCACCCCCACATCTACCACCGTCGGGCGCCGCCCTGCTGCTTTCGGCCGCCGTGTACAGGTTCGTTGTGTTTAAGCCTTATTTTTCGATTATTTGTAATTTGGGGTTGTTTTAATTTCGTTATTAGGGTATTTATTTTCGTTTTTTTCAGATTTCGTGTGTTAGTAGTCGATTTTAGCCTTGATTTTTTGATTATTTCAGTCAAGGGTTTATATTAGTTAGTTTCCACCTTCATTTTTTTTTGAAATTTTCAGTTTTGATGTATGTTTTTTCGGTTTTCATGTGTTTTTTATGTTGATTTTGTTATTTACATTGTTATTTGGTCGATTTGTTGTTGTTTATATGTTATTGGTTGTTGATTGTTGGAAGTTGGATGATTTTGTGTTATGAAATTCCTGGGAAATAGTCTTACGTCGATGAATGTCGACGTTTGAAATGGATTGGACGACGAATATTGTCGTGTGAAATGGTGGGGATGATGAATTTTGACGTCTAAATTGGTTGTTGGTGATGAATGTAGACGTCTGTGATGGTGTGGGTTGATGAATATGTTCGTCCTACCATGGTAGGACAACCCAGATTTTCGTCCTACCATGGTTGGACTTTGAATATTAAGGTCTGTCCATGGTAGGACAGCCCAGAATTTTGTCTGACCATGGAGAGGACAATTTTCTGGGCTGTCCTACCATGGACAGACCTTAACATTCAACGTTTTTAATGTTCGTTTTTTTTGTTGGTATTCTGTTTTTTAATTTTATTCTTGTTCGTAGTTGTTTAATTATTGTAGTTGACTTAATAATTCCATTATTGCAGATGAGAGAGCGAGGGAAAGACCGAGGGAAGGGTATTATGGTCCCCCCCGGTGCGTACGAGTATTACGAAGGTGCCCGCTACGAAGCGGAAAACCCAACCCAAGAGATCCGTACAGCCGCCTATTCGGCGTTCTAGACGTGTTATGTCTCAGTCTTCCTCAGCCTATTTATTTGTTGTCTCATTTTGCTAATAAGCGATTCGTGTTGCTTTTCTAGGTGGTTCGTGATTCGAGAGGTCGGTTTTTGAGGTGTGATGGTTCGACCTCGGTGGCTAGGCCAAAGACGAAGAAAGACTTGTCAATTGTTCCAGCATATGTGATATGAAATAGCCACATTTTCATTAATTACATTTTCATAATTTACTTGATGTAGCCTTTCTATGTGATGATGATACTTAATAAGATTGGTGGAAGTCAATTTGTCCGATAATCCAATATTCCAAAGAACCACTCGTTTATTATCAATGTTATGGTAATTTTGCAAGGCTCTAACACGAAAATCGCAATCACACTTTTGCGTTCTCGGCTTTTTCTTAGGCTTGTCGGGATCATATACACTCTTGCTTTGACCATGCCTAGAACATCGAAAGTAAGAAGCCAACAACTCCGGTTGTTTTCTATTTTTCTGCCCGTTCGTCGCCTTAACCAAAGCAAAACCATTTTCAAAAGCTACATTGTTAGCCCAATCAAAGGCTTCATCTCGATCCTTAAAACACACTTTAGTGACGAATAAAGGGTTATAATCAACGTCGTCACCACGAAAATCCTCAAATGAATCCTGTGAAAAGTAAAAAAAAACAAATATAACGCTTTACAACTACGAATTATGCAAATAGAAATACGATTAATGTCTAACCATGGACAGGCCAAAATACTGGGCTGTCCTCCCATGGTAAGACGATGAAACGTTTCGTCCATAGCCATAATTGACTCAATTCTGGACATCCATCCACGGGTAGAAAAAAATATGGGCTGTCCACCCATGGACACACGTATATATTCATAAGCGTTTCCCATGCTAGACGTTAAAATTCAAAGTCGTTACCAGTTTAGACGTCCACATTCAAAAGGCTACCATGGATGGACAAATGGATTCAAAGTCCATCCATGGTTGGACGATGAGTTTCGTCCTTTTTTTTCAAAACGAAATATTTTTTTCCCGACTTTTCAACCAAAACGCAAGGATTTCTACTTTTCAACAATGCACTATATCAAATGTGTTCTAACAACCATAAACCGTTCATATTAAACGATTATGTAACGTTCTTACATCAAAATAATTCTAAATTACAAGATTACATTTATTCAAAAACATAAACAATGAAAATTTTAAAAAGGTAAGCTAACATACCACCGAATCGGCATCCGACATTTTGTTTCAACTTTGAGTTATCGTGTTCTACTAATCTTTAACTTTTAGTGTAAAAACCATGTTGAACTTTTGGAAATTTAGAGATTTTTGGGAAAATTTTAAGTGGAAAAAGAGAGAAAATGAGAGAAAAAAAAAAAGAAAAAAAGAGAAGAGAGATAGTGAGCTAAAAAAATGAAAGGGCATTTTGGTAATTTCCATAAAAAACGTCGACGATTCGTAGTAAAACGTCGACGATTTTAAGTAACCCCCTTAATAAAACCTAACAGTAAACACAAACAATAAAAGAAAGAAGTAAGATGCTCTTATTTTATAATTTTTTGTTTCTGTTGAAAAACCACTGAAAAAGAAGATAAAAATGAAACCGAAAATTTTAGATGTTGAAAATAAGATGCAAGTAGGCAGTATATATAATCTTCCAAAGGAACAAGCGTCTTTTAGAAGCAGCCTTGATAAGATTTGAGCACCAGCAGCAAAAGGAAGCTGAAGAGCCTTCACCAATGGAGCTGCATGCAACCAAATGATAACTTTTTTAAAACCACAGTTAACCTAATCCCTCACGCTATTAAGAGAGGAATGTCAGAAAAGAAATGATTAAACATAAAACAAGGAAGATTAAACGGTTTCTTGAAGAAATTGGCAACAAAATTAAACTCCCGAGGGAGAAAAGCTCTCAGAATGAGAGAAAAGAACCCTTTTTTAGAGAGATAATTTTTTAGAGATAATTTTTGTTTAAAGCTATAGTTAGACAATGTCCAATTGAGCCAAAAATTATTTTATATACACATAGATTAATAACTTCTTAAAAATTATTAGTCACTTTAATTTTATTTGGATTTTATGCGTCATATGTATTTGCTTTAATCATGACAATATTTAGAATATTTGCCACGAGTGTGACTCGCTTCGTGGTTATTTCGTGGTTATGCGGATATTTTTGTCATTTGTGTGAGTCGATTAAATTGTCGCTCATTTTTCGTGCTGCAAATGAATATTTGTCTTGATATCATTTGTCTCATAGCATCATTTTTTCCAAAATAGTTTTTTTTTTAGATTAAATAAGTTTTTGCCACGTTTAACAACTTTTTGTGGCATAATTCGTGGCCAAATGTCAGAATTAGGTTGAAAAAGATAGTCAACATTCAACAAGGCACAAATAACGAAATTTCTATTCAAAACTTTCTTATTTCTTATTTGCACTCGAGATCGTTTCTACACTTGAAGACGACGACAACAACATATGTTCTATCTGTCTCGATCGAATCACCACCCGTCGACAATCTTTGGTGAAAATCAATCCCTACAACCATACTTTTCACTCGGTCTGTCTTTTCTTCTGGATCGATAAATACAACAAAAACTCGTGTCCGTATTGTCGATTTATAACTACCATTACGATCGAAATTTGACGATAATAATAATTCGTACCATTTGTATTTTTCTTTTTTCTTTAGGTGATAGTCTCTTTATTCGATCTTGTTATTATAAATAAAAATTTGTCATATGCGTTTTAATAATATGGTTTTTGGGCTTGTAAATGTCGTATGATTATAAGTTTTGGAAAATTGTACAAAGTATGATAACATGCGTGTTAGTTGAGTAAGTTATTGTCAATCAAAAGAAAGTTTGAGATCCGTTGTATCATTTGTATGCTATAAAACACAAATTTTCTTCCCTCACTAAAACTCACCCTTACACCATTTAATAAAGTTTATCTCTCTAAAAAACGAGAGATTCTACCTCTAGAAATTAGAGTTTCTTCCTTTCAAATAACAAATTAATTTCTCTGACAATTGCTTATTTGAACACTCAATCTTCCCTTCCAAATTCTTAATCCTTGCGCTTTCTTCAAACTAGTTGGATTAGCGTGTTCTTTGTTCTAATGATTAGAACACTAACACTAACCCCAAGATCACACAATGCATTATCAACAACATAATTACCAATGGAGCAAGGGATGGAAAAAGTCCCGGGTCGCTAAGCTTAGGGGGTGAGCTACCATGAAGAAATGCACTACCTGCCCCCAGAAAAGCTACAGACTCAACATCGTCAACCGTACGCTTTCTAGCTAAGACGTCTTTCATAAATTTAGCGTACCCAGGAATCTCTCTAATCAAATCGATAAAAGGAACGTTTACCTGCAAACCTTTGACGATCTCGAAGAATTTGCTAAAGTGGGATCCACCTTAGCTTGATGTACACGACTTGGAAATGGAAGCTTGATTTGAATTTCCGGAGCCTCCTTAGAAACTTCACCCGTAACTTCTTTGCCATTTGTCTTTGGCGGTCCGGGCCATTTGCCGGGTTGATTAGCGAGGCTTATGCGCTTCGTCTTTTCAGCTGTGTCTTCCTCCTCATTACCCATGACATCCTCCTTGACCAACTCTTCCAACACGGGCATTGCAGGACCATCGTGAGCCCCCCTCTACGTAACTGGATCGCATTCATATGCTCGACATTCTTCGGTTGGTCGCCCTGCGGAGGTAGTTGCCCCTTTTGACGGGTTGCTCGCGACATAGCAATTTGGGCAACCTGCGTCTCGAGATGTTTAACGGCCTGATTCGTCTCCATTTGCATCTTTTGCATGGCCATCATCATTGTGCGCATCTCGGCAAGAGGGTCACTCGCGACTGGTGATGGCCGCGGCGGAGGAGCATAAGACGGATTATAAGCTGGGGCACCTGAATTACCAGCTCGAAAAGGCGGAGGAACATAAGGTTGCGGACCCGGATTCAACAAATTCTGACTTCGGTATGAAAAATTAGGATGATTGCGCATCCCCTTATTATAAGTGTTAGAACACGGGTTGCCCTGCTGAGACTGGAAAGCATGAACCTGCTCCATCGATGTACGGCAATCCTGAAAATAATGTCCATGCTCCCCACAATGCTCACAAATCGAGGTGGGTGAAGAAAAATGATGACCCACCGCATTTACCTCGTACACAGGTTTAGATGATGAACCTGCGACTTTAGCCTGAACACCATTGATTTGTTGAGACATCTGACTCATCTGCGCCTCAATCCGTGTCAGCACAACAACCTCATATTTACCGCCCTTAGTGGGGGCCCTCGGCTTAGCATATTGGGCGCTGTGGACCGTCATATCCTCGATTAGTTGCCAAGCCTTGTCATCGTCCACGTTGTGCGTGAACCTTCCCCCTGCAGTTGAGTCTAAAATCTGCCTCGACTCGTCACTCAACCCGTTGTAGAACGTCACAACCAAATACCATTCATCCAAATTATGATGCGGACAATCGCGCGTGTACTGCTTATAACGTTCCCAAGCCTCGCTCAAATTTTCCATCGAAGATTGACGGAAACTCGTGATCTGAATGCGGAGAAGGACAGTTTTCTCCGGAGGGAAAAACTTGTTGTAAAATGCGAGCATCAAAGAATCCCAATCTGTAACCCCAGCGGCGGTTCTATCAAGAGTTGTCAACCACCGCTTAGCTTGATCCCGTAAAGAGAAGGGAAAAAGTATCTCACGCAACTGAGCCTGCGTGACCCCCGTCGTCTTCATCGTAGAACAGTAGTCACAAAAAGTAACAATGTGACTGTGCGGGTCTTCAGTAGGAGCACCCCCGAACTGGCTCCTCTCGATTAGCCCAATTAGTGCGGGCGGAATAGAGTAATTAGCATTGATTTCGGGTCCCGGGGTGCCCTTAGGAATCTGCGTCGCCTTAAGCTTAGAATGATTAGCTAACTTCGGCATGACTACAGGCGGCGTGGAAACAGTAACAATAACAGGTGGTGTGTCCTCTTCGTAGGACGATTGCGTTGCACGAAATTCCACGTACAAGTATTCTACAGTCTCAGGATCTTTTGCTTCAGCGAGTTCCTTGAAGAATTTGCGTGTTCTGTGAAAAGTGCGCTCAGGTTCAGAATCAAACGGGAGTAATTCCTGAGATGACCTGCGCATAAACAAAACTACAAGGAAACGATAAGCAACGGTCTCAAGGAACTAGTGTTCCCTGAGACAAGAGAAATAACCTAAACTAAGCAAAAATTAACTAACAAAACCATTTCCCCCGCAACGGCGCCAAAATTTGATGGGGCTAAGTCGTATTAACTCAATAAAAAAATAAACCTACAAAACAACTAACTAGTAGCTAGCAGCAAGCAGGATCGAATCCACAGGGAAACGGTGCAGTTTAAAGGTTTGCTAAGTCAAACTAGGCTATCTCAAGGGGTAATAATTGGTGATTAGGAATAAAAACTAAACTAAGAACGAATAATAAAAAAGAGTAAAAATAAATGGGAGAAGGATTAGGGCATTGGGTTCAATGTAATATCAATTTAGGAACTCAACTCAATAAGAAATAATAATCAAATGAAGCTATGCAAGTGATTAGGCATAAAATACGCTTTCTCGAGTCAATATTAACCTTAAGCAGATTTAGCGGGCTCTCACAACTTACTAAACCTAACTCATCAAATACGCATAAGTCTAGTTCTGATTAGGCTCTCGATCTTAAACCAAAACAACCAAAATTCAATTCAATTTAGGCGTCCCTAAGTTCAATTGATAATATAAACGCGTAGGAAGAAGTCAACTTGCACAAGTTCAATCGATTAAAGCAATTAAAACATGTTCCCAAATCAATAGTCACAAATTCCCCTAAACCCTAATTAGAAAATTAGCTATGCATAATTAGAACTAAAACAAAATAATAATTGTTAAACATGATAAAAAAAAAAAAAAAGCAATTGAAATTAAACCTGAAATAAATCTTGAGTTAAAGTAAAGATCCAATCTTCCAACTAAACTAATTATTGAGAGTTTTTAATGAGAGTAGAAACTAAGTCTAAAACTAAAACAGTAAAAATAAAGCATGAGTTTAAGTCTAGGTCGAAATTAGGTATTTATACAACTTTCCAAAGATTAACTCGGACAAGAATTAAAACCGACGAAAATAGCCTCTTGGCCGGCCGCCGGTCACTCCAGACCGGCCGGTCCCATCAATTGGGCTGGGCCTCTCCATTTATCATTGAAAGTTTCGTGTTCCACTTGGGCCTTGATCCAAAACGTCTTTTATTCTTACCCCGAACTCTCATATAAGCTCGAGCTTGGTCTTGAGGTCTCGGTACTCGTGCGTGCTCCACTCGACTCGGGCTTTGGCTCAGGACCGCCAAAACCTGCAAAATATAAATGGGAGCAACAGTACCGCAATATAAAGCAAATAGCTCGTAAAACAATAACGATCTCAAATAAAAGTAAGCTAAATGCAACTAAACCGGGGGCATATAATCTATATAAAATGCACACATCAGACCCCGAACATCAATATATACCAAATCAAAACGATTGCTAGCATAGGAAGTGCTCTTAGGGAAAGGGAGAGCATGATGCTTAGACAAGGCACAACTTTCACAGAAGAATTCTTTTATTCCATCTTTATTATAATGCATCACATGCTTTAGTTTATCAACAGATGCATCACATGCTTTAGTAAAATTCAAAAGGTAGGAGTTAGCTTCTCTAATACTCCACGGTAAGAAGGTTAAGGCTGACCATCCACCACTAATCAACACGCAGCTCCAACTTTCAATGGAAGCTGTGTGGGGGCAAATTAATGGGGGATAGTCAGCCGAATAGATCTGACCGCACCACAGACAGTCATGTGGGGCCGCCCGGCCACAGTCACCTGACTCCCAGACCTTGGGTTGGTAGACGGCGAAGGCCGCACGGTCACACATTGTATACGGTCAGGTGGACACGGCTGGCCGCAGGAGACAATAGTCAGGTGTGTCAGACGTTTGTTAATACCTAATCACTACAGGACAAAGCTAGAAGAAAAAAAGGATCAGCTTTATGGCTGACATTCATCACTAGAAGACAAGATTATGTCATATAAATAAGGAAGGAAGCATTCAACAGAGATTCATTCACATATATATACACACAAAAAGGTATTACTTAGACTATTCTCTTAACATTCTCTGACTTCTCTCTTCTACAGACGCTGACTTAAGCATCGGAGGGGTTATCCTCGGACACCCCCGAGGCTAGGTTTGTGTACTTGTACAGGACGCACGGTTAGAGAAGGTTAAGTGATACCGCAACCCACAGAATTATACACAAGATTATCTATTAGTTTCGAGTTATATTTACTTTAAGTATTTGTAACCCGAAACAATAGGTAAAAAGATACAATTTTGGCTTTAAAAGGTAAAAACTCACTTAGCTAAGCAAGACAATATATCGGATTGCTCGACTAACTGACGTAATAAATCATCTACGCTAATTGAAAATAAAATATAAAATTGGTAATTTCATATTCCCTATCTTTTGTAATGATGATTTTAAAAATTTTCACATTTTAGAACTTTTTTTTTTTTTTTTTTTTTTTTTTAATTTCCCACCTTTTATAAGCATTTTATCAAAAAATTCCACCAATATGCAATTTTTTGTGAAAATTATAGTTTTTAAAAAAAATTTCATAACAGACGCAATCTATCGGGTATCGAAATTCAAAATGTGAAATAATAAAACGAAAATTTAATGTTTTCGTGAGTGACAATAAACGTTCAATATGGTGAAAATGGGGTTTTAGAGGTAATTTTTGAGAAAATGTTTATAAAAGGTATTGGTTTTTAATAAAAAAGGTTAGAATAGATGAATGTTTTAAATTGTATTTAGAAAACTGAGAGATAACAATTAATCTTAAAATATATGGATTTAAATCCAATAACTTAGACTTTCATTTATATTGCCAAACAAAATGTCATAAGATTTTAGTATTTTATTTTAAAATTTTGTTTATAAATTACTTAAAAGAAGATACTTAATAAATACTCTGTATAAAATATTTTTTTAATGTGCAAATTTTAGACAATATACTCGTACAATTTGCACGAGTTTAAGACTACTACTACAATGATAATAACGGATCCCATTTGAGTTAGACGGTCTCATCTAGAGCTGGCATGCCCGACCCAACCCGAGTGACGCGAGCAAAACCGACTCAAAAGAACCCGAAAATATTGCGACCCTAAACTGACCCGACTTGACTCGACGACGACCCGCAACCCGATACGACCCAATAATCAGTGGCCCAAACCCGATCCGATGACGACCCGATTAAATTGACGACCCAAAAATTATTAAGCTTAAAATTGATTAAATTGAAAGAAAATTATTATTTAGTTTGATACCTAAAACTTAATAATAAAGTAATTAAATCAAATAAGGGTCGAAATACTAATTTTATTGGCTAAAAAAAATGAAGTAATTCGATAAAATTGCGCAGGGCCCGATAATGATTCGACCCAAACCCGACCCGAAATACTATTTGACCTGCAATGATCAGGCCCGATCACGACCTGAACCGGATCGCACTCGACTCAAAAGGGCATATTTACCCGATACGACCCGATCCGACTTGACCCGATCGTTTCTCATCTAAAACTTTATTCTATATTGAAAATGACAGGGAGTGGAACATAAAAAAAAAAAAAAAAAAAAAAAAAAAAAGCCAAGAAAAAATACCTTAGAGAGAAGTTGGAAAAGAAAGGCAAATCAAGAAAAAGCAAAATCAAAAAAAAAAAAAAAAAAAAAAAAAAAGAAAAAAGAAATGGAAGCAAGAGAGAGAAGACGAAAGGAAGGGAAAGCAGCAAAAAAGGCGATGAATAATTCAAGAGTTATGGAAGAAAAGGGTTTGATACAATTGGCCGGTGAACGTGGTGGTGGTGGTGGTGGTAAGATTATTAATGTGGTTCTAGCCTTACCCTCTCCATCTATTCCTTCTACTACTAGTAGTAATGTTATTCGTCCTTGTACTCGAAAAACTGTTGTTGTTGTTGTTTCCCCCTACTTTACTAAGAAGAATCATGATGATAAAATTATTAATGCTCATAACACAACTGTTGTTGTCAATCATAAAACAACAAGTAGTAGAAGAAGAACAAAGAGAGGGACTGACAATGTCAGCGATGATTGTGGGGACCCACTTGTCCGATTGAATTCCTTATCGGAATGTAAAAAGGAAACTCTAAGTGTGACTTGCAATGATGCTACTAGACTTGTTTCTCCCTATTTTATTAACAATGATGATACTGCTGGTGGTGGTGGTGGAACTAAGGATAGCCAAGAGCACAAGCTGAAAAACAAGAAGAGAAAGATGATGGATGTAGAGTCGACTTCGCAGAGGATGGAGGAAGTGTCAGAACCCAGGAAGAATAAAGAGAGGAAAAGTAACAAAGGAAGGTTTATTCTTGACGACCAACAACTACACACGGAAAACAAATCGGCTAAGAGCAAGGTTAAGAAACGGAGAGAGCTTAGTGAATGTGTGGAGGATGGAAATCAGAACCGGTATACAGGTGTGGAAGTAAAAAATGAGGCAATGGGTGAGTTGTGTCCAAGGGAAGGGACTGCGAGTAACATGGAGCATAACTGTGAGAGTCTTTTAGCCACTTCTCCGTGCTCCAAAAATGCAAGAAGGAATAGGGTGAAAGCGGGAAAGCCTGACAAAACTATAGATGGTCCGAGGTTACAAGTGGATGTAAAGGAAGAGGATCAAGCTGCTGAACCCTCTCCTTCTAAATTTAGTATCGCTCATCCTGCGCTCATATCATTTGATCAGATGCTGTCCAAATACACTTACAAGGGCGCCACTGTAGACAAAGATGGACTGAACAATCAAGTGAGTGGAATAATGAAGAAGCAACGGAGAGGAATTCTGAAGACATACCTTACTCGGAAAGACAAGTTTCTTGAAGCATACCGTAGAAAGGACCCGAACTGTACTTGGAAGCCACCCAGTTCTCCTTATAACCTCTTACAGGAGGAACATGCTCATGATCCTTGGCGAGTCTTAGTTATATGTATGCTTTTGAATATCACAACAGGACCCCAGGTATGCTGTCTATATGTTACCTACAACACTACGGTCCTGAAATCTTCGTCGTGTTGAAATCTCTTTGTCTGAATGCTGGCTGGCTCACATATATTATGACTTTTTCATTGCGGTTTTTGAAAAAACATGTCATTTCCTCAAATGGTTTTACTCTTCACAGTGAATTTTATAGCATTCCGCTCAGCTGAATTTGTCCCTCTGACGACAACTGGTCATGTTAATACGTGGAATTAAAATGAAGTTTGACTTCCCTGGATTACATTTTATCACCTGGTGTTAAAATCTAAGTACTCGGTTTACCGTCTTGTATAAATTGCAGCAATTTATTGGATATTCATATGGTTATTAACTAAAGGAACGGTGGTTATTTTTATGTCTCTGGTGATTTGGTTGATGTGGCTTTCATATTGATATTGTTATTCTGTATTATAGAATTTCAAATGGTTAATGTCCACCTTTTTTTAGCGTCTGTAAATTTTGTCCTAGGAAGGACTGCTTATGCTTTGTTTGTCGTGGCTAGACATAAAGTCGCATTATTGTTGCTCTTGACAGCGTCTTTTGTCTCAGACTAACGGGAAGGATTGCATTCCCTTGCGTTTTATATTCACACTAAATGTTCATTTCAATTTTATGGTGTAGGTGAAGAAAGTATTGTCATTGTTTTTTCAACTCTGCCCCAATGCTGAAGCCGCTCTCAACACGAATGAAACAGAAATCGCGAGGGTAATACAAAGTCTAGGCTTGCATTGGAAAAGGGCAGCAATGATACGCCGTTTTTCTAGGGAGTATCTGTCCGACGACTGGACTCACGTGACTCAGCTACATGGAATCGGAAAGTAAGCGTAAATATTATCTTTTTGAATCCATTTTCTGTTAAATCCTTCACCAACCCACCTTTAAGAGATCAAGACGGTTTGCTCTGAATTTGTGCAGGTATGCTGCCGATGCACACGCAATATTCTCAGATCGCATGTGGAATCGATCACCCCAAATGACCATATGCTAAATCATTATTGGAAATTTCTTGAATCATGACCTTAAAGAACGAGAATTCAAGAAATTCCTTTAACGTTTTCTGTCTCAGTTATGGACTGATGGTGTTGAAGCATTTTTCCTATAAGAGCAGTCACATTGGTGGGGAGGTAAGGTGCTCCAAATAAGCCATGTCATCAAATATGGGGAGTCCCATTGATGGGGGAACAGTCCCAAGTTATGGAATTGTGTCCCAGATTTTGGGGAACCCCTCTACTTTGGGAGGGTTCCCATGTCCAAAAAAAAGAAAAAAAAAAAAATCACAATTATTTATTTATTATCTATATCTATATATATAATTAAAACAAAATCCTCGACATACATATCACTCAAAACTTCGCTTAAAACGCTATGTTCATTATATCGATTTTACAAGTTGTCATGTTCATGTTTTTTTTTTTGTCTTTAAAAATGAGACCAGCTCCGAAATTGCAAGGCAAGCTTATACAACATTACAAGGAGCACGTAGTTTTCATTGTCGATGTGCATATATCTAGGTTGCTGGTAATTGTGTGTTGAATGAAAAACATAGTTATAGGTATTGTAATTTATTTTGTCAAGGTCGGAGAAGTTATGAGCCCATATACTTCGGTGATATTACTGAAGTTGTTAAAACATATTCCGGATATGGAGTCTTGGGGAAAAGATTCTTTATTGACCGAACTTGAGAAATGGCTGCTTGGTGCAGTATACTAAGCCACGAGAATTTTCACGATCTGACAAAACTAGGAAAAAGCCCGAACGGTTATACATACTAGCTTTTTTTTCTTCCACGAGTAAAGGAAGACCCAAGGAAGCATGAAAGACTACAAACATGTCCTAAGCTGTAGAACACGTCCTGGATTTCGGAGCACGTTGACACCCCTTGATTTATGTTAATGAAAGCAGATTGGATTCAGGGTGAGGGTACTTTCCTAAAGATTAATTCAATTTGTTTTATGAAAACCTTTTAGAAAAGCCTATTTTGAAAAATAGCCGCTACTAGCCTAAGAACAATCCATTGGAGATATTTGAGCTAAAGTAACTCGCTACGTACAGTTAATGTCGAATTCATTATTAACTTGATTTAATGCAAGAAGAGGATTGTTAATGTATAAACTTAATATAAAGTTTGGTTTATTTTAAGGGGACGTTTTTATGCGACTTTGGCTAGGAGTGTTACGAATGTGGTGTACATTCGAGGTGCAAGACCGTCTTATGAAAAACAGGCTCACGACCAAAGTCGGGTTGGGTGCTAGTGTAGTCCCTTTGTTAGTCTAAAAGTAAAGAAAAAGACTTAATCCAAATTAGGACAAGGACATACCTGTCTCGAGCTTCGAAACCAGCAGAGCTTCGTTTGAACAAAAGAGGATGAATTCAACACGGGATGTGTGAATATTTCAAGGTTTGGGTGCTTGAGGCTTTTGCGAGAGTTGTGTGTGTATGCTATAAAAAAAAAAAAAAAGCTTGTGAATTGATGATTTGAATTGTGTTGCAGTGTTGGGATGTAGGGGTATTTATAGTAGAGATTACGAAGAAATTAGGAAAAACCTGGAAAAAACCAGGGAGGCAAAACGCAAAGGGGGTTGCGGTTTGCCCTCCAAACCGCAAGGCACTTTGCGGTCTGACCATGAAACCGCAAAACCTTTTGCGATTTGAGGGTCGGGAAAAACTTCGTATTTCCTAAATCCGGTTTAACGTATTTAGGAAATAACTTTCTGGTGGCTCAAGAATACTGAGTATAATGTCCTAGCAGCTAAACAAGATATTTTAGGAGAGCTCCGGGCTTTGCGAAACGGGCCAAGAACGGGTCGGGCTCGGTTTTTGGGGTGAGGCCCGAAAAAAGTAAAAAGGGTGCATTTGGATGTATATTTTGAAATGAGAAGACCCGCAAGGTTGTATTGTGCAAATGAAAATGCTAAATAGCGGTTTTAGCTACCGGGCCTAAATTTTGGAATTTAGGAGAATTGAACTGGGCGTAATTAATGTAAAAGGGCCAATTAAATTGCAAAGGGAATGCTCATGTTGGATGAAGCGAGACACGAAACAATCTAGACTCTAAATGAACCAAAGGACATTTACTTAAGCGTGATAACACCTTTCGACTCATTTTGACATTTAAATGACTTAATTAAAATTCAACATAATTAGTACCGTCTAAGTCAATGTAAAAGCATGCATGTTAAAAGTCCATTGTTACATCACAGGGTTTTTGTGGGAGGGTACGGATAAGGGTATCCACATAGCCCCAGTTTGACTGAGCTTGGACTAAAGCGCTAATCAAACTCCATGACAGTATCCGAACCATCACAGTCTCGATACTATCGGCGGAACAGAGCATGTGTCCATGGGTGAGACGAGGACTTCGAATCGGGCTATCCGGGGAGGGACAACACGTTTAAGGACATAACGGTCCGTGCATATTGTAGGGGCATGTCGGCCCGTTGAATGCCTTCTTTGTGCTTCTTTGCCGCTGGCGTAGTTCATTGTTGATCTTTGTTGCGTAGTGTTGTTCCGATCTTTGTCTTTGTTGTTGGGTCTCGCCGAGGAGCGCAAGTGCCTAGGGTACGTCCGCTGGGGAGCATTTGTCCACCAGGGAGGTGTGGGTCGCAGTTGTGGTTGTAAGGTCTCGCTGAGGAGCGCATGCATATGCGCAAATAGTACGGTGTCTATGTGAATGTAGATGCTTCTGTAGTTATAGTTGCAAGATGTTTAATGCTATGTAAGTGCTTAGACTCGCTAGGGAGTGCTCGTGTAGTTGCTTTTTTATGTATTTGCCTCCCATTGGGGAATGGAGGGAAGATGACGCTTCGCTGGGAATGCGCATGTGTATTGGCGGCCCACCGGAAAAGTGTGATACGCTGAGGAATGTAAAGTGTCGTGACCCGCTAGAGATGTAAAATGCTTTGAACTCCGTGGGGGAATGTAGGAGTGTTAAATGCTTCAAAACTCGTAAAAGAGTGTCGTGTTTTTGCTTTTGTGTCGCGTACTAAATGTTAATACGCGTGTGGCGGACTGTAGGTGACGCCTTAACCCAAGGCACGGGACGTACAAAGAATTATATTCGGGTCAAAATGAATTTTAAATCCAAAAATAGGCCCGAAAACGAAAAACGGAGAAAAAGCCCAAAGGGCAAACCGCAAAGCAGTTTGCGGTTAGGGGTGCAAATCGCAAAGCACTTTGCGGTTACCACTTTGGGCAAAATGGTGTCTTTAAGTTAAGAAACCAGCCGTGAGTTGCTCATAACTCTCATTTGCGGTTTCCGTCACTAAAAATCACTACTTTGGATTTCTCGATCGATTTCGATAATTTCTTTTACGTTGTCTTGCTATGGAACACGGTAATGCTCCATTTCAACTTGTTTTTATGCATTTTGATGTTGTATTTAGCTAGTTTTTGCTAGAAATGTTGAAAAGACAGTTTTTGTGAAAAACCGCTTTTGTG
The DNA here is from genome assembly GCA_023091065.1 of Dianthus caryophyllus. Classification (NCBI taxonomy): domain Eukaryota; kingdom Viridiplantae; phylum Streptophyta; class Magnoliopsida; order Caryophyllales; family Caryophyllaceae; genus Dianthus; species Dianthus caryophyllus. The sequence continues at coordinate 294,086 of CM041529.1, forward strand.
CTTGAAATTTGTCGTTTCCTTGCAAGGGAATGATGTTATTCGTTTATAGTACGCTATGCTTACATGTATGTGTGAAATGTGGGTGATTTGGGATGTGTTTCCTCGATTTTCGTCCAAATTAGGGCCCCGACCCAAAAATTGAACCCGGATTTTCGGACCCGAAATTTCAATTAAACTTCGGCATAGACTCCTTATAGCTAGTATAGCATGTATCTGTCGTTAATTTTTTAAAAATGTAAACATTTGGCCTTCAAATCGACGTCCTAAGTCGTAAATATACGGAATAATTAGGGTGAATTGAGGGGTTTTGCCCAGGATGCGCAAAATGCAATTTCTTATAAGGGGGTGCTACTTGGGGTTAATATAGAGTATAGAAACCATCAAGATGGAATTTTGATGCTTGTAGAGCGATTTTTGGCATAATTGTGAATTAGGCCTAAAAGGGCACTATAAGAAGCTGTTTGGGTGCTTTGATGTTTTTGTACTTGTTTGGGTGTATTGAGAACGTATATGTTTGTTGAATGTTTTTGTAGGAGAAAACTCGTCCATGGCTCCGCAGACTAGATCCGGAGCTCGTAGGAGTACAGCGACTAGGGGCGAGAGGCCTTCGAGTGAGCGTCGTTTGCGACGCACCATGAGTGAGCGAGGGTCGAGCCTCGACTCAGAATTTGTCGACTCGTCATGGCATGCCCCGCGGTGGTCACGCGGGTCGTTTCCAAGCTCCTGAGGCTGAGGAGGAGGAGGAGGAGGTCGAGGCTAAGGCTGAGGGTAAGCCTGAGTCTGCGGCCGAGGAGGCCGAGGCCACTGCTACTGGGTCTCGTGTCGCTAGAGCTCGCGGGAGTCGTGGGCCTCGTATCGACCGAGCTTTTGCGAAGGATTGGGATGGTCAAGACCTGTTGTTGAAGCCTGAGCGTCACATTTCCTACCGAGCTACGCTAGCTTGGAGCGAGGTTCGATGAGGACCTTTTCGGGCGTGACGTTGGTGATGTGGGTGTACAAGGAGAAGCCGTCTCCTGAGGCGAACACGTTGATTCAGCATTGCGCTTTCGGGCCTTTAGTGGACCATTGGCAGCAGATTGTGGATGCGAAGAATCTGGCGAACCTGAGGCTGATCCGTGCATTCTTGAGTCGGTATTGGGATACGACGACTACGTTTCATATGCCGGTTTTTAGGCCGGTAATACTCTGTCATCCTACGCTGTGATCACGGGTCTGCCTTGTGGCGACCGTGATATTTACTTTCACACCGCGCCGCCGACGACTGTTGACGAGGTGGTGCTGCGCGCTATCGGTGGTGGCTTGGAAGTGCCTCGAGGGAAGTCGAAGGCGCCTCCATCGATTAAGACGAGCTATACCATTGAGTACTTCGAGGGTAAGTGTCGGCGCGGTCCCGGGAATTGGAGCCACGAGCAGAACGCTCGTATGTGGCTGTGGTGGTTTTTGAGTGCGGTTTACTTCGGGGAGAAGGGCGAGCGCGCAGCCACCTCGGTTCTTCTTCACCTGCTCAACTGGCGTGCGATAGGGTCCTACGACTGGGTTTCCCCGGCCTGGGTTTGTGCATCAGGTTTTGCATGGACTCGGTGAGACCGAGGACCATGGACCGTGGGTCGAGAGCGTCGTTGGTCTCTCCCTATCTGGTTGTCGCCGCACATGAGAAAGAGGCTTAAGGAAGTTAGATCGACTGTGGAATTTAAGAAGACGTCTGAGCAATATCTAAAAAATAGGATGGGTGGACTTAAGACTAGCACAAAACATTGCCAAGGATCGATATCATCTATGCAAATAGCAAAAAGAATGGTAAATCGTGTTGTTTTTTTTTTTTCTTTATTTGGCTTCTTACTTACAAATGAAATTGTTTTGCTTTTGAAAATTTTATGTTTAGATGAAAAAGAATGGACAAATGCCTACTGCTTCAGAGTTGTTTGTGAAAATGCATCAAAGGTCAAAAGACAAGAGTTTTTGTGATCCTCGTGCAGAGAAACTATATGTGAGGCTCTTACTAAAACGAGTTTGGTTATCGACAATGTGTTCATTTATTAATCATAGTCCTCTTATTTGTCGTATAATTTTGACAAAAATTTGCAGAAAGATTTTGAATCTCATGTTGTCGCCACTCAAAAACACGGCACGGTCTCTGTCACCGTAAAAAAATGACATCTTCATAACGCATTCCGATGGATTTAATCGTCAAGGAGCTGTGTACGGGGTCGGGAATGGTGTTGCTCTGATTTATCAGCGTCTGAGTGGATCGTCAAAGAATTTAAATCAAACAGAAGCTGTACCTAGTGTGGTCTCACAACTTGAACAATAACTTAAGGTTACAATAGAAGAATTATAAACAATCAAGAGCCAACGTGCTAAAGAAAAGCAAAAGACGGATGGACATACGAATGATTTGGTTACACAGAAGAAATTGATCGATGGATTGTATGACGCACTAAAATCTATATCCCAAGAAATGCGTAAATGTGCTCCAAGTCAGTTCGATGACTAACGAACTGACCTAGCCGCTACATTTAGGTACTCTTATCCCGCATTAGTTTTTTTTCTAGCAGTTAATTCGACAACTTTGGCTTTATTTTTGGCATATATTATAGTCTATAAACATTAAGTTGTATATTTTGGTAAAAACATGAAATGGTGTTGATTTTGTATAGCATGGTTATATACCATGAGCATGAGGTTAAATAGGGTCTACTTTGGCTATCTTTTGTAAAGCACTGCAACTACTACTTTATGGTAATTGTTTGTTCATTTGTGATATGTTATATTTCATTTATCAGAACTTGTAAAACCATTAGTATATGCAAAAATGTTTAAAGAATTATTTGAGACCAACTATATGGTGGTTGCAATTTTACGACCAAAATAGGTTATTGGTTGCTAATTAGAAACTATTATATTTAGTTGCTAATTAGCGACTATAATCGATTTGGTAGCACAATTGTGACCAAAAAAATTTCGGTTATGAATTTACAACTAATATAGTTGGTCTTTACACAGTTACCATATGAGAAGTTAGTCGCAACTTAGACAACGTTGTATATTGGTTGCTGATTCGCGACTAATTTTGCGACCAATCTTATTTAGTGATCAAGCTGAATTGCAACCAAATAACAATGTTTAGCAACCAAGACCAATTTTCCTATAATGGTTAGTCAAATAAGTGATTATAAGTTTACTTTGACGGCTCACGACTATAAACTCGTCATGAACAATCAAATCAAAGGACAATACTTGTAACTTTTTATAATAACATCAAAGAGACCTATGTATTTTTCAGAAGGAAACAATGAGATATAAAATTATACCAGTAGTCCGTAACAATGATCATGTATTGATCAAATCAATGGTAAATTTTTTTTTTTTTTTTTTTTTTTTTTTAAAATCACAAAGTCTTATTTGGAATTCAATGATCATGTATTGATCAACGGGAGAAGTAAGCCAAGTCAAGGTAATACTGAGACAACCACTGGCGTATTTGTTGTATCTCTACTTGTCTTACTTCCTTAAGCCATTTCGGATCTTCCTTCGTTGAGTATCTTAGGTCCACATGGTGTGCCCCTACATTTTTTTAAACATAACCATTGAGAAGGTCACATATACGAATATGATGATCTTATACTTCCTCCAATACGATCCAATTTTCTCATTTATTTTATTACACTTGTCGAGGTTTTTTACGACATGAATCAAATATGAATCAAATAAGATTCTACATGACTATGTCCCCCCTTATCTATTTTCAAGAATACCGAAGATTTACTGGAAACATGAATAGTGTTACAAAAAAATGGGATGATTGGATTGAATTGGAGGGAGTATATTTTTCATAAAATAAATATATACGGAGTAGTTTTTATATTTCTTTTGCTACAAAACAATATAGACTAGAGTGTGTACCTTCTTTAGCGACTATAGCTACCAGACTGGTGGAGATATTTTTAAGCACTCTGCAATAATTAAAACATATTTACACATAATGAGTGAATAATATATTTGACATCGCATCGTATATATACAAAATAAGTCTACATTTAATCTATGGTACATAAGAAAATGACACATGTAGAATATCGTATTAACTTATTTATCGTTACTTCACTGAATTCCTACATCGTATATTTTAACGTAATGATAAACAAGCGTTACAAAGATTTTATTTTAGATGTAATCTATTGTCCCCCAGGTTGATGAGTACAACTCCTCTCCATTTCTTTTCTTCTATTTCTTTTCAATGGATGAGATTTAATTTAGGAAAAAACCAAAGGCTAAGATGTGATGGACACTATTAAATTTCCATTGTCCAATTTCATATCACCTTACTAAATTTAGGTCCTTCATTTTTCATCCAAATGAATTTTCAATTAAAAATTGATAGGTTATGGAAAGGGAATAAATGGAGAGGATCCCAACCCCTAATTGATCATATAGACTAATCAGTCATCACAACGAATAATTTTTGGCCAAATTAAAAGTCTAAAAGAGTAAAAAAAAAAGGAAATATTTATTTAAATTGAAAACTTTTGAATATAGAAAAATTACTTTCTTATTTGTACTCATTTTTTCTTAAAGTCTCCCTAAATATTATTCTCGCAAAAAAAAAAAAAATTTAAAATAAATGAATAAAAAATTAAAAAAATAGTGTACTCCATAGTGTCCTTAAATTACATCATCTCATGGCTATTGGCACATATATATCATGCTCGCGTTAATTGTTTCCTACCTAAATTATAAGCACTACTGAACTGGGTGTACGTTCGTCATAAATTTCATAAGATATATCCACATTTGTTGTATGATAAATGAAAATTCTTGTGTAAGGAAAGCGCATATAATACGATGTTTTTTCACTATGTATTTATGTGCTCGTAGATTTCAGTCTTCAATTGTAAATAATGCTATAAAACAAATGTATATAATTTAATAGGCGGAGAAGTATAATGTGATACATCTATGATCTATACATGAGTCTTTAGCATTTTATTTATCTAACAATGTGCTAACTAGTTACAAAACTTCAAGGGTTGATATTATACTCAATTTAACAATATAACGCGCCTCTCATTTTGTTTCCACCAACCAACAAATAACAACGTCTTCCTTATTCTCACCCAAGTTTGTACTCTTTCTATTTTTATGACAAAACCTCCAAAATTAAAACTCCGAAAATCAAACCCACGGGATTAAACCCACAGGATTAAAATCCATATAAGCAAACAACCTCCTACAAACATCGCGAAGCTCGCCGGCGGCCTCTCCTTCCATCTACTATCGTGCGTACTGCCGGTGAGCAAAACGTAGTAATAGGCAACCTTACGTGAGGTTGGTCATAGTGCACCATCACTTTTTTCTTTGCATTGAAGATTTGGTTGCCCAATTGTTTTAGGTCTTTTTCTTTGATTTGTGGTCTGCTTCTTCACTACCTTTAATCCATTGAAGCTAGAGTGGAGATGTAGGGAAGCTTAATCATCATTTTTGGCGCTGCGTTCAAGTGTTCGCTGTCGTTTTAAAAGCTATCTCATCATAAGTTTTCATAGTTTTGATGAGGTTTTTTTTTCTATTTTTGTGTGGTTTGTGTTGGGGTCTTATTAATGATTTCAATGGAGTATAAGAGGAGTTGTGAGGAGTTGTTCATAGTGTTAATCTACTTATATGTGGCTGATGTCGATGAAGAGGAAGACAAGGAGCTAGCTAATTTGATGATTGGAATATATAGCGAATGACATTCTCTCTGTCTCAATATTGCTTACAGCCACTTTTTTCTCCTCACAAAAAGTTCAAACCGTAACAATTCACTAAAACTATGAAAGATTGTAATTAATGAAATAAAGGATAAAGGCAATAATTTGTTCAAGAAAAATCAATGTATTGATGTTGCCCACCTTTATGAGCAAGCTATAAAGCTTCTATGTTTTATTGGTCCTGTTGAAAAACATGACGATTCGTTGTGTTGGAATCTTGTTATATCTCTAAGCCTAAACCTAGCTACGTGTGCGCTAAAACTTCAACTTTACAATGAAGTTAGAGCTAGCTGTTCCTTAGTGTTGAATTTTGAGGCGCTTAATGTGAAGGCGTTATATCGTAGGGCTATGGCACTTCTGAATTTAAACTTACATAAGGAAGCGTATGATGATCTTAAGGTTGGACTTGGTTGTGATCCTAATAACAAAAATATCATAAGAAAATTGAATGCAGTGGAGAATGAATTTTTTGTAAATTCAAATGGAAAAAGATGTTCAATTGAAGAGAAACCTAAAGTGGAGGATAAGAAGAGTAAGAAAAATTATAGTGTGGATGATACAAAATGTTTGGAGTCAAATACTAGTGTCTTGGGAATTGGAATGTTGGTCCTTTCATAGAATTTGAACCAATTTCTCCACAACGAAAGTCCGAGAAGTCCCTAGAGGATTCTAACTACAACGGCAAGACCTATGATGCTTTAGTTGAAGAGATGGATACGAGTAATGATGGAAGTTTTTTTGAATTTTCCAAAAGAAAAAGAGGATTGTCTCGCTTGAAGATACCAAGCTCGGTTTATTATAAAATTCAAAAAGGATTTCAATGTGTCATATTACAACTCTTATTCTCAATCATATATGAAAGTTCGTGCTGTTCTCCCAAAGAATACTAATATTGAAGATAGTTACAAGACTCGTGAAGTTAAAATTATACAACACTTTGAGATGGAAGTTGTTAGCGAGTCTCGTCTACTTATGAACTTTAACATAGTGAATGTACCGAAGAAGGGTGCTCCCTAGTTTCCAAATCTGCAGATGCGGTTAGTTTTGATTCGCCTCAACCCCTTTTCAGGTTTAATGTATCATCTACCGAGACTCGCAAAAGATTATAAAGACAACCGTCCACGTTTAATGGGTCTGCTTATGACTTTTACTCAACCAAGCTTCCTAATAATGGTCTCCCGGGCCCGCGACACTTGACGCTTCTTCAAAAACAAGGCATAGAGTTCTACGTTTTCGCTACTCTAAAGATGTTTATAGGGTCTATCAAAATAAGAACGCATACACTTCCTCCCGTTTTCCAATCCATTGGAAAACATATGTTAACTTGGCACGCCTCAATGGCGTGAGTTGGTATCACTCGAGTTTAAAATCGATTGGTACAAAACGGAAGAGTACGCACGTTCCTGAGTTGACGTACCCGTATTTTCTATCTGCTAAGAAGTTATGTTTAGGGTTAGATAATATTAACCCCTCTTTAGCGATGCTGAAAAGGAAAGCCACTAGTGAAAGGAAATAAGTTCTTAAAGTCAGGAGTAATCTAAGTAGGAAACATGGAGCGAGATTAGATGAAGACATGACCACACGAGAAAATCTATCCTTCCTTATGGGACATGAAGGAAGCTGCACCATGTTACAAATCTGGGTTGATTGTAACACCTCGACTCATTTCGTATTTAAATAATTCGTTTCGTTAAAATTCGTATTTCATTTCATGTGATTTTCTTATTTTTAGCTCGATAAAGTCGTTTCTTAGCTTGTAGTTAGTTATGTAGTCGGGTGTTACGTACATCTTGGCGCTTGTCGAATGTGTGAGTGTATGGAGGAGTTTGGGGATGGTTAGAAGGTGTTAGAGCTGGTCAGGGGGTTTTTGGCGAGCAAGAGGCGAGCAAGGGGCGAACAGAGGAGTTCGCAGGAAGGAGAAAGGCATCCGAGAAAAAAGCGAATGTAAGGCGAGAGGCGAGTGAGGCGAGGACTAGAGGCGCGAGTGGGCGCGCGGCTTGGCTCGTGTGTCTTCGCGCAAATTGTCGAGTCCGAGTTGTTTTTGGAGATCGCTTTATCAGCTTTTAATGTATTTATATGGCCTAATCTTCTCATAAGTCTCTTATACTCTCCCTAAAGCATTAAACTCTCTCTTCTCTCTCTTAAATCTTCATTAATTCTCTCATCAATTCTTCATTAAAACTCATCAAATTTCTCTCCTATCCAACCCTAATTTCTTCATGTTCAATCTCTTTTGGTAATCCTTCAATTCTCTATCGTTTTAGGTTTAGTTTTCTTAATTTTTACATTATTTTATGTGTGTTTGTTTGTATGCTTATATTTTATGTATTATATGTGCTTATGGTCAAAGGAGACGACGAGTTGACCGAGGAAGACACGATTTACATTGAGGAGGAAGAAGGCTAATTGATTCGGTGACATAATAAGGTAATTGGGTGTAGCCCTAGTTGTATTTCGACATGTATGAGGCCTTTGTTGTTGTATGGTTCATTGTTAATGATTGTGTGATTGAAAAGGCCTGACCTTTGGCTTGTATTGTTGCTCATATGATCATGTATGCTTGTTTGGAGTCGGCCTCATACTAAAAGGGTTTAGAAGCATGTTTAGGATGTTTGAATGCGTGTTTAATGATGGTGATAGTGTATTGAAGCATAAAGTTGTTGTCTTGCATTGGTTTTGACATATTGAGCATGATTTCGCCTATAGTAATATGATCATTCACTCTGTTAGTCCACTATTGTGATTTTGGTTATAAACTTGTAAGTAAAGGTTGTAAAATGAATTGATATGATAACGTTGAGCTATATTGTGTTGGTTTGAGCTTGAGTACGAGTTTGAGCATGTTGTATTGATTCGTTGTATGCTTGAGTTGAGTGTGCGTACGGGTACTGTTTTGGCTCGTGCGTGAGAAGTTACAACGTCTTTTGTAGGACGGATGCCGCCTGTCGTGGGTTCTCAACCATTTTTTAGTGGCTCTGAGTATTGATTGCCGTTTTGTAGCGGTTTGAATGTCGACACTCTTTTGTAGGGGTGGGTTTGGCCAAGCTTAAACAATTGTTTTTAGGCATTTTGTAGTGCCGCCATAGGGTTAGGTCTTTTGTAGGGTCCGGGGTGTTTTGTAGCACGCAGTACTCCGTGCTTTCTCTTGAGTTTGATGATTGTTGATTGTCACTTTGCTGATGACAGTTGAGGTTGTAAATTGATTGTGTACCTTGTTGTCATTGATTGTTGTTGGTTACACTCTGATCATAGGCCATAGGCCAGGTAAGATACTTTTTGAGTTGTTGGTTACGTTTGTCTTGTTGAAATATGACTGGGGAGCACCTAGTTACTCCCCACTAACTGTGGCTGTTGCATGTCTTGCGGCAGGTATGCGCGGGGATGAGATTGTGATGTGATAAGCCGTGAGGATGACGACCCCGTAGCTAGCCTATTGATTAGACCTGTGTAGACTATGCTGGATTAGACTTGTCTTTGGTTTTTCATACTTGTTTTGGAGTTTGGATTTGTAAGGGGTATTTACTCTCCATTGCTAGGCCTCAAGGCCTACCTATTTATCATTCATTTGGTTGTTAGTGAGTGATGACTCAGATTATGTGGTGATTTCGCCACCGTGGCTCATTTTCATTTGAAACTCTTTTTAAAACCTATTTTATTATGTTTGAATAATCCGGGTTGTTACATTGATGCGGTCTGGAAAGTAACCAGAGAGCGGCCGTGGGCTGGGTTGTTATGGATAACAACTTAGAAGTGTTAGTTAAGGTTACGAATGTAAAGTGCCAGAAGCCCTTACAGGCGGAAGCTATATGAATAAAAAATGCTATCGCTTGGGAAGCTGAACAAGGATTTCTACATACTATGATTTACACGAACTGCTTAAGTTTTGTTTTGCAGGTGACAGAAGACGCAAATATGGATCATAACGTTAAAAGCCTAGCAAAGGATGTTGGACATTAGCCGCAGATTTCAACTGTCTAGGAATTACTTATGTACCGAGATCTAGGAATAATAGAGCACATAAGATAGCAAAAACTGCTCTATATAGAAACTCTATGTAGAGCATTTGACAGTTGGCAAAAAAAATAAAAATTTAACAATATAACTAGACTAGTCCTCATTCAAATGCACGCCTTTAATAGATCAACATAAAGAGTATTATAGTTAAAACTTAATTATGTTAACTAGTTAAAAAAACAAGGGTTGATATTTTTATACTCCGTACTCAATTTAACAACATAACTAGACTAGTCCTCGTTCAAATGTATGCCTTTGATAGATCAACATAAGGAGTAAATTTTAGCTTAAGCACTACTAGGAAAAAGCATCTAGGCGAACAGTTAAGCAACCAATTTAAATTAGCGATGGGGCCTATTGCGACCAATTTAAGGCTTCATGCGACCAATTTGGTAACTGAATCCGTTCTGCGACCAATTTAAAACATTTTACGACTAATTTCGTTGGTTGCTAAATTGACTTTCTCTTGTAGTAAAATTATTATATGTTAATAATTGCAAATCTTTATTATACTAAATGACAGTTATCGCTGACATCATCAATGCCACATCAACATGTCGCTATTCTGTGTAGTTTTTTCCCGCCAAAATGCAATGCTGACATTTTTCATGATACTTTATGTTTTTAACTCTAGATTCATTATCTATGATTATCATTTCTCAATAATCATGTTCACACTTATGTTATACATAGAATAATAAAAGTTTAGCTTTATTGACAATATCCTCCGTGGTAATATGTATCATAAATTAATTAATTAATTCTTTTATTTTAATATTTATTTTTCATTATATATATCTATAATAAAATGTAAAAATAAGTAACTTAATCTATTATTTCGTTTATAATTCCATATTAAAGTTCCAAATATGTACTTGGAATAGCTAACTAACTTTTTTAAACAATATATTTATATTAAATTCATTACTTGCTTATTTTAATATTTACTACATTTAATATTTTCTAATCGAAAATAAATGTTATAAAGTCTATAAAACAAAATTTATGCACGTCGTATATTTTAGCTATTTTATATAGAATCTTTGTTTTTTCATTAATAAAGTGATTATTATATTATTTTCCTATTGATTTGTTAGTTATATTTCTATTAGTTAAAAATAATATAAATCTATAGTAATCATGCATCAATACACGGGATCTAAGCTATATTAATATGATTAGTAATTTATACATATCTTGCTAATTTAGCTTACCCGACAATCGGGTCATATATATCAATGGTCATTTTGTCTCAAACATATATGTACGCTCAGGGGCGGACCCACTAAGGACAATGGTGTTGCACTTGCAACACCAAAGTCAGGCAAAATCTGTAATATGTAATGAAATGTATTTTACATCTACCACTAGGGTAATTCTTGTGTAAGACTGGACTTACACTAATTTAGTGTAAGTCCTCTCACTCAACCCCTTAAAAAAAATTAAAAAAAAAAAAAAATACAAATAACTACCCCTCATGTGAGAGGACTTACATAAATTTATTGTAAGTCCCGTCTCACATGAGATGGAATGTTGCTTCCGTACCTTCTTAGCAACATAATAAAGTAGAGAGGGAAAGAGATGAGTTACATACCCGCCACCACTCCAAGGGTCGCGTTTGCCATTGAAGAATATAATGTTGCTTCCGTACCTTCTTAGCACCCTCTCCATATCCTGTAAACGGCAAAGCAAAGTTAATTAATTGATGATATTAATAGAGCGTGTATAAAGGATTCATATAAAGGATCGGAGAGGAAGGCTCACAAAGCCGCCAAATTCGGTGGTGATCCAGTGAGGTCGAGGATGAAGTCCATAGGTTTCGTAGCAATAAGTGTCACGGTCTTGGTAGTTATAGGTTGAAGCAGGGAATATACTCTCTTTGTTGTTGCCGTCTGTTGGCAATACCATCTCTGTACATGCCTGCATTTTACGATTCAACTTAGCAGATAGTCCGATTCTGTCACACTTTTTGATGTGTATCCGAAATTCATACTCTGAAAACGGTTAAGTGCCTATGGATTGTAGGAGTATCGTTTAGTAAATTCTATTTTTTTTTATCAGTAGCTCCATCTTAGGAATGGCAAAAGTTCAAATTTATTAGTGTTGGAGTTAGAATTTAGTGTTGGTCTGATATAGAATCTTCTAAAAGTTGTATATATATCCATGTACTCATGTAGTGAAGCGTATTTGATCTTCAGTCTTCACATGTCGTCTTATGTAGGGATAAGACGGCGTGTTGGAATGTAACCGGAAGATGAAAATTTGCTTGTTTTGCTTTGTCCCACATCGATGGATCAAGTAAACTGTGGGGTATTGATGGTGCAAGTAGAGTTGGATAGTATATCACCTCAACCCGGGGCTATCACTGTTGGCAAGTTAGAGTTGATGGAGGAGAAAGCTCACTCCACCATCTTGAATTGCGGTGTTTGTTTGCGCTATAACGACAAGTTAATGTGAACCCGTACATAATTGACTACTCACTATTTCAAAATACTGTGATAAAAACTTACTTGAAATACAATCTAACGTGAAAGACCGTCTTTTTTGAAACATTTTGCCATGTAGAAAAGATTTCGCAAAATGTATTGAACAAGTCATGCTTATCTTATCTGTTAGCCATGTTCTCTAAGGTCACTTATACTTGGCTGGTAATGAATAATTAGGAATCATAAATGTTACTTTCACCACATTATTATGGAAACGACTGCGAAAACGACTTACTTGCACTAGCGCAGCAAAGCAGAGCAACATCTACGAAAACGACTAGGCATGACAAAACTATTATGGAATAGTCGTCGGGCCCTAAAGTGGTCAATTTTGATAGGCTTTCTATTTGGTATTGTTACGACTTACGAGGAATGCCTTGAACACAGTATTACATTAGTACAAGTCAAATATTTACTGATTATAGAGTAAAAGATATAGTTTCCTAATTTGTATTGTATTAGGTTTAGGTCTTTTAACTTGGTGTTTAATATATAAACCCACCAAGTTATTAGCCACCAACATACAGAAGAAGAATTTAGAGACTAGAGAATTTACTTCCATAGAGATCAATCCGAGATTGATTAGAGAAGAGGAAATTCATTGATCATCTGTAATCTGTTATTCTTCCCATAGTAAGAGAATCCCTTCGCAACCGAGGACGTAGCTATCACGTTGATAGTGAACCTCATTAAATTTGTGTGTTCTTTACTGTTATTGCTATTTATTTCACGCTTCCGTTATAACAATTGGTTACCAGAGCTAAAGATTAAACTCAGAAGGTTTGAGATTTAGGGAGATGGCATCGCTGAACATTAAAGTAGACAAATTTAATGGAAGGAACGGATTTGGCCTATGGCAGATTAAGATGCGAGCCCTACTTAAACAGCAGGGAATCTGGACACCCCTTGTCAAGAATGCTAAGAACAAAGGGGTTGTTTTGACAGAAGACGGAGCAGAAGAAAAAGGGGATAAGGGTGCCAAGATTTCTGCAGCCGATTTGGAGGCTATGGAGGAAAAGGCCCACTCCACGATTTTGCTATGTTTGGCGGATGAGGTTATCACAGAAGTTGCGGATGAGACTACTGCAGCTGCTTTATGGTCGAAATTGGAGGGTCTCTACATGACGAAGACGCTCACTAGTAAGTTGCTTTTGAAGCAACGATTATTCGCTCTACGTATGCAAGGAGGTACGTCCCTTAGAGATCATCTAGACAAGCTTAACACTATTTTACTAGACTTACGTAATATTGATGTTAAGATAGAAGATGAAGATGCTGCTTTAATATTGTTAGTTTCGCTTCCATCTGCTTATGAAAACTTTGTTGAGAGTTTTGTGGTTGGAAGGGATACGGTGACCCTAGAAGAAGTGAAGTCAGCCCTTCATACTAGGGAGTTGCGTCAGAAAGCAACAAGTGATAATTTGATAGACAATAACGCTGGGTTAATTGTTAACTCAGCTAAGGGAAAGGGTTCTAAGAAAAAGAAACAGAGTTCTAATTCCAAAGGACCACGTCCAAATGATGTTTGTCGAATGTGTAAGGAATCTGGGCACTGGAAGACTAATTGTCCTAAAAATCCAAATAGAACTTTTGCTGCTGCCAGTGTCGTCCAAAGTAAGAACAATGATTCAGAAGAAGAAATGGTACTTGCAGTCCAAGATGCTCCTACTTCTAATGATAGTTGGGTTCTAGATTCGGGTTGTTCTTATCATATGTGTCCGAATAGAGATTGGTTTTCTACATATGAGACCTTTGATGGTGGTAATGTTGTCGTCGGCAATAATGCTATTTGTAAGGTAATTGGGAGAGGATCGGTCAGAATTAGGACATGTGATGGAAAAAACTGTACTTTGGTGAATGTTAGGCATGTTCCGGCTTTGGGTAAAAACTTGATATCTCTTGGTATCCTAGATGATCAAGGTTTCAAGTGGTCTGGCTCAGAAGGGGAATTGCTTATTAAGAAAGGTTCCAGAGTGGTACTTAAAGGTATCAAGAAAAATACTTTGTATTATCTACAAGGTGTGACGCTGACTGGTTCTGCTGAAATTGCATCTATGAGTTACGCGGATTTGAGCAAGCTATGGCATATGAGACTTGGTCATATGAGTGAGCGTGGGATGCAGACATTGTCCAAGAGAGGTCTTCTTGATGGCTTCAGGGTGAAGAATCTTAGTTTCTGCGAACATTGTGTTTTTGGGAAGAAGCACAGATCCAAGTTCGGCAAAGGGGTTCACAACACCAAGGAAGTCCTTGATTACATCCATTCAGATTGTTGGGGGCCTGCACGAGTGGAAGGTATGGGTGGTTATCATTATTTTGTGACATTTATTGATGATTACTCTAGGTACACATGGTTGTTTCTGTTGAAAAACAAGAGTGAAGCTTTCAAAGTCTTTGTGCAATGGAAGACTTTGGTGGAAAATCAAAGGGACAAGAAGATCAAAAGGCTACGGACGGATAATGGTTTAGAGTTTTGTCATGATGAATTCACCGAGTTCTGCAAGAATGAAGGTATTGCTAGGCATCGTACTGTTCGTATTACACCACAGCAGAATGGTGTAGCAGAACGCATGAATAAGACGCTGCTAGAGAGAGTGAGATGCATGCTCTCAAACGCAGGGTTGACTAGAAGATATTGGAGTGAAGCTGTGACTACAGCTTGTTACTTGATAAATCGTGCACCGCATACTGGGATTGACTGTAAGATTCCATATGAGCTGTGGACCGGCAATGAGCCTAGTTATTCTAAGCTACGTGTTTTTGGCAGTGTGGCTTACTATCATGTTCGAGAGAGTAAGCTTGATCCGAGAGCCAAGAAGGGATGCTTCATGGGATATGGTGATGGAGTTAAGGGGTACCGCATTTGGTCCCCATCAGAGGGTCGTGTTATTTTGAGCAGAGACGTAACCTTTGACGAAAATTCCATGTATATGTCTTGTGTTGCTAATTCAGGTGTAGGTAAGAATGATGGCGCTGATAAAGAGGTGGAGTTTGAGGTGGATCCAGCCACTTTGTCACATTTGCCACGAGAGATAATCGAGTTAGAAGAGACTGCAACTCCTGATGCCCCTCCTGAGGAGGTGAGTCAACAAGAGAGTGATGATAATGCTGTTGAGAATGATGTTTTGCCTAAGCGGGTAAGCAAGCCTCCTAACAGATTAATCACAGAGATAGAGGGTCGCAAAGTGGGCGGCCACAACTGCTATTCCGAAGAGATGATAGGTTATGCATTCACAGTAGCCGACGAGATTGAGTCATCTGAACCGACATCATATCGAGAAGCAGTTGCTAGTAGTGAATCGTCGCAATGGTTCATTGCTATGAGTGAAGAGATGGAATCTCTTCATAAAAATGAGACATGGGAATTGGTCAAGATGCCACAAGATCGCAAGGTGATAGGTTGCAAGTGGGTTTTCAAGCGGAAAGAAGGAACCGTAGAAGGTGAGAGAGTTCGGTATAAGGCACGTTTGGTTGCACAAGGCTTTAAGCAGATTGAGGGAGTGGACTACAAGGAGATCTTTGCTCCTGTGGTTCGACACACTTCCATCCGTGTGTTGCTGTCAATGGTGGCACATTATGATTTGGAGTTACAGCAATTAGATGTGAAGACTGCTTTCCTTCATGGGGAGCTAGAAGAAGATATACTCATGAGACAACCTGAAGGGTTCGAGATTCCGGGGAAGGAAAACTATGTTTGTAAGTTGAAGAAGTCCTTATATGGACTTAAACAATCGCCTAGACAGTGGTATAAGAGATTTGACACATTTATGGTGGAGCATGGATATACTAGAAATCCTTATGATTGTTGTGTTTACTTACAAAAACTTGGGGATGGATCTCACGTATACTTGATTCTGTATGTCGATGACATGCTCATAGCTGCTAGGGAGAAGTCGGATATTGACAGATTGAAGGCACTACTCAGTTCAGAATTTGATATGAAAGACCTAGGAGAAGCTCGCAAGATTTTGGGTGTTGAAATTTATAGGGATCGGACAAAGAAGAAGCTTTTCTTATC
Source organism: Dianthus caryophyllus (assembly GCA_023091065.1). NCBI lineage: Eukaryota > Viridiplantae > Streptophyta > Magnoliopsida > Caryophyllales > Caryophyllaceae > Dianthus > Dianthus caryophyllus. The sequence goes on from CM041529.1 coordinate 310,348, forward strand.
TCAGAAAAGTTATCTAGAGAAGATACTATTCAGGTTTGGGATGAGTACGGCTAAGCCTATAAATACGCCAACTGCGGCTAATATTCATCTTTCGATATCACATGCACCTCAAACAGAAGCTGAGAAGTCTTATATGTCCCATGTTCCATATACAAGTGCAGTAGGTAGCTTAATGTATGCTATGGTTTGCACTAGACCTGATATTGCGCATTCTGTTAGCGTAGTGAGCAGGTTTATGACTCAACCTGGGAAAGAGCACTGGCAAGCAGTGAAACGGATTTTCCGTTATCTGAGAGGAACCACAGATGTCGGTCTCATTTATGGAGGTGATAAGGAGTGTTTGGTGACAGGTTATTCAGACTCCGACTATGCTACTGACGTAGATAGTAGAAGGTCTGTAACTGGCTATGTATTTACTCTTGGGGGTTCTGTTGTGAGTTGGAAGTCTACGTTACAGTCGTCCGTAACCTTGTCTACTACAGAGGCTGAATATATGGCTTTGACAGAAGCAGCCAAGGAGGCGATATGGTTGAAAGGGCTGGTGAGTAACTTGGGTCTACATCATGATATTGCAACTGTATTTTGTGATAGCTTGAGTGCTATATGTTTAGCTCGAGATCAAGTACATCATGATAGGACAAAGCACATTGATGTGAGATATCATTTTCTGCGTTCCGAGAAGCGCATTGAGGTGAAGAAAGTCGGGACCAAAGATAATCCTGCAGATATGTTCACGAAGACGGTTCCATTTAGCAAGTTCAGACATTGCATGGACTTGTTAAATATTGATAGATATGTTTAGCCCATTTGGGCTAATTTGAGCTCAAGGTGGAGCTGAATCTGAGCCTCCCGAGGAGGCAACCCGAGGTTCTGGGATTATAAGAATCTGACCCGATGTCCTGGGTTTGTAGGGACTTCCAAGATCTTCCGAGAAGGTCAAGATGAGGTTATAAGTCGACGTGCTTAAACCGGCTGAGTACGACTGTACACGAGTGAAGGGATGAAGAATTTTGTCTTGAAGTTTGTGAGTTTCAAATGTTCAAGTCAAGGTGGAGATTTGTTACGAGGAATGCCTTGAACACGGTATTACATTAGTACAAGTCAAATATTTACTGATTATAGAGTAAAAGATATAGTTTCCTAATTTGTATTGTATTAGGTTTAGGTCTTTTAACTTGGTGTTTAATATATAAACCCACCAAGTTATTAGCCACCAACATACAGAAGAAGAATTTAGAGACTAGAGAATTTACTTCCATAGAGATCAATCCGAGATTGATTAGAGAAGAGGAAATTCATTGATCATCTGTAATCTGTTATTCTTCCCATAGTAAGAGAATCCCTTCGCAACCGAGGACGTAGCTATCACGTTGATAGTGAACCTCATTAAATTTGTGTGTTCTTTACTGTTATTGCTATTTATTTCACGCTTCCGTTATAACAGGTATTTAGTATTGGAACAATTTTAACGTTTTACATTTGAAAAATCGAAATAGGGAGTAACATTTTACCTGCCATGTCCATTCGTCAAGGCCGTGACTATCGGTATGACTTGTAATATCAAAACACTTAGCATTGCCGGTGTAGTTGAAGTATATGTTGGCTGCTCCATATAGCTTAGCAAATGTATCGTTCCCCAGCTTCGGGTTGTCTATTGCTTTACACATCTGTATTCATTCATCAACCAAACTGTCAAAAACGGGTCACATTCATCTAACATATATATCGAGTTGAACCTGTGATCAAGTACTTGCTATTTTTTAAATATTGTACGAATGTTATCGTAACAATACTTTACCTACTTGCTACTTCCATTATTAGCCTTTACATCATTTCAAACAATTTGAGCATCATATGGAACGATACCTGTTTGATCGGATAAGCTGGCAAAGGATTCATAAAATTGGAAGGAGTAGGATAATCGGTCATAGACGTATAAGTGTAAGCCATACCCAACCAACTCTCGAGATCATCAGCTGTGAATGTCACATTCCTACGTACGTACAAAACGGCAAAATCAAAAGAAGACATATTATTGTTTAAAATCAAGCAAAAACATTCGAGGGATGCACAATATTATTGTTATTACTTGCAAATGTTGAAAGAAGAACGAAGCTTTTCAAGTCCACCAGGCTGCTTGGCAGTATCTTCAATGAGTGACCATGACCCTTTGATTACCTTATAGCAGTTCTCGCTCTCACTCTGCCATTTCCAAATTAATATATCAAATTCCGACTACTTACACATGAATCGTATATGGCTTCATCCTAAACAATTGACGTAAAATTTAAGTATAAAATCAATCTTCAAACGTCAATTTTGGTTCTAAATGTTAAGAGTATATACTAGTTAACTAAATAACACATAGAGAAACGACGATACATAAATAGAATAAAGATTGTTCTATTTACTAGTCGTAGTCACATAAATACATTTTTTCGCATTTTGAAATATTAACTTAGAAACAAGGACAAGGAAATAGAATATGTAAAGCTTTTGTTAAAAAATTAACTAATTAAGTGAATTTGTAGGAAGTAGCTATTAACTACGAGTATTAAGTAAATACGGAGTATGAATTTATATACTCCCTTAGAGCATGTACTATAGAGAGGAGAATTTGATCCTCTTATTTCTCACATCTCCCTCTAATTTTTTTACACATCATCTTCTCTTTCTTCCACTACATTTTCCACTATCTACATCCTCTTCCTCTTTCCTTCTTCTATTCTTCTCCTACAATAGAGAGGATTCTCCAACTTTAATTTTCTTATCATTAATTATTGTATATAAAATCATTTCCAATTTTTATAAATTATAAAAAAATAAAAATAGTAGAGGAAGTGGGCACAAGGGCCAAGATGAGCTTTCCTCTAAAAGTAGAGGAAGAAGCTACATTCCTCTTACTAAGAGGATGAATACTAGATAACCCACAATAGAGAGTATCTCCTCTTAGAGGAGAGAGAGTGCTAAGAGGAGGGGTGATCCTCTCTATTGTACATGCTCTTAGACCCTCACTCATTTTTAATTAACTCTTATTTTCGTTCTATGAAAATTTTCATAAATTATACTCATTTCTTTTGTAAAATACATCACAATATTTTTTTCTCATATTATTCCACTTTTTTTTTCTTCACAGTTTCTCAATTTTTTTTTCGCTCAGTGCAATTTTAATTATTGATGAATAACCCATTTCTCTTTTTAATTTATTGTAACACTGTCCCATTCAAGAATTAGTGCGTCATAAAAGGTGGATTTTTCTATCACGGAGATTAATCATGGAGTAATTTTCAACAAAATGTTTTAAGTATGATAATTAAGAGTTTTATTTTTAATTAATTTCTCATGAGTTAATGAAATATTTCCTAGATTATACTCTTATTATGTGTCATAACAACACATGTTAGAAAAACTCATAAAAGATACTTCCTCCATTCCATTTGATTCTATACATATTCCTTTTTCGGAAATTCCAATCAATTCTATGCATTTCTATTTTGGTCCTTACTTTATTAAACTAAAAGACCAATATACCCTTCATTAATACTCACCCAACCCACTTGCAATGTCCTTTTGTAAAGAATAAAGTAGGGGTAATTTGGTAATTTTATTTTCTGCCCCACTTGATTTTCTTCTACCTTAATTACCGTGTTTTGGTCAAATGTATAGAATCAAACGGAATGGAGGAAGTACTCTTTTATTTTGCAATAAAACTTGTTTTCGGCTAGATATTTTTTCATCCAATGACAGATTTTGTATATTGTTTAAAAAAAATTAAAAAGAAAAAAAAAGCATATTTTGTTAGAATTTGTTAAGTATCGACCACTTGAGTATTTGCACATCAAAGAAGGTTAAGACGGAAGCTTTGGTTGATACTTTGATATAGACGGGTGAATCATTTTGATACTTTCAAAATGCGTATGGGACCTTCTTTAGTGTCTTTCTAGTGTGCAGTACCATCCCATCAACACATAACATGTTGTCCCTATATATAAAGTTCCTAATTACTCCGTATTAGACCACCCCCATCCAAGGGTGGTGACTCAATTTTTCATCTAACTAAATCAAGATAATCACAATTAAGTAGGGTATTTAGGATGACTCAATTGAAAGGAGATCAATGGATGATTCAGTTTGCTCAATTGAATCAAGTTGGTGATTCAACACATGTAGGAATCTCATTGGCTAGAAAAAATGTTGATAATGAGTGCTGTGCACATTTCACATCAGCAAGTTACTACAACTCACAAAATTTGGAATTTATTTTTGGTGTTTTAATTTGTATAGTGAAACTTCTTTTTATGCTTTAATTCAATGGCATTTTTTATTTATTTTTACATATTTGTAAAATTGTTCTCTTTTTTTCAAAAATTGTGTTGTATCAAAATTATTATGGAGTAACAATGATATTATTTTTCTCATTTTTTAGTATAATATTTTTATTTAGAATTTATTATTTATTTTTTATCAAAATTAAAATTAATATTTATCATATGTTATTTTTTAGTTTATAATTGTAATACTTAAAAATTAAAATGAAATTAAATAGGTAAAAGTGGAAAAGTAAGAGAGAATATTTGGTGGGGTAAATAATGTGAGAAATTGAGAAATGATTGAAAATTATAAAAAGTTAGAAATGATTGGATTTGTGACCTAGGTGGTGATTTGTTGGATGGGAGGAAGTAAGTGGGTCAAATAATTAAAATAGGATTAAGAGTAAAAAGTGAATGGTGACTCAGTTGTTGTAATTATTGGATGGGGATGGTCTTAGGATAACAATAATTGAATCAAGATAATAAAACAAACTACGCACTAAAATATAACCCTATAAGGAAACGACAGCTAATAGATGTACTGTATTTTTATGCTTATTTACGTATGTGTAATGATTATAATATAATATAATATAATATAATTAATCAGTTTATTTTACATACTTTTCATTTCGACAAAAATATGATCATTAAACAATACGGATTGAGATTCCCTGCATTTGAAAGTTCAATGCATTTGGTGAATTTTACTTAAAATAGTATAGGAGTTTTATTTCCTTTCAATTTTATGTGATTTTATGTAAACTTCACTAAATGAATGAAATTCCAAAGGGTATTAATTTTTCATATACGGATTTTACCCAAGTTATATACTTTTTTTCATTATTTTTCCCACTCTACCCTTTTTACTCTAAGAATATGTACAGAATTCTCTCTTTCTTTTTTCTGAAAAACCTAAATCAATTTTATTCAAGTTTACAACTTTTCAATTATGAACTCCAATCATAAATTTAATGAGGTAATACTCGTCTTTTAATTTTAATCTTGTGTTTTAATAATAAAAATTTGAACAAGAAAATAAAAATTAAAAAATAAAAATAAACAAAACAATATATAGAAACCACATTAAAGTGGTTAAACCCACCCAAAAAAAAAAAAAAAAAAAAAAAAAAAAAAAAAAAAAAAAAACAGCCACCAGCCACCGCCGGCCACCGCCGACCACCCAAGCCACCTGCCCTACCGCCACCTGCTCCACCGCCGTGCCACCGCCAACTTATATCTACCCACCCATCCCCACCTTCTACCACCACTAAACAACCACCCCAAACTTAACAATCACCGTAAATTTTCCACCTCACCACCCACCTCGCCACTCCACGGCCGCCTGCCGCCGACCCGCTGCCAGATTCCTCACCGCCACCTGCCCCACCGCCACCTGCTCCACCACCCTTCCCTTCTACCTCTACAAACCCTAATTAAAAATTGTAATTAAATTTATTAAAAATTAATAAAACATAAAATTAAAATTAAAGGACGATTATTACTCGTTGAATTTATGATGGAGAAATTTAGAAATTTTAATGAAATTGATTTAAGATTTTTTAGGGAATATTCTTTGAGTAAAAAAGGGTAGGATGGGAAAAATAATGACAAAAAGTATATAACTTGAGTAAAATCCGTATATGAAAAATCAATTACGATTCCAAATGCATAGAATCCAAACCCAAATAGTACTCCTTCCATTCAACTCTATTATATTCAAATTATTTGGCATTATTAATTGGAAAATTTCACATGAATAATCTCAACTATCACCCATCTTCCAATAATAATCTCAACTCAAAATAATTCCAAAATAATCTCAACTATTGAAAATTATTCCAATAATATATACTTTACCCAATTTTAACCGGTTCCAACGGGTACAAAAGAAAAATAAACCGCTTTTAAATTTTTCTCACTCTTATACGGAGTATAATCTAAAATTAAAATCGGTTTGACCTTTTTTTTGTACCCGTTTGAGTCGGTTAAAATTGGGTAAATTATATTATTGGAATAATTTTCAGTAGTTGAGATTATATTGGGATTATTTTGAGTTGTGATTATTATTGGAAGATGAGTGATAGTTGGGATTATTCATGTGAATTTTTTCTTATTAATTTAACTATGGAGTCTTCATTATTTCTTACTGTAAACTGCATAACACAAAATATAGTTATATATGGATCGAATAGAATTTTGTTTGATTCATGTTTTCTAGTGGTATAAGAATTGAGAATATCAAATTTTTTAATAATGTGGAATTATATATATCTCGATAAATGTACAAAGGTAAATGCACGTCACGTGGTAGAATTATATTAAAGAAGACGATAATTATTTAATCATTGAAGATACAAAGTACTCCGTAGTGCGCGCTTTATACAATAAAACAATGATATAAAAAGGTGAAAGAGAAAGAGATACCTTAAAATCTTGAGTGATAATATTATTGAAGGAATATGGAGACGTGAGATTTTCAAAATTAAGAATTGGTGAAGACGATGCCAAGGCTCCTATGCTCACATGCGGGTACTTCAACCTAAACCAGGCCGCTAGCACTGCACACGTTCATTTTACTATTTATTTTTCTCATCAATCACAATTACCAATGACAATATTTAATTTTCACTATAACTTTTAATTATAAAATTAATAACTATGATTTTATTTTAATTGTCATACTGAGTGTTGCATTGTTAATATTAATTTTTTGTAATTTTTACTGTAATAATATTTAACTAAAGATATGAAAAAAAAAAAAAAAAAGAAGCATGCATCGAGATTTACGCTTATAAGTTATAACAAATGCAAAATAATGGTTAAAATAACCATAGTTACCACCGTAACACTATATATTTTCATTATAATATAAGTTTTGACAATTACATAAAAAACCGTGTAAGTATAATTAGATAATATATTTGGATCTGACATAAACCGTACCGTTACACACCTATTTTCTTTAATAAGCAAAAATAATCAGAAAAGTAAAATAGACATTTAGTAGGTTGAACCTGTTTTACAATAAATTTATTGTGTGACATTGTAACTAAAGGAATTTAGGTTAGAAAGAGAAATTGTTAAAGAAAGGTGAAAAGAGACATACTTCCACCATAGGAACCTCCAAAGACAACGACGGGAGAATCAATAGCACTCAAATTAGACTTGAGGTCAAGGATAAGAGTAGCATAATCAGCCAATGCTTGTGCTGAACTAAGATACCCTTGTGTACTTGCATTTTTATACGCTATTTCTACGTCCCCTCCATATGGTATTGACTTCCCATAATACCTATGCTGCAAACATTCACATTCACCTCCATCTTTAATTACTATTATTTTTATTAGGAAAAATATATTGTTACGTAAAAAACCTTTTTTTTATTTATACGTATATAATAACAATATAAAACATGATTATATCGTGTCATTAAAGATATATAAGGATATATGTTTATAAGTTAACATGAGCAAAAAATTCAACATAAATTAATACTCGTACATGATAAATCAGACCATGCCAGCTAAGATTGATTTCAAGGTGTTTGTTCCAAAATTTAAATACGGAGTAGGGCTTCGTCTTACACTAAATTTTGGCGTACTTATATGCAAACGTGAAAATTAGACAAAGTTCTTAGAACAGGTTGAAAATGCTAACAAATGAATGAATATATTAGAAGAAGAAAAAGGTAGCTTAGTATACAAACCTCAATGAAAACCAAGAGGGAATTGAAAAGAGGAGCGGTGTCAAATAAGAAACCAGTGTTATTAGCAAACCACTCAATATCACCTTCATTGCCCATATATACAAATATTGGTGCATTCTTGTTTGCTCCACCCCAATGCTTATCATTCACCAAATACCTTTGTTGGAATGTTTTATAGCTTTCTGGCTTGTAGTTGAAATGATCTATTATTTGAGTAAAATACTTGGTCTCATACGGTTTTCCAACCGCGTCACTCGAAATTTGACCAATTTGCTCCGGTCGAACAATCGATAAAGGGAATCGTGGTCGAACCTTATTAATTTTACCAAATGCAGGAGAATAAATTGACAAGAGTAGGAGACACACAACAAGAGTACTAGTGCATTGATATTGATATTTACTTAATAACAATCTAAATGCCATAGTTATTTTGTAAGTAAAACTATTAAAAATGTGTTATGTATCTATGGCGTGCTTGGTGTGTAAATTGTAAACGTAGGTAGAAGAGAGCAGAGACCAAGTTTTAAAAGTAGATGAGAAAGTTTGGAGAATTTAAGGAATAATAATAAAGAGAGGTTGAGCAATAATAATTGAGTACATTGGAATATTTTCTAGGAAATGAAGATTAATTAATGATAGTTTAATACCAAGTATACTACTTATAATTGGCCCCTGTGGCCGTGCTTTCTGCAATTGTGATTCCTGTTTGCTCAAGTGGACCCCAAACTATTGACCAATTACATTATCTTCCCTATATTCATGTTTTTTTTTTTTTTTTTTTTTTTTTTTTTTTTTGGATAATTTCTCTTAGAATAATGACATTGCGCCACCCGGTGGTACTCAAATTGAGTACCACCGAGGATATTAATGTAATTTGTTAAGATATTTTGGTTTCCCTCTTAAAAATTTAAAATTTCAAGTGAATATTTGTAAAAGGGTAAAAAAGGAATTGACATTATTTATTTTGACTAGATTTTTTTTAATTAAATTATGAAATTATTTAATCTTTTATTTATTATTTAATAGAAGTGTTATTGTTGTGTAACTTCCGCACAACTAGCATGAAGTTGTGTTTTCTTGTTAATTGATTGGTTCTCAAAGTATATACTACGGAGTATCAATTTAGTTGCAGGTACTTGTTTGGTTTAAAAGGAAAAAGAAAAACTAATATAGTATCAATTTAATAAGGATTTATATTCTATGCAAAATCACAATCATATAAACAATTAAAACAATCAGCAAATTATAAAAAAAAAAAAATTATATTTCTTCATCCATTAATGATGAAAACATACCTCACTTTCTTTAAAGTTTTACAGAAAACTCAAATGAATATAATTTAAAATAATTTAAGTTGTTGAATAATACTGTATGATTATCTAATTCATGATATTTTAATTGTAAAGAATTTCAAATGTATAGATGACGCGCCTTTTACGTCGCTTATAAAAGGGGTCAAATTAACAATTTATAAACCTATCCGATTCAAGCAAAACACGTAGTTTAGTGATAAGAATAGGGTCGAACCCATATTAAAGGAAGGACTAAACAAGGCTGATGTCACGAAACAACTTAAAGTAAACAAGGGGGGGTTTGAAAAGGTTGATTAAGTCGAAAACTAAAATGCAAGTAATAAAAATGAGATTAAAAAAGATGGGAAGGGCACTTTTGGTGTAATCACACAAGGTTCCAACACATACCAAATGATCAAGTGAGTATAAAATGTGAGACTACTACTCATTTAAGCAATTCCTCAAACACTTACAATGCATGAACATATCCAAGGATGAATCGGCAAACCAAGGTAACAATTGCATTAAAAACACGATGAAACAACATCCAAATGTATTCATGCAACCCATGCAAGAGTAAACATAAGAGAAATGTATGAAAATCTAATGAGAAGACATTCAAGAATCGGCATGAAAGAGTTTCGCATTAAAGATTCAAACTTTACTTCTCAAAACATGATTATAAGGGATGAATCAACATACCACATCATAACACATGATAATAATGCAACACAAGATAGATTAAGAGCATCCAAACATTGAACAACCAAAATCCTCAAGCATATAATTCAAGGAAATGTCACAATCGATCAACACAAGTCACAAAACCAAGAATTATGTAAAAACAATGCATTAAGAGAAGTAAATACTCAAATGAAATAGTAAAGATGAAATTTTTCTCACATTGATCAAAAGGAGGGTTGAAACCCCAAAGATTACACCAAAAGCTAGAGGGTTTAGTTACCCATAATCATCCAAACATAAACTAAATTGTTGAGAAAATCCATGAACATGAAATTAAAAACTAATTAAAGAGTAATTATTTGAAAACTTAACCTAATCTCTCTCCTAATTTTCTTCTCTCTAAAGCTGCACAATAATAATATGAAAGATAATTCTCGAAATCCACCCTAGCAAAACCTTAAAACTCGTTTCAAAATAAACAAACGTCACAAGATCGAGAAATGCGCCTCAAGATTTGGAGGCGCCATAGCGATAAAGCGCCTGGCGCAATAGAGGCACCCCTGGCGCATTGTCCCTGGTCATTTTCCTACGAATTTCTTCAATTCCATACTTAGCCAAATTTCCATCTATTCTTCTTCAATGTCTTTCTTGAACCCTTTGGCTTGACTTCATTGACTTGAACGAATTCTCGGGTTGGCTTTAGGGTCATGGTTTGTGCTCGGCTCCTACTTTGACCTTGACTTTCTCGTTGACTTTGACTTTGACTTTGACGTTGACTATTATGCGATTTTAGCTTGAATCCTCGTAATCGTGAAAGCGCTCATAAAACCATCTAAAGATACGGAAATACTTCGAAGTCAACGCTTAAAACTCGCACTTTAACCTCGAACAAACGTGTCGTATCAATAGGGATGCAATTTACACTAGATACTACTAGATTATATATATATTTTTTAAATTTAAATATTACATAATCTTAAATAGAATTACAATGTTGCCCTTTTAAATTTGGCGCAAAAACAAAAATTATTTTTCTAATCTTTTTATTTTTCTATTTTATTTTTCTAATCTTAAAATTTTTCTATTTTTTAATTACGGTGGTACTGAGTTCAGTACCACCCGGTGGCATAGTATCACTTTCCTTTTTCTTAACACACGCCTATACGCGAGATTTCATAAGTGGGTATCCACGTAAATATCCACGTGGATATTCGTAAGGTAATAGGGTCGGTGTAATTTTTAAAAATGTCCTCAGCCATTGAATGTCATGGGGATAAAAATAATATTAAATAAAATATTGTACTCCTTTATACATTAAATAAGTTTTTAAAAAAAAATTATATACTCCGTAGCACTAATTCAAATAAAAGAGTGATATAAAATGATTTTAATATTATTTCAATGATTTCAATTATTTTGAACTTTAATCATATAAAATGAATTTTTTTAATATTCATACTCCCTCCGTCCCGGTCATTTGTTTACACTTTCTATTTTGGGGGGTACGGGTCATTTGTTTACACTTTCCATAAATGGTCATGGGTGACCCATGTGGGAGGTGGACCTTTACTCCCTTAACCAATTACATTTCATAATTTTAAGCAAGTGAGACCCCCTTTGTACTTATATTATTATTTTATTAGTTTTTTCTCTACCTCTCTCCTCACATCGATAAATGTGTATAAAGTAAACGTAAACAAATCACCGAGACGAAGGGAGTACTAAAATTCCTAATTACCTCAACATAATATTCACAAGTGTATATAAATACTCGTATGTACAAGTGTTTACGTTAGTTGACAAATTATAATACCGGTATTCACTAAAGAACATTAACAATGGGGAATATTAGGCACGCGATCAAATATTAATTTTAAATATATATATATTTTTTTGACAGGAGAGTAGGAGACACATAAGAAAGACGGTATATACTTAGAACTCGTTTCTTTTGACTTTTAGAAATTTGAAATGAATCAATCAAACGAAATGAACTGAATCAAACAAAGTGAACTAATCGAGACAATGAATCGAATCGAATCAATCGACCTGAACTTAACTGAAATTATAATTATAATTATAATTAACACATTTTATTATTTCAATATATAAAGTTTTTACATCTTGAGTAACTTTTAACATGTTTTATTAATAGTAGTAGTGGTAGTAGAAATAATCAAGTGAATTGAATCAATCAATCAATAGAATGGAATCAAGTGAATGTATGCATCAAAATAGTTCTGAAAGAATGCGCCCTTAATGTTGAATATTTAAACCTATTTGATTTTATTTTATTTTTGGTTTCCCAACCGATATCCGAACCCATTTGGGCCGACTAATTCGGTTTCGGAGCGTGTCCCGGGGTTAAGGTTTTAAACTCCTCCCAACGGACTTGCGGAGGATCAAACCTCGCCTCCTTACTGCCCTGGGCCTAAATTTCCGACACCACTATACCTATTTGATTTGATGAGCATGTTCGAGAACTAGGAGTTATGTCTGTGTTCGTATGACATGGACACCAACCTATTTATTTAGAACTTCATAATTCAATGTATTGATGTACATCCGTTTAATTGACATTAATAATGTTTACTAGAGATTTTCTCTAATTGAAACGCCATGTATTATTTATTTTTGTATTCATTCTACTTATAAAAAGATCATGAGAGTGAAAGTTATTTTGTGAAATAGCATTTCATCCTTCCACAAATTTTTATACTGGTGTGCCCCTAATAGTTAAAACCACTACGAAAAACGTTTTGTGCAAAGCATCATATCATGGATTTTAAAACGATCTCAACTATGTTGACATTCGCAATTCTTTGCGTAACGCTAACAATTGCTAGACCAGTGAACCAAGATATTGCAGCGCCAAGTCCAAGTCCAAGTCCTAATGCATTACAAATATGCGGAAACCAAATAGACATTACTTGTGGTGATTCGATTTATCATTACATATTTGGACCGGCAGTTGGGGAGAAGGTATCGAAAAAGTGTTGTGGTGAATTGTTACATATGGGAAGGGAATGTCATGCTTTTTTGACACTAGTATCGATCGGGTCATTGAAACTTACCAATGAACAGATTGAGGTTATACTTAGCAGAAACAATGAAGTTTGGGAGATTTGTGAGTCTCAAGGCCAGATCAACTCATAAAACTAATAAAAATTGTATAAACATAAAAATACAATTAATGAATCAGTATGTGAAGCTGAAGGAATAATACAAAGTAACAAATTTAATGTTTAGATTTCTCAATTTGTTTAATCCATTTACGTTGTTCGACATGAAAACTCTGTTTGTTTTGCAACTGAAAAACACATTGCAAGAAAAACGAAGTGGAAAACACTTGCTGAGTAAAAAAGGAACAAAAATTGCTTCACAAATCTCCCAACATTGACAATAAAACATATTGATTGATTTCAAAGCATAACCAGATGGAGTTACCCTTTTGATGACGTCTCACACTGTCTAAACACGAGTCACGGCACTAGAGCTCAGTACTAAGCACAGTCTCACACTGTCTAAACACGAGTGACTTTAAGTAAATACCAGATATATAAATTACCTTTTTTACCGGACAATAGGCTCACATATGTGATATCTCGTTTTGATTTTAAATGATTTTTATCATGTTTTATTTTTGATTTACTACGAAGTATTTATTTTTTTCAAATTTTGTATGATACTATGAAATTGAAATTTTCGTTAAAATTAATTACGGAGTAGTAAGGAATATATGTCATTGACCTTTTTATTTTACCTTTATTTTATTTTTCAAAGTTCACATTTTATCATTTCATTATGTTGAATGTCAATCGGCAACCTCTCGTTAATCTTGTGGAGTTGGTAAATGTTGTCCCGATCAAGGAGACTCGGCTACAACAACTAGAACCTGAAACAAAGTACTCACCACTCTATAATGATATAAACCCGTTTCATTGTCGTCCCAACCACAATTACAACCCAAGATGGCCTTCAGGCCGTAGACCCATTTATGTTTTGACCCTGACCTAGCTCACCTTGACTCAATAAAGGTAACGAGCCAAACAAAACCACAAACCGTCCTTAACCAACTCAAAATTGACCCGTGTGACTAGCCATTATTCAACAGTAGTTCTCCGACGTTTACTTTGGCGGAATCATTATTTCTCAGTTCACTGTCATATAACTATAAACCTAGCTCAGTTCCACATACATTCAGTAACACAACATTGCTTCTGTGAACATGATTAATGGAGAAGGCAAAAGCATGCTTCTTTTGGCAACAATTAAAATTAGTACTTGACTAGAGTGAGCTTCCCCCGAACTATACACTCTCAGTAAGCTCGACATGATTCTCCAAGTAGGAAATAGCAAGGGCAGCATGGAAAGCAGCACCAACAGGAAAAGCGTCTTCGTCAACAAAGAAATAAGGGGAGTGCAGCGGCTTGTCTGATTTTAGAGACTCATTTCTTGTACCAAGAACAAATATGGCCGCTGGCATTTTTTGGGAATAAAAGCTGAAGTCCTCAGAACCCATTGTTAAGTGAAACACCTCCAATTTGTCTTTACCAACCAATGATTCTATGACCCGCGACCCGTGTTCATGGAGTCCCTTGTCGTTGACCATTACAGGCCAAGGCATAGGCGTATTCTCCAAGAAGTCAACCTCGCCATGGCACTGATGCACCAACGCCTGCTTCTCCACGATCTGCCATTTCCATTTTCGTTAGATTATTACAAGTACTTATTAGGGTATGATTTAGTTGACTATAGGAGTAAGAAATATCCTTTCGTTTCTGAATACTACGTAATAATCTGACTGTGGAACTTGTTTTACCTCCCTAATCCTGTTTCGCAAGTACGTTAGGCCTTCTGGGCTTAGGCTTCTGAAGGTACCTCCAAATTCTACCTTCTCTGGGATCACATTTCTCGCTTCTCCTCCTCGTAAGTACCCAATAGATACCACCTGTTTGTGTCATGAGACGAACAAATATGTTAATCTAAAAAATCATACAATTGCACGATTCCATATAGTTCTAAGCGTCACAAAAACAGACCACTCATTCTAATCAGGTTTCTTATTATGTGTTCGGAACTTGCATTCAGTATGTTCATGTCAATAATGACAGGAAGTCCTGACTCCCGACAATTGTCATGCGCTACTCAATGGAGTTTGTGATTACTTGGATTAAACCACTAAAATCTAAGTACATACAATTGTAGCACGCAAAAGAGTTCAAAATAGGATGTACACGAGAGCAAATTCAATCAAGAAATGACAGTACTGAATTCTGAAAAGGATATAAGCATGTGGAGGCACAAAGGACTCACCCCTGCCTCAAGAGGGTCGGTCTCTCTTGAAATGATCTGTTGGAGAGCCATAACAGTCGAGGAAGCTGCTAAAACGGGGTCTTTGCTGAGATGAGGCTGTGCTCCATGAGAACCGACACCTCTAATTGTTGCATCAAAAAGCCCTGTGCCAGCAAGCACAGGACCAAAATTGGACCCAATACTACCAGTAGGTAACGTTGGCAGAACATGTAAGCTAATGATTGCATCAACGT
Source organism: Dianthus caryophyllus (assembly GCA_023091065.1). Classification (NCBI taxonomy): domain Eukaryota; kingdom Viridiplantae; phylum Streptophyta; class Magnoliopsida; order Caryophyllales; family Caryophyllaceae; genus Dianthus; species Dianthus caryophyllus. Next base: position 325,892 of record CM041529.1, read on the forward strand.
CGTCGAGAACACCTTCGTTGAGCATATGGTAAGCTCCGGCGTAACCCTCTTCTCCAGGTTGGAAGACCAATTTCACAGTACCCTTTTGCGTATTCAACCAACCACACATTCATAATTAGTTACAAGGTTTTGACGGTTCAACATTTTATTAAAAGATTACAAAAGATGCTCGTAAAATTGAAGTATTACCTTTAGCTGATCTTCCCTAGCCTGGAGTAGCTTTGCAGCCCCAAGTAACATTGCTACATGAGTATCGTGGCCACACGCATGCATTCTGCCATCAATTTTGCTCTTGAATTCCCATTCTACTAACTCCTACAAAATTCAGATTGACGGCTTTATGCGTGGGAAACAATCTAAGTTTAAAAAGCCATTTGGAGTAAAGAAAACCAAACAAGACAAAAACTTTCTAGTTCCAACATCAGGTCTTATTAGGCCGCTTATATAATCGTTCGACAGTTGATTTGCAAAAGGCGTGAAGTTCGAACCTCAGCTCTCGCAACTCGATGCTTGATTCTGGTGGAGCCAGAATTTGTGGTTTTGAAGGGCACAATATTTTAGGGAGTCGAATTATTAAGACAATAGCAAGTGAAACGTGTGAAACTATTTCATTCCTCAATTGGTAAGTAGAATAGCAATACCAAGTTGTAAAGCACACTATTTCATTCCTCAATTGGTAAGTAGAAAAGAGTGAGTAGGTAGTGGTAGTGGGTACCTGTAAAGCAAGAGCATCCATGTCAGCGCGGAGAGCAAAGACGGGCTTAGAACCGGAACCAATAATGGCGACAACCCCAGTGTTAGCAACAGGGTATATATAATTGACGCCCAACGAGTCGAGTTGAGTGCGTATGAGTTGACTGGTGAGGTGCTCTTCAAAGCCGAGTTCAGGGTGCTGGTGAATGCTTCTTCTGACCCGCTTCATCCAGTCGAAGAACTCGGGTTGTCTCGCGGAATTCAAGAGTTCATCAGTGTCCACTGACGCTGCCAATTTAAGGTGGGTTACTCCGATGAATAAGAGTGACAACAATATTCCCCATAAAACAACTCTTCTGTACTCCATCTCAATCTTGCTGTCTGTTTTGCTGACAACAATATTCCCCATAAAACAATATTCCTCACTCTCTTTATCTCACTTTCTTTGGTGATTATATATAATACTTCCTCCGTTCCACAATGATAGTCCCGTTTCACTTTTAGAAAGTCAAAATTTTAAAACTTTGACCGTAAATAACTTAAAATATGTAAATAATCGTTATACGATAATAAGATATTTACATTTGTTGTCAAAATATCTTTCACAAAATTTAATTTTCAACCAAAATATCGTATATAAGCGATGAAAAACATGGTTAAGAATACGTTGGATCACAGAAAGTAAAGCGGACTATCATCATGAACGGAGGAAGTAGGATATTAAAACTAGACACAAGTGGCTTGTAAACCTACATATTAAAATGAGAAATGAGATTAAACAAAGTGATAACTCCCAAAATGAAAAGTTTTAATGGGATTAAACTAAGTGTCAACTCCCAAAATGAGTAAATGGAAGAGATTAAACAAAGTGACAGATTTGTAAACAATTTACCAAAGCTTAATTTAGTGAATGGGGGGTTAAAGCGATCTACTTGTATGTCAAACGTTGACTCGTAAACGAAACTAGAGGAAAAGTGATAAGAAAATGAAACACAGACACGAAAGTTTTTTTGGTTACGCAGAAAAACCCGATGTGAAAAACGACCGCATAGTGAAGTTATAGTCCTTTCACTATAATCAACAAGAAAACTACAATTACAAGAATTATCGTCTTTGAATGTGTGGTTTTTGTACTTTAGATGTTATGAAAATCACTCCTAGGAATAAATATCAACGTATCCCGTTCAATAATTAAACCTAGTTGTTAGTAGTGTTAAGTTAATCAACGTATCCCGTTCAATTAACAAAACTAACAATTACGCGATTAATAAGACGACTAGTTGCGCACCTAGGAATCAAAATCAATCTCGCAAATAATAATTATAACCCAGCAATAATCAAGAATAAAGATAAGAACTTTCAAACTCACAATTATAAATCAAACCTTTTAGTTGCTTGAATCAAGATGAGAAATTAGTCTTCCATGGCTTTATTGAGCAAAATCTAAAATTAGGTCTAAACTAAATAACTAAAAAGAAGCAGTAGAAAGTTGTGTAGAAGTCCCTAATAAAACTAAAGCAAACCCTATTTATAAGCAGTTTCCTAAAACTAAAACTAATTAATTACAATAAAATAAATTACAAGTCTTCTTTATTTCCAAAAACAGTTCTTCGACTCGGTCTTTTATTCTTCTTATCGAAACTCTTTATTCTTCAATTCTCCGAGCCCAAAGTGATATTTATTATAATAAAGTCGCAATATAACCACCTGATCAATAAAACTGTCCAAAAGGTGATAATTCACCAATTATTCAACTAACACGAAATATATCCAAATCGCTAATAAATCAACCTCTAAGTGTCTCAAAATAATATAAAACCGACAATTAAACTCCTACTAATTACGCTCTATCAAATTCCCCCACACTTGAACCATTACTCGTTCTCGAGTAAACTCAAAGGACGCAATACAACCCAAACCAACACTAGCTCAAAAGAAATGCGGCGAATATAAGTCAAACCAAGTCATACTCTCAACTCTAACCTCCAACTCCCTCTAATGGCTTAAGTGATAGCCACTCACACTCAAATCACCCTCAAACTCTCAAAATGAGGATAAATAAATATCCATCGACCCAACGACATAACGTGTAAACAAAAAAAAAATGACAAAGCTAGCTACGCCCCTTATCTCTCCAACCTAGCCCGCTCACTTGTGCTACTAATGTTCTCCCGTGACAAAAGGCACATGTCACACACGCATACAACCCACACAAGCGAGCTCCTAAACGCCTCTACTCCGTACAACAAATCAAAACCCAATCGCAAGAGATGGTGCCTACGACTGCACGCTGACACTCCACACCGTAGCCACTAACCTACCCTTCCGACCTTCTTTGTCACCCTTCATATGTTTCCTCGCCGGTAAAATAGGAAGTATTGGAACATTTTTTTTTTCCTAAATCTCTCATTTTGCCTAGAGTGCCCGCCCTTGCGGGTTTCACTCTAACTTATTCACCTCACTCTAACTCTCGTGGCACGCAACTCGTTTCTTCATTTTACTCGGAGTGCCCGCCTCATGTTCACTCCGCCCTCGGCCACATATCCCAATTTTGCGTAGGCGCCCTTTCGGGTTTTCACTTAGCCGGGATTTACTTTATTTCTTTCTTTTCTCGTATTTTTTTTCTTTTTCAGTTTTTTTTTTTTTTTTTTTTTTTGAAATAAAAGAATAATACTCCCTCTATTCAATTCCATTCACATCATTTACCTTTTTCACGTTTGCCAAGACACATGTCGGGATGGAAATAACTATAGTTTCGCTTTACGAAAAATTATGGAAAATTCATATTGTTGTCGTACGCGTGAAGACGTATCATATAAGATCACACATGACTATATTTTCATTTATAGATAACAAGATATTTCAAAAACGCTTCACTTGAATGAATAGTGTAAATTTTCTCTATGATGCAAATGGACTTGAATGGAGGGAGTACAAAAGTAAAAGTCACACATCACAATGGTTCACTCCCCCACACTTAATCGACACATTGTCCTCAATGTGAAGAATTGAGACAAAAGAATAATAGGGGCAAGCGTAGAGAAACCGTCATCTTTCTTGTTGATGTGTCATATATTTATATACGTATAGCCCCCTTGTTCACGAGCGTTTCTTTGCGTTTCCTGTGCTTTTATGTGCATTTCGCATCCTATTTCTCTCCGTATTGGCCCTGCTGCGTTTTTATGTCTATTTTGCAGGTAAAAGCGCTTATTTGGAGATTAGGATGCTTGTTAGGAAGTTTCGTGAAGTTTCATAAAGTTTCGTGAAGTTTTGAAGTGTTTCGAGTTGGTTTCGGTTGCGCACGAGCCACGTTTTGATGTTTGAAGGTGTCCCGGGACCTTGGGACGGGATTTGAAACTCACATATTCATCCTAGGCCTCGTCCCTACACCTAGGCCTCGTCCCTATACCTTGGGATGACAAAGAAGTGAAATAAAGCTAAGTAAAAGAAGGAGAAAAAAAGAGGAACCAAAGCTGAAATTTTCTGAACACTACGGATGCATTTGTCCCGCCGGCTGAGGGTGGTCCCGGTCGGGATGGCCATCTCGGACCCTTGGGACGGGTCCCGACTCCTCGTGTGCTTCATTTGATCGTCTATTTTAAAGGGGTTTCGCTTATTATTTTGCTCTGAACTTTTTACAGCATTTCTAGGACACTTTAAACTTCATTCTCATAAAAACTTAGGGTTCAAAACTTTTTGCATCTTGTACTTTGAATTCCCGACTCGAATACGTTGTTTTGATCATCCTATTTGGTTTTTGTTGCTCTTGTTCTTCATTCTCTCTTGGAATTTTCTGATTTGGTATTGAATTTCTTCTCCTCTTTTCATTGCAATTTCATTTCTTGTTGTTCTTAATCATGTTTTCATTCTTCTCCCTTGCTTTTGTTATTGTTTCCGTTATGTGTGAGTAGTTTCATTATCTAGGGAGAATGGTGAATCATGGGTGCTTGTTTGGGTCGTTTTTGATGATCTCTCGAGTTAGGTTTTTGCACATGTTTTGGTTGTCTTGTTTGATCGCGCTTGTTGATTCCTTGACCAAGTTTCAGCGAGTTTTTAGCGTCCTTGAACTTAAGAACGAAAGCCTAGTTCTAGGAGAGGCACGAGACCAACCATTAGGACCCTCGATTGTAAGTTGCGAGAGCCCGCATTCGAGACCTAGAGGAAGCTTAAGACCGAGAGGCCGAGCTTTAACCTTAGCATGTGTGATTCCCTACTCATCCCGATTATCATCCCTTGACCTAACTTACCCTTGCCTAACCCGACTTCCTAGACTTTCTCCATATAAGTTAAACCCTTTTCTTTGCTCTAGCTTTAGTGATCTTCAACAAACGAACCGACTGAGACTTGAAACATCCCATAGGTAACCTACATAAGCAACCATCTCCCTGTGGATTTCGACCCCGACTTACCCTAGCTATCCCTTAGGTTTGTCAGGTTTATTTTTGATTAGGTGACGCGACTAAGCCTATCACTTGTAGCGGCAAAATTATCACTCTCAAACTCACAGCAATAACTCCCTCAACTCGAAGTCACCGTCGTCAGCAAGACGGTGTCACGAACCAAACAGCAGACAGAATCTGACTCAATGGGACATCATTCACTATTAAATTCAGCATCGTGATCATAATCGCAAGGCAATCGACATCCACTTCACTCGATAATACCAACAAAGCCTCACAATTCAGCAGTAATACAATCCACAAGTAGCATCGATATGACACCCAATTCGTCCCTCAAATCCGTCAATAATAGGTAGAACGCAACAGTGACGTGGGAGGGCAGAATGCGAACCAAAAACGACGGGTAAAAGACATACCAATTAAGTGAAATAATGCAGGAGATTCACGAGGATACATGAGAAACCGAGTATAACCCAAAAATCTGACCTCGTAGTAGCCCCTTCCGTGATTGTGACATCCCTGGAGTCGTGTAATCATGTACAGCCGAAACCAACCTCTGCCATATCAAGGCACCTTTTTTGTGGCAAACAAAGTGTTCGCATCAAGTTGGACAGTAAAACAATATCCCACATCAAGTTGGACAGTAAAACAATATCCCGCAACTAAAAACGACCGTTCACAGCTAAGACGGAGTCACAATCCAAAATGAATGCAGCAGGGCCAAAAACTCCAAACATCAAGTACATTAGATAATAATAACCACTGAATCGTACAGAGTGACCATGACGACACACGGAATTCCAACAACAAACAACAATCACCCCTATAGCTCCCTCGATTATCAATCAGCAGTAAAAACAACCCAAGACGATATCATAATGTCTGCACAACCTGATTCAGCACTAATAACCGACAAAACCGACCGCAACCAACAGCAACATTAGCAATCACAATCGCATATAGCCACCGACAAGCTAATTCAACCGTGGGTGTTCACGAAACCCGTTTCAGCAGCAGCAAAACACAACCACGGCCCAAAACAAACCAATTTGAGCAAGAGAGGGTGGGGAAAAACGCAGTAGCCACTCGTTTAAGCCAAACACACACCAAAACCAAGGGAAAACTAACTTGGCGAGCAAATTCGAGGACGTGAACGCGCTCGTAACCCACAGCGTTCTTACAAGTAGTCGAATCGACCCATTGATGTAAACAATTGGGTTCAGTATCAAATAAAACGTATTATCATCGAGTGTAGACCGAGAACTCACCAAAACCGAGTGAAAATCGACTCACCAAGCAAAATTTAGGGAGGAGACTGATGAGTACACACCTGAAATCAGATTAGAGCCCCAAAATCGACTTAATTGCACCTCCAATTGGACCGAAACACTTGTGAGCGAGAAACCCCAAAAATCTGAAATTAGGGTTTGATGGAGAAGGTGGCCGGAGCTCCGACGAGTGGTGGTCGTGGTCAGAGGCGGATCTAGACTTGAAGGTTTGGGGGTGTGGTTTTTTTTTTTTTTTTTTACTATGACATACCGTTACAATCGATAAATTTGTGTTTTACGTTGTAGATAAAAATTCTTTATATTTTTGGTGTTCTATTTTTCAGTGCTCATATGCAATTGTTCTAACTTACCGCACAAATTAATGAAATACAAATTTGATAAAAACACAAATTTTGAATATATTATTAGCCATAGTATAGCATTTAATAAGAGTATTAATATTTGACTAATCTTATCTTATATACAAAGCAATAACCACAGTGCCAAGTGTCGCACTGTGGTTACACTTCAACTTTTTCAATGGGGCCCACTAATTTCACATACATTTAATTACTTCAATCAATTCTACTGCTCTAACTTTTCATTTACAGTTTACTTTACAATTACAATTATAATTTACAATTACAACATAAAGTTTAAACATACAATTAAATAAAACATAACATTACATTAAAAAAATACACAATTATCAAATAATTATGTAGAATGTAAATCACAGTGCTTCAAAATTGATACTATATAATTAAAAATTTTAAAAATTGATATATAACATAAAAATTACGGAGTACATAATTATCATTATGATAAATGCATAATTTTTAATAGGTCAGAAAAATCCTTAAAAATTTCATAGCATATAAATTATAATGACCATTACAAATTATAAATTACATAAATAAAATTATAATTACAGTTACATTATTATAATTATAATTATAATGAAAATTATAAAGGTTGAATAAAAATCATCAAAATAATGAAAAAATTCGAGTAAAAATTGAAAAATACAGTTAAAATAAATCAAAAGTTTTTTAAAATTTCGAGTAATAATCATAAAAAAACGAGGAATGACACCGTAAAACATTAATCAACATAATTGAAATTATTAAAACGACAAAAGATCAAAAAAATAAACCCTAAACCGCATCTCGATCATCTTATTCGTAGAAAAAAGAACAACCAAAAATCAAATCAAAGGTGGGGATTAGCGTCGTTGGTGGACAAATCGACGATCAACGGCAGAGGAGAGACTACAAGGCCAAGAGGAGAGACAAGATAGCAACAGTGGCAGAGATGAGTTGAGCAAGATAGAAAATTTAAGGTGTATTATGCCGTGGGTAGATGAATGATAAAAATTAAGGTGTATTAATTTAAGGTGTATGAATGATATGGAGTAAGATATGAAAGTGTGATATGAGTTGAGCAAAAGTAGTAAAGGCTACAAATTTTAGGGTTTAGTTTTAGGTGATAGATGATTTTCAGCCCAAATTAATAGGACTTCTAATGTGTTGGTTTGCGTCATTATAATTGGACTTTAACGGTGTACAACAATTCAATTTTTATTGAATATGGTATCAATGAGTACAAATAGGGTGGTGTTATAATAAATTATTGTACAAATTACACGTTTATAAAAGATGATATTGGGTAAGTGTTGTTAAAAATTCGCATAAATGTATACGATTATTATAATGAAATTTGATAGCAATTTGTACGGTATAAGTTTATTGTCATTTTAAGGCGAATTGCATGTGCAAATTGACCTCGGATAATAAATTTGACATCTATTTGCACGAATAGTAAATTTGATAGCAATTTGCACGGGTAAGTTTCTTGACATTTTGTTTAAATTTTGCACAAGCGTTGATGCAATTTGCACGTAAATTTTAACAACCTACCTGTACAATTTAAACGAGTTCAAAACGTACACGTGCAAATTGAATAATATTTGTGCACATGAAAGTTTCTTGACTTTTTGTTTAAAATTTGCACGGGCATAAATGTTACTGACACGTAAATTTAAAACATACCCGTGCAAATTGCACGGGTTTAAATCTTACTGTAGATACCAGTATCCGTACCCCCCAAAAACAAACCCGATGATGAAAAGGACTTTCATGCATGCTTTTAAAAGAGTCGAAACGGTACAAAAGTGTCTAAAACGTATTAGTCATTTTTAGCGTATTAATTTGGATTTGCATAATCATGAAAATGAATGTCAATTTTTAGTCATCATGAGCGTAACACGAGCACAATATAGGAACGTCTTATTAAGCCAAGCCACAAAACAAATTTCAACTAGCTACAAAACGGCCCAGACTTACAAAAACGACCCAAAAACGCACACTAACACAACACTCAAAACGGGCCAAAGTGCGTCCCGTGTCACATTTTCACAAAGTCAGGTTTTATGAAACCATAAAATAATATAACCCAATATTATTTTATTTCAAGCCAAAACCGAAAAACACGACAAAACCGAAACACTAAAACCGAAATTGACCAAAATCAACAAAATACTTAACCCCTAAGTTAATAAAAACATAATCATTACTTAATCATACGTCCAAAAACCAAAAGGCGGCATAAAACAAATTTCACCAAAACAAAAATCTAATCGCCAAGAACAGCGACAGTAACCAAATCGCTCGCTTACAAAGCGATTAAGTTTTCCTCTCCCAACCTTGGTTCTTTATTTCATTTGGCTAATTGCATTGAAACATAATCGCATGCTCACCGGGCGATTAAGTTTTGTCCCCGCACATAAACGAGCCATTTCCTATAAATACCAACCCCTTACCTTCATTTCTAAAAATCGGGTTTTTAACACATATACACTATTCATGAAATCCACTCAAAAATACCGTCTTTACATTTTCGAAAGGTAAACATTTTACCTACGGGCTAGACGCTTGAGACTCTGGACAATGGGGTTACATTAACCCCAAACCCGATATTGGCACTAGCGGCCGTATTCGTAATACTATTGTAGCAATTCTGATTCATAATCCGCCTAAACCCCGCCAATATCGCATAAATAAACGACTCATTATCACTAAAGCAAACCGACGCTACTTTTATAATTATGCAAGTCCTCATTCATGCATTAAATAATCGACTAGAATCACGGATCCAACACTAAATTGTACTGCTTCATAGAGTCTTTTAGCATGTCAAAACCGAGGGTTTTTCTGCATAAATTTAATATGAGGTTGGAAAATAACGCCTATAGTAATAATTTAGCCAATAAATTATTATTTAACGATTTTTCCTATAGCAACATGTCATTATTTTGACAATTTACATTATTCATGCATTTTAATCGAAGTCATACTTATTCACACTTGTACGTAGCGTGACTTTTAGCCCAAATATCGAAATTAAGCAAATGTTTTCAAATTAGTAGAGACTACTTTTTACGAGGCTTTTTGATTGTCAAGCTTTCAAAATACACTTTGTCAAAACTTTCAAAAGTAACCTCACCCGAACCCCTTCTCTGGTTTCAAACCTCAGATTGATAGGTATCGACGCATCTTGAAATCTGAGACACTCGTGTCTTGAATTTCAAGACGCGTTGAATAGGTTCCAAATTCCTTTAATATTTGGTGGCGACTCCGAAAATACATTTTCAAAAAGGATTTTTCTACTTTTCTTTTTTGGTCACAAATTCATGCAATGATCTCCCCCATTTTTCTCAAAACTTCGCACTTTTTCCTGCGAGGCGCATTCCGCTTCCCGGCGCCAAGACATGCAGGACGGGCGCGCGCAGGGCGTCGATAGGTTTCTTCCCGGTACCTTCAGCTGGCGACTCCGCTGGGGATTAGCATGATTTTTATTTTTGAAAAACTAGTTTTTCTTTTATTTTAAAATCATAAAGAAGTGAAGCTTGAAACTTTGAAAACATTTACGCTTTCGATATTTGGGCAAAATACGCTGAGTCGAATCCTCCCGATTCAAACCACACCCTTTGAGGAACGGCCCCCAGAATCCTCGCTCATAAGCGAGGTAACTCCTGACACACCGCTCTCTCACCCTCCACGATTACAAGTACGGCATCCGTGACAAACGATCGTAACTACCAAACTCGAACGCCTAGGGCCCGCCTTGAATTCACACCTAAGACGTGTGTAGTCTTGCGGGTGCCCCTACCTAAACGTCATGAATGACCTGAGGGAACCTTACCCTATAAACCAAAAACCTGTGTTTATATGTACAAGTGTGAAGCTATAGTACCCTCACTATAGTAGTCTTTCAAAACTTCCTGCATGTAAAAACTTTTCCTAGGCATTATACTTTTAAAATACGCCCATCTTTGAAATTGCTTTTTCAAACTTTTTCAAAAAGGGTCATACTTCTAAAAACACGCCGTTAGGCTCTTTGACTTATAGTCATTTGAGTTTAATAAATAAAATGCCACTACATTTAAAACCGACCCAGATAATCACTATATCCCGTGTCTTTTTCAAAACGTAAATGAATTATGCGATCGACGATCGTCATAATACATTTATTGCTAAAGGTCTTTCACAAAGCAAAACCCGAATATGTCAATTCATTTCTGAGATTTTAAACGAAATTAACTTTTAGAACATTAGAATTAACTCTAAATCGAAAGTGACTCTTTAGTCATCCCGATTTAATCTTTTTCTCTCAAAAACAAAAACGCGCTCGCTCGGATGCGAACCCGCTGATTTACTCTTTGAATCAAGTGACCTATCGCCATTTTTGATTTAAATCCTCGAGTCACACGTAGCGGTGAACAGCTGATCGCTTACCCAATTTTAACATCCTCGTGCCTGCTAGCCTATCGCTACTTCGGTCTGATCCTTTTTTATCATAATCCAATGATAAACCCCTGGCAACATACTGCCAAACTGGGTTAATCGGATTATGATCATACAAATTTTCTTACCTCGAGAATAGGGACGTGTTAACACGCCTTTATCTCAAAAGCTTCCCGTGTCCTTTTAAAAGCTAAAAACACGAGTCAAGTCACCCACTTTACGCTTTTGTGTCTTCCTTTGGTCGTGGAATGTGATTTTTCATTCGAGTCTTTTCCTTCTCTTTTAGAATCACTAAAGGTTTGAAAACTTTGTCGTGTTCACTCATCGAAAACCCTGGATACGCCGACTTAACTAAGAACCGCCACTTGAACTCCACCTCCGCCTCCAAAGAAGCGCTCCTACAATGCATCAAAACCAAAACCTGTCATGGCCTTTCAACACGATGAGGGTCTCGAGGACCACCACCACCCCCTCGAGGTAATCGCCAACAAGTCCGACACCAATGACAGATAGCTAGCCTCACTACGACGATCGAGCAAATGGCTATCATGCAAAAGTTTGAAGCAGAAAACGCCGCGGCGCTGGCCGAGAATCGAACGAATGCAAAAGGATTCGAACCATGGAAGAGCGTCTCACGAACTCAAGGGGTTACTCCATACACCAAGAGAACGAGCACATCCCAAAGAACGCCAGTCCATGCTACCAGATAAGCTAGCGCCGCTGACCTCCCCGCCTTCAAAGGCCACGAAGCCCGCTGCTCATGTTAAGGCTTTCAAAGCTAAATGGCCATCATGGGTGTCGAACCCCTGCATTGGCTACCTTATTTCCTCACTCATTGGACGACAACCCAGGGCATGGTTCTACGCTTTAGAGCCACACAAAAAGGGTAGTTTCGAGGACATAATCGGTTATGCTCGATCTACAGATCGACAACAATGATATCCAAGTCTCGCTACGCACTTGGAGGTCCCGACTGCAGAGACAATGAGGGGTTTACCGAGTACCTGACGCGATGGAAGAAACTGTGTGCCCAAATACCTAACCGTCCAAGGGACACTGACTTAATCACTAAGTTCATCAACAACCTCACCCCCGCATACCAACAACACCTACGATACGGGAATTTCGGCAACATCTCAAGCCTCGGCCGCTTCGGCGAGGTCATCGAGGACGACCTTCGTAAAGAAAATAGGAACAAGAGTACGGGTCGCGGGTATCAAGGGAGCTCATCTCGAGCCACTGCCAAAGTCGAGCCCATCCATGCCATCAACGCACTGGACGCGTTAGAAGCACCACCGGTTTTTACGACACCACCAAGACCTGCCATGCCTCCGCCAAAAGCATCATACTCACCTCCTGGTCCCAGTTCGATGAAGGAACGACGAAACTTTGACCCAATATACATGACTTACTCAAAGGCACTATAGAAGCTTGTGAGCCGCAATGTACTTCAACTCATAGGACCTACTAGCGAGCCTCCCCCGGACAAGAAGCCAAAGTCGTGGGATCAGAACGCTTACTGCGAGTTCCACAGAGGAAAGGGGAATGACACCGAGCAATGCTTCCGCCTGAAGAACATAGTTCAGGACTTGATCGACGACAATACCATCGTAAAGCCCAGCCCAAGTCCTAAGCCTTCGAACCAAATAGAACCCTCTCGCATAACCATGCTATATTTACGTAAGCGCACCCTATCATCGATCGCTTCTAAAATGATAGTCTCGGATGATCACGGTCAACGGCATCCGAATACTTCGAGGATGAAGCCGACAATGATGACACCCGCATATGTCTCCAAGATGAGCCATACGAAGAGGAAACTCAACCCCGCCGTCCGCCAGGCAAGCACGGAGCTATGTCACAAGTACCCATTTAGGCTATCTGATAGCGATGACGGCGAAGTAGCCTACTTAACACGCTCGACGTCCGCACTAAGTTTCTCTAAAGTTACTTGAACCTCAAAGCCACCCGCCAAGGTTGATCGCCAAGAGAAGAACAAGGGAATAGTCATAGACGAGGATACACCGCCTACTTCGCCTACCTCCGCAACCTCACCTACAAGCATTGCTCCTACGCCACCACCAAAGAAAGTTTCATTACCGACACTAATCTGCACTGCCTTGCCGCTAACAAGGTAGCATCACCAAGTGCTACCCCAACACCCTTACCCACGCCCGAACGGAGACACGCTCCATAAGCACCAACAAGACGAAGCGGACATTTCAACTGGGCACTCTTGCGGACTCAATGGGACATCGTGAAGCCTCTACCAAGCATTACAGTCACCCCAATGACATCTGAAATGTCTCCGCAGGCTTATCAAGAACATCACACGCCGAATGGCGTGCCAACGCCGCCACCTTCTCGATAAAGATCTCCCTCCGCTCGGTGGCACGCATAACCTACCTCTCTATATCAACGTGGAATGCCACGACATGACATTACCGGCCGCCCTCATCGACAACGGATCCGCAGCCAATGTCTTGCCCTCGAGACAGCCAGAAACCGGGAATTAAGGAAAATGACTTTATCCCGTACGGACGGTGTCGTGGCCTACGATGGAACACGCCGCAAAGATAAAGGGAACCATCTCCTTCCCCATTATGACAGACCACCATGAGAGAAACCGAATTTCAAATCATCGACATACCCCTACCTACAACATGCTACTAGGTAGACCTTGGATCCACGCTACCAAAGCCGCCACCTCAACCCTACATCAAAAGGTCGTGATACCTTCCGATGACGAGATCGCCACCATCGACGCCGAACTTTCGCTACCCTCAGCAAAGAAAAGACTAATGATAGTATCATGAGATAAACGCCGATCCACCGATTTACATGTGTGGTTTCGACTTCGATTTCAACATCCAGACTCGACTGCAGAGAAGAAATCGCCGCACTCTACGCCAAGGACGACGATAACAAATGGCCCACCATAGGTCTATCCTACGCACCATGGTCGCACGGTCTCTCAAGGTTGGGAAGCATACAATGATCGCAAAAAATATCATGATTTCCACATGCAACCATACCACATCCTCCCCAGCCACTACTTCGTCAAAGAGGGCACTAGCAAGATTCCTAAGAACACAACCACGTACACCATTGCCGGGATTGAGTTCATTTCCGACATCGTGCGCAACAACAACTTCAACCCTACCAACCTAATCGTCCCTTACAAAGAAAAAACGCACGACGGATGGTCAAAAACCCTCGAATGGACCGACGAACAAGGCCGCACTTTCAAGATAACTACGGGTCAGGGCTACGCCTTCGAAGATTCCGACTCCGACGAAGACGAAGACAACACCCCAAACCAAAAGACTGCCTTAAAATTTAAACTCCTCGTCAGTCATCTCGAGTCTCTTACTCCCAACTAAGCCCCCTGCTACTTCCCGACATAGTCAATTTACCTAAAGAACTAGAGTCATTAAGATTGACCAAAGCTCCCTCGTCTGAGCTATCTTCAAATGTAACCGCTTTTGATAACATTAATAACATGAAAGTTTTTGTTACTCTTTGCCTCATTTAAACTCTACCTTTTCTAATAATTGCGATAAATCTAAACTAAATAACATTGCATTATATAGATACATTGCAAGTATTGTCTCAAAACCCGAACAGACCCCATTATCGAAGACACAACGACCATCAACATAGGCACACCAAGAGCCTCAAGAACTACAACCGGGGCTTCCTAAGCACGTAAGAAAGGGCCACCTATACCAAGCTCCTCGCAGAAGTTTAAGGACGCTTTGCCTGGTCATATAAGGACATGCCCTGATAGACCGCGAGATAGTCAACACCGCATCCCGATCAAGCAAGGTAGCAAACCGGCCAAGCGTAAGTTCGACGCATCAAACCGTAATGGTCTCTCATGGTCAAAGAAGAGATCGGTGCAAATGCAAGTCGGGTTCATCCAAGTCATCGAATACTCAGACTGGGTCTCCAATATGGTGCCACTTCTGAAGAAAAACGGCAAAATACGAGTATGTGCCGACTTCCGGGACCTAAACAAAGCCTGCCCAAAAGATGATATCCCACTACCTCACATGGATATCCTAATCGATAACACAACAGACCACGCCATCGCTATTCATGGATGGATACGCTGGATACAACCAAATCAAAATGGCAAGCAGACGACATGCCAAAAACCACTTTCAGAACCCCTGGGAACATATCGCTACACGCCATGCCATTTGGGCTCATAAATGCCGGCGCCACCTACCAACGCACTGCCACCACCTTGCTCCACGACATGATGCATAAGGAGGTTGAGGTATACGTCGACGCCATGATCGTAAAGTCAAAAGAAAGCGGATGACCACATCACAAACCTTCTAAATTCTTCACCCGAATCAGGCAAAGATAAGATGCGATTAAACCCACGTAAATGCACCTGGGGTCACATCGTGCAAGTCTTTGGGCCACATAGTAAGTCAATGAGGATCGAAGTAGACCCGACCAAAATCAAAGCAATAATGAGCATGAAGACGCCGAGCAACATCGACGAAATAAGGAGTTTCTTGGGACAAGTCCAATATATCTCCCGGTTCATCAGCAAACTTACCATGATTTGCGAGCCAATCTTCAAAAAAATTGAAGAAGGAACGGATACGGCTGGGACGATGATCGCCAACAAGCATTCGACAAAGTCAAGAGCTTACTTACAAATCCACCCGTTCTGGTACCCCCACAAAAGGACTTGCCACTGTCGCTATACTTGACGACTACGCCAAACGCCATGGGTGCCATGCTCGCCCAAGAAGTCAACAACGAAGAACGGGCCATCTACTACATTAGCAAAAGGTTTCACGATTACGAAACTCGGTATGAACCAATGAGAAAAGTCGCTTCACCGGTCCTGGGCAACCAAAAGCTCGACACTACCTACTCACTAGCACGACAAGAGTCTACTCCCTAATGGACCCTCAAATACCTATTTGAAAACCACCCGAATCTGGACGTATGGCCAGGTGGACTCGCTTCGCCGAGTACGAACACAAGTACCTCCCTCTGAAAGTAAACAAAGGAAGAGCGGTTTCGGACTTCCTCGCAGAAAATGCAATCATCGAACAACCCATGATCGATACAATGTCATTTCCGGACGATGGGATCTTCGCCATAGAAAGTGGAGTAATCGCAATTATACTGACGGAAAGCGCCAACCGCTGCGGCTATGGAGTCGAATACTCCTAATATCCCCAAACGGCGATCATACTCCACTCTCAATCAAGCTCGACTTCGATTGTCACGAACAACGCCACGTGAGTACGAGGCTCAGATTTATATTCGCAGCACCATCACTCTCAAGATAAAGAACCTACGGTATATGGAGATTCATTCCTCATCATAAATCAAGTGACAGGGCATGGAAGATCATGAGCGAAACCTCACCAAATACCAAACAAAAGTACAAAAACTCCTAGCCAACTTCGATCAGATTGAAGTTCTATCACCTCCCAAGGGAAGAAACCGCTTTGCCGACGACCGCCAAAACTCTCATCCCTCCCGAACATGCCACCGCATACGAAGTTACTACCCATCATCGCCGAAAGACGTGACGAACCAAAGATACATCCATACCATTGACCTGGACGGCCGAGCGCATGCAGCCGTGGTATCAAGCCATAATCAACTACAAGACAGACGACACTTACCCACCCGACAATCGATAAACGCGACAGAGGGCTATCGTGCCCTAGCTTCCCAATTTGTGCTAGAGATGGGACAATTACTCAAGAAGACACCACAAGGGACACCGCCATATGTGTCGACTACAAGAAGGGCAGAAATCATCACGCAAGTCCACGATGGCGAATGCGGACCCCACATGAACGCCGAAAGGCACTCGCAAACAGATTCTACGGCCAGGATGGTATTGACGACCATGGAAGCGCATCAGATCCAATACGCCAAGCACCGCCACAACCGCCAAATTTTCAAAGAACGCCCAACATGTACCACCTTCACCACTATACAGCCTAACCTCACCCTGGCCCTTTTCAACCTGGGGCATCGACGTGATAGGAAAAGTCCACCCCATCGGAGCAAGAGGTCACTGCTTCGTCGTGGCCATCGACTACTTCACTAAATGGGTAGAAGCCTCTTTTCGACCCTACCCAAAGAAGTCGCCAAGTTCATACAAACAACCATCATATGCCGATATGGCATACCCCATGAGTTCATCAATGATCAAGGCTCGTGACTTTCAACACGAGACTAAGCTATACTCACAAAATACAACATCCAACATCACAAATCCTCGCCTCTATCGACCCCAAACCAATGGAGCCGCTACAAAGAAACAAGACTGGCCGTCACCATACTCGAGAAAATGATCGACAGCTGCAAAGATTGGCCCAACAAGATACCATATGCACTCTGGGATACCGTACTACCATCCGAACCCCTACAGGCATGACCCCCTATTTCCTCACCTACGGCATGGAAGCCGTCCAACCAAAGGGAAATAAATACAATCTCTACGCATACTAATAGAAAATAGCATCCCTGGCGTAATGGGCCCGTGAACGGCATTTAACAACTCATGCTCCTGGATGAACGCCGATCGCATTCCCCGAGCACCGCATTTAATGCATGTACCAAGCCCGACTACAACGAGCATTCAACAAGCGAGTTAAGCCACGACACATAAAAGTAGGTGATCTCGTACTAAAGTCAGTCCGAGCACCACTTCCAATCGACCCACGAGGAAAATTCAAGCCTAACTGGGATGGACCCTACCTCGTCAAGGAAGTCTTCACAAAGTGAGCAAGAAACTAACCGACTTGGACGGTCAAGAGTTTAACCTAGCAACGAACCTCGACCAGCTCAAGAAGTACTACCCTTAAAAATGCCTTGCAATGTATCTATAAAATGTAAAACTTCTCTAAAAATCAATTCATGGACCGGCAGGTCCTTAAACATGCTCATGGGCCGGCATGCCCTTAAACGTGCACATTCCATAAGCAAACACAATTCATGGGCCGGCATGCCCCTAAATATGCATCCACCAAACACAATTCATGGACCTGTGTCCTTAAACATGCTCATGGGCCAAGATGCACCTAAACGTGCACATTCACCACAAAAAGCAAACACAACTCATGGGCCGGTATGCCCTTAAACATGCATTCTCGAACTACGCCGGTTTGATTCCACTTTTCGTGGATACGTAGGCAGCTTTGTAAAAAGCACAACCGATATTCAACACAAAAATGACGCGTCCAAAGCTTAAAAAGGCTGTGGATATAGTCAACACAAAAACCGTCTCATAACCTAATGGGTTAACATAAGGCGATATTCAACACAAAAATGACGCGTCTAAAGCTTAAAAAGGCCAAGGACATAGTCAACACAAAAATTCGTCTTTTAACCTAAGGGTGAAAAGAACGACATTCAACACAAAACGGCAAACCCAAAGCTTAAAAAAGTCGAGGGAATAGTCAACACAAAAAACTTCCTAAAAACAAAAACCATGCTTGCATTCTAAACCTTTGAAAAGAGATTAGAGCCAAGGAATTTCACACAAAATAACAAGCAAAATGAGGCAAAGTCGTAAATAAAAAACCTGATTTTTTATTAATCTTAAAAAGAACGGTCACATTTTGGATTTTTCAAACATAGGAGCATAACTACGACCTTAGAAATACACTAACAAACACTATATATTACAATACGAGTCCCGGCATGTACATCGGGTTTAGGATATGTAATATGTTACATAATACAACATAATATGAACATAATACTAACAAAACACACATAAACTAAAACCAGGTTATTCTCCGAAGCAGACTCAAAACCTTCCAGCTGAATAGGGGAGCACCAACCCTCAACCCCTAAGACGACCCCCAACATTACCATAACGATCCGGAGCACCTGGCCCTAGAATACGGCGACGACCGAACACGCATTCCGCCACCGAGAGAGGCACCGAGCTCGAAGCGCCACTATTGCGTCCAAAGCGGATCGGGTCGTAGGCGGACGTCGGCGGAGGCTCGTTAAGCTCTTTGGCACGGAGACGAGCCCTCTCCACAGCACTCTCAGCAACGGTCCATTTAGAGTAAGCCCTCGACACCCGGATCGTCCCAGGAGTACCAGCGACAAGCCACTTAGGACGCATGATCCAACCACTGACCCATTCATCGGTCACCTGGTTATTTAACACAACCATGTCCTGTACCTTCGTGTCCTGGCCAGGAATAAACTGTGCATACCCTATCTGTCGCCTCACCCGCAGGGGATGGATGTAAACCCCCATCTCGAACCCACACAATAGGACCCCAGAGGGGCCATCACCTACTGCGCTCGCCGTCACACTGACCACTCCCCACCAGGATACCGACCAACGGATGGCACATGACCTCACAAACTCGGGGAAATAGTCATTAGGGCGCTCGTCTGGACCCGACCATCGCATGTAACGATTGGTAACGCCTCCTGCTACATATTCGCCATCGAAGCCAAGGTCATTCAACACACTTAGACGCTCCATCAGCCACACCTGGAGGATCAATGGACACCCTCGGTACGCATGTTCCCTATTACATGCCCGGTCATCCAATCCAACGATCGTCTCCGCCAGAATTAAAGCAGAAGGATTGCAACCTATTTCCATCTGCTCCACAACAGCAATTAAACGCGGATCTCCCAACAACCCTCGCATACGTAGTCCGGAACATATAGCAATGAACCAAGCAAAAAGCCAAAGCCCTTCTCCTAGCCACAGCAGAGATATGCCCGTTTGCATTATTCCTAAACCATTGACACAAACGATAGAGGTTGATACGGTTCCCAACAAATAACTCTTCCACCTCATCACGGGTCATCTGGAGATAATTCTGAACCTGCCTCTTGTAACCAAGTTCCTGCCTGACATATACAGGCAGGCCAATCCGCGTCCACCCGCCAATGGCTCCAAACTCCTCGACCAACGGACAAACCTCTCCGCAAGGAAAACGGAACACATGAAGGCTTGGATCCCAATACTCAAGACAAGCGCCCAGAACTCGCATCCATTCGAACCTGCCTTAGCCCACGAAATACGCCAACTCCGCAATCTTTCAAGAGCTTCTTCTCGACACCCGATAAGGACGCACACCAACGGCGCAAGTTTCCTTCAAAACTCTCCATAACTCGACGAATGTTCCGTAAATATTCTGAATATTCTTGGAAAATCGAGAATAGAAGACGAGAGGATGAGTGAAATAAACTAACATACCCCTCCTTTTATAGCCGAGATTTGCAAAACGAAATACAACACAAAAACTTAAACGCTAGTGAACAAACGATTAAAATAAATTACACAAAACTCACAAAACAAAACTAATCGCTCAGAACAAAGCGATTAAAAATGAAATCGCCGCTTACAGCGTTTTTCTTTTTCTTTTCTGACAAAATTATTCGATTTTCTTACACTTCTTACACACCTACGCCCAACTTTAACTTATTACCCCTTATTATTTTTTTTACCGACCTCATGACCGACTGAATTGGTCCCGTCGCGTCGTCTCGATTTGCGTGATCGATTCCCGTATTTCGTATTTTTCACTTTTTACAAAACACAATAATCACACAAAAATTAAACACAACACAAAATATGATTTTCACATTCACAAATTTTCGTCTCAAAACGTCGTTTTAGCTCGCATTTTTACTATGTCAAAAACGTCTTTTTACGAGTCTAAAATATGTCCTAACCAGCATTTTTCAAAAACTCTTCATTTTACATTTAATTTGGTCATTAGCGAGTCAGCCTCAATCGAGACGTGTATATATGCTTTTACGACTAACAATGTTTTGCAGGTACGCTCGGCAAGCAAATACGCAAGGATTTCAGACCCGGCTACGACACAGGAATGCATTTTTTGCAACAAGACAAAATAACCAAATTAAACCCATAAACACCCACGAGGCTGGTCATAAACTAATACAAACAGATACTAATATTCATAATACAAAATCCAAAATATACAAAGTCCAAGCCTACTACGACTGGTCACGAGGCTGCAAGACAGCACGCAGGGAATCAATCTCAGCACACGCCCTATCCAACTCCCCTGCGTACCGACCCTCTAGCTCTGCCCGGACCTTCGCCAACTCCTCGGCATGCGCAGCCTCCACTTCCCGCGATCTCGCACCTCCTCACCCGACCCTGGCTAACTCAAGTCGCACTCTACTGCCTCTCTCTGCGCCTCGCAAGCGCCAACAACTTTCTCGCTCACGATCAAGACGCCACCGGTTTGCCGCCCGCCACAGCCTCCTGTGGCCCTCAGCTGTCACCTGCCACAAAACGAGGAATACTTTTAGCTTTCCAATCTGGGGGCTACACTCAAAAACCTGCTTCAACAGAATTTGACTAATGATTTTACACTAAAATCTTACTCAAACTGGGGGCTATAATCAAAAACCTGCTTCAACAGAGTTTGACTAATGATTTTAAAATAAAATCTTACTCAAACTGGGGGCTATACTACATAACACTCATGCTGTACAGAGAAGAAGGCAAATACCTTTTTCACGCGTGGATCCCAACTCTCAAGGCCCGCATCGGTGACCACGGACAGGCAAGGCGGCAGCACGATCGAATGAGAGCAAATCGTGGAACAACCAAAGGTCCTCAACGAATCTGGGAGGCCGGAACTCAAGATCGTGGATCACGCCGCTACAAAACAAAAACAGGTAAATTTTTGCTTCCTAAAACCAAAACACATACAAGCAAAGTGGACAAACAAGCATACCTCGATCACAAATACAAGAAGGGCACGCCAGGCCCAAGTCACGTAATCCTCATCCCGCCACAATAAGGAGACGGCCTCGCCCTCGTGATACACGTCACGACGCTCATTAGCGTCGGGCGTCTCCACGAACAAAACCGAGGGCGGAGGAGCAGGTACGTTGAAGCCGCCGCGACCGTCTCACAGATAGACGCCACCCAGGTACCAAGAAGAGCCATCGAGTCTCAATGTACACCGCCGGCCATCAAGGGACCAAAGCGAGCCGCAATCGAGGGGGAACGCCCAGAACCTCCTCCAAGGGTCGCGAACGAACTACAAACAAAACCAAATCAGAAACCACAAAAACAAACACAAACCCAAAAACAAGCTACAAAAGACCAAAGTACAAAACACAATCACCCTTACCTTATCCATCGCCATCCCGCTGAAGCGCACACGAGCCGCGCCATAGTTCGCACTAATACCCCTCCGACCACTGTCACAGACGCATGGAAAGCCGGTATGTAGCCGCCACCGAACGTGTCCGGAGCAGAGGGGAAGTGAGCATAGCACCAAGCCTGGCAAGCAAACAGAACACACGCTACGTAAGAAAACAGAGACAAGACAACAAAAACTACAAAATCAAACCTTACCTCCATCAAGACCAGGGCCCACATGTCGACACATCCGAATCCTCGCTAATCCGATCAGGCGCACCGCGTCCCTCGTAATCTGATCAACAGACCCAGAGCGTGAGTGACCTACCAAAGTCACCTAGGCGCGACATGTCCGACAAATACGCCATCAACACTGCCGACGCCGCTTCCCCTTGTCGCCAAAGCGGGTGGCCGCCGAAACCACCACAACCACAAATGCCCTCTCGCTTCGGCCGCCGAGTAGACCCCTTCTTCTTCCTCCTACCCTCGGTTAAGTCAAGAAACCATATGGTACGAGGTCAAACGCGCTCCTCGCCCTTCCCGCACTTAACCCCGCCGCCAATCAGCGCACAACTCGTGGGCTATCGATAGGAGGTCGCCACGCCCCACCAAGTACGCCTCACCATGAGGCGACCTCTGACAATCGCCCACGAAGAAGGAGTCACGCCAACCTCAGAACCAGGCATGTGGAAGGTGTTGGTCGATCCCAAAACCTATCCAACAACGCCTGGCACAGCTGAGGCGCGAGTTCACCCGCATACCCCGCACCTCCTCCACTTCGCACTGTGGGACCAAAAGTCGCCCCGAGCACTATATCCCGCTCCTCCCGGGTGAGTTTACCCTCAAAGACGCCAAACGCCGTCCGAACCCGCAGAAGGTCCTCATCGAGCCTAACGGAAAGCCGGCCTTCACTCGAATCGACAAGTGCTCCAAGCGACTCCAAACCAGAGTCACGCCATCCCAGTCCATGGCCACCTGCGACCACAAACGCAGACCGTGGGGATAGTCAGGCCTCGCGCCCAGCTCGTCGACCATCCCCATGGAAACCTCTCTTGCAGCCTCAAGTGCTGCCAGACCAGATCCCGAGCCAGCCTCACCGCTTCGCCTCACCGCCTCTGCCTCCGTGATGGCCCCTAGCCTCAACCTCATCCTGAACCTGCTCCTGAGCCTGGCCTCAACTCGACTCCGCCACAAAAAGCCAAGAAGAAGAATAAAGAAGAACTGAGCAATACAAGAAGAAATGAAGAAGAATGAGCAAAGAAGAAGAGCTGAAAGAAGAAGAAATGAGCAAAGAAGCTGGAGCAAAGCGGCAGCCGCAGCAGCCTCAAGCATCTCAACTCGACAAAGGCTCTCGCAGCCTCGCTAAGGTCCTCATCTCGCCACTCAAGACTCGCCGACTGGCGGTCCTCGTGAACGGCCTCTGACCCCGAGCACGACCACGCCCGCGGGACTCTCTCCACAGAGCTCCCCTCGCTCCAACCTCTCAATAACACCGGCGACCTCACCGCGTCCGGCCACCACCTCGCAGCCGACACGAAGCTCGACGTCTCGGCCGCCACGCCTCACCGTGGTTACATCCACCTTGCGCTTGCCTCGTTCCTCCGACCGCGACCACGCTCTAACCTGGCCCCTCCAGAGCCGCAGCGCCTGGCAACGCTGCGGGCCACGCCCTCGCTGGCTCGCCGCCAGCACCACGACCTCTCGCCGCCTCCTAGAGCCGCAGCGCCTCTCCAAAGACCGCCACGGCCACGCCCTGCGAAGACCCGCAGCCTACGCCCGACTCTCCACCACGGCCTCCCCAGAGCCTCAGACGCTCTCCACGAATGCCGCCACGCCCACGCCCGCAAAGACTCGAGACGACACTGAACCTCGACCTCGCCACCAACAGAGACCTCGACGACCCAAAGAAGAAATTTCCACTACCGCTAGTACCACCGTAAGATCACTGGCCCGCCAACGATGGTCTCCTCACGCACTACATTAGTCAAAAGCAGCGACTAAGCAAAGAACGCCACGACCCGCAAAGACTAATCTGACGGCCAGACCACCAGGAACAAAGACCATGTCCAAAGCCACTCAGAAGGCCCAGACGACGACCGACAAAGACCGGCACCACTAGCGTAAAGGCAGAGACTCCACAAAGAATACCAAACTCACCTCAAGGCCGTAGAAGGCCCTGGCGTCGGAGGAAAAGCTCTCAAGAGTCCGACCGAGACGGACCTCTGAAACCTCCAAGGGCGTGAGGCATCCCCGGCTAGGAGTGTGCTCGCCCGGAATGAAGTCAACTCCACTAATACCCGATCCATGTCACTGAAGTAGGCGCTGGCGTAGGATCACCTGCACAAGATTCAAAGGCATACTCGTAAAATCCAGAATAAAGAAATCATTCTAGAAAGATCAAGACAAAGCAATAAAAGCAAGCCACGTGCCCATTTTTGACAGATAAGACCAAACGGAGCGAAGCACAGAAACCAAAATCCATGAGACGATACGATATATACGCCCTACTCGATCAAGTTAAGAGCAAGCACGCCATAAAGCAGCAGAGAATTGGCCAAAACAAAGCAGAAGCGTGCCTTTTAAACCAAAAATAGCGTAAGAGGGAAAACGCTTCGTAAAGCCGAACCCATATTTGCCGACACTGCACTCCAACCCATAAATCACAATAAGCTTATGCAAAAATTTCATGCGAAACGATGTCCCGAACACCTCGATCAATAGCTTTACAAAACACTTCCAAACTACAAAACGGCCTTTCCTTGACCATAACTCAACCCAAGAGCCCCCACTTCTCACAAAACAACCCCCTAGCCAACACAGACGGCGTACATTACCATACGTTCCATGAACGGGGCACGAAAAGCGAGGAGAAGCGACTTTTGGAAACCTAGCCTAAACTACAAAAAACGCTCCAAAACGCCTCCAAACAACACATTTCCTACAAAACAAGACCAAAAGTGTACCATACTAGCCATGAAAACACAATACAGAGAATTCGGGCAAGTTTCGGAACCGAAAAATTTCGACCAAAATCGGCCCCTATACCAAAACGCACGAAAATGACGTTTTTTCGAGCCGTTCTCCGCATACAAGCCACCCAAACCTTCACACTAGCATACTACAACATTTTCAAAATAACCAAGCCACTCGGGATCGCCTTACGCTACAAAAACAGAGCACAAGCCCCGATTTTACCCCCTTCTACACGGTTTTTACCCAAACGAACCGCTTTTCGCGACCATTTCAACAAACCGAACTCACCAACACGATATACTACTAATGGGTAAGCTACACTGAAGTTTTGAGCCATTTTCGAGACGTTTTCAAAAATGACCAAAATGCCCCTACACTACAAGACGCACGAAAATCGAGACCACAAGCCGGGTTTTCACACAACGACAGCAGGATAAGCTAGGCAAGCACTACACTAGCCATGATGAACGTTTTCAAGCAAAGACGAGAGCTAAGCTCGAATCAAACCAACAAAAATCGACCCTAAACCCTAGAAAACGGTTTTTTGAGCTAAAACCGACTCAAACCAAATTCAAAACACGAAAACCGAGTGAGTTAAGTACGTACCTTGGTCCATGATGAATTGTAGGAGTCGGAAAATCGATTTTTGATCAAGAAAATCGCCAAGACGAGTTTTAGAGGTTTTCGATTTGTTTTTTTGTTTTCGGATGAATGAACTAGCCTCCCCTCCTCTGCTCCGTTTTTGATACAAATTCACAAAAAAAAAACAAAAACGCCAGCCATCGCGATTTTCTTTGTTTCGGGTTTACTGTTTACATTTTGGGCTGGTTTTCCTCGGCCCAATACACCTTCAACCCATCTCAAACACAATTTCAACCCAAAACCAAAAACACGTAGCCTCCTCACGAGACGTTCATAAAAAAACCTAACTTTTTATGAGAAAAACACGTAGCCTCCTCACGAGACGTTCATAAAAACCTAACTTTTTATGAGAAAAACGCGTAACCTCCTCACGAGACGTTCATAAAAACCTAACTTTTTATGAGAAAAACGCGTAACCTCCTCACGAGACGTTCATAAAAACCTAACTTTTTATGAGAAAAACACGTAGCCTCCTCACGAGACGTTCATAAAAACCTAACTTTTTATGAGAAAAACACGTAGCCTCCTCACGAGACGTTCATAAAAACCTAACCTTTTATAAGAAAAACGCGTAACCTCCTCACGAGACGTTCATAAAAACCTAACTTTTTATGAGAAAAACGCGTAGCCTCCTCACGAGACGTTCATAAAAACCTAACTTTTTATGAGAAAAACACGTAGCCTCCTCACGAGACGTTCATAAAAACCTAACCTTTTATGAGAAAAACGCGTAACCTCCTCACGAGACGTTCATAAAAACCTAACTTTTTATGAGAAAAACACGTAGCCTCCTCACGAGACGTTCATAAAAACCTAACTTTTTATGAGAAAAACACGTAACCTCCTTAAGAGACGTTCATAAAAACCTAACCCTTTTTATGAGAAATACAAAAACACATAGCCTCCTCACGAGACGTTCAAATACAAGAACGCGTAGCCTCCTTAAGAGACGTTCACAAAAATCTAAACCACTCTTATAAACCAAACCCCAAAACGCGTAACCTCTTCTACGAGACGTCCAGCAAGGAAAGCAAAGCAAAGGAGCGCAAGCCAGAAGCGCAAGCAAAACAAAGGAGCGCAAGCCAGAAGCGCAAGCAAAGCAAAGGAGCGCAAGCCAGAAGCGCAAGCAAGAAAAAGGAGCGCAAGCCAGAAGCGCAAGCAAAACAAAGGAGCGCAAGCCAGAAGCGGAAGCAAAACAAAGGAGCGCAAGCCAGAAGCGCAAGCAAAACAAAGGAGCGCAAACCAGAAGCGCAAGCAAAACAAAGGAGCGCAAGCCAGAAGCGCAAGCAAAGCAAAGGAGCGCAGCCAGCGCAAGCAAACAAAGGAGCGCAAGCCAGAAGCGCAAGCAAAGCAAAAGAGCGCAAGCCAGAAGCGCAAGCAAAACAAAGGAGCGCAAGCCAGAAGCGCAAGCAAAGCAAAAGAGCGCAAGCCAGAAGCGCAAGCAAAACAAAGGAGCGCAAGCCAGAAGCGCAAGCAAAGCAAAAGAGCGCAAGCCAGAAGCGCAAACAAAGCAAGGAGCACAAACGGAACACAAGCAAGGCGCCACCGGGAGTACTCTCAGCCACATGCAGCCGACATGCCCTTAAACATGTAGGACCGTCATGTCCTTAAAAACATGTCGCCCTCCTCGCATTTCCCACGCTAAGTCCTCGTCTCTCCCATAAGACACATGCTTAGCCTTGCCAGGTAGTATCGAGACCGTAATGGTCCTGGATACTATCTTTAAGTTTGACTAACGCTTTGTCCAAGCTCGATCAAACTGGGCTCTGTAGATACCCGTATCCGCACCCCAAAACAAACCCGATGATGAAAAGGACTTTCATGCATGCTTTTAAAAGAGTCGAAAGCAGTACAAAAGTGTCTAAAACGTATTAGTCATTTTTAGCGTATTAATTTGGATTTGCATAATCATGAAAATGAATGTCAATTTTTAGTCATCATGAGCGTAACACGAGCACAATATAGGAACGCCTTATTAAGTCAAGCCACAAAAAACAAATTTCAACTAGCTACAAACGGCCCGGACTTACAAAAACGACCCAAAACGCACACTAACACAACACTCAAACGGGCCAAAGTGCGTCCGTGTCACATTTTCACAAAGTCGTTTTATGAAACCATAAAATAATATAACCCAATATTATTTTATTTCAAGCCAAAACCGAAAAACACGACAAAAACCGAAACACGAAAACCGAAATTCGGACCAAAACTGAACAAAATACTTAACCCCTAAGTTAATAAAAACATAATCATTACTTAATCATACGTCCAAAAACCAAAAGGCATAAAACAAATTTCACCAAAACAAAAATCTAATCGCCAAGAACAGCGACAAACCAAAACGCCTGTTTACAGGCGATTAAGTTTTCCTCTCCCAACCTTGGTTCTTTTATTTCATTTGGCGGCTGCATTGAAACATAATCGCATGCTCACTGGCGATTAAGTTTTGTCCCTGCACATAAACGAGCCATTTCCCTATAAATACCAACCCCTTACCTTCATTTCTAAAAATCGGTTTTTTAACACATATACACTATTCACGAAATCCACTCAAAAATACCGTCTTTACATTTTCGAAAGGTAAACATTTTACCTACGGGCTGGACGTTTGAGACTCGGATAATGGGGTTACATTAACCCCAAACCCGATATTGGCACTAGCGGCCGTATTCGTAATACTGGTAGTAGCAATTCGGATTCATAATCCGTCTAAACCCCGCCAATATCGCATAAATAAACGACTCATTATCACTAAAGCAAACCGACGTCACTTTTATAATTATGCAAGTCCTCATTCATGCATTAAATAACGACTAGAATCACGGATCCAACACTAAATTGTACCGTTTCATAGAGTCTTTTAGCATGTCAAAACTGAGGGTTTTTCTGTACAAATTCTAAATATGAGGTTGGAAAATAACGTCTATAGTAATAATTTAGCCAATAAATTATTATTTAACGTACTTTTCCTATAGCAACATGTCATTATTTTGACAATTTACATTATTCATGCATTTTAATCGAGTCATACTTATTCACACTTGTACGTAGCGTGACTTTTAGCCCAAATATCGAAATTAAGCAAATGTTTTCAAATTAGTAGAGACTACTTTTTACGTAGGCTTTTTGATTGCTGTTTTCAAAATACACTTTGTCAAAACTTTCGAAAAGTAACCTCACTCCGAACCCCTTCTCTGGTTTCAAACCTCAGATTGATAGGTATCGACGCATCTTGAAATCTGAGACACTCGTGTCTTGAATTTCAAGACGCGTTGAATAGGTTCCAAATTCCTTTAATATTTGGTGGCGACTCCGAAAATACATTTTCAAAAAGGATTTTTCTACTTTTCTTTTTTGGTCACAAATTCATGCAATGATCTCCCCCATTTTTCTCAAAACTTCGCACTTTTTCCTGCGAGGCGCATTCCGCTTCCCGGCGCCCCCGCACGGGGCGAGGACGGGCGCGCGCAGGGCGTCGATAGGTTTCTTCCCGGTACCTTCACTTACGTGTGCATATGGCTATCAAATTTATTACCCGTGCAATTTGCAAAGTGAGATTTAAAGGCGAATTGCTACTCGTAAATTTAAAACATGCGTAGCCCAATTTTTAATCTCATCCTCATATTCAAAGTGATAGCAGGTGATTAAATGCAATAAGTTAGTGCTTTGATACTGATAGCATGCACTGAACATCTTTAGCGTCGATCGATTGTTACAAACTTAATTATATAATAGACATCACTCATTAATCAATCAAAATTTAATAAACAACATTCACAAGAATCAATGAATTGTTTAAAAGTAATTGATTAAATTTAGATGATTTTAGGGTATTTTAAGGTTGAATGTATTGAGTTTGAGGAAGAGAGAATTTAGGTTTAACCGAGGGTAGGGGATGGAAAAAAAAATGACAAAAAAGGGTACAACTGAGTAAAACTCGGGTACAGTTGATCAATTATGTAATTTTATACTCCGTATGCTTTAGCATAAAACCGTCAATTTTATGTGACCATTTTAAGAGTCACAACTAAAAAGGGTTTGAAGATTATAATTTGCGATAGTGGAAAAACAGATCTCGAGTAGAACAAATAATAAACTTCCTCCATTGCACCATTTTCTTTCCACTTTCCAAAAAAGGAAATTTCACCAATCCACCATCTTCTTTTTATTTCTATTTTTGTCAACTTTCAACTAATTTTATGCACACAATCTACTTTATTAATTTTCTACCTTAATTTCATTCACACAATTCGCACATCTTAATTTTTGAGTCAAAATGAAATGGAAAAAAGATTTTGGAATGGAAGGAGTAGTTTATAACGAAGTCTTTGAGATGACTATAATGATAGTGAATTCAATGGTCACCAAAAAAATATGTAGTGAATTCAATGATCACTAAAAAAATTGTTACAATCCTCTCTATTAAAAAAAAAAATGACTATAATGACAGTCGTAAACAATTGTGCAGCTAATAACAGTCGTGCCAAAAAAAAAGCAAGACTAAATCGAAAAGAATTAAACTGTATTAAGAGGAGTAAGACTGCTTTATGTGCTACTCCAATTGCACAATCAATTTGTTATTCTCATGGTAATTACAACGTCAGCTATATAAAACAAAAAATTGAACTAATGGAGTATAAAAATTGCACGGGCATGCTACTTTTAAAATTGCACGGGCATGCTACTTTTAAAATTGCACTGTCAAATTGTTATTCTCAAGGTAATTACGACTTCAGCTACATAAAATAAAAAATTGAAATAATGGAGTAAAAAAATTGCACGGGCATGCTACTTTTAAAATGCACTGTCAAATTGTTATTCTCAAGGTAATTACGACGTCAGCTACTTAAAATAAAAAATAGAAATAATGGAGTAAAAAAATTGCACGGGCATGCTACTTTTAAAATTGCACGGGCATGCTACTTTTAAAATTACACGGGCATGCTACTTTTAAAATTGCACTGTCAAATTGTTATTCTCAAGGTAATTACGACGTCAGCTACATAAAATAAAAAATTGAAATAATGGAGTAAAAAAATTGCACGGGCATGCTACTATCAATTTGGACCAAGTAGCTGAAGTCAGCTACATTGGGCCATATAATAGGACGTCTTTTTTATATTTAATATTGAAAATGATATATCGGCACATGTTCTTAGTTTGTGAGTAGGTTATTTTGTCGTTTAAACAAAATAACTTATTTCCTATAGAAGGATAAGACAACTCTCTTGAAATTTTATTGAAAAATTTCAAAAACACATGAACAATTACACCGCTACGGTCATAAATGTCGAAGAATTAGTAAGTATTACTTTGTGTAATAGTTGATAAAGTACTTACTCTGTATAATTTAGCAATTAACAATATACATTGTAATTAAATTATACTTCGTATAATTTGCACGTGAATAAATATCAAAATACTAGAATAAAACAGTGGATGTACAATTTACAATACTAATAATTGTACAATGTATCATCTTTTTCTGTAATGCTTTGAATTTTTCAATTACTTATGATTATTTGTCATATAATTTTGTTGTTTTAAAGGACTCATTTACTAAACACATTATATACCAACTTTAATTTTTCTCTTACTTATTTTTGTCTGCCATATAATATTGCGATTTTAAATGTTTCTCAGTAATAAATATATACATTAATATTTGAAGTGTCATTAACCTTATTATAAAACGACTCCATTATCGATAATGTTTACTTAAATTATAAAAATAGCATGCCCGTGCAATTTGCACGGGCATAACACTAGTAAATGGCAAATTAGAACTCCCAAAAAGTAGATTGTGAGATTTGAACCCACAACCTAAAGTTTACAAGAGAACACCTTAACCAACAGACCACATTAATTTTTGTTGTCAAACAAAGTTGATATTAATAAATATTTTAGAAGTTTGGGGGTTCAATTGAACTCATTGAACCCCCCTTAGATCCGCCCATGGTCGTGGTGGTCTCTCGGTCGGCTTCGGTTGTCGGAGTGGGTAGGGTTGCCGGAGCGGTCGGGGGTGGTGGGGCGTGGTGCTGCTGTCTCGTCCTTCTTCATTCTTCTCACTCTGCTATTCTCTTCGTTGTTCTTTTTTTTTTTTTTGCTTTCTTTGTCTCTTTTTTTTTTTTTTAAGTTGAATGAATGAAGGAACAAAGGAGGTTCAATGAGAAAGGCTCGCGCGGCCCGCCTCCTGTATGCCTCTTGACCGCGCAAAATGTTCTGTTTTCAGCTCGTTTTTTTATTTATTTATTTATTTATTTTTTTTTATAAAATCTAAAGTGAGCTCTTTGTATTGGTCTTATTCCTTACGTGCGCATGTCCTGAAACATGTAATAAACCGTTACGAGCACCCATTAAATAAAAAAACTAAACTAAAATGCGAAAATAAAAACAATAGATCAAGGGTTGCCTCCCCGATAGCGCTTTTGTTTAACGTCGTTCGCTCGACGCCTTTTTCAAACTTCATTATCCAAATGTCATCTCAAGAGCGGAACAACTCAATGCTCGGAGTAACCTGTCAAACATGCTTGCAAACACACCGTACAAGTGATAATAACAAATAGATATCAAACTCAAGCATGCTTGGTCAAACATATTATAAGCACAAGTCGCATCTTTCTCCGGGCTTCTAAACGTAGGGTTTATGTCACAAAACGATGCTTTATAGAATGAATCACCTGTAGAAGAAACATGTTGACTAAACAAAGACTGAAAAGGAGCCTTAGGTATCGGCTCTGGTGAATCCCATAACGGATTTAGGATTGGTGTATCTGTTGATACGGAGACATCAATTAACTCAATTTGCTCTTCCTTTTCCACTATCTCCTCAAACTCTTCTTCGTCTCTCACATCCTCCACAATCACACTCGATGAGTCCTCTAGAATCACATTATCACTCAAATCGGGAGAGGGAGCACAAAAACACAAGTCGCAATCCTCCTCCTCCTCATCATCATCCCAAAAACCGTCATCGTTATCAACATTAGAAATCTTATGGGAATCGTTAACCTCTGGTTTAACGGGAGGGGGTGTATCAAATTCAAGCTCATACTCCAATTCAGATTCATCAAAACTAAACACATGACCATCTCGTGCCTCAAGTCTAGCTATAGCTTCCCCTAATTCTGCAGCCCGACTCTCAAGGTTATCGATACTAGCCTTAGTCTCTAGTTGGATTTGAGCCACAGTAGTTTGAAAGGCCATCTGGGTACTAGCTAGAGCTCTAATCATGTCTTCCGTGGACATAGATGATTCATTAGGTCTCGGTTGAGGTCTCCTAAGAGATGTATTGTACAACTCCCATTGTTTTGTGTCGTGAGCTAAATAAAGGAAAAGGTCCCACTTCTCGTCATAACTCATCTCATAAAGGAACCTCCCTTCAGTCATAGTGTAAACATGTCCTTCAGTTTCCTCATTCAAACCACTAAAAATCACATGACAAAGTTCCCACGTTTGATAAGGATGACGACAACGAATAACGTACTCATGGAGCCTATTAAAATATTTATAAAACAATTCATTCTCGTATTGGGGGAAATATTTAGAAGCCATCTAACCTAAAATAATTAAAAAAAAAAAAAATAAAATAAAATAAAAAAATAAAAATAAGGACTATGTGCACTACACTATGTAAAACACGATTAACGCCTATTCCCCGGCAACGGCGCCAAAATTTGACGGTCTTAATGTCGTATGCCGCAAATTAATAATTTATATCACTTAATTCCTATTACTAAATAAATAGCAAATGGAAGTAAGGGTCGAACCCACAGAGAATAGGACTAACTATAATCGTGTAAAGTGTAATTAAATACCGTAGTAACTAAGATTAGGGGGGGGGGGGGGGGGGGGGGGGGTTTTGATTATAATCTACTAAAACTACTAATATCAACTATACTAAAACTAATAAAACGACTAATCAAGATGAACTCAAATAATAAGAAAAGTCTCAACTCAAGCAAACATCCACGGTTTAAGACAATTGATCATAGTTATCCGGTTCAAACTCGTATTATTGACTACCTGATCGTTAATCATGCAATTCTAATCCTCCTTATGTTTAGCTAATTAAAACGTATCCCGTTCTTAACTAACCCTAACCAAAAGACAATCTCAACGTATCCCGTTCAAGATTTAATCAGTTAGCAGCTTTAATGACAAGAGAATCGATAAGGAACAAATAGCACATACAATCCAGTTGTACATTAGATGTTATGAAAATCACTCCTAGGAATAAATATCAACGTATCCCGTTCAATAATTAAACCTAGTTGTTACTAGTGTTAAGTTAATCAACGTATCCCGTTCAATTAACAAAACTAACAATTACGCGATTAATAAGACGACTAGTTGCGCACCTAGGAATCAAAATCAATCTCGCAAATAATAATTATAACCAAGCAATAATCAATAATCAAGAATAAAGATAAGAACTTTCAAACTCACAATTATAAATCAAACCGTTTAGTTGCTTGAATCAAGATGAGAAATTAGCCTTCCATGGCTTTATTGAGCAAAATCAAAAATTAGGTCTAAACTAAATAACTAAAAAGAAGCAGTAGAAAGTTGTGGTAGAAGTCCCTAATAAAACTAAAGCAAACCCTATTTATAAGCAGTTTCCTAAAACTAAAACTAATTAATTACAATAAAATAAATTACAAGTCTTCTTTATTTTCAAAAATTAGTTCTTCGACTCGGTCTTTTATTCTTCTTATCGAACATCTTTATTCTTCAATTCTCCGAGCCCAAAGTGATATTTATTATAATAAAGTCGCAATATAACCACCTGATCAATAAAACTGTCCAAAAAATTGATAATTCACCAATTATTCAACTAACACGAAATATATCCAAATCGCTAATAAATCAACCTCTAAGTGTCTCAAAATAATATAAACCGACAATTAAACTCCTACTAATTACGCTCTATCACAGATAACCACTTGCGCCACGGATAAAGTTATAATCGTGGCAAAATGAACGTTTTTACCACGTTTATAACTTTTTCCGTGGCTCAAGTGATTTTTAGCCACGAAATGTTTCTTCTGTGGCATAAAATTTTCCCGTGGCCAAGTAAAATAGTTTTTCCTGTGGCTACATGAGAATTTGCCACGTTTCATGAATTTCCGTGGCATAAATCGTGGCCCAAGTAATCAATTGTTATAGTGACCATTCTTTTTCATTTCGGCTTTGATTTGAAAGGGAACCAACTTTTAAACTCTATACAACGATAGTGGATAATGTGATGTTTTAAATTTACTGGGTCAATTGCAGATGTTTCGCAGAGGTGCTTACTTCTCGAAAAGAGTTTCAAAAGAAGAGAGCGAAAGAAGCACGGGGTCAAGTTGTGCCATGTCATCGATTTATTCGAACATGAAAGATATGGCAAGATGCCGCCTATCGAGATTGCCAAATTCGACCCCGAAAATGAAGATAGTTGGGATTGGGTCACAAGGGAAATCGCCTTGGCATATTGGATATACCATGGCACCCATCCCGTGTTCGACGCAATGAGGAACCCGTACAATTGTTTCCCGGGGCGTTCGATTTCATATTGGTCTGATGATGGTCAAATAATTTGGCCGCGTGATACCTAGGAGGACATCAAACTTCGCCTAGAGGAAGTACATCTAAGGGGCGGAAACATGTTGAAACAGTTAGCAGGCCGTGGTGCCTACTAGTCTGATAACACGTAAAAAAGTTTACGTTCTGGCCTGCATTTCAATGTTTACGACTACTAGTCTGATACCCGCTTCACCTATCGTCCATAGCCATGATTTCATAAACATCATTTGGTCATATTTTGTTTAGTGTGATGTATATATCTGATTGCGTACGCGTCGCAGATAGATTTCTGATTCTGATTCTACGTCTAGCCAGTCACCCTTCTAGTTGTAGTGAGTCTGAGTTTCTTTATAAGAGTACTTTGAGGACACATCTTTAACTGGCTAGCCTACTACTTCATATTGAGTCATTGACAATTTGCATCGGACTTCGTTGGCGTCTGATCGATACATTCTATCTTCTTAGGTTAGTCTATAAGACTGGTAGATCTTCTGCTGTCATCTATTTTTCATCTTTAGAGTCCCAGATTTTCTGATTGAATGAAATTTCAATTGACTCATTACATTTCTGTATTGATCATGATATATTGTATACAGTACCGTCAGTCTTAATCGGAACAAACTTGAAGAGAATTGCGTTGGGATTGTTGGGCACTGTCTGGAGCCATTGAGAGTGACTATGTAGAAACACGTTTCCACCTCTCCTTGATCGTATAACAGAGAGTCCCTAATCAAAATTACAAACTTTATCAACAATGCTGCCTTAGATAACAACGACGCTCACCATTCTGATTATAGATTTTACCTCTTTATTTGACGTCTCTACAACACTAGTCAGTTGTATAATGTTTGACTGCAGAACACGATTAAAGACGTCCGGAACCTATATGACAATGAAAAGGTTATAAAAAGTACAACAAATTTGAATTTTAAAAATTTATTTTATAAAAAGATGCAATACCTTTTGCTTTCCATCCAAAGCTTTTCGTTGCAATGGAGGATCTTTTCCGTCTGAAAATAAAGCATCTCTGAGATCTTCGAGATGAGCTCTAAGTTCTCTGGCAGGAATTTCTGAAGTAGGCGTCTGTCTAACACAAATTAAGTCTTGACCTCCAACAGCCAAGCCTACGATTATGTGTGTTCCATACTTCTGAATGAACCTGCCTAACAAGTGAGATCGATGAATGACCAAAGAAAGCACACAAACCAAATTGATCTAACGCTAAAACCGAAGCGAGGAAAAATCAATTATTACACGTCTCAAACATCCACACCAAAATAACTACGTGTTTTCGTATGTACCGGAAGTAGTGTGAAGGTCTGAGGTTATCCACTCATCCATATAATTGTCGTCAACAGAACATATATTGCCATGATAAATCATACGATCAGTATCACCAGTTAGTACATGACCATCCTAAAGGCAAAAACAATACCTCGACAACGATGCAGGATCCCAGTGTGAAGGAACAGACTTCGTTACTTTGTCATGTAGGACGAGAGCAGATGTCATCAGGTGCAAATGGTACAAAGCAACAAAGTAACCGTCGAAAGCAAGATGTTTGCTATCAGCGGCATCATTTAACCAAGCTCCGCCAAAATTAAATATAGCATTGAAGTAGCCTGAAGGAACATTTCCTTAACTTCTGAATGAAATTTCATCAATTGACTCACGTACATTTCTGTATTGGTTGTTAAGAAACCAACTCAGCATCAAGGAGGTAATTTAGTTGGTGCAAGCCTCTTGTAACTTATGAACACGATTTGCAGTAGTTATGTCAACATCAAGTCGACTTGTACCTTTTCAGCATTGAATTGTCTTCATATACTTACTGAAATGAATTGATCCATCTTTGAGCAAATAAAAAGTCCAGTACAGTATGCAAACTGTAAAGTTTGTTTGACAGACCACAGCGAGTGGGGAAGTTGATTAGCTTAGTAAGCCACAGCAAAATAAACACCACCACCACCACCAGACACCAATAGTAGTAGTGATGGTACCGGACTAATATCATTGATGGTAAATCCAACAATAAAACACTACTAATGTACACCTGTTATACGTGTTCGTGTCAGCAAGTTTATTCAGAGTAACCAGTCTTTTTCAATTTTCATATAGCTTTTCACTTCAACTGATTTTTGTTAAAAATAATTTCTATTCACTGCAACCATGAGGGATTGATTTATTTGAAAATTGATATGATATGATGCTTGTTTAAACTTGAAAAATTAATCTAGTTCAGAAAACTAACCAATTTAAATGATGTTAGAGTAGATGAATTTGAATAAATGTAACCATGAATAGTTAAGAATAGTATACTTTAAAAACTATACAAAATTACCAAAAAGAAAATTACTAAACACAAACTAAAAGCTTAATTGTTGGAGCCTGGAGGCGAGGCCTTATATAAGGGCGGGAAGTGGAGCGGGCCATACTGGAAGCGTAATATGGAATTTAAAATAGGTCTGACTCAAGTTGTTGGGTAATTCATTGACTATCTCCATCGTCCTTGTGGCAAAATTGCACAGAATAATCCAAGGGTTATAAAGCATATAAATAATATTGGGATTTACGGGATGGAAACAGATGGCCTTAGAACTAAATCCATCAAAAAGATGAGCAAGGCAAACGTCTACCAAGATCCAATCTCGGGCCATGATGTTGTGCCTTACGGACCATTCACCGTCTTTAAAGACCCAAACTTTATATCGAGAGTCTTTGTCAGCGGTGCACGCATACAGTTGGTTGTGAAACATACCAAAAATAGTATGTACCATCATCAAGGCACGAGGCATAGGTATTGAATCACATTGGATAATATTATTGTCTTTGCTCACATCATCAGCAGCAAACAGATCAAAACCAATAAAGGATTCAAGACATGGAACGTACAACTTTCTACCAATTGAAAGTATTTGAGTATGGCGTATCTGTTGACACTTTAATGGCAATGATAAGACTACATGGCGCCATACACCACCAGTACGTGGCGACAGAAGATGTGCCTCAAACTCAGTGACCTTGACCTTGTATGGTGTGTGAGGGATAACAATAACACTAGCTCGATACACTTCATTTATGCTCCAGTTAGAGCTGCATGGATCACACATTAACTCAACAAAGTAGAGGCTTTTCCTAGTAAAATTCAGTCAAGGTAGTTCAAGCCATTGCTTTGTTTGGATGTTGCAAATACACAGCTCCAACTTATTATCATTTTCACTAATAGGTTTTTGATAATGCATCAAGTCGTTACATGCTCCGACAATGGTAAGTTCACTTGGCGGACCTTTATTTACCGAGAGAGGGAGAAGACTGCAAGATACTTTCTTGGGGTTAGTTGTATATTGGATCGTTGAATTGAATCATCACTGCGTCCCTATTGGTGCTGAACCTTGTACGGACCACAATGCCAAATGTTCGATCCTTTGTCATTTTCATACGAACCTCATCATAATTTGAGATAGAATCCCCAAAGGCAGGAGGAGGAGGAGGCATGATACTAGTTTTTTCAGCTCTATACATACGAAACCGACTAACAAAGTAAGGCTGACTCACCACTGCAGCCCAACGCTTGCAGACAGACTTGCACATAGTAGCCATCTTATGACACGGAAGTCGACATAATATTTCCACCAACAAATTGATTTTCTTCTACCAGCGAATTGATTTTCTTCTTGGGTTTATGACGTTTTGAAACCGTCTGGCCAAGTGCATCACAATATCACAGTCCGTTTCTACTAATTGCGTTTTTATAGGATCACAAATATGCTGCGCTTTCAATTTTCGACACAAAGTAGACTACTCTTTTGATGAAAATCAATTTCAATATTGTTGATATATATATAAGTAAGGAAGATCAGCAATCCTAATCTAATATGGAAAGTAAAAGAACAAAATTTCCTAATTCATGTTTTGATAAAAAAAAAAAAAAAAAAAAAAAAAATCCAACGGTAAGAGTAAAACTAATAAACTCCTGTCCTGCTAATATTGAAATCAGGGTATCATGATCCCGCAAGTTTCCAGGTCACAGCCCATATTTGCTCTTCGGGCTGACATGGATAGCCTCCCTCCTCAGTTTTCACTGGTTTCCGATGAAAATTCCGAGCCTACGCGGAGCCCAAAATTCTAAATATTTTCATTCCCGACTAACGCTAAAATTTTTTCACAAAATACCATTTCTCCAAATGCTTCTGGTTTATTGAAGGATCTCACCTTAAGAAAGTTTTACAGGGTTTGACTTTATATAGTTATCAAAATAAAATACAAGTATACGTAAAAATGTACCTCTATTTTACCCGTTAAACAAGAAAAATAAAGAAATAGGCATGGAAGTATTTTTATATTGGATATGGATCCTTCAAGAAATGGACATCCATTTCTTATAAATGGTTGAGATCGGTTCTTGTGAATATCTAAGGTTGTAATTATTTGATAAAAAATAATGTTTTAATGAAAGAGAGAGAAAATATATTAAAATATTAATGTATTAGAGAGGAAATGGAGAGAAAAAAATGGTGAGGATCCAAATTGTTTTATACTTCCTCCATTCCAATAGATTCTTTACGTTTGCTTTATGCACGTACATCAATACTCGTTTTGTTTCGTTCATATCTTTGGATTCGTATTCTCGAAAATTTTAAAATTTTGATATTAATAATGTCCCCGTTAAGACAATTAAAACAAGATCACACATGACTATTTTTTATTTTGTATTTTAGAAGTTTTATCGAAGATTCTACACACGTATGAATAGTGTCAAAAAAGTGAAACGTAAAGAATCTAATGGAATGGAGGAAGTACTAGTTTAAATCCCGATGTAAAATACATGACTTCACAAGTTATTATATTATTATTATTATAATTATAATTTAAAACCTGTGGAAACATGGATTTTTCGTGACATAATTAAACTAGTGTAGGTCTCCCTTAAAACGGGTTACCCGTTTTAAGGGAGAAACGGGTCAAATACCCTCACAAAAGACAAGGAACTAGTGGGGGAGGGAGATTTTCTCCCCCACTTGTCCCTTGTCCTTTTCCCCCTACTTGACCCGTTTTAAGGGTTTAAGACGGATTACCCGTCTTAAACAAGAATTGGTGATTAAACTAAGCGTATATATAAATTATGTGGAGTTTCAGATGTGTATTCTAATCTTTGTTTTGTTTTGCGATTAATTAAATATAACTGTTAATTTGAAATGAGGTTTTGAATTTCCACTAAAAGTTTATGGTTTTGTTTATTTGTATATTTCAGCTCCCATGCGTGGTTATGAATTTCCACTAAAAGTTTATGCTTTTGTTTATTTGTATATTTCAGCTCCCATGCGTTAATTTCAACCTGGGATTCTTATAAGTTGTTTCAATTTCAATGGCTAATATGGTAATTTCTATAAGTCCCATTAAGCTTTAATTTCAATAGATGTAAACTTCTATACGTTCAGCTCTTATAAGTTGAGTTCAGCTCTTATAAGCCGGAAAAAACAAGGTAGTATGTTGTACCTTCTTTTAAATGTTAGATTGAAAATGGTTTTCAGTGGATTTTCAAGTATGTTTCTTGTCCCTTTACAATTCGGGACAGTCAAACTCTGGGAATTTACAAAGACAAAATGCCGCTATCGAGATAAAATTGGAGACACTAGTACTGGTAATAGCAAGGCAAAATATGAACAGAATTTGAAAACTTATTTGAGTCTAATCAGGATAATTAATCAACACTCAAACTAGTTAACGTCATAGTCATTCAAGAAGGATAATGCAACAGCAGCATGAAACGCAGCTCCAATAGGGAGAACATCTTCATCAGCAAAAAAGTATGGTGAGTGTAATGAACTGCTCGAGTTCAGTTTTCCGTCCATCGTCCCGATGTAGAAAAACGCAGCTGGTATTTTCTGAGAATAGAACCCAAAATCCTCAGCACCCATTGTAAGTGGGGCCATAAGCACATTTGCCTCGCCCAGTAACATGGTTCCAACGTGCTTCGCATGCTCATACAACGCCTTGTCGTTGACAGTCGGGGGATAATGCCGTCTTTCTACCTCCATGAAATCTACTACAGCCTTACACCCATGTACTGCTGACTGTAGCTCTATAACCTGCAGCAACACAGTTTAGGCTCTTGCTCACTAAAACTAAAATCATGATCGCCTACAAATCCAATAGATGGAAGCAAAACGTGCCCTTGGATTGAATGCACGTCACAAAAATGAATAAAAAGGATATCACTGAAGGCCTTTGGCAGCCTCCTTGGATTTAGTAAAGTAGAACAAAACTCAACACACAGAATCCAAATCGACTGTATAAGGTAGTTATGCAATATATTACTCCGCAGCCGCTAGGTAGAAAAAAACAACTCCGGATCCACTTTATTACACGAAAGCTTTTTAGTTTTAAACATTATACGTAAGCGTTTATGTAACACCCCATGAGGTTTGAATGTCCCATATCCAGCATGGAATAAGGAAATGTACATAAGGTAAAATCGTATATAATTGTTCGATTTTCTGCAATTTTCTCATCCCTCGGTGTAAATAACCCAATATTGGTTCACATTCAATAACATTCTCACCGTCTAAAGTAAATAATAAGTTGGAGAACGCCATACATTGATGGGTGGTGACAGCACATACTCGCTATAATGAGGTCTTTCTTTGTAGTCGGAAGAATCATAGGTTTCATCCCTATTCACTCTTTCATAAAGTGATTTTTCCATGAATTTCAAAACGTTCATTAAAATTCAATATCGAACAAATGATACATTTATAAAGGAATCTACACTATGCACCACTTTAATAACTAAGCTTTGTACTTTTGGGCTTAAGTGAGGATAAAACGGGCCAAACACACGAATCTGGTATAATTGCTGTAGTAAAAGATGTAACGACAGTAACAAGGAGAAGAGAGAAAGAATTTAATATTAGACTAACCTCTTGGATCCTTCTCTTCAAAAAGGACATGCCCTTAGAAGTAAAGCTCCTAAAAGTTCCTCCGAGTTCAACAGTCTCAGGAGTTTCATGTCCTCGATGACCACCTTTTACAAGTGTCACAGACACCACCTTCATTGGAGAAGCAATTTTATCATATACTCCCTCCATTCTTTCCATTTATCCCCATTGGCCACTTTTTTGTGAGGAGAAAAGTGGACCCATGGGGCTAAATGAAAAAAATGGAGGGAGTATCCACCAAAAATTTGGATGCAGACTATTAACTAACATGCGAGATATCAACTTACGTCTGATTCAAGAGGGTCCGTCTCTCTAGATATAAGTTGTTGGAGTGACAATATTGTGGTGGATGCAGCCAGGATAGGATCTCTATTTTGGCCGTCCGTCGCAATTACGGCAAGAAACCTCCCAGAACTAGCAAGAGCAGGACCAGGTCGGGATGAAATAGTTCCTGTGGGCAAATCAGGCATAACATGAAGCCCAAAAATAGCTTCCACATTGTCGATAGCACCGTCTTGTATCATAGAGTATGCACCAGCACGGCCTTCTTCCGCTGGTTGGAAGATTAGTTTAACTGTTCCCTATAATTCATTCACTAAAAACATCAACAAGTCTCAGTAAACTGATTCGTCAAACTTAGCTAACATTGCTACGTCAGACGCACCTTCAAATGCTTCCTCTGTTCTTGCAGCAACCTTGCAGCGCCAAGAAGCATGGTGACGTGGATATCATGGCCACATGCATGCATTCTACCATCAATCTTGCTCTTGCTTTCCCACTCCACCATTTCCTGGGATTTCATTTTATGAGTTAGCTAAGATAAAAATACAGAAGAACAACAAAAAACGAGGATTATTAATGGTAAGGTCTCATATGATAACACATCATTAATTTCCATATAGTAAAGGCAAACGGGCAATTCAGGTTGACTATCAGTTTTTCTTAGGACATTTTAATCGTGTTTTCATTTGAGCTCGAGTCAAGTGGGTTAGGCAGAAGAAAGGTTCGTTCAGTAGCAAACTACGAAGTATTTTTATGACTAGATAGCTTCATCTGAGTCAAATCTAAGCTTTCCAACCGCCACTAACTAGCTCATAAGAAATTGGAGACTCCAACGAACATATACCCAACCCCATGACCAGTTGATCTTATCTTCTTTGATCGCCGTAATTCATCTTAACTCCTAGACTCCTAGAAACACTAATAAGATTGCACCTCTATCACCAATCCAAACCTAGAAGATATCGGCCGGTGGCCACAACCTGCCCCACAACAATGAAAATCATTATCCTCACACACAGAATCCAAATAGTTAAGACACAATTTCAGGATCTGATTTGTCGATATGACAATGCAAGACTGCGAAACGGTTATCTTGTACTGTTTAAGGCCTAGTTTCCCATGCTTGCATCAGTTGGATGGCGTGTTAGGTGTATGATTTTTCTCGAACCTTTTTTGGAGAGGACACTAAAGTGGGTGGTTT
Source organism: Dianthus caryophyllus (assembly GCA_023091065.1). Taxonomy (NCBI): domain Eukaryota; kingdom Viridiplantae; phylum Streptophyta; class Magnoliopsida; order Caryophyllales; family Caryophyllaceae; genus Dianthus; species Dianthus caryophyllus. The sequence goes on from CM041529.1 coordinate 369,828, forward strand.
TTGTTTGGGCTAAGCTTCCAAGAATATGTTTTACAGTTATAAGAGATAAATTATCAGACATCTGCTACAGCCTACTGATACACTAACGAGTCGACTAACCGTGGTCAGTATGTGGGGTGCGTCACTGGCAACAATCAATGATAAGGTGGCAACATTCAAATTGCATGGGAGAATCAGAGTTTGGCAGAGGAAGTAGTACAATAATGAAACAGTAAGTAAGTAAGTAAGTAAGTAAGTAAGTAAGTAAAGGGTAATAATACTTGAAGAGGGAGGGCATCCATATCAGCACGAAGAGCAAAGACGGGGTTTGAGGAGGAGGAGGAGGAGGAGGAGGAGGCGATAGTGGCGACAAGACCGGTGGTGGCAAGTGGCCAATTGTATTGAATCCCTAAGGAGTCAAGCTCGGAACGTATGAGTTGACTTGTACGGAACTCATCAAATGCCAATTCTGGGTACTCATGTATTCTCCTCCTCACCCTCTTCAACCACTCATTGAACTCCGCTTCTCTTGCTTTTTCCAGCAATTCTTGACTCACTTCCATTTCTGACCCGGATACTACTGTACCCAGATATGGGGCCCATACCCATATCATTATCACTAATGCTCTCCTCCACATCTTCATCTTCATTACTTTACTTACGTTTACCCTTCGCTTCTTTCATCTTTTAACATTTTTATTGAGCCTTAAAGTCAATCATCTGTTTGTTTTCCAGGAATATTAATCTAATTATAATAACTAATAAGCAGCACGATCAAATTGTATAATGGGCCCACTTAACCCATTTATTTCAATCTCAATTTCAATTTCAATTTCAATTTCAATATACGGAGTACAAATGAGATGAAACACGAGTTTACCTTCTCCGTATATCATTCTTCCTAAACCGTAGGTAGATCCTGCAAACCTGTCATCAGGTCAATTTTGGGTCTGGTTAGTTTGGGTGGAGTTTGGCCAATATATCGGGTCGGGTCAGGTTTGAGTTGGGTCTTTTTGGGTCTCGGAGTAATTTGAATTAAGCTATGTCGAGTCAATCAGTTTTATTAAAGTTAGTTTTTAAGCAATCCCTCCCATTATTATGTTATTCACACTTTATTATAATATTCATCGCAATGAATAAAAAGTGAGAAAAACATATAAAATGACAGGTATGACGGAAAAAATAAACTTGAATTGAGTCAATTTGTGTTTCAGCTCAATTTCAGGTTAGCAAATTTTGGGTCGGGTCGGGTCATATAGGGCTTTAGGTAAGCTTCGGTTTCATTTCTAGAGTTATTTTCGGGTCTTGGTTCAGGCTATCGGATTGTCAGTCGGGTCAATTTATGTTTGTCAAATTTAATCATAGGGAAGAATATTGCGGAGTACTTGCAAAATGGTTTTACGTTTGTGATTAAGACCAGATTTTGAAAACATTTCTAATAGTTACAAAACATAAGAACTCATCTTGATCCGTCCCGATAAGTATACGTTAGCTTTGTTAACCCTAAGAGGCCAAAAGAACAAGGCCACAATTTTATTTTCCAAAACTTTAACAAGGATTTTAGATGAGAAACAATTTTATTTTCAATCTTTCAACTTGATTGAATAAAAAAAGTAATAATAATAATACTCCATCCGTTTCAGTGAATTGTTTACAGTTTGACTTTTTAACTTTTTTTGTGAGAGCAATAAAGTCAAACTGTAAACAAATGACTGAGACAGAGGGAGTAATAAAAAAAAAACTTTTAGACTTAAAAGAATTCATGGAATGACTAACATAAATAATAGAAGTACAAAATTATTACTCTGTACTCTATAAATCTCATGTGAGCCAGTGTCATGCTAAACTAATGTAAATTTGAAAGTACAAATTATTGTTAAAGGAGTACAAAAATATAGAATAAATTAACTAAAATCACTAACAAAGTTACTACTCCGTAAATAATTTTGTTACAACTTACAAGTAACAATAAAAATGATACAAATAATATGAAAATGTTACAAATACTAGTTTAGATCCCGTGCATCAATGCACGGTAACTATATATATTATTGTTTTTAACTAATAAGATTATACTAAGTACTAAATCAACTGAAATATAAGAAAATTGTTAATTTGTATGATATTCAAGTGTAAATTTAGTAGCGAACAAACAGAAATTCTAAATACAAACATATATGAAGTGCATATATTATACGGAGTAATAGAATGAAAAATAAAAAAAAAAAAAATAAGTAAATAGAATAAAAAGTAAAAAATATTATTTTGGAACAGAATGAAAGTAAAAAATATTAAAATTAGCAAATAGAATGAAAAGTAAAAAAAATTTTGATTAGAAAAAATATAATGAAAAGTAAAAAAATATTAAATTAGCAAATATTTAGTTTAGGCTAAATATTTTTTTGAAAAATATAAAATAAATATTAAAGATACATAATAGAAATTAAAAGTGAAAAATCGTGTAAACATGATTACTGAGTAATGATAATTATAGATAATGAATATAGACTTGATAATATATAATAGGGTGGGTGATGTAAGCATGAGGTTTTGGCGGGAAAAAAACGCACAGAATCGCGACATGTGGCATTGATGATGTCAGCGATAACTGTGGTTTAGTATAGTAGAGATAGATAGTATCACAGTTACTATTAAAAATGGTACAAAAATTATATAAATGAATACAAACAAGATAAAATTACAATAATTAGTTGTAAAACTATTTCATACAAATTTTTTTAACATAGTACAATGCATGGATCAAAGACATAATTACTCCGTACCATTTAGTTCGTAACATCGAAAACATTAGTAGTTCGTATTCAATAATTGATTTATAATGTAAGCAAATTAAATATGGCAGTAACATATATTTGCAAATACGTATACATCATCAATTCGAGGTGAAGGCGACCTTCATTGATGAAATGGTCGCACTAGACCCACCATCAATGACAAGATTATGGCCATTGACGAACTTCATATCATCGCTCGCTAAAAACAATGCGGCTCGTGCGACCTCATCGACCGTCAACACACCTTTAGTCCCATTAAGTTTTTGCGACATACCCGTGAAAACTCCACTAGGCGAAATACAATTCACCCGTATACCAAATTCCTTAAGCTCCGCACTCAAATTCTTGGCTAAACCTAAAACACCGTATTTCGACATAGTATACGGGTGAGTTGCAATCCCTGCTATGGAAGTACACACACTAGAAGTGAATAAGATACACCCTTGTTTTCGTGGGATCATGACTCGAGAAGCATGTTTAGCACCGTAAAATGGACCGTATAGGTTGGTTTGTAGGACACGATCCAACCCCTCTTCAGTCGAGTTTATTATGGACCCTATGGGACCGTCCCTTATGCCGGCGTTGTTGTACATAATGTCTAATGTACCATATTTAGAGACGGTGAAGTCGATAAGGTCTCGAACGTTTTGTTCCTTTGATACATCGCAGTGGAAGTAAGAGATGTTGTGATTGTTCACAGCACTGGTGATTTGTAGGCCGAGGTCGTCTTGAATGTCGGCAATTACGACTTTGGCCCCGTTTTCCCAAAAGAGTTTAGCTGTACTTGCTCCGATTCCGCTCGCACCTCCTGTGATTATCGCAACCTTGCCCTTCAATCTGAAATACATATATTATTTTGCATTAATTATCTCATTTTGATGATCATGTTCACCACAAAAGATGATTAGTTTGCTTTCCTTCAACTAAGACCAATATAAAAACGTCAATATTAAGGTAATTTCAAAAAGGTTTTTCTAACCCGGCCACTAAGTCTCCCTTAAGACCAAAAGATCCGTCTTAAGGTTAAGACGGGTCAAACTTGACCCGTTTTGGCCCATTAACCCTTTTTTTATTTTTATTTTTTGAATTTTTTTTAAGATTGACCACATTTTTTTTTTTTTTTTTGAATTTTTTTTTGGGTAAAGTTAACTCAAAAGCAGAAAAACACAAACTTTAAATTGTAACAATATTGATAGAAATGGTAACATATTATATTATATTGGTGACATTTCGCAAACATAGAAAACATAATACATGTTACGAATATACGGAGTATAAATTAATTATGTTTGGATCATAATATATTATGTTACTAGCATAATACCCGTGCATAGATGCACGGGATGTATAAAAATAAGTTAATTGAAAATTTTGGTAATTGGATTAAATATTAAATTAAAATAAGAATACTTCGTAGTAATAATATAAATGCATCCTAAATAAACATGTATTCTTAGACCCAAAATACAACAAACTGTATTTTACCCGACCGCGTATTTATTTAACATGTAACCCATTTATTCGACCTGTAATTATCTTCTAATTAACCCATTTAATAGATGATAGATACGTTGAAAATTGTAACAAAGCAATTAGAATAATGGAACATCTATTGTTTTTATTTACAGATAATTTAGTTATAAATTTATTTTAAAATATATCATAATGTGGCAAGAACCGATCAAAATATCGCAATACATTGTCTTAAAATTCATTAGTTATTATAATAATATGGCAAAATTCGCTTAAAATGTTATATTGAAAACACATTAAATAAAAATGGATAGTTTAAGAAATAAAAATAAAAAAATACTATGTTGTCATAAAAATATTGACTTACTTATATGACATAATTTGAAAAAGAAAATAACCCAAAATAAAACAAAAGGGATAGAAAAATAAAATAAAAGCGAAAAAAAAAAGTTTGAGGGAAAATTGGAGGAAAAATTTGTGTAGGATGGTTTTTGTTATATATAATTAATATAGATCATTTATTAATGAATTGTTATCAAGTTTTTTAGTATGAAAATGCAAAAACAAATATGTTACATTAAAGTATAATATTTTATCATTTAATATTAACCTATTTTGGTAACATACGAAGTATTATACAATAATGGTAACATATTAAACAAATATTATACGGAGTAACAATTTTTTATTCTCTATGTTTCATAATATGTTACAAATATAATATAATATGTTACCATTTTGGTATGCTTTGTTACCATTTTCAAATACCCTATAAACACGATTTTCGACAATAGTTTTTAAAAATAAAATTTGGGTCTTGAAAAAAAATTCTTCAACAAAAAAAAAAAAAAAAAAAAAGGAAAAACGGGTCATACTTGACCAGTCTTAAGCATAAGACGAAGACGGGTAGGGTGGTCTTAAATAAGAATTTGTGTTTCTAACCTATGTCCACAAATTATCTTTCTTTTAAATTGTTTTAAAAAAATATTTATTAATCCACGTGCCAAAAATATTTAGGTAGAAAAATGATACTCCCTCCATCCCAAATTAATTGTCCCCTTTTACCAAAATGCTAGATTTAAGAAATTTAGAAAATAGTCACAATTATCCCTTTTACCAAATTAATTGTTCCATTAGGAAAAATTACTAAATTACCCTTAGGTCACTTATTGTGGGGATTACAATTTCCTTGATTGCTACTCTTCTACTTTCTACCAAACTCTCCCACTCATTTTAGTAGTATAAGGTAAAATTGGAATAATAGGTAAATATTGTGAAAATTAAGAGATGATTGTGACTTTTTTCTAAATTTCTTAATTCTAGCATTTTGGTAAAAGGGGACAATTAATTTGGGATGGAGGGAGTAGAAGAGTAGCTATCAAGAAAATTGCAATCCTTACAATAAGTTACCTAAGGTAATTTAGTAATTTTTTCAAAGGGGACAATTAATTTGGGATTTTTCAAAAATAAAAAAGGGACAAGTAATTTGGAATGGAGGGAGTAAAACGATGTGAGTACCGTTCATCATTTGATGATGTTGCTGAGTTACTCATATTGCTTCAAATGAAATGCCTTAGCTTATATAATGAGGTTTTAATATTCAAGACTTTTTATTAGAAAATGTGTTAATTAGGAAATGTTGTTTGTGACTTGTGAGTATAAAAAGTATGTTAGCATATCGTGGTTATATATACTAATGAAGTTGATTAAACTAATACGCACAGATTTTTGTTAATCTTCTCGAGGTATTTTCTTTCATCATTTTGCATAAATATAAATATAAATATAATATGTTGCAAATGTCATGGTGGATTCGTTACAAATGCAATATTTGGGTTGCAATAGACAAAATTTTGTTGAATTTGGACCAAGATTTGAATGAATCCAAATGATATCACAAAATATTTAGGCAATATAAAAACAATGTCATATTTAGGCGCACGTCATGAAATTCATATGCGGAAGCTAACTATGTTGTTCACAATTCACAAAGGTATGGAGTTGGGCTTAGTTTTTTTTTGAATAAGTCTTGCATAAAACCGTTTCATGCGTGAAACGAAATTCTTATGAGTAAAATGTGACTATTTTAATGGTTAAAGTGACCATTTTAACCTTAAATGTGACCATTTTAAAACTGCATAAAATGGTCACTTTAAACGTTAAAATAGTCACTTTAAACCTTAAAGTAGGCACATTTTAGTTACAAATATCCCGTTTCACGCGTGAAACGGTTTTATGTAAGCATTTGTTTTTTTTTTTCTTACACAGTTACGCTTTAGTTTCTCCAATTCCAGCCCATTATTTGATGTCGGAATAGCCTACTAACGAATAGTACAAGATGATACACTCGTACTCGGTGAAATAAACTTCGTTACACTGTAAAAAAATAATAATAATAATAATAATAATAATAATAATAATAATAATAATAATAATAATAATAATAAAAAAAAAAATAATAAAGCATACCACCTTGCAATTTTTAAATTTATTTTAAAATTAATTTAAAGCAAAAATCACATAAAAGTGAAATAACTTCCTTACACTAAGTGTAAATCAACCCCATTGTTAAAACCGTTAATTTCTAACTAGTAAAGGTATGGAAAAACTTTAAAATTTACTAGTGTTATGCCCGTGCAAATTGCACGGGTAAGTTTTTTATAAAATTTAAGTAGGAATATACGAATAATGAAGTCGTTGTATAATAAGTTTAATAAAAGCGTCTTTTATAAAAATCAAATGTGTACACGTATCACTAAAAAGTACTTAAAACAACGAAATTATATGACAAACAATCATAATCATAAATAATAGAAAAATTCAAACCATTACATGAAAGGTTAAGATAAAAGGAAATAGTACTCCAATAAGATGATAAATGTACTATAAATTTTCAGATACTTCCTTATAAACTACGTTATTTATTCTATATAACACCTATTTTTCACTATCGCAAATCATAATTTTCAAATATTTTTTAATTGTGACTCTTAAAGTAGGGACAAATGATAATAATGAGTTTTATAATGAGTTTATAAAGGGCGTCTTTTGACGCGACCATTATGAATTAGTGTCATCAAAAACACCTAAAAATGAAAATTATATGATAATAAATAATTTTATATTCGTACAAATAATAATTTAATGCCCGTGTAAATTATCATTATTATATGACAAATAAAATTTTTATGCCCGTACAAATAATAATTTTATGCCCGTGCAAATTAACATTATTATATGACAAACAACAATTTTATGTCTGTATAAATAACATTTTATGCACGTGCAAATTATCATTATTATTTGACAAACAATAATTTTATACCCGTGCAATTTATCATTATTATATGAAAAATAACAATTCTACGCCCGCACAAATAACAATTTTAAACCCTTACAAATTATCATTATTATATGACAAATAATAATTTTATACCAGTACAATTTATCATTATTATATGACGAATAACAATTCTATGCCCGTACAAATAACAATTTCATACCTGTGCAAATTATTATTATCATATGACAATAATTTTATGCCCGTGCAAATTGTAAAAAATAAAAAATAAAAAAATTGAATGTATAATTTTATGCCCGTGCAAAATGCAAAAACTTACTCTGTACTGTTATCCTACTAAATACTATAAAAATTGTTGTATAATTTTATGCCAGTACAAAATGCAAAAAGCTTATGCCCGTGCAAATTGTTAGAGGACTTTGAACAGGTACGGGTATGTTATATCAAATTTTATAATAACATAACGTGCAACGTTAACTAACTGATACGTGTAATTTACATGGGTATTCAAGTTTGCTCATTACGTTTATACATACGTCTTTCATGTATTACACTCCGTAATAAATTACAAATTCATGTTGCGAGGAACAATTTTGAAATATGAATTAAAGAAGTCAATTTGAGCTTTAAATAAAACAGGAGAATGAGTGAAATAATATAAAAATCACATAAAAGTGAAATAACTTCCTTACACTAAGTGTAAATCAACCCCATTGTTAAAACCGTTAATTTCTAACTAGTAAAGGTATGGAAAAACTTTAAAATTTATAATATTTATCTTTAGAAAAAATAATGTTGTATATTTTTAATTTTCTTAAAATCTCAAAAACTAAAATTACGGTAGAATTTTTCACTAAAATTACTAAAAAATCTCACTATTCTAATCTTTAAAAAAAATGTTCTATATATATTAAAACCGTTAAGTTCCACCGTCATCCCCCTTCCCAACACCTGCCCGGTGGCCTCCTGACGTGTTCTAGACATGACAACATACATATACTCTGACGACCACCCTATCTCGCTTGCCCTTTCTGTAACACCCCATGTTATTTTAACACAAATATAGTAATATGATTTAATTCCTTAAATTAAATTCATCCTTTTTCCTTATAATAAAAATGCGTCTAAATTTTTTCGTCAAATAATACTAAATTTCTTAAGTCCAGATTTAAAATTTTTGATATATAAAAATAAAATATATTATCCTTAGAATTCAAAAAGAAACACATTTCAAATTTTTATGAAAATCAACCCAAAACTATTATCGCCTTTCAAATTTCAAAAAGGCTAAGTCATTTAAACTATTCATAAAAATAATAGTAAAACCTTTTATCCATAAAATTCAATTTCGAACAATTTTTATTTTCGAATAAAAATGGACCCTTATATCTTTCTCGTCTTTGAAATTCAAGTCAACGATTCCGAAACGCAAATCAAGGCCAAAAGTGTCCGGTCCAAAGGTGGTGACTAAGCCATCTTATCCTCTTCCATTCTTTTTGTAAAGTAAACTTAACTTCTCAAATTTTTATTTGATTTTTAATCATTTTGTTTTATTATTAAAACATTACTTTTTAATATCAAATTACTATTTCATTTCTATTAAACAAACTCTTTTCTAAATTATCAAAATTTTAAGTAACACCTAATTTAAATTGTTTAACTTTTCGACGATTCAATATAATTCATTAAATCTAAAACATTCAACGACAAAAATAAGTATTTCGACCTAGGAAATTTCTATTCGAAGTTTCGAGAATTAAATCTCGATTTTTGTTTTAGTGCCCTTTCGAAAATTATTTTTATTTTTATTTCCGATTTTATTTCAAACACTATTTTAAGATCATATCTTTATTTCGAAACTTTTCACTATCGCACAAATCGAAAATTTCGAAAACGAAAATCGAGCCCGGAAAATTGACCTTTGACTCGTGAGATTTGGACACCAAAGTCAAAGTTCTATCCTCTTCCATTTTTTCTTTACTTGCACAAGTCCAATTTTACTTACACCTTTAAATTAGTCATCATCATTCTAATTAGGTAATTAAATTTAAAGTTTATATACAATAATAATACTCCCTCTGTGTCAGTCATTTGTTTACAGTTTGACTTTTTTCCCCTCACAAAAAAGTCAAACTGTAAACAATTCACTGAAACGGATGGAGTAATACATACAAAATACATTACTAATACTACCATTTCTTTTCCACACAAACACTTACAAATATTTCATAAAATCATTTTAAAATTCATATCTAAAATAAAATGAAATTTAATAGAGTAATTCAATTTCTATAGTAATTATATATCTTACAATCATTTAAAATCACTTTTAACTAAAACTTTCGTTTTGAAAATTTTATCGACGTTCCTTAACTTTTAAATATTTCCTTGAATAGTAAATAAAATATTTTTGTTTTAGAATTCCAAAATAGATATTTTTCAGAAAATCGTCAAAACAGCACACCTTAACATTAACCGTCTTTCTTACCCGATTTATTTAGTAACGCGTTTTTCGAGAAACGAAACATTTTAAAAACATCGGGGGACAAATTCTTAGCCAAATAGTGATGTGGACTTTTGTGTCCAAATGTGATCATTATGCTTTAATTAGATTTTAATTAAACTTTAATTAAATTAAAAACCTAACCTTATCACCTAAATTCATTTAACCCAATTAGTCTAACTTACTTTATAAGTTTCAAAGAGCAAAACAACTCATTATTCTCCTCTAAATGTCGTGGCTATTGTTCCTGTTGACTCGACCTCGTCGTTATGTTTTGATGATGTCCTTGTTTTTTTGTTACTATACTATAATCCGTTGTTAGTGTTTATGATACTTAGTAGGTTGTGAAACATCCAAGCAAGAATCAAGCGTCCTTGTTGGGAAACGCGAATCAAATCAAGACTATATAACAACTCATGAAGCATCAGTTCTTATTGTATACATATAGTCCTTGTAATGACAAGGGTAATGGTAAAACAACAAGAGTAACCTACGTTTCACTCTAAGGTTGCAGTGTCGTTGCTGGAAACGCACGTTTCCACAGCAAGACACTGGAACCATGTCAAGGCTTCTGTATACTTACTAGAAACGCACAAAAGGCCTTTTTCGAAAAATAAATCTGGAAAAGATATTTTCATAAAATCTGATCTTTATATTTATTATCTTTTGATATATCTTTTGAAATATCTTTTACATATTTTGGAGAATGATTTTAAGCTTGATAAAGAAGTAAAATCTTTTGGAGAATATTGCATCCTTAATTTTAGGAAACAAAACCTAATCAAACTATACTTTCTCCTTTTATTTGATTTTAGTTTTGGAAAAATATTTCATGCGATATTCTACTGCTATTTAAAACGATTCTTTGAGAATTCATTCTTTACCTTTTTTCGAGCATTAATTTTGATCTAAGCATTTTGCAAATCTGTTTTAAGCATTCATTGTTTTTATTTGCAAAAACTTTTACAAAGGCCTTTGAAACGAATCTTGTGTTGTTTAATCATTACTCAAGTCAATTGTGCTAGCAGCGTCTCGTATCCGTTCTCTTGTGAACAATTGTTGAGACACAACTAGCTTTCTTTTGATTGAGAGAAAGAGTGCAACTTGAAAGAGTTGTAGAGTGATTAATATATTGTAATCCGGAGTAGGTACTAATATATATTAATAAGAGAATAGTGGACGTAGGTCTCGGAGTGTGAGACTGAACCATTTCAAACCCGCTGCGTACTTTACTTTCGCTTTACGTTTACAAGTATTTTCACTTACGTTTCCTTTACGTTTCCCAGCAATTTATTTACGTTTCCAACGAGTTTCTCAATAATCATTATACGTTTCCAGTAAACTTGAGATAAACGTGATTAACTCTAAGTCTTAGAAACATGATAATTCTTTTAGTCTTGAAAACTAGAAAAAGTTTTCAGGCACCCAATTCACCCCCCCTCTTGGGTACTTTTCCCTTAAATTCGGATCCATAGACTCTTCAATTGGTATCAGAGACTCGTTCTCTTGATTGCCACACCGCAAAGAGGCTGACCCTTTCGTCTTTTTGTTACTTCTTTTATTTCTCTATGGATTCCAGACATCCAAGATGTCCCGTCTTTGACGGTTCTGACTACGGATCTTGGAAACAATTGGCTTCCCAATATATCCAAGGATATGATTGGGATTGTTGGAAAATTATTCTCGCTGGCCCTCATGTTATAACAACTACTGATAAAGAGGGTAACACGGTCGCAAAGAGTCCCTTAAATTATACTGAGGAAGAGGGCAGAAAAGTAGAAAAGAATGCGAAAGCCTTGTCTTTCCTTCAAAATTGCATTTCTCCCAATGAGTTCCACCGCTTTTCCGCTTGTGTTAATGCCAAAGAACTTTGGGAATCCCTAGAACTTGCCTATGAGGGAAATTCCCAAGTTAAGAATCAACGTATAGACATGCTCACTCAACAATATGAGTCCTTTACTATGACTAAGGATGAGAGTATCAATAGCATGTCTGCACGATTCTCAAAATTGACAAATGAGCTGCGAAACTTAGGCAGCGAGATTGAAACTGAGAAAAGGATTCGTAAAGTCCTTAGGAGCCTAAGTGATAAATGGCAACCTAAGGTAACTGCTATCGAGGAGGCAAAAGACTTGTCAAAATTGACTTACCAAGATCTGATGGGCTCACTTATGGCACATGAGTTAATCCTCAATAAACGCACGAGTGAGCCTAGTAAGAACAAGGGTATAGTCTTAAAAGCCGCCTCTAGTGATAGTGACGATGATTCGGATGAGATGGCTGCGTTTGCTCGTCGGTTTAAGAAAATGTGGAATAAACCACAGCAAGATAAATCTGGTTTTTCAAAGAAATCGAATGGCTCGAAAAACTCCTCCTCAAATCGAAACTGTTACAAGTGTGGAGCCTCTGGTCATGTTATAAAAGAGTGCCCCTCATGGAAGGACATCAAATCCAAAAATCAACGAGAAAAGAAACAAGATAATTACCGAAAGGTTATGGCAGCATCTTGTTGGGGTGAACTTGATCCCTCGGACTTTGAAGATGATGAGGAGGATGAGGAAGCACACTTGTGCTTGAGTAGCCTTAGCATCGATATGATAAATCGTAAGGCTCCAAGAGAAACGGATCTCTGTCTAATGGGAAACGCGGGGTTTCCCAATATTGAAGAACTAACCGAGGATAGTGAGGTAAGTTTTCTTGACCTTAAAAAGGATCTTCACAGTATTAAACCACATATGCTTGTTAAGTACTTTGAACAAACTCTTGATACGTGTCATGAACAAGGTCTAGAGTTAGCTGAGATTAAAGAACAAATCATTGAGATTGCTGAAGAGAATGCGTTTCTCAAAGAAAAACTGGATAGAATTGCTAAAATTGAAAGTCAAAGGGAAATCAACACTAAAGAGTTAAAAACTGAAAATGAATCGCTAAGTGAAAGAATTGTCGCTTTAACTGACGAGTTACATGTTTTAAATGAAAAGATTTTAAATCGTTGTGAGATAGAAACGGTTCAAAATTTAGATGATTCCCTTGAAACGTGTGATCTAGATCACGATTTGATTCTCAAACAGCATTCTGATGAAATAGAACGACTAAAGAATAACCACAATATTGAAATCAGTAAACTCACCATGAAACATAAGTCTTCCTTTAACAAAGTTAACATTGCGTTGGATAATTCGATCAAAAATTGTGAAACTCTTTCCAAAGAAGTCGTGTCTTTGAATGAAAAGTTGAACCACGCTTTGAGATTCAGCAACAAATGGGAAACTAGTTACCATGTGAGTAAATTCTTGACTAAACAGACGGATAATAACTTAAAATTGGGTCTAGGTTACGATTTGTATAGTCGTAGGGATCACTCTAAATGCAATCCTAAACTTTGGGAACGAGACTTTAGGAAACGCAAGTATGTAGACCTTCCTGAGTATATTATTTGTCACTATTGTGGAAAAACCGGTCATTTCAAACAGGCTTGTGAAAAATTCGATGAAGATGTCACCAGAAACGTGAATTTTGTTAAGAATATGAGTAAACCTTCTAATGAACTAAAAGTGAACCCCACCAGAAACGCAAAACCTGTTAAGGAAACGTGTAATTCTTCCACTAAAACTGTTGAGAAACGTCAAGAAACACATGTTGCTGTCAAGAGTTTGATCAAAGGAAAAGTCACTAAAATGTTTTGGGTTCGAAAGGACCAAGTGTTTTGTGTGACTAACAAGAGAGGACCCAACCTAGCTTGGGTACCTAGAACTCAAGAATAATGCATTTACAGGTCAAGGTGAAAGGAAACAGCTATTGGTACTTAGACAGTGGCTGCTCGCGACATATGACTGGAGACAAGAATCAATTCCTTTCACTGGAGGCCTATGATGGAGGAAGCGTAACCTTTGGAGACAACAAGACAGGTAAGATTGTTGGTGTCGGCACAATTGGTATGTCTCCCTCCCTTTCCATCAAGAATGTGTACCTAGTCGACGGACTAAAACACAATCTTTTAAGTATATCCCAATTTTGTGACCGTGGCAACAAAGTCGTTTTTCACTCAAATATTTGCCGGGTCATAATTGAGGGATCTAGTAAATTTATCTTGGAAGGACATCGCCTCAAAAACGTGTATGTCCTTGATGTTAAGTCTCTATCTAAAGATTCTTTTACTTGTTTGAGCGTTACTCTTAATGACCCCGATCTTTGGCATAAAAGAGTCGGACATGCTTGTAGTTCTTTGTTGAATATGTTGAGATCCAAGAATCTTGTGGAAGGTTTGCCCTCCATAAAGTTTGATCATGAAAAGATCTGTGATACATGCATTCGGTGCAAGCAAGTAAGAGCTTCGTTCAAACCAAAGAAAGTGGTAAGTACCAAGCGACCTCTTGAGCTAATACACATGGATCTTTGTGGTCCCATGATGGTAAGAAGTAGAGGAGGTGCAAGGTACGTTTTTGTTATCGTTGATGATTATTCAAGATATGTTTGGCCAATATTTTTGAGCACCAAAACTGAAACTTTTGATGAATTCGAGTGCTTAATTAAATTGGTTGAAAATAGGCTTGATGTTAAGCTCGTGTCCATTCGGACCGACCACGGTACTGAGTTCGACAACCATGCTTTTATAAACTATTGTAGAGGTAGAGGAGTGGGGCATAACTTCTCCGCTCCTAGGACACCTCAGCAAAACGGTGTTGTCGAACGCATGAACCGTACTTTAGAGGACATGGCTCGCACCATGCTCTTATGTAGTGGACTTCCCCGTAGCTTTTGGGCCGAAGCCGTTAATACGGCATGCTATATACATAACCGTGTTACGATTAGAGTTATTCTTAAGAAAACGCCATATGAATTACTTCGTGGTCGAAAACCTAACATTTCTCACTTACGCGTTTTTGGAAGCAAATGTTTTTTTCATAATAATGGAAAAAATCAATTGTCAAAATTCGACCCTAGAAGTGATGAGGCTATTTTTCTTGCATACTCTAATCATAGCAAGGCATACAAAGTCTACAACAAAAGAACTATGGTTGTCGAAGAAAGTGTCCATGTGGTTTTTGACGAAACTGACATCTTTGAAAAGTATGCGCAGGATGATGAGGATAAAGATGATCCAGATTTTCGCTTGACTCGTCAAGATCCACCAGCACTCGTGGATGATGAAGGCAATCTTGAAGGGACAGATGATGAAGTTACAGCTCATGGAAACGCAGAAGTTGCTGCAAATCCAGAGAACAATAATCAGAATGATGCTGGAAACGTGCTAATTCCAGACGAAACTGTCCAAAATAACGCTGATAACAATGTACCCTTAGATTTTGCTGAGCAAGAAACTGAAGAAACGCATCCAGACACGCAGGAGTTCGTAGAACACACTGCGGTTCCACAGGAAACAGGTGACATAGGGTCCAGTTCAGGGGGAAACGCAAGCGTTTCCAGTGGCACTGAAGCCACAACGGTTGAAACAGAAGCAGAAACTGCGGTTCCAGAGGAAACCACAGAAGAGAGTCAGAATAATCATGGCTTACCTTTTGTCCCTAAGAAGTGGAAACACCAAAGCTCGCATCCACTTGATTCTATTATTTCTGATATACAAAAGGGAGTACAAACTCGTCGTTCTCTAAATAATTTCTGTTTGTTTCATTCGTTTCTCTCGGCCATTGAGCCGAGTAATGTCAAAGTTGCTCTTAGTGATGCAGATTGGATAGGTGCTATGCAAGAAGAACTAGAGCAGTTTGAGAGGAACAAAGTTTGGCATCTTGTGCCACGCCCAAATGACCGCACCGTCATTGGTACGCGATGGGTTTATAGGAATAAACTCGACGATTCCGGAGTCATAGTCAGAAACAAAGCAAGATTGGTGGTGCAAGGGTACAACCAACAAGAAGGAATTGACTATGAGGAAACGTTTGCCCCCGTAGCACGCTTGGAAGCAATCAGGTTATTAATTGCTTTTGCTGCGTATAAAGGACTTAAACTGTTTCAAATGGATGTTAAGACCGCGTTTCTTAATGGCTATTTGAAAGAGGAAGTCTATGTAGAACAACCTCCTGGTTTTTTGAATAAGGACTTTCCAAAACATGTTTTCAAACTTGACAAAGCTTTATATGGTTTAAAGCAAGCACCTCGTGCTTGGTATGATCGTTTGTCCACACATTTAATTGAAAATGGTTTTAAAAGGGGTTCCGTTGATAAAACCTTGTTCTTGAAAAACGAGGGGGTTGATCTATTAATCGTACAAATTTATGTTGATGACATTATCTTTGGATCCACTAACAATGATCTTTGTGTTTACTTTTCCGAGTTGATGACCTCGGCGTTTGAGATGAGCATGATGGGAGAATTGAAGTTCTTCTTGGGACTTCAAATCCAGCAAACACAAGACGGGATCAAGATTCATCAACAAAAGTACGAGAAAGAGCTTCTTACGCGTTTCTCCATGATAAATGCCAAACCATTGGCTACTCCTATGTCCACAACCACGAAACTTGGACTAGATGAGGACGGTAAGTCAGTAGATGCTACTGTTTATCGAGGTATGATTGGTTCTCTACTCTATTTAACTGCTAGTAGGCCAGATATCATGTTTAGTATGTGTGCTTGTGCGCGTTTCCAGTCAAATCCTAAGGAAACGCACCTTTCTGCAGTGAAACGCATATTACGCTACTTGGTTGGTACTCAAAACTTGTTTTTATGGTATCCTATGGAGTCTAACTTTGATCTAAAAGGATATTCAGATGCCGATTATGCAGGATGTATGATAGATAGGAAGAGTACCTCGGGAATTGCAACGTTCGTGGGTCCGTGCATTATTTCGTGGTCTTCAAAGAAGCAAAATACCGTTGCACTTTCCACCGCGGAGAGTGAATACATTGCCGCTGCCCTTGCTTGCTCGTAACTCCTATGGTTAAAACAACAACTATGTGATTATGGGGTAAGTTTCTCGTGTGTCCCAATCTTTTGTGATAATACGAGTGCGATTATTATTTCCAAAAACCCCGCTCAACACTCCCGGACTAAACACATTGAGATTAGACACCATTTTTTGAGGGATAACGTGGAAAAGGGAAACATAAAATTGGAATTTTGTAAGACCGAGAACCAATGGGCCGATATCTTGACTAAACCGCTAGCTAGAGAACGTTTTGAGATGCTACGGTTAGAAATTGGTTTGCTTGGTAGTATCTAAGTTGTGTTTGCACCATCATTATTACCCCGTATGATTGACTAGGAAGGGATTCGTCGACTGTGTCCGCACCCTCGCTTGCACTAGGACATTGCTTTTTGATATTTGCATTATTTTGTGGGATTCATACTTAACATATTTTGGCATGCGTATGTTCATATTTTTCACACTTGGTAAAATTGTTTCACATTGATTATATCCTTCCAAATTCTCTTACGAAATATTCACCCAAAATATTTTCCAAATCCCATCACCCAAATATCCTCCAAAATTTTCCCAAATCAAAACCCAAAATCCAAAGCCTTTTGTTTTTTTTTTTTTTTTCCTCAGCCTTCCTTTCCACGCTACCCTTCCCTCCCTTCCTTATTTAACCCCAGCCTTATCTCTTTAACACCCCCTTTTTACTTCTCTCACCTACCACATTAAAACTTACCACAAAACCTTCATCCACTTTTTAACCGTCTCCTTCTCCCCTAATTCCTTCCTTTTCTCCTTCCTCACCTTATCCATGGCACCTAAACCCAAAACCCTTGCCCGTACCCAATCCCTCGATGATGTCACTGATCCTTTGGAGCCTCAATCTGTGGGGCAACGCACTTCGCGTCGTCGTAAGAGTGTGGCCTCCAAAACTCCCCCACGTCAAAGCAAACGATCAAAGGCTGAAACTTTCCCTGAGGAAATGGTGTTTGTAGACGCGGGGACTGACTCTAAGGCTGAGAGTGTTGCGTTACCGACAAGCCTTGAGCCTTTGCGAGACAGGCTGAAAAAGGCCAGGCTCAGTTCTGAAGAACGTAAACAAGCAATAAAGGTACTCACTTACCCCCTCTTCCCTTGCTGTCATCTTCCTGTTGAATTATTGGAGAGACCTGAGTTAGGGTTTCTGAAGTCGGTGGTAGAAGTTCAGAACTGGGGCTTGTTTCTCAGTTATTTCGGGCCGATTAATTTGGTCGAGTTGGCTCAATTCTATGCTACGGTCCAGATGGTTGATGAGTCTCTCACGGCTATGGTCAATGGGGTGGATATTGTTATTTCTGATGAGGAGCTCGCCTCATCTCTGGGGGTTCCTAATGTTGGCGCTATCATTGATTTGAATACTCACAATACCTTATCTGCTGATAGTAAGTTGGAGCTGAAACGCTTTGTTTACCCCCGTGCTGAGTCTGGGACAGAGATCAAACCATCTCTCGTGTCACCGGAAAATCGATTGTTGTTGCATGTGATCTATTCCACTTTGGCACCTCGTCATAAAGCTAAGAATAAAATCCAGCTTTCTGATCTTCAAACTCTGCGGTGTCTTAGGGAGAACAATCGGGTGAATTTGGTGCGCTTGTTTAAAGACAAGGTACTCTATGTTGCAGAGTGCATCCGTGCGGGAACTAATGACAAAACCCTCAAGCTTAGTTATGGGATGCTTCTCTCCAAAGTGTTAAAGGTTAAGGGTGTGGTTCAGCATACGGATCTTGAGCTCCCACCCCCTGCTGCGGCTGATGACCGTTTGCTAACAGAAGTGGGTCTTTCTGTGGTCGTGCCCCAAACTGTTGAAAAGGGGGAAATCTCTGGTGGAGCTGTACCCGTGGCTACTAATGCGGATGCGAGGTTACGTTCCTTGGAGGCCAATGTCGTCATGAACACGACCTCAATTGCTCAGCTTCTTGGTACCGTTCGTGGTCTTGAAGAAAAGGTAATGGAGCACACTACCACTATGAAGGAAATGACTTCTGCTCTCCTCGCCTTTACAAAGGATGAAGAGGGTTTGACTCCGGTTGTTCACGACATTCGTCAGAAACTCGATGCCATGACTGCTACACAGCAAACAATCCTTGATTTGCTTCGTCCTAACCCTCCTTCCCCGCCTGCGGAACCAACACCCCTGGCCCTTGCCTACGATTGACCCCTATCCTTAGCCTCCCTAATTAATGTTTTTTTTGGTTTTATCTTGTGTGGATCGTATGAACTATTTATGTTTTAATCTGTTAACGCGCATGACATTCCTTAATATCATGTAATGCTTAATGATGACTGCTTTTGTCTTAAGGTTAGCGACGGTGTTACCCTAGTCACTTCCTTTTTAATGATGTCAAGAGGGGAAAAACGCTATCGCAACACACTTTTTGCTCCTTCTCACGTTTTGATGACCTTGCTTCTCATTTTCTATCTTGATGCTATAGTTTCGTTTTTATATCACTTAGTGGTTCTTCCTTTTACAAACGGCTAGTTGTTATGTTTTTTGATTCTCGTTTGACCTTTGTATGGTGACTAATAGGTTGAGGGGGAACTACACATAGAAACAAAAATAGGAGACTTGCCATCATCAAAAAGGGGGAATTTGTTGACTCGACCTCGTCGTTATGTTTTGATGATGTGCTTGTTTTTTTGTTACTATACTATAATCCGTTGTTAGTGTTTATGATACTTAGTAGGTTGTGAAACATCCAAGCAAGAATCAAGCGTCCTTGTTGGGAAACGCGAATCAAATCAAGACTATATAACAACTCATGAAGCATCAGTTCTTATTGTATACATATAGTCCTTGTAATGACAAGGGTAATGGTAAAACAACAAGAGTAACCTACGTTTCACTCTAAGGTTGCAGTGTCGTTGCTGGAAACGCACGTTTCCACAGCAAGACACTGGAACCATGCTGCGTTTCCTGTATACTTACTAGAAACGCACAAAAGGCCTCTTTCGAAAAATAAATCTGGAAAAGATATTTTCATAAAATCTGATCTTTGTATTTATTATCTTTTGATATATCTTTTGAAATATTTTTTACATATTTTGGAGAATGATTTTAAGCTTGATAAAGAAGTAAAATCTTTTGGAGAATATTGCATCCTTAATTTTAGGAAACAAAACCTAATCAAACTATACTTTCTCCTTTTATTTGATTTCAGTTTTGGAAAAATATTTCATGCGATATTCTACTGCTATTTAAAACGATTCTTTGAGAATTCATTCTTTACCTTTTTTCGAGCATTAATTTTGATCTAAGCATTTTTCAAATATGTTTTAAGCATTCATTGTTTTTATTTGCAAAAACTTTTACAAAGGCCTTTGAAACGAATCTTGTGTTGTTTAATCATTACTCAAGTCAATTGTGCTAGCAGCGTCTCGTATCCGTTCTCTTGTGAACAATTGTTGAGACACAACTAGCTTTCTTTTGATTGAGAGAAAGAGTGCAACTTGAAAGAGTTGTAGAGTGATTAATATATTGTAATCCGGAGTAGGTACTAATATATTAATAAGAGAATAGTGGACGTAGGTCTCGGAGTGTGAGACTGAACCATTTCAAACCCGCTGCGTACTTTACTTTCGCTTTACGTTTACAAGTATTTTCACTTACGTTTCCTTTACGTTTCCCAGCAATTTATTTACGTTTCCAACGAGTTTCTCAATAATCATTATACGTTTCCAGTAGACTTGAGATAAACGTGATTAACTCTAAGTCTTAGAAACGTGATAATTCTTTTAGTCTTGAAAACTAGAAAAAGTTTTCAAGCACCCAATTCACCTCCCCTGTTGGGTACTTTTCCCTTAAATTCGGATCCATAGACTCTTCAGCTCCTATTTTCTCCTATTATTTTTCTTCCATTTTTCTTCCTAAAACACTTAAAATAAAAACCTTAATATTATCCTAATAATTTCTAAGTATTCCTAGTTCTTTAGTGAGTCTTTTGAAACTAACATTCATGGGTTATTTGAGTGAAGTCATTCCGATCAAAATTTATTTTAGATCCCCGACGATTAACATCTAATTTAAGGTGCCCCCGCACAAACCTAATTTTGCGTTATTTAATTAGGCTTATATTTTTGGTGTGGATAATAAATATTTTCTTGTAATATGTATGTTTGATTATGTGCTTGTATGTGTTTATGTGATGTTTAATAAGATGATAATAAATAATAAGATGATAATAAATAATAAGATGATAATAACTAATAATAAAGTTAGTATATTTTATATGTTTCATTTTTGCATCATGTTGTTATTTCATTTTATTTGTGCACTTTAGTTGTCGTTGTATATTTAGTTATGTTTTTTATGAGTTTTAGATTATTATAAGTATATATAAAAATATGTAAATATACTAACTATGAGTTTAAAGTGAAGAAGAATTGAAAAATGAAAATATGTGTATGTATGTATTAGCCACGACATTCCCATTTATTTTTGATAAATATTTACTTTTAAATTTTTGTAAATAATATGTTATGTTAAGTTAGGTTAAAATGGTTGTTAATATGTTATAAAAATTAATTTAGGAAAATAAATTATAAATAGTTAAATGTCCATTTGTGTTCTTGAAATATTTTTGGTGTTCTTCATGTTCTTGAGTTGTTCATGTTGATGTTCATGTGTTCTTGACTTAGTAGCTCACTTTAATTCTTAGTATTTTTATGTTTGTTTTTATTTATTGTTTTATATCACTGATAAGTAATTATATTAGTAACTATATAAATTAAACTAACTAAATCTTTAAGAAACAAAAGTTAGAAATTTAAAGTGTGTGAAAACACTATTCATAATTATAATAAAACTTTTATTGAAATTTTACAACTTAGCTTAAATCATTTTAGTTTAGTTAAAACAATAAGAATAAATATAAAAACTTTAAGCTTAAAACCGATACAAATCGAAAAACGAAATTTCACTACCCACCTTAGAACCCCACGGGATGGCAATGGATGGGATATGGATGGGGTGACCCCGTATCCATATCCATATCCATTTAATTTATCGTCATCCATATCCCACCCTTATCCATTTATTATTTTTTCATTCGTCCATATCCATATCCACCGGGTGAAGCGGGTGGAGCGGGTATCCGTTGGATATTTTTTTACACTCGTAAAATTTTAAAGTCAATATATCGCAAAAAAAAATGGGTCGATAAAATAAATAGGCGTTTCGATAATTAGTAATTGAAAATCTTCTTTTACATGTATGAGAGAAGAGTAAAAAATCAACAAAGTTTAATTTTATTAACAAAATGTAGAATGAATAATAAGAACCCAAATTGAGGTTTAACATCGATATATCGGTAATTAGTAACATCATTAGTATTTTAGTACTCCGTAGTACATATTCTTAGAGAGCTAAAATTACGTGTATAATTAAAGTTTAAGATTCTTAAAGGTCTACGAATTACGTTTTTAATTATAATTCAATTGAGTTTGCAAAATATTTTATAAGAAATTTTAAGGTAATTTTTTTAATCAAACTAATTATTACAGTGTAATAAAAAATTACTTATAAACATTAATTAAGGATATCCAACGGGTTGTTTAGCGGGTGATAGATGATCATCCATATCCCACCCTAAATTCATCCATATCCATATCCCACCCTAAATTAGAAATAATATTGTCGTCCATATCCCGTCCATTTAATTTCGGATAGATGGATATCCACCGGGTTAGGATGACATTGCCATCTCTACCCACGGCATTTTGGGTTATTTAGGGTTAAAATCATTTTTATCACTTTTCAGTTTATTGTTAAAATAATTTAATTAGTTAGTTAATAAGTTAGAATTAGAAATTTAAAGGAAATAAATGAATTATAATGTATACATGTATCACACGGTTTTCCTACTTAAAATGGACCAAATTTAATCAAAATGAATTTATCACTAAGTCACTAAAATTAAATAGTTATTAAAATTGAATTTTTGTGTAAATCGATATCGTTATAAAAGAAATATAATAAACCGATTAAAATTTGTCACCAATATAAAAATGAATGAAATCGTGTGCTACTGCCTTTGCAAAATATTGGACTGATGGACTTGGACGTTACGGACTAAATGAACAAATCACGACATTATTCTAAAAAAATGAAAATCGCTAAATTTAGTTAAGTAGATGACTAAATTTAACTAAGTATCGTTTTTAAATAAATATTCTAAATCACTAAATATAAACCGAACTTAACGACTTCGAAACTAGATTTTTAACTAAGTAACTAAGTTAGGTAGTGAATAGTGACCGATGTGAATATTGATTGAAGTTAATAGTGACTGAGATAAATAGTGACCGATGAATAGTGACTGAGGTGAATAGTGACCGATGAATAGTGACCGATGAATAGTAACAGTTATGAATAGTAACCCGGGATGAAACTTGTTAAACAAGTAACGTCCCAAAAGTTTAAGAACTTATTATGAGGAAAATTAGAGGTAACTTGTTGAACAAGTTATCTTTTAAAATCCCGAGACGTGAATAGTGATGTAGGTACCGGGATTAGACATGGAACCACTCGACGTCTTGCTAAGGGCGTAAAGTTAAAAAGATTAAATACAAAAACCTTTAAAAACTGTTTTGGAGCCGCCACTAAATTATGAGGGAAATTTAGAACCCGCCTCCGTGTCCTCATGCTCAAAGACACGTCTTAGAGTTCAAGGCACGTCGACACCCATCCATCTAAGGCTATTGTGAAACCAGATTCGGATTCGGGTGAGGGTACTTTTCTAAAGCATAAATCAAAATAATGTTTTTATGAAAGATTTTTTGGAAAAGCCTATCAAAAGATAGCCTCTACTAGACTTGAGAACAATGCAAAGAATGATACATGAGACTAAGTAATTCGCTACGTACAAGTGCGATATGAATGTAAAAAGAATGCAAAAGAGATTGTTTAAAACCCTCAGTTAAGCATGCTTAACTTGTTAACGAAAACAGTTCAGTTTAATGACGAATTCATTTTAAGTGATTAGATGCAATAAGAGGATTTGCTAAAATGCATGCAATAAAATAAAGTTCAATTGTCCATTGGTTTATTTTAGAGAGGTCAGTTGTTTATGCGACTTTGGAAAGGTCTTACGAATAGGGTGTGTATTCGAGGTGCATGACCGCCTTATGAAAAGCAGACTTGCGTACCAAAGTCGGGATGAGCCTAATGTAGGCCCTTGCTAGTCAAAGAAGTAAAGAAAACCTTAATCCTTGTTAGGATTAAGTATTACCTGTCTCAAGTCAGGAAATCGGCAGCGCTTCGCTTCAAAAGGAAGAATTCAACACTAGGAAAATGAAGAATTCAAAGGGTGTTTATGTGTGAGGCTTTGAGAGGTTTGAGTTGTAAATTGAAGGTGTTTTCCGGTGTCAAATTGTGTGTTCAAACGAATGAATGAGGGGTTGTATTTATAGTGTAGAGCTCGTCAAGAATTAGGAAAGCCAGGGGATAAAACCGGACTTAGGAATCGCAAGGCCCCTTGCGAATGCTTGGGGCAATCGCAAGGACCCTTCTTGTTTGCCTCTGTCATAAGGCCTCTTACGATTGGTAGGGCGGGCATTATCCTTTTCTTCCGTATATTTCCAATTTATATTTTAGGATATACGGTATAATCTTGCTTGAGCTCTAAGTTATGTCGTTGTGGCTGTGTTTTAGGGTTTGATTAGGTTATCCTGGTCCTTGGGAAGCGGGCCAGGCATGGGTTTGGGCTCGGTTCTGGGCCCGAGCCCTGAAAATGTAAAAAGGATGTATTTTGTAGCATTTCGTGAAATAGGACATTCCGTGAGACTATCCTAGGTGTCTGCCAGTCCTAAAATGCGGTTTTAGAGACTGGGCCTAAACTGAGGGATTTAGGAGAATTGAATTGAAAGGGGTGTGCGCATGCCGATTAGGACTTGAACCTGAGACAAGCTAGACTCTAGACCTAAGGACACTAAGAGTGATGACCCATAAAGAAACCTCATTTGTATTTTAAATCATTTAACTCGAATTCGTCATTGTCAGAACCATTTAAGTTAACATAAAAGCATGCAATAAAAGTCCATTGTTACATCACTGGGTTTTTGGCGGGAGGTACAGATTTGGGTATCTACAGAGCCCCCAGTTTGACTGAGCTTAGGACTAAAGCGAAAGTCAAACTACACGACAACATCCGGACCATTATAGTCTCGATATCGTCAGCGGCGCGGAGTATATGTCCATGGGTGAGACTAGGACTCCGAGCCGGGCTTATCAGGGGAGGGACAAACATGTTTAGGGACATGACGGTCCTTGCATACTTATAAGAACATGCCTGCCTGACAAATGCCTTTGCGTGCTGTTGCTGTTGCTTGGTCTCGTAAAAGAGTGCATATGCTTAGTCTCGTATAAGAGCGTAGATGCTTCATGCTTCGTGCTAGCGCTTTTGCTGGTGCTTATCTCGTAAAGAGTGCTTACGTCCGCCGGGATTATCGTCCGAGGAAAATGCTAATGCTTAGTGTATACACAAAGGTTGTGTATAGTGCTTCAAACTCGTTCAAGAGTGTGGCGGACTTTAGGTGACGCCTTAACCGAGCGACGTAACGTGAGAAAGTGTCTATTAGGGCTATAAGTGGATTATAAATCCAAATTAGACCTAAAAATAGGAAAAACACGAAAATGCCCAAAGCTGGAATCGCAAGCGTCCTTGCGGCTCTTTCCCCAAATCGCAAGCGTCCTTGCGATTAGGGTCTTGGGCTTTTTACTCGTTATAAAACACGGAAATACCGAGTTATAACTTCATTTTCCTCATTTTCGACTTTTCTCTCTTAAAACCGATTCCTTGCGATTTCAAGACCGTTTTCGCTCGTTTTTCTACCTTTGCTTCAAAATGGATCAAGGTAATACTCCATTTTACTTGTTCTTATGCATTTTGAAGTTGTAAATTGCTAGATCGTTCTTGAAATGTAGAAAAGACGTTTTTAATGAAAAACCGTCTTTTGTCTTGAAATTTGCCGTTTGATTACTAGAGAATGATGCCATTCCCTTGTATTATGCTATCCTTGAATGTATGTGTGAAATGTATACGGTTTGAGGCGTTTTTGGACCAATTTCGTGTGAAATGGTCCCGACCCAAAAATCGGACCCGGATTTTCGGTTTCGGAATTGCAATTAAACTTCGCCATAGGTTCCCCTTGGCTAGTATAGTATGTGTATGGTGTTAGTTTTTGAAAAAGGCTAGTAATCGTCCCTTAAATTGAGGTTTAAAGTCGATTAATACGGAGAACTTAGGTCAAAATTAGGGGTTTTTGATCGACAAGTCCAAAATGCAATTAATTGTTCTGGGGTGTAATTGAAGGTCAATGTAGTGTATAGAAACCATCAAGTTGAAATTTTGATGTGTGTAGAGCGGCTTTCAGAGAAATTGTGAATTAAACCTGAAAGGGCCCTGTGAAGGGTGTTCTTGGTTGGATTGTTGTTACTTCTGTGTCTTCGTCTTGTGTCTTCGTCTGGCGTCTTGTAAATGTTTATGTTCTTGAAATGTTGCAAATGAGGGTTGGTCTGGACCTCCTACGACGAGGGCTCGGGCTCGTCGGAGTACTGGTTCTAGTGCTGAGGAGCCTACTACTCCTAGTGGTACGAGTTTGCGTCGTACGTTTAGTGCGAGGGATCCTTCTCCTGGATCCGTTAATTTTCCGACCCGAAGGGGTCGTGGGCGAGGCGTGGGTGCTCGTAGCCACCATGGTGGTGTGGTTGGCGAGGAGGAGCGAGAGGTAAAGGCCATGGAGGAGGGTGAGTCTTCACAGGCTTCAAGGTCTCGTGCTAGGGGTCGTGCGAGTCATGGTCCGCGTGTTGACCGTCCCTTCGCGAAAAATTGGGATGGTCACACCCTGTTGGCGGACCGTGAGCGCCATTTATCTCACCGGGCTCTTACTGGGCTCGAGGTAGGATATATGAGGACGTTTTCTGGTATTTCGTCCGTCATTTGGGCATATCGAGAGGTTCTGTCTCCCGGGGCGAGGGAGAAGATAGATAGGTGTGTTTTGGGCCCCTTGGTTGAGCGTTGGGTCCAGATTATAGATTCGCGGACCACGGCGAACCTGAGGATCGTCCGAGCGTTCCTTGACCGATATTGGGATACGACCACGACGTTCCATTTGCCGGGGTTCGAGGCAGGCATTACTTTGTCTGCGTATGCTATCATCACGGGTCTGCCCTTTGGCGACCGTGACATGGATTTTAGTTTGGCGCCGCCTATTGACGACGGCGCGGTGCTTGCGGCTATTGGCGCTGGTTTGGAGGTGCCTTATCAGGGGAAGGCGCCTAACTCTGTTAAGACGAGCTGTATCATGGAGTACTTCGAGGGGAAGACTCAGCATGGGCCTGGAGCTTGGAGTGACGAGCAGAATGCTCGTATGTGGCTTTGGTGGTTTGTTAGCTCTGCCTACTTTGGCGAGAAGGGAGAGCGGGCTGCTACGTCGGTGCTTATGTATCTCTTGGACTGGAGTGCGATCGGGGCATATGACTGGGTGTCCCCGGCCTTGGGTTTGTGCATCCACTTCTGCATGGATGCTGTGAGGCCACGGAAGATGGATGGAGGATCTAGGATTCCCCTAGTATCCCCTGGCTTGTTGATGGAGGTACATTGTTCTTGTCTTCAGTTTGATTTGCTCAAAATGCTGATTTCTTGTGCTAACATGTTTTATGTTTTTTGTATAGTGCTGGATCTACAGTCACTTCCCTTTCTTCCTCCCCGAGCCGGCTATTGCTATGGAGAAGAAGTATCTGGCGGTGTGGACTTGGGGTACGTGCAGCTGTATCGGGTACGACTGGTCGTATGACTTCGTTCGGGTTAAACTGAACAAGTTGAGAGGTGGTCAGGTATGTATTGAAACCTTCTAAATAGCGTGTATTTAGATGATTTTGCTTGAAAAGGTGTTTGACGTGTTTCTTCTTTCCTTTTGTCGTAGTTTCGCCCGCGTCCGTGGGAGCAGTACACGGGCGTTCCTGAGGGGTTGTGGGTGCGTTTCCGGGAGCATGACTCCCAACGGTTGTACTTAGCTACGCCGTATGGGTATGTTTGGTACTTGGGTGAGCGTCTGGCGGTTCAGACGAGGTACCCTGACTTCGCCGTGCCTCTTGATCCACCTAAGGTTCTTTTCGAGACACGGGTCTTGACTCGGCAGCAGAGGCAGCTGCATCTTGAGGGGGAGTCGGAGAATCTCCTCCTTCGTCAGCTGGATTACACGCAGTTTGCGTGGGGTAGGCTTGCTAGTGGGCCTATCGAGGTATGTCATTGTTCTTTTGTGTAGGGTAAGAATTTGTGAAAAATTTTCCCTAATTTACAACAAAATTTTCCTAACTTTGTTGTGTTTCACGTTGTAGGTTCCGGACGCTGACTTGGCGTTCCAGCCCCCAGATTTTCCTACGACTGTGGAGTGGGTGTTGGAGTATGTGTCCTCCACAATAGTGCGATTACTTAATAAATCTCAATTAAGGAATACATGGGGATAATCTTGTATTATTGTCAATTGATTAACGTAAATCAATAACGGTTGGCTGACTAGAGTTTGACGTTATTGTCGTGAGAACGGCGGTAATCAATTGATCCCTTTAAGTCACACCTATAGGAACGTACTCCAAAATATAAAGCTAATTAATTGTATGAGATACGATTAGATTAGTAACTTGATAAATCGACTAACGGTTAGTCAGTGAATTAATTTAGAGAGAAATCGAGTTAGGAACTCGAGTGATTAATTTTATATCGATAAAATTAATGGAGGAGACGGAAATTAGTGATTAAACGTTAATTCACTAATCATGTATATTTTACTAATGAGATTAGTAAAAGTGCAATTTAATATATATGTAAGTGTACATGTATATTAAGGAAGAGTTTAATTAATTTACACTTTATTATATTAGATAATTAAGTGATAAATTATAAGTATTTGTAGGACAAATATTGAAAAAACAAATAAGACCCATTTAGGGCTCATGGACCGTCCAAGAGCAAGTGGAAGGAGCTTCCATTTGTTTTTATTTGTTTTGTCTTCTTGTGTTTTGTAAATGCATGTAAAACAATATGATTACTTTGCATGCCATTTATCTAATCAAGAAGAAAAACTCTTCCCCATTTTTCTCCTCAAGTGGCCGGCCCAAGTAGTGTGTCTAGGACACTTCACTTTGCTCATTTTTGTGATAAAAACACAAGGCCATAGAGAGAGATTCATTCAAGCATCTTTTCTCTTTTCTCTCCTCTCTTTCTCTCTAAAAACCTTGAAAATCATTCTCATTTTTCATAGTATTACTAAGTGTTAGTAATAATAATACTCACATATTATCAAGTCATACTAAGTGATTTCTAGATCAAAATCCTTAGTATTTTTTTGGAGTGTTCTTGGGTGCATCTTTTAGAAGGTTTCCTTCTTTGGAAACTCGGGTTTTTGGAGGATCATCCTAAAACTTAAGCTCAAGAAACAAAACTAGAAAGGAGTTCTAGTTTTGTGTCCAACATTTCCCTTGGAGAAAGGTATAATATTTCTAAACTTGTAACAAAGTGAATTTGTACTACAATAGATCTTGCTAAATCAAATTAGAGTGATTTGATTTACACTAATATTTGATTAGTGATTGGGATGAGATCCCTACAAGTAGTATCAGAGCCAAGGCTTGTAGTTACAAATTTATTTTGTTGTTTTTGGAGTTTTATATATTTATTGAGAATAAATATGATAAAATCCGAAAATAGTGTTAAAAATGGTTTTAACACGAGATTTTTATTACATGCAAAGCTTCTGATCTCATGAAGTTACTGGTCAAATTTTGTAATTTGTGAAATTTGTTTGCTAATTTAAATGTTTTTTATACAAAACCGAGTCAAAAAGTGTGTGTTTGGCTAAAATAATTACTATAAATAGTTATAGTTGGAATCTGGTCACGAAATTTGTACACAGTGATATTTCATATTTATAAATTCTGCATGTAAATTTTCAGAATTAGATTTTGAGTTTTGAATAATTATTCATATTTTTGTTAAAATCGGTATGACATGCATTTTATGTCCAAAAATATAGTAAACGTTGTTTTCTGGACATGAAATTTATACCAATATTTCTATACATTATGAGGATGCTCTCGTATAAATTTGGGATTTTTCCTCACTGTTTTAGACGTTTTCTTGATTTTATGAGATAAAATCGATGAAATCGTATGTTATTTTATATAAAATAATTCGTAAATATTTTCTGACCAAACTTTTCTTTTCTGATATTTTGGAAGTGTTCCAGAATATACAAATTTTTGTCAAAATAAAAATAATTTTATTTTATTTTATTTTGATTTTATAAAGCTTTATTCATAAAAGGGTTATGATTAAAGCTAGAACTAATTAGCAAATGACCAAGTTTATGAACTAAAATCACCATCAATTAGTGAAAACTAATTTTGAGTGTTCTAAATCAGTTTAGAAGTTTTAGTTCAAGCTTAAAAAGTGTTTTAAGCATTATTGATTAATATGAGATTAATCGATTAAAAATGAGATCGGTTTTAAATAATTTAATGCGATTATTGTTTAGGGCGATTTTGGCATGTTTTTATTTATAAGCTTTTCATTATGCACGTTTGGATGAATGTTTATTGTTGAATGAATGTTTATTCTTACTAGTATGGCCATAGTTTATTATAATTTTTACCGATATTACCCGTAATGTAAGGGAATATCGTGTGGGTTTGTAATTAATTGCGATCTCGTATCGCCGGTTTGTAATTTTTTAATACTTTATTTCATTTATAAATGTATAATAGGGTTGCTATGTATTCATTTGTAAATTTATACTTGTAACTATTTGTAAAACCGAAGACCGGCGATGGATCGAGATGGAGCCTTAGAAGTGTTCTAAAGCTAGCAAGGAGGAGCCTTGGATTAGATCCATGTGAAGAGGGACCAAAGGAGTTGGTTTCCAATTTGTAACTTCTTGTAATTTTAATTACTTTTAGGTGGCCATACTAGGTTTATGCTTATGCTTGTTTATGCTTGCTTTGATTGGTTTTTATTCCGCACACATGCCGAAATCGCCATGCATGCCACGATATCCCACTATGATTGTCGTTTTAAGTCACGATTCTTAAATTAGTTCACTTATAAAGAATTTTATGACTAAAATGGACAAGATCACCCACATTTTTAAACAAATGAATTGAGATTAAGCCTTTCCAAATGTGGCAACTATGAACCCCATGTTCGTGAGGACCTCCGCAACGTGGAACCTTGTTACCATGGGTAAGTAGTGGGAGGAAGTCCCGTGCTAATTTGGTTTGGACTCAACCAAATAAGAGTTATTTGGGGCTAATGGATGCATTTTATAGAAAATCATCAACCAAGCATTCTAGTTTAGAATTAGTCAAGTGTTGACTTATCGTTTTTATATAAAAGGAAACATGAGATGTCTAATTTTATATGAAAAACGAGTCTTGGAATCATTTATATAATTTCGTGGGAGATCATTATATAAATGGACATTTGTTTTAAAACCGTTTTAGCAAATGTCATTAATGAACAATGAATGTTTATATATTTCCTCACATTTGTTGTAGAATTATTTATCGCAATGACAACTTCCACTCCTGCACCCATTTTGGGTAAATATTCATGGTTGAGAACCGTGATGGATAAGTGTATCCTAAAGGATGACGGTAGCAATTTTGTCGGATGCGATTCGACTATAAGGGGCGCCGCTCAATCCGACAATGTGCTTAAGAACCTTACCGAACCACCTCCCGCCGAACCCGGACTTGGGGCCACCGCGGCGGCACTAGCCGCCCATGATGAGCGCCTAAAAGTGGAAAATGACTTGACAAATGTGTTGATTTGGTCAATGTCACCTACTCTCAAACTTCGCTTCGTTACTCACAAAAGTGCATATGAGATATTCACTAGAGTGACGACATTGTGCTTCAACCTAGAGAGCACAAAAGTGAATGAGATTGAGAGAAAAGATGTTCTTTCAATGAGATTGAAAAACATAAACTTTGGGGTTAAGAAAGGGAACGGAGCTTATAAAGCTCGGTTCAAGGAAGATAAGGGTAAGGGGAAGGCTATTGAGAATAGCAAGCCCAAACCCGGTCGTTGAAAGTGCAATTGTCCCAAATTCTTGACGGAAAAGAATGATGGATGTGCGACATCCAAACAAATTTTTACCTGGGTATTGGATACCGTATGTGGATCTCACCTTTGCAATCACTCGCAAGGAATGAGAAACGTGCGAGCACTAGCCAAGGGTGATATAGATCTCCGCATGGGTAATGGAGCTAGAGTAGCGGCCGTTTCCGTGGGAACCTATGTACTCGCTCTAGCTAGTGGTTTAGAGTTGTATTTGAATAACTGTTATTTTGTACAAACTCTAACGAAAAACATTATCTCCGTCTCCGTTTTAGATGCGGAAGACTTTTCTTTTGTGATTAAGAACAACCGTTGTACTTTTTCATTTAATGAAATGGTTTATGGTGAAGCTATTTCAATTGGAAGTATTTATGTTTTAAATGATGTTAATGATGTTTATCATGTCGAGAACAAGAGGCTCAAAACGAATAAATCAAACAAATCCTACCTTTGGCATTGTCGTTTAGGTCACATAAACGATAGACGCACAAAGAGACTTGTTGCGACCAAGGTTCTCAAACCATTTGATTACGAATCATATGGTACATGCGAATCTTGCCTCTTAGGCAAGATGACTCGTCAACCCTTTAGTGGTAAAGGGACACGAGCAAGTGAGGTTTTAGGACTCATACATACCGATGTGTGTGGTCCATTAAACATCACCGGTAGTGGAGGATATCATTACTTCATTACTTTTACCGATGACTTAAGTAGATATGGTTATGTCTACTTAATAAGGCATAAAAGTGATGCTTTTGAGAAATTTAAAGAATTTCAAAATGAGGTTGAGAACCAATTGAACAAAAGGATAAAAGTACTACGATCCGATCGTGGTGGCGAATATCTAAGTAATGAGTTTGATTCACATCTTAAGAATTGTGGTATAATATCACAATGGACTCCTCCGAGCACACCACAATTAAATGGTGTTGCAGAAAGGAGAAACCGAACTTTGCTAGACATGGTTCGGTCTATGATGAGTCAGACTGAGCTTCCTGGTTCATTTTGGGGCTTTGCACTGTTATCTGCTGTTTTCTCACTAAATCGAAGACCGACTAAAGCGGCCAATAAGACTCCATATGAGATATGGACGGGAACGGTTCCCTATTTGTCATTCATGAGAATTTGGAGTTGTGAGGCATTCGTCAAGAATAAATTGACGATAAACTCGCTCCAAGGTCTGACAAATGTCTTTTTGTAGGTTATCCTAAGGAAACCTGTGGTTATTACTTCTACAACCCTCACGAGAACAAAGTGTTTGTGGCTCGTGATGCTGTTTTTCTAGAAAATGAATTTATTTCTAAAAAAACAGAGTGGGAGAAAATTTGAACTTGATGAAGTTCAAGAGCCACAAACCGAGACAGAAAATGAGGAAACTGTTCCCTCGTCTTCTGACACGGTGATAATCCCTAGGAGGTCAGGAAGAATTAGTCATCAACCTGACCGTTACCTCGGTAACATCGAGGAGGAGGGTGATTTGTTGTTATTCGAAAGCAACGAACCCTCAACCTACAGGGCGGCTATTAGTAGCTCCAACTCCGACCAATGGCTAGAGGCCATGAAATCCGAAATCGATTCTATGTACGAGAACCAAGTTTGGGACTTGGTAGATTTACCTGAAGGAGTGAGACCCCTTCAGTGTAAATGGATATTCAAAATCAAACTCGGCATAGATAAACATATAGATGTTTACAAAGCTAGATTGGTGGCAAAAGGGCTTTTCACAAGTCCAAGATATTCATTATGATGAAACCTTTGCACCGGTTGCTATGCTTCGATCCATAAGGATAATCTTAGTGGTTGCCGCATTTCATGACAATGAAATATGGCAAATGGATGTAAAAACCGCCTTCTTGAATGGGATTCTAGAAGAGGAAGTGTTTATGACACAACCTAAAGGTTTTATAGATACATCCAACCCTAAGAAAGTATGCAAGCTTAAGAGATCCATTTATGGTCTTAAGCAAGCATCAAGGAGTTGGAATCATAGATTCGATCATGTTATCAAACAACATGAATTCGCTCGAAGTATCGAGGAACCTTGTTTATACATGAAGTTTAGTGGAAGTAAAGTAACCTTCCTTGTTTTGTATGTGGATGACATACTACTAATTGGAAATGATATTCCAAGCTTGAATTCGGTAAAGGTGGAATTGGGAAACCATTTCCAAATGAAGGACTTGGGAGAGGCACAACGCATCTTGGGTATCCGGATCTATAGAGATAGATCTAAAAGGATACTAGCATTAAGTCAAGAAACTTATATTGATAAGATTCTTGATAGGTTCAATATGAAAGACTCCAAGAGAGGCTTTCTTCCGATGAGTGTAGGAATAACATTGAAGAAATCTCAATGTCCTACGACTCCTGCGGAAATTGAACGCATGAAATTGATCCCCTATGCTTCCGCTGTAAGATCAATCATGTATGCTATGATGTGCACTCGTCCCGATGTCGCTTTCGCCTTGAGCATGTCGAGCCGGTACCAAGCCAATCCCGGTGAGAGTCACTGGATAGCTGTAAAGAACATCCTTAAGTACTTGAGAAGAACTAAGGATTCGTTTCAAGTGTTTGGAGGAGAACTTGAGCTACGTATAAAGGGTTACACGGATGCAAGTTTCCAAACTGATGGGGATGATTTGAAATCCCAATCCGGCTACGTCTTTTTGGTAAATGGAGGAGCTGCTTGTTGGAAAAGTTTCAAACAAAGTGTCATTGCGGATTCTACAACAGAAGCTGAATATTTAGCAGCTTAGGAAGCCGCTAAAGAAGCTATGTGGATTCGGCAGTTCTTGGGTGGACTAAGCGTAGTCCCTAGTGCCGCAAATCCAATCACTATTTATTGTGATAATAGTGGGGCCATCTTTCTAGCGAAGAAGCCCAAGTCCAGTAATAAGTCTAGACATGTTTGAGGAAATACCACGTTATAAGAGATAATGTGGAAAGGAAGGAAATAAGATCTTTGTAAGGTTGGGACAGACGATAATGTCGCTGATCCTTTAACCAAGCCCCTTTCGAGGGCTAAGCATAACACGCACACCACCTCCATGGGGTTGCGGCGTATGCCAGATTTACTTTAGATTCGTGATATGTTATTGAATAAAGTATCGTATTACATATATGAAAATAACATTCATTGTTTAGAGTATATTTACTCTTTTAAGTCATTTTGAATGCATACTTTGTTTATCCGAATAGTTGTATGACAACATTGAACATATTCAAGTGAACGGTATAAACTAAGTATTTGGCCCCTAGTCTCTCATATGAGGTGACGTCTCGGAGAGACTAGAGTGCAAGTCGATCGATGGTGGGTTCAACACCATAGGGTCATATGTGAGGACTGATCGTTTGCATAGACAGACTGTGAGACACTCTGTCGGGCAGTGACGCTTATAGAATTACTTTTCAATGAGATTGAAACCTGGTCGTGGTGGGAATTTCTATAGTATTCCTTTGAGTCGATTCTTTGACTGGGCTGATTATGCAGTCGAGCCTGCGGTTCCGAAGTGACTTTCATTTTTGTCCTAAGCCATGCTGTGAAAGGGGGTTATAAGGGCATCTTTGGGGTCATGGTGATCTGCATTATACAGTACAATCGAGTGGAAGGGAAATGTCCACCCTCGTCGGGGTAAAACATCTTTGGGCCACTCGAGGAGAAGTCGCTGAAAATGCGTGGCCACGCTCGGTAAGAATCTACGGTAGATTCCCTGGTCAGACAGCTACTCTCCATATCGAGAAAACCACTCATGATTTTTATCTCAGGATGCAAGTACGACCTGTAAGACACCTTGCATCGAGTGGGAGATGTGAAACGGACATGAGAATTGGTAATGCACAACTTGTCTCGGACAAGTGGGAGATTGTTGGAGTATGTGTCCTCCACAATAGTGCGATTACTTAATAAATCTCAATTAAGGAATACATGAGGATAATCCTGTATTATTGTCAATTGATTAACGTAAATCAATAACGGTTGGCTGACTAGAGTTTGACGTTATTGTCGTGAGAACGGCGGTAATCAATTGATCCCTTTAAGTCACACCTATAGGAACGTACTCCAAAATATTAAGCTAATTAATTGTATGAGATACGATTAGATTAGTAACTTGATAAATCGACTAGCGGTTAGTCAGTGAATTAATTTAGAGAGAAATCGAGTTAGGAACTCGAGTGATTAATTTTATATCGATAAAATTAATGGAGGAGACGGGAATTAGTGATTAAACGTTAATTCACTAATCATGTATATTTTACTAATGAGATTAGTAAAAGTGCAATTTAATATATATGTAAGTGTACATGTATATTAAGGAAGAGTTTAATTAATTTACACTTTATTATATTAGATAATTAAGTGATAAATTATAAGTATTTGTGGGACAAATATTGAAAAAACAAATAAGACCCATTTAGGGCTCATGGACCGTCCAAGAGCAAGTGGAAGGAGCTTCCATTTGTTTTTATTTGTTTTGTCTTCTTGTGTTTTGTAAATGCATGTAAAACAATATGATTACTTTGCATGCCATTTATCTAATCAAGAAGAAAAACTCTTCCCCATTTTTCTCCTCAAGTGGCCGGCCCAAGTAGTGTGTCTAGGACACTTCACTTTGCTCATTTTTGTGATAAAAACACAAGGCCATAGAGAGAGATTCATTCAAGCATCTTTTCTCTTTTCTCTCCTCTCTTTCTCTCTAAAAACCTTGAAAATCATTCTCATTTTTCATAGTATTACTAAGTGTTAGTAATAATAATACTCACATATTATCAAGTCATACTAAGTGATTTCTAGATCAAAATCCTTAGTATTTTTTGGAGTGTTCTTGGGTGCATCTTTTAGGAGGTCTCCTTCTTTGGAAACTCGGGTTTTTGGAGGATCATCCTAAAACTTAAGCTCAAGAAACAAAACTAGAAAGAAGTTCTAGTTTTGTGCCCAACATTTCCCTTTGAGAAAGGTATAATATTTCTAAACTTGTAACAAAGTGAATTTGTACTACAATAGATCTTGCTAAATCAAATTAGAGTAATTTGATTTACACTAATATTTGATTAGTGATTGGAATGAGATCCCTACAGTGGGATAACGCTGGGACACGGGAGACTTGGCACGTGCCCGAGTATCTGCCGGTGATTACGGATGTTGGGATGGATAGTTGGGGCGACAAGGTGAAAAAGGTATGACTTCTTCGGTGGTATATCTATGTAAGCCCCCAGTTTGACCGAGGTATGGATAACGAAGGGCAAACTTTTAGCGTAGGCATGTTTTTGTGTTAGTCCCCTGAGTTTGGTTAAGTTTTGGTGTAAAAATTAAGTCAAACTGGAAATGTTACTTCTGTCCTTGAATGAAATGATGGCTTGGTGTGGGGGTGTTGGTCGTGCCTTCAGCAAAGCTGCCTACGTATCCACGGTGTGTGGAATCAGACCAGCGTAGTTCGGTATTGCACGTTTAAGGGCATACCAGCCCATGGGGTGTTTGAGCTAAGTCGAATTGTGAATTTGACTCGCTTTTGCTTCTGGGGTGTTATTGTTATGAGGCATGTCTCCTATCGAGGTAGGGTCTTTGCTTCGACTTGTTGTGTTTTAGGAATACCTTCAAGGTAGGGCATACCATCGAGGTAGGGTCTTTGCTTCGACTTGTTGTTATAAAGTCTTGGGACATCCGTGAAGGATATCTATTTTGTTGTACTTCGTACAGGAGTATAATCCTAAAGTGGAGTGTCAGCCCCCAGTCTTCGTTGTAGGTGTGAAGTGTATATCGCACTCATGGTGCATGAGTCGACCATAACACTTGTGTGGCTTCCTAGTCTAAGGAGGTGAATGTGTTATCTGTCGATATTGGGGATATCGTAGATAAGCCCCTAGTCTTGAGGTTTGGTGCTTCGGGATGGGTTATTTCCACCGGGTACGGTTGTTGTTGTAAAGGGTGAACGACGACTGTTCATTTGTCGTTTGGCTTGGGTATAATGTATCTTGTATCGTCAGGTAAGGTGTATCAACGTCTTTGGATAGGTTGTGGCTTGAACAGGTTGGATCCAAAATCGTGGTGTATCCAGTGTTGTTGGATAGGCTGTATCCAATGCCGTTAGATAGAGCGTGCCTTGTGTGATTGGACTTCTTGGGGTAGAGCGTATCCAGTGTCGTTGGGCGTACTCCATGGGCTTGACTGCATTCTGAGCATCGTGAATGTCTGCTTGTGTCGTGCTTGATGTCTTCTTCGTCTCTTACTTGTATCTGCATAGTTAGTACTCAAAGAAAGAAAGTTTTTGAAAATGCTCTCGCGTTTTTGGAAATGCCTTTTGTTCGAAGGACAAACCGTTTTTGCAAAAGAAGATTTTGAAAATGCCGTTTTCGAAAAGGAGATTTTGAAAATGCTGTTTTTGCAAAAGAAGAATTTGAAAATGCTGTTTTTTCAAAAGAAGATTGTTGGGACCAAAAACCCAGGCTGGTCCAGAACCCTGGGCCAGGCCTAGACGGGTGCAGGATCCACAGTCAGGACCAGGACGTACAGACAGCACCAGACTGTACAGACAAAACAAAGGTGCAGGTCAGGAGAGGAAAAGCCAAGATGGGCCAAGCCCAACAAAAAGAAGTAAATGTCAAAGGAGAAAGCCCAAGGTGCAGCAGCAACCCTAAAAGAGACGTTGGGAGACTAAGTCAAGCATGCAGAAACTGAAGCCTAAGAAATAGGAACAGTTGGAGAAGAGAAGGGAAGAAGTTAGCTACAAAGAAGGAAGTGGACGTTGAAGCTAAGGACACTATATAAGGAGGAGAACTCAGAAGAAAAAGGGCATTCATTATCATCCAACTCAAGCACACATCACTCATCGCAATTCTCAAGCGTTTAGACACTTAATCGTAGTTTTACTCCATTATTGTATCCTGTACCAGTTGGTCCAGATCCTGTACTACCTGTTCCAGAACTAGTGAAGATCCTCTCCTGGCTTGGCGCCCGTGGTTTTTCCCTTAACATTTAAGGGTTTTTCCCACGTAACATATCGTGTGTCTTGTACCGTTTTTTTGTTATCTTTCGCACCTTTAAAGTCAATCACATAAATCACCATTAAAAATAACCTAAAGGATAGTACTAGTAAACCCATAATCACTTAATCAAATCGAGTGAGAAAATCACCCCGAACAGTTTGGCGCCGTCTGTGGGGATACTAGTTTATTAATCCTACAAAATTTTCCAAAAACCAACGAGATCAACCAAACGTGAGAGATGGAAGGCACAAGCGCAGAAGCCATGCTCAAGCTCCAGGAGGAATTGCAACAAGCCAAGCAGGTTGCAGAGCAAGCCAAGAAAGCTGCAGAGGATGCCAAGGCTGAAGCAACAAGGCTGAAGGAGGCTGAGGCTGTCCTGAAGAAACAGCTGGAGTCCTCTGTCCAGAAGAAAGCCTCAGGATCCAGGATCCCACCAGGTACACCATTTTCTGATGTGATCAAACAACTTGACTTCTCTACTTTCTCTTCTGCAGGGTCGAAAGGTACAAAAGGCGATCCACTCCATGTGGAGGAAGATCAAGAGAACAATGGTGCAGGAGGAGGCGGTGAACCAAAGACACCAGAGGGAGTAAGTGCAGGCCAGGTCATGGAATACATGATGATGGAGATGCAGAAACTCTCGGAGTTGGTACGAAAGGTTCCAGGACTTCCACCACCCATTGAAGAGGCAGCACCAGGGAGCTATGCTGATTCACCCTTTGATGACTGCATTGCAATGGTGGAGATGCCAAAGAAGTACTCAGCGCCCAACCTAAAGCTCTATGATGGGACAACGGTGATCCTCCTGGAACATGTTGCTCAAGACAGCAAAGGATGTTCAACGTTCCTATCCCAGCAGATAAGAGAGAGGCCTGCATGTGCAAAAGCTTTGGTTCAACCTTGACTGGTCCAGCCCTCCAGTGGTACATCAACCTGCCAGTCAAGACCATCAACTCCCTCGCGGACCTGATCAACCTTCTCAGCATCCGATTCGCGATGGCGGCATTGGAGAAGCGGACCGGTGATGCATCTGGGTCATCCGAGCGAGAACGAGTCTCTGGCGGATTTCTGCACCGCTTCATCAAGGAGAAAGTCTCCATCCCCAGATGTGACATCGGCACGGCCAT
This sequence comes from Dianthus caryophyllus, assembly GCA_023091065.1. NCBI lineage: Eukaryota > Viridiplantae > Streptophyta > Magnoliopsida > Caryophyllales > Caryophyllaceae > Dianthus > Dianthus caryophyllus. The sequence continues at coordinate 410,010 of CM041529.1, forward strand.
TGAGGCCTTCAGGCACGGTTTGGTTAGAGATTCTGATCTTTATGTTGAACTAACTCGCTACCCCTGTTCTACTTTTGAGGATGTGCAGGCTAAGGCTCTGGCCCAGATCAGGGTAGAAGAGGACCAGCAGTTTAGGGCAAGATATCAGGACCAGGCGGTGAACGAAAAGTCACCACCCAGAGGCACAGCAACAACAGGCCTGGTCCATATCAGAGGCCAAACAGGAGGGAAGCAAACGCCGTGGATGAACAAGCTGATGCACCCAGGGTTCCACCTCCAGTTTCAGAGTATTGCTTTTCTGTAGACCTGCCAGGCCTGATCAACAAGCTGGACAAGTTGGGCTCAGCAGTTAGATGGCCAAAAGCAAGTGAGAAGCCTAATCCAAGGCGGGACACGACCAAGTGGTGTGAGTACCATTATGATATCGGACACACCACAGAAGACTGCATAGCTCTTAGAAGGGAGATAGCTCATCTACTAAAGAATGGCCACCTGAAGGATATCCTGCCCAGGAACAGGAGGAACAAGGATGAACGAGATGAGCCCAGAGATCTTCCACCACCACCGCCAACACATGAGGTAAAATTTATTTCTGGTGGTTCAGATATTTGTGGACTAACATATTCTGCTGCAAAGCGTGTGGCTCTGGAGAACAGGCAACAGCCACCAGTAGGACAAGCAGGTCCAGTCCAGGAGATCGTGTTTGATGAATCAGATCTACAAGGAGTGCATGGGCCACACCACGATGGACTTGTGATCAAGGTCCAGATTGGAACCTGCATGGTCAGAAGGGTCCTGGTAGATGGAGGCAGTTCAGTCAACATCATCATGATGGAGGCACTGGAAGCTATGGGGCTGAAAGAATCTGATGTAACGAAGAAGTCCAGCGTCCTGGTAGGGTTCAGTGGAGAAACAAAGCACAGCCTGGGAGAGATCACCCTACCAACCTATGTGGAAGGAGTCACCTCTTTTGAGAAGTTCTGCGTGATAGACTGCCTATCCTCATACAACGTAATCCTAGGCCGACCCTGGATCCACAACCTCAAGGTCATACCTTCAACGTACCACCAGTGCACCAAGATCCCAACAAAGTGGGGACAAAGAATCGAGGAGAAGCGGCAGATCGCACAGAATGTTCTGAAACGACCACGAAACCTTCCTCGCCCAGGTAAGTCCCTCGCATAGCAATTAAAGCGACTGTCAGTGCATTGAGAATCCTGTCCCACGCATGGAGACGGATGAAATTGTTTTGGTGGAGAAAGACCTCGGGGAAGGTTACGGTTGGTTACGATGCTCGAGGTAATCGGACCGCTCTAATTGACTTTCTGAGGAAGAAAGAGCATTGTTTTGCCTGGTCCCATTTTGATATGACTGGTATAAGTTCTGATGTTATTACACACAAGTTAAATATTGATCCAACTTTTAAGCCTGTGAAACAGAAGCGCAGGAAGTTTGCACCAGAACGTAATGAGATTGTGAACCAGGAAGTACAGAAATTGCTGGACATGGACATGATCAAAGAAGTAATGTACCCAGATTGGTTGGCAAATGTAGTTGTGGTCCAGAAAAAGAATGGCAAGTGGAGAGTATGCGTGGACTATACAGATTTGAACAAGGCGTGCCCAAAAGATTCATTTCCACTACCACACATAGATGCCATGGTGGACGCCACCGCAGGACATGAGGTGCTAACATTCATGGATGCAGCTAGCGGATTCAACCAGATCAGGATGCACACTCCAGACCAGGAGCATACAGCGTTTATGACCAGCAGAGGAATATATTGCTACAAGGCAATGCCGTTTGGACTAAAGAATGCAGGTGCAACGTATCAAAGGCTCGTGAACATGATGTTCAAGGACCAGATTGGAGATACGATGGAGGTCTACATTGATGATATGGTGGTGAAGTCAAAGAAAGCTGAAGATCGCATCCTGGACCTGGAAAAGGCGTTTGAGATTCTGGAAAAATATAATATGAAATTAAACCTTACTAAATGCACCTTTGGTGTCACTGCAGGAAAATTCTTAGGCTATATGGTGACAAAAAGAGGCATAGAGGCTAGTCCAGAACAGATCTCAGCGATAATCAACTTGCAGTCCCCCCAGAACTCAAAAGACGTACAGAAACTGACTGGAAGGGTAGCAGCGCTGAACAGATTCATCTCCAGGTCCTCAGAAAGGTGCAAGCCATTCTATGATCTTCTAAGAAAGAACAAACAGTTCAACTGGGGGCGAGCATGAGAAAGCATTCCAGACCTGAAAATATACCTATCATCACTCCACTCTGTCCAAGCTTTGAACCGGGAGAGTCACCGGTCCTGCACATGCATAGCGGAAGCCTCTGTAAGTGCAGTCTTAGTAAGAGAACGGATGGGCAATGACATCACATGTATTATGTAAGTAAAAGTCTTACGGATCTTTGAGACCAGGTATTACGTATTGGAAAAATTTGTTTTGACTTTAATGATTACTGTACCAAGTTGCGCCTTACTTTGAGGCACATCATATTATCATTCGTACTAATGTTCCTGTGAGATCGATCTTGTCTGGACCGTAACTTTCAGTCGTATGTCAAAATGGTCGATGAAGTTGAGCACCTATGATCTATCCTATGAGCCTGCAATGAATCAAGTCCCAAGCTCTGGCGGACTTTGTGGTGACTTCACTCCCACACTAGAAGAGCGGTAACAAAAGAAATCTTCCATCCGACCGTAAGCAGCAGATCTGGGAACTCGGGACAGATGGTTCACCAACATCGTGGAAGTCTTGGACTAGGTGTGGTCCTGAAATCGCCACAGGGACAAGATAGTGCAGTGTATCCTCGTGAGTTCAGACTACCAACAATGAAGCTGAGTATGAGGCACTGATAGCAGGACTAAACGTGTGTCTGGACATGAAGGTTCAGAATCTAAAGGTAAAGATAGACTCCTTGTTGGTTGCAAACCAAATCAACGGCAGATGCTTTGGCTAACATAGGATCAGCGTTTGAACACGTATGCTGGGCCGGTATACGGTGTGCACATCCTGGAGCCGCGGTCGAGAAAGGTGCAACCGATTCTGCGAAATTGATCCAGCAACTTCGATCCTGGACCAGACCATACTATGAGTGGCTAGTCCAGGGCAAGTTACCACAGGACAAGGTCGAGGCAAGAGCATTCAGAATCAAGGCGTCCAGGTATACTATCATACAAGGCGTATTATTCAGAAGGTCCTTCAACTGGTCAGACTGCCCGCTTAGAACCCGACCAGTCAAGACAAGATCTTATCGAAATACACGATGGACACCGTGGAAACCACACAGTGGTAGAAGCATGGTCAACAAAATCTTGCGCATGGGGTACTACTGGCCCACAATGAAAACAGATAGCATCCAGTATGCCACAAAATGTGACGCCTGTCAAAGGCATGGTCCAGAGATACATCACCGCATTAACCTGCACTCAATATCTGCACCATGGCCATTCATGAAATGGGGCATGGACTTAGTTGGCAAATTACCAATGGCTCCAGGACAGAAGGTGTTTATGCTAGCAATGACAGATTACTTCTCTAAGTGGATAGAGGCAGATGCATACAAAACGCCACGAAAAAGAAGTTATAGCCTTCATAAAGAAGAACATCATCGGCGGTATGGGATCCTCGGAAATCATATGTGACAATGGACTTGCATTCGTGGGAAACAAGACCAGGGACTTCTGTACAAAGTGGAACATCAATTTGGTGACCTCTCCACCAAGATATCCTCAAGCAAATGGACAAGCTGAGTCCCAGCAACAAGATTGTGATCAATTGCATCAAGAAGAAGGCGATGGAGAAACAAGGAAGATGGGTTGAAGAGTCGCCACTAGTACTATGGGCGCAGTAACTACGCCAAAGAGAGCTACGGGGCAAACTCCATACTCAATGGTCTATGGTCGTGAAGCGTCTACCCGTGGAAGTGCACGTTCCAACAATCAGGTATGGATTCAATACATTTTCTGAGAATAATGAACTACTCTGTGACAGCCTGGACACAGCCCAGGAGCTCAGGGACTTAGCAGCAGTAAGGTTGGCGATACCAACAATCGGTGCCGAGTTACAACAAGAATGTGAGAGTACGAATGTTCAGATGTGGATCCGTCCCGAGAAAAGTATTTCGTAACACAAGGGACAAGGCTGCAGGGGCGTTAGCCCCAACATGGGAAGGCCCATACCTTATTGATTCAGCAACAGGGAAAGGCTCTTATAGACTACAGACCCTGGAAGGAGACATGATCCCAAGACCTTGGAACACACTCCACCTCAAGCTCTATCACATGTAAAGTGTCCCGACCAAGACATCCGTAATCCACAAAACTCAAAACTTTTCCTTTACAAATTATCCAATGCAATCAGATCGACTTGAGCGTCGGAGGGCCGTTGGCTAACGCCAACTGGTCAAGTCCTGACCCTCCTTTTGTGCGCACAAAGCGGTGCAAAAGTCCGTCCACCAGACCAAGAACAAATGCAAAGACAAAGACAAAAACTTGGGCTCCAGCCCCAGAACGACTGCACCAACGGGACAGGGAGTAATGTCCGTTAAGGGAGCCCCAAAGTGTAAGTCGCCTAAATTTTCAAACGCATGCATGCTACTTTACAAATTCATAACAAATTATATGCGCATCATAACAAAAAGCATAACAAAACATAACATAAACAAAACTGTTCGGGGTGATTTTCTCACTCGATTTGATTAAGTGATTATGGGTTTACTAGTACTATCCTTTAGGTTATTTTCAGTGGTGGTTTACGTGATTGACTTTAAAGGTGCGAAAGATAACAAAAAACGGTACAAGACACACGATATGTTACGTGGGAAAAACCCTTAAATGTTAAGGGAAAAACCACGGGCGCCAAGCCAGGAGAGGATCTTCACTAGTTCTGGAACAGGTAGTACAGGATCTGGACCAACTGGTACAGGATACAATAATGGAGTAAAACTACGATTAAGTGTCTAAATGTTTGAGAATTGCGATGAGTGATGTGTGCTTGAGTTGGATGATAATGAATGGCTTTTTCTTCTGAGTTCTCCTCCTTATATAGTGTCCTTAGCTTCAACGTCCACTTCCTTCTTTGTAGCTAACTTCTTCCCTTCTCTTCTCCAACTGCTCCTATTTCTTGAGGCTTGGTTTCTGCATGTTTGACTTAGTCTCCCAACGTCTCTTTTAGGGTTGCTGCTGCACCTTGGGCTTTCTCCTTTGACATTTACTTCTTTTTGTTGGGCTTGGCCCATCTTGGCTTTTCCTCTCCTGACCTGCACCTTTGTTTTGTCTGCATGCCTGGTGTCGTCTATACGCCCTGGTCTCGATCAGGATCTGCACTGTCTAGGCCTGGCCCAGGTTCTCGACCGCCTGGTTTTTGGTACCAACAGTTTGTCCCCATCTCTTGCCTTTTCACCCGAATCGAGGGTTAGGAGATGCTACTGTCCTTTATCCTGGTCCAGGGCTGAGCCTGGCCCAGGCCGCCTCTGTTCTGCTGTGCCTTTGGTCCTGAGACCTGAACTTTGTAATTAATGAGGTAGTTGGCTTTTTGTGGGGAAGTGCGCCCTATTTTGGCGCTCAATGTACTGCGCACGTCCCATCATGGGTCTTGTCATATCTCTTCGCGCGCTTATTTTCGTAAAAACTATCCAACTTCTTTTTTGTCTCACTATAAATACCCTAGTTTTGTTTTGTTTCTCATCTCTGATTTCCTTTGCTTTGCAATCAAGAACCCTAACAAAAATCCCCAAATTAATTTTGCAAAAACCCTAGCTTTCTTCTTTTTTCTTCAACTCTGATCATGGCTTGCAATGATGTTGGCCCTTCCACTGCTGTTTCTTATACCCATGGTGACTCCGTCTTTCAGTCTATCTCCTTTCGTATGTGCTTTTTCGTTTTTTCTGACTTTTGTTGCGGTTTTGTTTTGCAGTTTCCGATGATGATGACGATGTTATTGAGGTTGTTCCTTCCCCTGGAGAGGAAGGTCATGTCGGTGAAAGCGAAGAGAAAAATGACAGGAAAACTTCCCCATCCTTTGAGGCTATCACTGATGTGATTGATCGGGCTCGAGAGGCCTTGAGGAACGAAGATAGGAAGGCACCAGGGATAATCTTGACCAGACCCATCAAAACAGCTGATGGACCTCCTGCACGTAGCTCCGACCCGGAGAAGAAGATGGTAAAGGAGTTGCCCCAAATAAGTCCTGTGCTTTCAATACCTCTGCGCGCTCAAAGTCAATCTGAGTATGTCTCCTTGGGAGAGTCCCTGAGTGAAAAATTTGCTGCATTGTCCCCTGCACCTGCTGCCTTGGACCCTACACGGCTAGCGCATAAGATGGTGGGCTGCTGCGCCCAGGTTTGTGCTTTTCATGGCTTTAGTTTTGTTCTGACTTGCTTTCGGCATGATTCTGACTTTCCGCTCTGTCATTTGTGTCGTAGTTGTTAAATATGTCGGCTAGCCTTGGCTCTACTGTACCAGTCTTGGTGGGTGATAGAGTTAAGGCAGAGGTCGAGAACGGCACTTCGCTTTTCCCTCAAGATTACCAAATGGGAACTTGAGAGCGAGAGGTACCGCTGTGAGAAGCTGACTGCCATGGACAAGATCCACTTTCGAAGGATCCAGCAGCAGGACAATCTCATTGCCAGGCAGGACAAAGAGCTTGAAGAGTTGAGGGAGGATGCTCGTAAACACAATCTTTGTCATATCGGACTGCGTCGCGTCTTGGACCCAGCACTCAGTGGAGATGACAAATCTTTGGTCCGAGGAACAGCTACACAGGACTGTCTGCGAGATCGCCGACTTTAAACGGATGTTCCCTGGGGAGGCAATCCTGGAGCGGGCTGAAGTCATCTTAGTGTGCGGCCAAATGGGGAGAGGTACCACCGTCCAGTCTTGAGGTTGGTGCTGTTGGTTCATCCAATGCTGTCCCTACAGAAGAACATGCTGAAAGAAATGGTGAGTCAGTTGGTGGAGACCGTTGAACTCTTGGTCTTGTTATTGGCTTCTGAACAATCTTTGAATTTGCCGGGGGGGAATGTCCCCTGTGTTATTTGGCCTGTAATTACTTAGACTTTGTCTTTGGTTTGAACTTTTCTGTTTTTGAACTCTGCTGTCCATGCGTAGGCATGGTTTGTCTGCTATATATTGTGCTATGTTATGCTACATTATGGAATGTTTTGTTTATGTTATGTTTTGTTATGCTTTTTGTTATGATGCGCATATAATTTGTTATGAATTTGTAAAGTAGCATGCATGCGTTTGAAAATTTAGGCGACTTACACTTTGGGGCTCTCTTAACGGACATTACTCCCTGTCCCGTTGGTGCAGTCGTTCGGGGGCTGGAGCCTTAGATTTTGTCTTTGTTTTTGCATTTGTTTTTGGTTCTGGGCTGGACCAGATTTTTGCACTGTTTTGTCTGCACAAAAAAGGAGGGTCAGGACTTGACCGTTGGCGTTAGCCAACGGCCCTCCGACGCTCAAGTCAGTACAGTTGCATTGGATAATTTGTAAAGGAAAAGTTTTGAGTTTTGTGGATTACCAGATGTCTTGGTCCAGGACACTTTACATGTGATAGAGCTTGAGGTGGAGTGTGTTCCAAGGTCTTGGGATCATGTCTCCTTCCAGGGTCTGTAGTGCAGCAGAGCCTTTCCTGTTCTTTGAATCAATAAGGTATGGGCCTTCCTGTGTTGGGGCCACTTTGCCTGCAGCCTTGTCCCTTGTGGTTCGAAATACTTTTCTCAGACCGGATCCCCGTCCCGAACATTCGCATTTCACATTCTTGTTGTAACTTCGCCACCGATTGTTGGTATCTTTGCCAACCTTATCGCCGCTAAGTCCCCGAGCTCTTGTGTATCGGTATCCGCAGGCGATTCATTATTTTCAGAAAATGTATTGAATCCATACCTGATTGTTGGAACGTGCACTTCCACGGGTAGTACTGCTTCACAGCCATAGACCATTGAGTATGGAGTTTGCCCTGTAGCTCTCTTTGGCGTAGTTCTGTCTGCCCATAGTACTAGTGGCAGCTCTTCAACCCATCTTCCTTGTTTCTCCATCAGCTTCTTCTTGATGCAATTGATCACAATCTTGTTGCTGGACTCAGCTTGTCCATTTGCTTGAGGATATCTTGGTGGAGAGGTCACCAAATTGATGTTCCACTTTGTACAGAAGTCCCTGGTCTTGTTTCCCACGAATGCAAGTCCATTGTCACATATGATTTCTGAGGGGATCCCATACCTGCTGATGATGTTCTTCTTTATGAAGGCTATAACTTCTTTTTCTGTGACGTTTTTGTATGCATCTGCCTCTATCCACTTAGAGAAGTAATCATCATTGCTAGCATAAACACCTTCGCCCCGGAGCCATTGGTAATTTGCCAACTAAGTCCATGCCCCATTTCATGAATGGCCATGGTGCGAGATATTGAGTCACGGTGTTCTGCGGTGATGTATCTCTCGACCATGCCTTTGACAGGCGTCACATTTTGTGGCCTACTGGATGCTATCTGTTTTCATTGTGGGCCAGTAGTACCCCATGCGCAAGATTGTGTTGACCATGCTTCTACCACCTGTGTGGTTTCTACAGTGTCCATCGTGGTATTTACGATAATCTTGTCTTGACCTGGTCGAGTTAAGCGGTAGTCTGACCTTGAAGGACCTTCTGAATAATACGCCTTGTATGATAGTATACCTGGACGCCTTGATTCTGAATGCTCTTGCCTCGACCTTGTCCTGTGGTAACTTGCCCTGGACTAGCCACTCATAGTATGGTCTGGTCCAGGACTGAGTTGCTTGGACTGAATTCTGCAGAACTGGTTGCACCTTCTGGACTGCTGGCTCCAGGATGTGCACAATTGGTATACTGTCCAGCGTACCAGGTTCAAACGCTGATCCTATGTTAGCCAAAGCATCTGCCGTTGATTTGGTTTGCAACCAACAAGGAGTCTATCTTTACCTTTAGATTCTGAACCTTCATGTCCAGACACACGTTTAGTCCTGCTATCAGTGCCTCATACTCAGCTTCATTGTTGGTAGTCCTGAACTCACAGGATACAGCCTGTACTATCTTGTCCCCTGTGGCGATTTCAGGACCACACCTAGTCCAGTACCCCTGATGTTGGCTGAACCATCTGTCCAGAGTTCCCAGATCTGCTGTTTCTGGTCCAGATGGAAGATTTCTTTTGTTACCTGCTCTTCTAGTGTGGGAGTGAAGTCAGCCACAAAGTCTGCCAGAGCTTGGGACTTGATTGCTGTTCTGGGCTCATAGGATAGATCATAGGTGCTCAACTTTACTGACCATTTTGACATACGACCTGAAAGTTCTGGTCTAGACGATCGATCTCACAGAACATTAGTACGAATGATAATATGATATGCCTCAAAGTAAGGCGCAACTTGGTACAGTAATCATAAAGTCAAAACAAATTTTTCCAATACGTAATACCTGGTCTCAAAGATCCGTAAGACTTTTACTTACATAATACACAGGATGTTCTTGTCCATCCGTTCTCTTACTAGGATCGCACTTACAGAGGCTTAGATTCTGAGGCATGTGCAGGACCGGTGACTCTCCCGGTTCAGGCTTGGGCAGAGTGGGCGATGATAGGTATATTTTCGTGTCTGGAATGCTTTCTCATGCTCTGTCCCCAGTTGAACTGCTTGTTCTTTCTTAGAAGATCATAGAATGGCTTGCACCTTTCTCGAGGACACAGAGATGAATACATTGTGCCGCTTTACCCTTCCAGTCGGTTTACATGCGTCTTTTGAGTTCTGGGGGGACTGCAAGTTGATTATCGCTGAGATCTGTTCTGGACTAGCCTCTATGCCTCTTTTTGTCACCATATAGCCTAAGAATTTTCCTGCAGTGACACCAAAGGTGCATTTAGTAAGGTTTAATTTCATATTATATTTTTCCAGAATCTCAAACGCCTTTTCCAGGTCCTGGATGTGGTCCTCAGCTTTCTTTGATTTCACCACCATATCATCAATGTAGACCTCCATTGTGTCTCTAATCTGGTCCTTGAACATCATGTTCACCAGCCTTTGATATGTTGCACCTGCATTCTTTAGTCCAAAAGGCATAGCCTTGTAGCAATATATTCCTCTGCTGGTCATGAACGCTGTATGCTCCTGGTCTGGAGTGTGCATCCTGATCTGGTTGAATCCGCTAGCTGCATCCATGAATGTCGAGACCTCGTATCTGCGGTGGCGTCCACCATGGCATCTATGTGTGGTAGTGGAAATGAATCTTTTGGGCACGCCTTGTTCAGATCTGTATAGTCCACGCATACTCTCCACTTGCCATTCTTTTTCTGGACCACAACTACATTTGCCAACCAATCTGGGTACATTACTTCTTTAATCATGTCCATGTCCAGCAACTTCTGTACCTCCTGGTTCACAATCTCATTACGTTCTGGTGCAAACTTCCTGCGCTTCTGTTTCACAGGCTTAAAAGTTGGGTCAATATTTAACTTGTGTGTAATAACATCAGAACTTATACCAGTCATATCAAAATGGGACCAGGCAAAACAATGCTCTTTCTTCCTCAGAAAGTCAATTAGAGCAGGTCTGATTACCTCTGGAGCGTCAGAACCAACCAGAACCTTCCTGTCAGGTCTTTCTTCAGCCAAAGCAATTTCATCTGTCTCCATGCGTGGGACAGGATTCTCAATGCACTGACAGTCGCTTTAATTGCTATGCGAGGGACTTACCCGGGCCGTAAGGTTTCGTGGTACGCCAGAACATTCTGTGCGGTCTGCTTCTCCTCTCGATCATTCTTTGTCCCACTTTGTTGGGATCTTGATGCACCGTGAGTACGTTGAAGGTCTGACCTTGAGGTTGTGGATCCAGGGTCGGCCTGGGATTACGTTGTGCGAGGATAGGCGCCTATCACGCAGTAACTTCTCAAAAGAGGTGACTCATTCCACATAGGTTGGTAGGGTGATCTCTCCCGGTGTGCTTTGTTTCTCCATCAACCCTACCAGAGCCGACTTCTTCGTTACATCAGATTCTTTCGGCCCCATAGCTTCCAGTGCCTCCATCATGATGATGTTGACTGAACTGCCTCCATCTACCAGGACCCTTCTGATCATGCAGGTTCCAATCTGGACCTTGATCACAAGTCCATCGTGGTGTGGCCCATGCACTCCTTGTAGATCTGATTCATCAAACACGATCTCCTGGATGGACTCGCTTGTCCTCTTGGTGGTGTTGCACATTCTCGAGCCACACGCTTTGCAGCAGAATATGTTAGTCCACAAATATCTGAACCACCAGAAATAAATTTTACCTCATGTGTTGGCGGTGGTGGTGGAAGATCTCTGGGCTCATCTCGTTCATCCTTGTTCCTCCTGTTCCTGGGCAGGATATCCTTCAGGTGGCCATTCTTTAGTAGATGAGCTATCTCCCTCCTTAGAGCTATGCAGTCCTCTGTGGTATGCCCAATATCATAATGGTACTCACACCACTTGGTCGTGTCTCGCCTTGGGTTTGGCTTCTCACTCGCTTTTGGCCATCTGACTGCTGAGCCCAACTTGTCCAGCTTGTTGATCAGGCCTGGCAGGTCTACAGAAAAGCAATACTCTGGCGGAGGTGGAACCACTGGGTGCATCGGCTGTTCATCCACGGCGTTTGCCTCCCTCTGTTTGGCCTCGATCTGGACCAGGCTGCTGTTCTTTGTGCCTCTGGGTGGTGACTTTTCGTTCAGCCCTGCCCTGGTCCTGATACCTTGCCCTGAACTGCTGGTCCTCTTCTACCCTGATCTGGGCCAGAGCCTTAGCCTGCACATCCTCAAAAGTAGAACAAGGGTAGCGAGTTAGTTCAACATAAAGATCAGAATCTCTAACCAAACCTTGCCTGAAGGCCTCAATGGCCGTGCCGATGTCACATCTGGGGATGGACACTTTCTCCTTGTTGAAGCGGTGCAGGAAATCCCTTAGAGACTCGTTCTCGTTCTGGATGACCCGGTACAGATCACTGGTCTGCTTCTCCAACAGTCTGCTACTGGCGAACTGGATGTTGAAAAGGTTGATCAGCTCCGCGAAGGACTTGATGGTCTTGACTGGCAGGTTGATGTACCACTGGAGGGCTGGGCCAGTCAAGGTTGAACCAAAGCTTTTGCACATGCAGGCCTCTCTCTTCTCTGCTGGGATAGGAACGTTGAACATCCTTTGCCTGTACTGAGCAACATGTTCCAGAGGATCAGCTGTCCCATCATAGAGCTTTAGGTTGGGCGCTGAGTACTTCTTGGGCATCTCCACCATTGCAATGCAGTCATCAAAGGGTGAATCAGCATAGCTTCCTGGTGCTACTTCTTCAATGGGTGGTGGAAGTCCTGGAACCTTTCGTACCAACTCCGAGAGTTTCTGCATCTCCATCATCATGTATTCCATGACCTGGCCTGCACTTACTCCCTCTGGTGTCTTTGGTTCACCGCCTCCTCCTGCACCATTGTTCTCTTGATCTTCCTCCACATGGAGTGGATCGCCTTTTGTACCTTTCGACCCTGCAGAAGAGAAAGTAGAGAAGTCAAGTTGTTTGATCACATCAGAAAATGGTGTACCTGGTGGGATCCTGGATCCTGAGGCTTTCTTCTGGACAGAGGACTCCAGCTGTTTCTTCAGGACAGCCTCAGCCTCCTTCAGCTTTGTTGCTTCAGCCTTGGCATCCTCTGCAGCTTTCTTGGCTTGTTCTGCAACCTGCTTGGCTTGTTGCAATTCCTCCTGGAGCTTGAGCATGGCTTCTGCGCTTGTGCCTTCCATCTCTCACGTTTGGTTGATCTCGTTGGTTTTTGGAAAATTTTGTAGGATTAATAAACTAGTATCCCCACAGACGGCGCCAAACTGTTCGGGGTGATTTTCTCACTCGATTTGATTAAGTGATTATGGGTTTACTAGTACTATCCTTTAGGTTATTTTCAGTGGTGGTTTACGTGATTGACTTTAAAGGTGCGAAAGATAACAAAAAACGGTACAAGACACACGATATGTTACGTGGGAAAAACCCTTAAATGTTAAGGGAAAAACCACGGGCGCCAAGCCAGGAGAGGATCTTCACTAGTTCTGGAACAGGTAGTACAGGATCTGGACCAACTGGTACAGGATACAATAATGGAGTAAAACTACGATTAAGTGTCTAAATGTTTGAGAATTGCGATGAGTGATGTGTGCTTGAGTTGGATGATAATGAATGGCTTTTTCTTCTGAGTTCTCCTCCTTATATAGTGTCTTTAGCTTCAACGTCCACTTCCTTCTTTGTAGCTAACTTCTTCCCTTCTCTTCTCCAACTGTTCCTATTTCTTAGGCTTCAGTTTCTGCATGTTTGACTTAGTCTCCCAACGTCTCTTTTAGGGTTGCTGCTGCACCTTGGGCTTTCTCCTTTGACATTTACTTCTTTTTGTTGGGCTTGGCCCATCTTGGTTTTTCCTCTCCTGACCTGCACCTTTGTTTTGTGCATGCAGATGCAGTCTTTGTCTGCATGCGTCTGGTCTGGCTGGATCCTGCACCCGTCTAGGCCTGGCCCAGGGTTCTGGACCAGCCTGGGTTTTTGGTCCCAACAAAAACATTCCATAATGTAGCATAACATAGCACAATATATAGCAGACAAACCATGCCTACGCATGGACAGCAGAGTTCAAAAACAGAAAAGTTCAAACCAAAGACAAAGTCTAAGTAATTACAGGCCAAATAACACAGGGGACATTCCCCCCCGGCAAATTCAAAGATTGTTCAGAAGCCAATAACAAGACCAAGAGTTCAACGGTCTCCACCAACTGACTCACCATTTCTTTCAGCATGTTCTTCTGTAGGGACAGCATTGGATGAACCAACAGCACCAACCTCAGTACCTGGACCAGTGGTACCTCCCATGCCCATTTGACGGTAAGATGACTTCACCCGCTCGGGATTGCCTCCCAGGAACATCCGTTTAAAGTCGGGCGATCTCGTGACGAGTCCAGTAGCGCGTTCCTCCGGACCAAAGATTTATCATCTCCACTCGAGTGCGGCTGGGTCCAAGATGCACGCAGTCCGATATGACAAAGATTGTGTTTACGAGCATCCTCCTCAACTCTTCAAGCTCTTTGTCTGCCTGGCAATGAGATTGTCTATTTCTTGGATCCTTCGAAAGTGGATCTTGTCCATGGCGATCGACTTCACAATGGTACCTCTCGCTCTCAAGTTCCCATTTGGTAATCTTGAGGAAGAGCGAAGTGCCGTTCTCGACCTCTGCCTTAACTCTATCACTCACCAAGGCCAGTGCAGTAGAGCCAAGGCTAGCCGACATATTTAACAACTACGACACAAATGACAGAGCGGAAAGTCAGAATCATGCCGAAAGCAAGTCAGAACAAAACTAAAGCCATGAAAAGCACAAACCTGGGCGCAGCAGCCCACCATCTTATGCGCTAGCCGTGTAGGGTCCAAGGCAGCAGGTGCAGGGGACAATGCAGCAAATTTTTCACTCAGGGACTCTCCCAAGGAGACATACTCAGATTGACTTTGAGCGCGCAGAGGTATTGAAAGCACAGGATTTATTTGGGGCAACTCCTTTACCATCTTCTTCTCCGGGTCGGAGCTACGTGCAGGAGGTTCATCAGCTGTTTTGATGGATCTGGTCAAGATTATCCCTGGTGCCTTCCTATCTTCGTTCCTCAAGGCCTCTCGAGCCCGATCAATCACGTCAGTGATAGCCTCAAAGGATGGGGAAGTTTTCCTGTCATTTTTCTCTTCGCTTTCACCGACATGACCTTCCTCTCCAGGGGAAGGAACAACCTCAATAACATCGTCATCGTCATCGGAAACTGCAAAACAAAACCGCAACAAAAGTCAGAAAAAACGAAAAAGCACATACGAAAGGAGATAGACTGAAAGACGGAGTCACCATGGGTATAAGAAACAGCAGTGGAAGGGCCAACATCGTTGCGTGCCATGATCAGAGTTGAAGAAAAAAGAAGAAAGCTAGGGTTTTTGCAAAATTAATTTGGGGATTTTTGTTAGGGTTCTTGATTGCAAAGCAAAGGAAATCAGAGATGAGAAACAAAACAAAACTAGGGTATTTATAGTGAGACAAAAAAGAAGTTGGATAGTTTTTACGAAAATAAGCGCGCGAAGAGATATGACAAGACCCATGATGGGACGTGCGCAGTACATTGAGCGCCAAAATAGGGCGCACTTCCCCACAAAAAGCCAACTACCTCATTAATTACAAAGTTCAGGTCTCAGGACCAAAGGCACAGCAGAACAGAGGCGGCCTGGGCCAGGCTCAGCCCTGGACCAGGATAAAGGACAATAGCATCTCCTAACCCTCCAGTTCAGGACTGAAAGGCAAGGAGATGGGGGACAAACTGTTGGGACCAAAAACCCAGGCTGGTCCAGAACCCTGGGCCAGGCCTAGACGGGTGCAGGATCCACAGATCAGACCGGGGCGTCTGACAGACACACTGCATGCAGACAAAACAAAGGTGCAGGTCAGGAGAGGAAAAGCCAAGATGGGCCAAGCCCAACAGAAAGAAGTAAATGTCAAAGGAGAAAGCCCAAGGTGCAGCAGCAACCCTAAAAGAGACGTTGGGAGACTAAGTCAAACATGCAGAAACTGAAGCCTAAGAAATAGGAACAGTTGGAGAAGAGAAGGGAAGAAGTTAGCTACAAAGAAGGAAGTGGACGTTGAAGCTAAGGACACTATATAAGGAGGAGAACTCAGAAGAAAAAGGGCATTCATTATCATCCAACTCAAGCACACATCACTCATCGCAATTCTCAAGCGTTTAGACACTTAATCGTAGTTTTACTCCATTATTGTATCCTGTACCAGTTGGTCCAGATCCTGTACTACCTGTTCCAGAACTAGTGAAGATCCTCTCCTGGCTTGGCGCCCGTGGTTTTTCCCTTAACATTTAAGGGTTTTTCCCACGTAACATATCGTGTGTCTTGTACCGTTTTTTGTTATCTTTCGCACCTTTAAAGTCAATCACATAAATCACCATTAAAAATAACCTAAAGGATAGTACTAGTAAACCCATAATCACTTAATCAAATCGAGTGAGAAAATCACCCCGAACAAAGATCTTGAAAATGCTGTTTTCGAAAAGTGCTTAAAGACGTGTTTTTGTTTGAAAAGTATTAACTCGGGCGTTGAGCTAATTTTTAGAAAGTGCTTCCCAATGTGTACTAACTCGGGTGGTGAATTAATTTTTAAGAAGTGCTTCCTAAAGTGCATTGACTCGAGTGTTGAACGAGTTCTTTTCAAAGTGCGTTAACTCGAGTAGTGAGTTAATTTTTGAAAGGTGCTCTATGAAATGTTTCAAAGACATCGACGAAAACGTGCTAAGAAAACGAGTGTTTGAAATGTTTCACAGACGAAGGTGAATCGTATGCGTGACTCAAGACTCGACAATGATAGGGATGTAAGTGACTATGACACGTGCATCTGTAAAGCTCCCGGCTTGGTGACGCATGGTTGCTTCAGTGGCCCGTCGTTGTTCTTGCAAAACGAACAAGGTTAGAAAAAAGCAGAGTCCTACTCCTAGGTCTAAGACAACTTTGTCTCGACGTAGTCATTTTAACGTCTCGATAAGGAAACAGTTTGCCTTTGATTTTTGTGGATTTTTGTGAGGATGTCCTTGACTTTGGAAGCTTTAGACATAGGGATGTTTTTGTGAAAAAGGGTTGGTTGAGCTCGGGTGAGCGGCCTACGTATCCGTGGGTACGGAATCAAACCTAGCGTAGTTCCAAAGGGTGTGTTTGTGAAATGTGTTTGTTTATGTGAAAAGGTGCGTGTTTAAGGACCCGCCAGTCCAAAAGGGTGTTTTTTTTTTGTGGAAAGGTGCGTGTTTAAGGACCCGCCGGTCCAAAAGGGTGTTTTTGTGTTTGACCTTGATACATTGCATCCTAAAGGTAGGTTCTCCTTAGTTGATCTTGACCGCTTGTTTGTCACATCAAAGTCCAATTAGATGTAGAGGGGTTCTATTCCCCAACCTCGATAATTGGATGAATCATCGAAGTATGTCGCTTCCTCATTGATGTTGTAAATTCCGTCGTCGGGAAATGATGTAGTGTCGATAATGGGCTCCTCGTTGATAACGTGGTCCCTTGGTGTCAAATTCGGCTCAGAGCATTGTCCATCGCGCCATATGTCCTTTTGGCACGGGTTCCTTGAAGAGGTATTAGACCTTTGTTCACTTAGCCACTTGACTTTCGGGCTCTCTTTTTGTTGTTTTGTCCCTTTCTTAAGGACTTTGAGACTTGTTTCCTTTTGATTTCTTGGAAACTTTGAGACTTGTTTCCTCTTTTGGTTTTGCTCTTTTGCCCTTGTTTTCACTTCTGATTGTATTCCCCTTTGTGTTTCAGAATCTGATGAGGGTGAAGTCGTGGTCCCCTATCAAAATAAACCTAGGCAAACTACTAACAGAAGCTAGTGGTAAGCAGGGTCGAATCCACAGGGAGAGGGATGAAGTCAAAGGATTGCTAAGCTAAGAAAGGTCGGTCTCTAGGGTGTGAAAGAGGGTGTTCTGTAGAGCTAATCTAGAACGACAATAAAAAGATATAAAAGATATAAGAGGGGGAGATTAGGGTGTTGGGGTCATGTGACATCGATTCAAGAACTAACTCAAAAGGGGTAATCAATCAAATGAAGTCATGCAAGTGATTAGGTTTAGGAAAACGCTCTCTCGAGTCAATTTTAACCTTAAGCAAATTTAGCGGGCTCTCGCTACGTACTAAATTCAACTTATCAATTACGCGTGAGTCTAGTTTCAATTCGGCTTTCGATCTTAAACTGAAACAACCTAAATTCAATTCAATAAAGGCGTCCCTAAATTCAATTGATTATAAAACGCGTAGGAAGAAATCAACTTGCACAAATTCAATCGATTAAAGCAATTAAAACATGACTTGAATCAATATCACAATCACCCTAACCCTAATTGAGAATTAGCTAGACATGGATGAAACTAAAGCAAAACAATTATAAAGAGAAGACATAGTGAAAGAATAACAATTGAAATTAAACCTTGAATTAATCTTGAATCGGAGTAGAAAGATCGAGTCTTGTAATTGTAATTGAAATCTAAGTCTAAGTTTTATGAGAGTATTTTGAGAGAGAAGCTAATTCTAATCTAAAGCTAAAATTATAATGTAAAACATAAATGAAAAACCTAATTCGAGTTGTATTTATAGGGCAAGAGAATCCGGAGAAAAGCAGAGGTAAGAACCGAGCGGTTCGTGTGTGAATCGATCGGTTCAGGGTGGGAACCGATCGGTTCTGGGTTGAACCAAGCGGTTCTAAGGGGTCCAGGAGCTTCCAGCACGTTCAAGCTCTGTTTCAGCTATCCGGAACCTATAGGTTTGCTCTGAACCTATAGGTTTAACTTCACAAATCCTCGTATTGACTCCGAATCAACTCTCGAGCCTCGTCTTGACTTCTCGATACTTGTAAACGCTCCAAACGACTCAGGTTTCAGCTCAGGACCGCCAAAACCTGCAAAATACACACGAGGAACGACAGTATCGCAATATAAAGCAAATAGCTACTAAAGTACTAGTGAAATCGAGTAAGTGCGAGCTAAATGCAACTAACACGGGGGCATAAAAGCTATATAAATAACATGTATCAAACTCCCCCAAACCAAACCTTTGCTTGTCCTCAAGCAAACAGTGTCGGAGAAAAACAAAGCGTAGCTAGTTAATCACGTTAGCATCTCGAAGCGGACGACCTATGCACATAAACCATACAAACCATAGTCTATTTCGCCGAAATTAGAGCACAAGTCTCAACCATTCACACCACATCATAATGCTAGCCTCTAATGCTTTTGCAAAAAATAAACTAACGACAATTGGATTCGAGCAAGGCCAACCGAGCATACCACTTTCCATCATACCATTCTTACCACATCATTTCATATTTTTTTTCTTTCTTTTCTTTTCTCTTTTTTTCCTTTTCGCGCAATGTGGAGCATCCCTCGTATGTAGTACCGTTTAGCTTGACGTTCACTCGGTAAAAATCGCGCTCGGGTACACATATTTCCTTAAGGGTTACATCATTGCTCATACTCTCGGTCGCAACCAAATTCATGGTCACTGTGGTTACTCAAATCAATGAGTCCCCTCCGAGAGCATCGAAGCATTGCTCCATCATTAAATGATCGGTCCAAACAAACCACATTCCAACATTCCAAACTTTCCACAAGCCAATTGCCTCGCAAGAATACCAATATCGAAAGTAAAAGGAACGAAAAGCGATAAGAATTAAGCAAATACAAGTGGGCTAGTGTTTGAGGCTCGCAATCTATTAACAGGAAACAAACATACAGTGCAAGCTACGACGATAGAAAGTCGACTTGGAGATACTAAAGATCAAAACAGCACACTAATCAATTCTCCAAACTAGGCAATACAAAACGAAGAAGGTTTGGAAACGCAAAATTTTTAAAATAAGCACACCAAATGAAAATGCAAAAGAATAAGCGCGAAAGAGCTTTCCTCCCCCAAACCAGAATCACACATTGCCCTCAATGTGGAAAACAGCATAACCACAAGCAGAAAAGGACACACAAAAGATGGGGGTAGGAAAATAAAAACGAGGAAACAAGGGAAAAGGGGTAAAGAAAGCTCACATTATCAAGTCGGAGCTCCCCCAAACCGAAGTGAAGCATGGAGTGCGGCTTATGATCCACGAATATGCGTCCATTTCAGTCCAGCTATAAAGTGCTTCGGAATAGCACGCGAGAAAAAGTAGGCCGAATCAGCAGGGTCCGGCCGAGGCCGTCAGTGAGGCCTGTCTCATAAATACTAAGGACGCAGAGTCCTCAAGTACCTGCATGCTAAAACAACAATAAATCCCTCATCCTCACACGCTCAACAAAAGTCTAGAATGTCATAGTCAAAAGCAAAACAAAACCAAAACAATGTACAACTGTTTACAAAAAGTCATCGGGTTGCCTCCCGGATAGCGCTGGTTTATAATGGTCCCGCACGACCGTCGTCAAGCGCAATAAATCATGTCAGATTAGGCCAAGGACGTTGGCCACTAGCGGCAGCTTCACTTGGCGAAATAGCAGTCGTTCGCCACAAAACTCTATCTCCACGAGGAAGAGCAGCATAATCCATCACGCAAGGTATTCCATCGCGAAATGGCTCTCCATAACAGCTCCGTGCGCCGCGCACCGCAGACCGTGGATCTCCTCCTCTATCTCCAGGATCGTAGACATCCGCCCTCGTGACCTTCCGTTCCCCCAAACCAGGATCACAGCCACCCTGCGTAAGACCTGCACAAGAAACAGCAGAAGAAACATCCTCCAAAGAGTCTCCAATAGAGTGAGACGGAGGGGCAAGGTCAATAGCAAAAGCAGACTCAGGCTGCATAGGGGCACGGGGGAGACTAGACTTAGTATAGGTCAACTGCTCACCTCCCACCGAGAATGTAAGTGTCTTATTCCCCACATCGATAACTGCACCAGCAGTGTGCAGAAAAGGTCGACCTAGAATGATCGGAATGTGAGGGTCTTCGGGTATGTCTAAGACCACAAAGTCAACAGGGATGTAAAACTTCCCTATCTTGACCGGGACGTCCTCAAGGATACCTAAGGGTCTCTGGACACTACGGTCAGCCATTTGTAAAGTCATGGAGGTAACTCCTAACTTAGTCATGTTCAATTTCTTACAAATGGAGTAGGGAATGACACTCACACTAGCCCCTAGGTCGCACAAGGCATTCTGAACCACATACTTCCCTATAGAACAAGGGATGGAGAAAGTCCCGGGGTCACTCAGCTTCGGGGGTAAACTACCCTGCAAAAGAGCACTACCCTCCCCCACGAAAGACACGGTTTCGGTCACGTTTATGGTACGCTTCCTAGAAAGGACCTCCTTAAGAAACTTAGTATATGCAGGAATCTGTTTAACTAAATCAATAAAGGGAATATTCACCTGCAACTGTTTAAGAATCTCAAAGAACTTACCGAACTGGGGGTCCGTGTTAGCCTGTCGTACACGACCCGGAAAAGGAAGCCTGATTTGAATCTCCGGCGCCTTGTCTTTGACAGCATCATCCACGTGTTGCTGTCGTGGCCCTTGAGCACACGGCCTAGCCGTGTCACGTGCCGCACTCTTGTCCTCCTCCGGTTGCATCGGGCCATCATAAACTGTACCACTGCGCAACGTAATAGCACATGCTGTGTCAGGAGGAGGGTTAGGAGGGTTACCTTGAGGTGGCAGTACCTGGCGGCGTGAAGCTTTGTGAAGCGGCGAGCTGCGCCACCTGATTCTCGAGCATTTTAATCGCCGCATCCTTGGCTTGCTCACTCTTCTGCATCTGCTGCATCATGATCTCTTGTGACTTGGCCATCTGCAGCATCATGGCCTTCAATTCACTCACACCCGAATCAACAACAGGAGCAGGAGCAGGTTGAACTGGTGGTGGGACAAATGGGGGTCTTTGGTAGTTAGGAGGGGAAGGTTGGAAATTCTTGTGGGGAGGGATGTAGGGTTGATTTTGTGGTGGCTAGGTGGTTGGGTTTAGGACGTTCTGGTTACGGTAGGATAGGAGAGAACGATCGTAACCCGGCTGGTTTTGGTACGGCAGGTTCTGGTTGTAGGATTGATATGCAAAAACCTGCTCCTGGGGCGCAGCATACCCCGTAGAATAACCCATATCGTGCCCCGCAATAGCGTTCACATGAGCGCTAGAAGAGCCTCCACCTCGTAGCATACCTATCTCGCGAGCTTAAGCGCAAAGAACGATGAGTAAGTGCGCTAATGCTCTCCTTATCACGGTCATTATGCGCGGACCGTGAATTTCCCCTCGGCTTCCCAAATTGAGATGAATGCATTGCCATCTCCTCGATCAACCCCCAAGCCTTGTCGTCGTCGACGTTATTAGCGAAACGTCCCTCTGCAGCTGAGTCAAGTATAGCCCGGCTCTCGGCATACAACCCGTTGTAGAATGTCATGATCACCAACCATTCGTTCAACCCGTGGTGAGGACAATCCCTTATGAGCTTCTTGTACCGCTCCCACGCTTCAGCAAGTGACTCATCAAACGTTTGTTTGAAGCCTTGGATTTGGCTTCGCATCTGATTAGTACGCTCGGGAGGGTAAAACTTTGAGTAGAAGGCAAGAGCTAACCCATTCCAATCAGTGATCCCCGCAGTCTCCTTGTCGAGGTCCGTGATCCACTCACGAGCTCGATCTTTTAGTGAAAAAGGAAACAACATTTCCCTTATCTGGTTTTGGGTGATCCCGGCCTGCTTTATCGTCGAACAGTAGTCGGTAAACACTTGCATATGCCTACCGGGATCCTCAGTTGGGTACCCACCGAATTGATTCCGCTCCACCAAGTTTAGGAAGGCGGGGCGGATCTCGAAGTTGCCCTGCAGCGTAGCGGGCATCGTGAATCCACTCGGAATGGAGTCCGGTGTAGGCACCGAGTGACTAGAAAGTTTAGGCATAGTCACTGGCGGTGGAGATAATGGAGTAAATGGAGGTGTGTCCTCTTCGTAGGACGATTGCGTAGCACTAGACGACGCTTCCTCGCTATTAAGATCAACGATTTGAATTGCTTACTTGCGTAGTCGATGTAACGCTCGTTTAGGTTCAGGTTCAAATGGGACAAGAGTCCGGGGTGACCTGTGCATAAACAAAACTACAAGCAACTGATAAGAAACGGTCTCAAGGAACTAGGTTCCTTGAGACAAGAGAGAAAAACCTAAACAAAAGCTAAACAAACACTAACTAGCTAACCGTCTCCCCGGCAACGGCGCCAAAATTGATGAGGGTGAAGTCGTGGTCCCCTATCAAAATAAACCTAGGCAAACTACTAACAGAAGCTAGTGGTAAGCAGGGTCGAATCCACAGGGAGAGGGATGAAGTCAAAGGATTGCTAAGCTAAGAATGGTCGGTCTCTAGGGTGTGAAAGAGGGTGTTCTGTAGAGCTAAACTAGAACGACAATAAAAAGATATAAAAGATATAAGAGGGGGAGATTAGGGTGTTGGGGTCATGTGACATCGATTCAAGAACTAACTCAAAAGGGGTAATCAATCAAATGAAGTCATGCAAGTGATTAGGTTTAGGAAAACGCTCTCTCGAGTCAATTTTAACCTTAAGCAAATTTAGCGGGCTCTCGCTACGTACTAAATTCAACTTATCAATTACGCGTGAGTCTAGTTTCAATTCGGCTTTCGATCTTAAACTGAAACAACCTAAATTCAATTCAATAAAGGCGTCCCTAAATTCAATTGATTATAAAACGCGTAGGAAGAAATCAACTTGCACAAATTCAATCGATTAAAGCAATTAAAACATGACTTGAATCAATATCACAATCACCCTAACCCTAATTGAGAATTAGCTAGACATGGATGAAACTAAAGCAAAACAATTATAAAGAGAAGACATAGTGAAAGAATAACAATTGAAATTAAACCTTGAATTAATCTTGAATCGGAGTAGAAAGATCGAGTCTTGTAATTGTAATTGAAATCTAAGTCTAAGTTTTATGAGAGTATTTTGAGAGAGAAGCTAATTCTAATCTAAAGCTGAAATTATAATGTAAAACATAAATGAAAAACCTAATTCGAGTTGTATTTATAGGGCAAGAGAATCCGGAGAAAAGCAGAGGTAAGAACCGAGCGGTTCGTGTGTGAACCGATCGGTTCAGGGTGGGAACCGATCGGTTCTGGGTTGAACCGAGCGGTTCTAAGGGGTCCAGGAGCTTCCAGCACGTTCAAGCTCTGTTTCAGCTATCCGGAACCTATAGGTTTGCTCTGAACCTATAGGTTTAACTTCACAAATCCTCGTATTGACTCCGAATCAACTCTCGAGCCTCGTCTTGACTTCTCGATACTTGTAAACGCTCCAAACAACTCAGGTTTCAGCTCAGGACCGCCAAAACCTGCAAAATACACACGAGGAACGACAGTATCGCAATATAAAGCAAATAGCTACTAAAGTACTAGTGAAATCGAGTAAGTGCGAGCTAAATGCAACTAACACGGGGGCATAAAAGCTATATAAATAACATGTATCAGAATCCGTCGGGCCCTTTGCGGCTTGGGCTCGAGTTTCGACTTTGCTAGACCCTACGGTGGGGAGGTTTGCATGTGATCATGTGTCTATCACGCCGGACTCCTCTGACAAGTTCGTTTGCTTATTAGGCACGCGATCGAGTACACGGAGGGCGATCCAGGAATACTCACCAGGAAAGAAAGCCCTGTAGCTAGGAGACCAAAGTCAAATAAGTTTAGGAAAAGTGCCTAGTCACGAGCAGGATGAATAAGATCTTCGTTAAAAAGAATATATAAAAGGTTCATAATTTACTATATACTGAAGACGCTCGGTAGCGCAGTTAGTAAGCTAATGAGCAGCTATATTTAGAAGAGATCGGAGATCATACGTCAAAAGAAAGAAGGTTATTGCCCCTGCTTCCGAGTAAAGAGCCTCTGAGAGGTGCCGTCCAGCAGCAGACCGCCTAAAAAATTAAATAAAGAAGGGTGAAAAGAGTGCCGAGGAGGGTTCTTGGTTTCAACCTTTAAGGCCGAAGCTTCAACCGTAGATACCTGAGCGAGAAGCGGTGACCTTGAAGTTTACCGTGGTGAGATCCCCTATGGAAGAAGTATAAGTTGTAGTTAGGGTAAGATCTCTTAGGCGTAGGGGATACAGATCTGAAAAGAAAGGCCTTTAAAAACATAAGAGATCAGCAACTAGATAAGCTGCAAGTTCCAGCCGGAACAATGAGATGCATATGCCACGGGTAAGAGAGAAGCTTCGGGCTCAAGATCATCCTAGTCTGCAAGGGAATCCCTATAACTTAGGGGGTACGCCCATTAAATTTAGCCAGAGGTGCACCCTACACAAAAAGTGTGTTCTTAGAAGCGCTATAACGCCTTCTCATAAGCAGTGGAAACCTATATCGGGGAAGAGAGTTTATGCTCTTAAGACTCAACCCATGGCTCGACCTTGGGGAGAGGCCGTAGCTACTAGACGAACGGAAGTGTCTTAAACATGAGATTATCTTATATTAAGTATTAAGAAGGACCCTTTGTAGGTTTATATCCGTATATAGACCTTAAAATCCACAGGATTATAATGAAAAACTTTATAAGATTAATGGTCATAAATCAAAATTGCATAACATAATAAAGAGATTAAGAATCAACCTTTAATCCTTGCAAAATAGGCCTAAGAACAATACCAAAATTATGGTATCTCCTAATAATCTCACCCAAGATGTGTTCTTGATATGCCCTTGAATTTGCTAGAAAATTAGAGAGAAAACAGTTTTTCTTTTCTTAAGATTTGTGTTGTAGAGTTGTGAATGAATTAAGGAGAGAATTAGAGTAGAAATAGGAAAGCCAATATCCTCTCCCATCAACCGTAATGGCCGGCCAAATAAGTAGTATTTGGGGAGATATTATTCTCCTCAAATACAACAACTTATTGATCAAGAAAACGTATCTAGACTAGGATGTATCTGGACACCTTTCTTATGATCATTTTAGCTTATAATATAATGCAATATATTACTAGTGTCATCTGTATGGACCGACTATAATATATTATAAATATCCTTATATTTATAATTTACTAATTAATTATAACGGTTTATATTTAATTAGCTTGCATTATACACAATAATTAAATATAACATTTTATATTCAATTCACGAATTACATTTAACTCGTCTCAGCTAATATTATTTAATCAGTATTAAATAGCCGGTTCACTATTATACTATTATAAACGTTAATCAACTGATTAAATACGAAATGTACCCTGTGTACCTTTAGAGATTTATTTATGTTATTGCACTCACTGTGGAGGACACTAACCCCAACAATCTCCCACTTGTCCGTACAAGTGTAGGTGCGATAACCGATTCTCATATCCATAATAAATTTCTCCCACTCAATGTAAACCAATTTACAAAGTCTGTACTTTCAAAGGTCGTAGTTCACAAGTGATCAGTATCATGAGTGGTTTCCCCGACTAGAGAGTAACTTAACTGATAAACGAATCAATATTCGAGCATGGCCATGCATTTTCGCCATTCTGACTCCTCGAGTGGCCCTGAGAATAAATATTATAACTCGATAGAAGTTTGGATATTTCCCGCAACTCGAATCCTGCAGATGTAAGCGCAGCATGAAATGACCCAGTGAAAATCTGCTTGGCCTCCTGTTACGGTCGACCGTGAGAAAGAAACCAAAGTCACCCAAAATCTGCCTTAATCTCAAGAGACAGTCGATAGTCAAAAGAATCGACTCTAGGAACACTATGGATGTCCTATCCACGACCAGGCACTTAATGTTCTGCAACATTTAGGACTCCATGTTGTCGTCACAAACATGTGCTGCGCGATTTCAGTAAACCCGCATCTGTGATCGATCAGTCAACAGTTTGACTTACGGCTTGTTGAACCCACCATCAATCGACATCACAAAATGATTGCCAGAGTTATCAGCTCGTGTAGGCGACCACGGACCAAAACAAAATATATAGCAATTCAGTTCACTTTGAGGTGTTCAACGTTGTCTGCACAACCCTCATGAAAAACAATATATATAAAACCAAACGATGATTTTATTAGAAGTTTTAGGAAAAACAAGTGTCAAATCCATACAAACAACTAATACAACTCAGGAACACGCTTAATTCCCATGGATTTAACGTGCCCTTCATGCTTATCTTTTCTCAACGGCTTAGTGAGAAGATCTGCTATGTTATCATCCGTAGCAATCTTGTCAATCACTATCTCCTTCTGCTCCACGTAATCCCGGTTCATGTGAGCCTTCCTTTGCACGTGCCGAGACTTGTTGCTGGACTTCGGCTCCTTTGCCTGGAAGATGGCACCACTATTGTCGCAATAGATGGTGATCGGGTCATTCGAACTAGGAACTACAGTTAGTCCTTGTAAGAACTGACGCATCCATATAGCTTCCTTCGCAGCCTCTGAAGCAGCATAGTACTCGGACTCAGTCGTTGAATCTGCTATAACAGTTTGTTTGGAGCTTTTCCGGTGACCGCAGCCGCCATTTAGAGTAAAACGAATCCAGATTGAGACTTGAGTCATCTCGATCTGTTTGGAAACTAGCGTCTGCGTAGCAGGTTCTTGCGCCAGCTCGATGTCTCCTCCATAAGTCAATACCCAATCTTTACTCCTCGTAGGTACTTAAGAATATTCTTTACGGCCATCCAAAGGTGCTTCACCTGGATTGCCTTGGTATCGACTTCGTCATACTCAATGCATATGCAACGCCTGGGCGTGTGCATATCATGGCATACATGATCGATCCTATTGCAAGCATATGGAATCAGACTCATGCGCTCGACCTCTTCCGATGTCTTTGGTGCTTGAGCTTTACTCAAGTGCACCCCGAGATCATTGGAAGGTTCCCTTCTTAGAGTTGGTCATCTTTGAACCTCTCAAGAATCTTATCTATATAAGACTCTGGTCGAGGGATAACATCCGTCGTGATCTATCTCTATAGATACGGAGCCCCAAAATACGTTGTGCCTCACCCGGATCTTTCATCCGAAATGGTTCTACAGAACCATACTTTTACCGGTTAAGAGAGGTATGTCATTCCCAATCAAGAGTATGTCATCGACGTCGGATTAGGAAGACAATCTTGCTCCCACTGACTTGATATATAGGCATGGTTCCTCGACTGATCGAGCGAATCCATTCTCCTTTATCACTTGGTCGAAGCGATGATTCCAACTCCGTGAAGCTTGCTTAAGTCCATATATGGAACGCTTAAGCTTGCAAACCTTCTTAGGATCTTTAGGATCGATGTAACCTTCGGGTTGTACCATGTACAACTCCTCCTCCAAATAACCGTTTAAGAAGGCGGGTTTTACATCCATTTGCCAAATTTCATAGTCATGAAATGCGGCGATCGCTAAGAGAATCCGAATGGAACGAAGCATGACTACGGGTGCAAAAATCTCATCAAAGTGCAACCCTTTCACTTGAGAGAAACCCTTTGCATCTAGTCGTGCCTTGTATATATCTGGTTGTCCTTCTACAGATCGCTTTATCTTGTAAAGCCACTTGCACTGAAGAGGCCTAGCCTTATCAGGTAAGTCAACCAGATCCCATACATCGTTCTCGTACATCGAGTCCATCTCGGATTGCATGGCTTCTTGCCATAGCTTTGAGTCGAACACGCCATGGCACCTTTATAGGTTACGGGTTCGTTACTCTCAAGGAGTAAACGTCGTCTCTCCCATTCTCCTCGACTATACCGATATATCGATCCGAGGA
The DNA here is from genome assembly GCA_023091065.1 of Dianthus caryophyllus. Lineage (NCBI taxonomy): Eukaryota > Viridiplantae > Streptophyta > Magnoliopsida > Caryophyllales > Caryophyllaceae > Dianthus > Dianthus caryophyllus. Next base: position 438,270 of record CM041529.1, read on the forward strand.
ATGGAGATTCTACCCGACCTTCGGGTTCCAAAGGGACATTAACCGCAGCAGACGTAGAAGGAACAAATTTCCTCCATTGGTTGCTCGGTTGTTGGTTCAGAATCTCCGACAGATCGAAGGTTCTATTACCTCTCTTGTCTTCGAGAAACTCTTTCTCTAAGAACTTCGCACTAGCCGCAACAAAAAGCAGCGTTGTTCGGTTGGCGAATAAGTAATGACCAAACATTCCTTTTGGATAACCAATAAAGTATGTCTTGACCGATCGCGGTCGAGCTTATCCTCGTGTCTCCACTTGACATAAGCCTCGCACCCCCAAACCCGAATAAAGGACAAGTTAGGGACCGTTCCTTCCATAACTCGTATGGAGTCTTGTCTACTGACTTTAGACGGACTTGATTAAGTATAAGAGCGGTGACAAAAGAGCATAGCCCCACAATGAGTCGTGTACTACCGCAGTGTGACTCATCATGGATCGAACCATATCAAGTAATGTTCGATTCTCGTTCGGACACACCATTCGGTTGTGGTGTTAGGGTGGAGTTAATCGTAATACTATCCCGCGGTCTTTCAGTGTCTTGATCAAACTCATTTGAAAGATATTCGCCACCACGATCCGAACGTAGTGCTTTTATCTTTCTATCCAGTTGGTTCTCAACCTTATTCTGGAATTCCTTGAACTTGTCAAAGGACTCACTTTTATGCTTCATTAAGTAGACATGACCATATCTACTCAAATCGTCCGTGAAAGTGATGAAATACCTATAGCCGTCTCTAGCGTTGATTGACATAGGTCCGCACACATCAGTATGTATGAGTCCTAATAGGTCAGCAGCGCGCATTCCAACACCTTTGAAGGAAATTCGAGACATTTTGCCTATAAGACATGATTCACACGTGCCAAAAGTTTCATAGTCAAATGGGGCGATAGTCCCATTATCAATGAGCTTTTTCACGCGTTTCTCATTTATGTGTCCCATTCGGCAATGCCATAAATACGTTTGATCTTTGTCACCAACCTTTGCTTTCTTGTTACTCACATGCATGATTTCTGTGGTTTGATCTAAAACATAAATTCCGTTCATGGAAACAAATTTTACCATAAATCATATCGCTCAATGAGAAAATACATTATTATTCTTAATTGAAAATGAAAATCCTTCTTTATCAAGAACGGATACAGAAATAATATTTTTAGATAAACTAGGTACATAGTAATGCTTATTCGTAAATAACTCAAATCCACTTGGGAGTTGGATTACATATGTCCCTCTTGAAACGGCGAACTCTTGCTCCATTCCCGACTGGCAGTCTACATCACCTCTTGCCAGAGTTCCGATGCTTCTTAGGCCTGCAAATGTTGCCTGAATGAGAACCACATCCAAGATCAAGTACCCAAGTTCAAACTTGCATGGTTAATCTCAATCATATGAATAAAAGAAGACATACCAACAGAGCGACGGCTTTCGATTTTATGTCCTCAAAGATACACGGACGATTACGCCTCCAATGCCCGGACTTGTGGCAATGGTGGCACTCCATGCTCGCTTTGCTTTTGCCTTGCCTTGTGAGCTACCGCTAGACTCACCAGGCCCACTCTTAGCAACCACTGGCTTCTTGAATTTTGGCTTACCTACAGTTAGGTTAGCCGGAGCCTTACCCCTACCCTTCTGCTTGTTGCCTATCATGAGAACATCTTGTTTCATGCTCCCACTCAACTTCAGATCACTCTCCGTCTGTATGAGGAGTGAGTGAAGCTCATGCAGACTTTTCTGCATGTCATTCATGTAATAGTTTGCCCTAAAGAGGGCATACCCATCATGAAGAGAGTTGAGCACTCGATCAATGACGATCTTCTCATCGATTTTGCAACCAAGCTCATCCAGTTTCTCAACATTCTCGATCATGTCGAGAAGGTGTGGACCAACCGGTTGGCCCTTCTGGAGTCTAGCCTCAAAGAAACGAGTAGTATACTCGTAACTCTTAATTCTCGGAGCTTTCGAGAATTCCTTAGTAAGGGTGGTGAAAATCTTGTTTGCACCTTGGGTAATGAAACGTCTTTGCAAATTGGGTTCCATTGCATAGATGAGTACGTTCTGTAACGCACCCGCTTCCATCATGAAATCGTTATAAGCAAAGGTTTCAGCTTCTTCTGCATCGGGAGCTGGTAGAGCCGGCGGTGGCTCAGTCAAGTATTTGAGCTTACCGTCAGCGATGGCAGCATTCCGTAATGCGGCCTCCCAATCAGAAAAGTTGGACCCATCATGCTTCAGTCGAGTAGACTGATTCATGCTGCCCATGAAAATTCTAAGCCATGATTCGCGCATTAGTGTGGCACTTGGCATTGGTTTATCAGTACGGACAGCCATTTGTTATAGTAGTTATATCTGTATATAACGTATTCGAAACTGTGAAAAAGAAGAAGAAGAAGAGAAAAGATAAGAAATCATGGTTTTAAAAATTTAAGCCATAAAGCAATAACGATTTAATGCAATGACTCGTGCACTTATATAATCGACCTCCCTCGAGAATTACATAAGCGATCCCAAGACTCAATTTCTTTAAATTGATAAGCCAACCTCTTGGCTAATTCTACTGTTAGAATTCTTGGTCGATAGATTTCAGCAAATCCTATCTATTAGTCCACCATACCTTCGAGATATTACTCGAACTATAGTGTTGAGGTAAAATAGGTCAACGCATACTACTTACCCAACGTAGAAGGGGTCATATTATGCCTACCGACGAAGAAGGGATTCATAGTGGTTCGACTTATAAAGACTAACTCTCAATTTCAGTTTTAGAGGAAGATCCCATCAACTCATTTTAATTCATTTTAAGTGAACTAATATCTAGCATTATCGTGAATGATTAAATTTGAGGTGATAGCTCTAAACAAATGACATCCGTATGTCAATAATCTAGGATGCAACTATATGATCCATTTTCATGCATATTAGGTGGTTTGGTTTGGTTTAGTTTAGGCGGAATATGATGCTACTAACTAACGTGAATGCAATGAAAAACGGTAAAGAAAAACGCAAAAAAAAAAAAAAAAAAAAAAAAAAAGAAAACACCTAGTGTGGCCTAACCCTATAAAAATAAAGACAAATACAAATTGGAATCCATCCATGGACCCTAAGCAAGTCTTCATTCTTCATCTTGGGCTTTAAGTGGGAGTCGATCTTGAATCTTCATCTTGAATCTTCTTAAAAATACATTTTTAAATTACAAAATAAACCTATTTACATTTTAATTCAAAATATGCCAAAATTAAGAATTACAAGACTGGAGATTCGAGATCTCAAAATACAACCAAAATTATGTTTCCTTCATTACGAAAACACAACCTTCTAAGGCCACACTAGTAAATTACAACCGTTTGTACAAAAATTAATGCGTAAAATAAACCATTCATTCAAACATTCATTCACAAACATATATAAATAGCATCAACTAAACATAATAAAATCAATGCAAAACAAATTGATTAAATCCAAACCACCCTTTTAAATGATTATCATTATACAACAATTCCTTAATTGTTCATAATATCTTATAATCAAAACAATAATCTAAAAGAAATAATTTATATTATCATTATAACATAAATTAGATCATAATAATATTTTAAACTTCTTTAAAATATTAGGTATCATATTTATTATGAACTGCTTCACAATAACACAAAATATATTATCTTTATAATATAACAAAATATGAAAAACATTAATTTCCAAAAAACAATAATATATTCGGCCAAATAAAAAAAATCCGAAAATAAATATTTTTTTTTTCTTTTAATTTGAAACACACGGCCAACTAAATAAATAAATAAATAATTACCAAAAATTAAGATTTTAATTCGGCCAACATAAGAAATAATGAATTAAACTGTTTTAATTCGATTATGCTAATAATTAGATCGATATTAACTCAATTTTAATCCGTATTAAACATTGACTTAAGAGATTCAATTTAACTTTTTAAATTAAACAACTTAAAACTGATAGATCTAATGATTAACAACATATATGTTCATTAACATACAAAATTTTGACCCTTTTATGTTTTAATTCAATCGGTATTAAATCAAAACTTATACAAATTCATATGTAATCGTTTTAACATCTTAAAACATCGATAATTATGAATCAAATAGACCAAAATAAGCAAAAACATAACAAAAACATACGGCCTAGTCATGTAAAACAATTCGGCCATATGAAAATTTTAATTAAAAATTATACAAAATCGATTTTTATGAAAACCTTATAAAAATTTCATGTGCCCTAAGGCTCTGATACCACTTGTAGGTTTATATCCGTATATAGACCTTAAAATCCACAGGATTATAATGAAAAACTTTATAAGATTAATGGTCATAAATCAAAATTGCATAACATAATAAAGAGATTAAGAATCAACCTTTAATCCTTGCAAAATAGGCCTAAGAACAATACCAAAATTATGGTATCTCCTAATAATCTCACCCAAGATGTGTTCTTGATATGCCCTTGAATTTGCTAGAAAATTAGAGAGAAAACAGTTTTTCTTTTCTTAAGATTTGTGTTGTAGAGTTGTGAATGAATTAAGGAGAGAATTAGAGTAGAAATAGGAAAGCCAATATCCTCTCCCATCAACCGTAATGGCCGGCCAAATAAGTAGTATTTGGGGAGATATTATTCTCCTCAAATACAACAACTTATTGATCAAGAAAACGTATCTAGACTAGGATGTATCTGGACACCTTTCTTATGATCATTTTAGCTTATAATATAATGCAATATATTACTAGTGTCATCTGTATGATGATTATAATATATTATAAATATCCTTATATTTATAATTTACTAATTAATTATAACGGTTTATATTTAATTAGCTTGCATTATACACAATAATTAAATATAACATTTTATATTCAATTCACGAATTACATTTAACTCGTCTCAGCTAATATTATTTAATCAGTATTAAATAGCCGGTTCACTATTATACTGACTAACATTTTAGTCAGTAACATCATCACATTTGACTAACCTTTTAGTCAACAACACTGACTAACCGTTTAGTCATAAAGTAAGGCATCGATATGATCATTTTCTCAAATGATCACATCTCTCAAACACATCCTTTAGGTGTGACTCATAGGGACCAGTTGATCACCGCCATCTGTATGACAATAACGTCAAACTTATCTAGCAAGCCAACCGTTATCGATAAACGTTAATCAACTGATTAAATACGAAATGTACCCTGTGTACCTTTAGAGATTTATTTATGTTATTGCACTCACTGTGGAGGACACTAACCCCAACACCCTTAACAAGCATTCCTTGAGCGAGAAGCGAAGCATGAGATTGTCTTAAACATGAGATTATCTTATATTAAGAAGGACTCTTGATTAAGCATTCGCCTAGTGTCCAGGTATTAGTGAATGAAATATCTAATATAATGATATGCGTTAAACAGCTGTTTAAAGCATAATACCAGTTCTAAGACTTCTAATACTAATACCAGTGGATTCAATTCTTGTTAGAGCAAGATCTACAACTGCATTATCTTTAACAAGATAGATGAGACCTACCTCTTACTCTGACTCTGACTTTTCTTTCTTTTTTTCCTTTTTGAACGACTTTTTAGGCTGCTAAGCTCCTTTTAAGCACTTTTTAAAGTACTTTACCGCTGGGAAAGCCTCAACTGAGATTTAAAGTACTTTACCACTGGGAAAGCCTCAACTGAGAATCGAACTGTTAAGCTATATGGTAGTCGAAGAAAGCTTAATGCCCGTGTATAACCCAGTTTCCTTTTACCCATTTTACTCACATTTCTTATACAAAACCACTTTACACCGACATACATTGCCTTATTGGTTTATAGGCAAACTTATTCCCTTATTGGTTTGTTAAAATGTCGTACGTCAAAGACTCGATTATCCTAGACTGACGGAGATTGACTCGATGCTTAAAAACTCGACCCGTATTTTAAAAGACTCGAATTACTTGAGGAGATCCGCCAGATCGTCGATGGTACTTGAGTGGACACCTTGTCGGTTGCTTCGTGATGTACATGTCGCGGGTACACGTCGATACCCTTGGTGTCGAGACTCGATTAACGCATACTTTGATTCGATTTCGTCTTTGAAAAGGTTTTGCTTTGATGAAAGTGAGGGGGAATTTCGAGTTGAAATGTGTTGCCATATTTCGACTCTGTGCAAGAGCGATTCGAGGTAGTGATGAGCTACTAGAATCGAGGGTGCCTCGAAAATGCGATGGAAATGGTAGTGCCCGTTTTCATGCATTTACTTAAGGAAGAGTTAAACCGAAGCGGCTAGAGCCACTTGGTCCGACATCAAAAGTCCTCGGGATTGAGCTTGCACATTCTCGGGTTTTGTGCTTTTGCGAAAAAAGGAAAGCCTGATCCTAGAAGGTTCTGGGTTAGTGAAAACTTTCGAAAAATGCTTATTTTGAAAGAGGTATAAAAAGGAAAAGGCCTTGAGCCGTTCGATTTGTTTTTGTGAATTCCTCGAGAATGGGCTGACATCCTCGGGTTTGAAAAGAGTTTTGCAATAAAAGGGTTGTGATGACCCGAGTCGTGCGGCCGATTTTGAGCTAGAAATGTTTTAAAACGTTTCATGCTCGACGATGTTTGGTGAATAGAAAGCTAGAAGTTTATGTTAACGGTGTGTCGCTAAGATCCTATTGGTGGATGCTCGAAATGGCGTTTAAGCTATTTGAGTCGAAGGTGTCAAAATGCGATGAGGACGAGCTTGCTCGTCCACATGGATTTTGTCAAGGGAGAAATGGATCGAGGTGGTTTGAGCCATTCGATCCGATGTTAGAATCCACAAGATTGGGCTTGGCCATTCTTGGGTTTGGCGGGGGATGCTACTTACTGGGCTGGTTTGACAATGAGTCGTTTGAAAAGATCTTGTTTAGAAAGGTTTGAAAAGGCCAAGGGTCGTGAGTTTGCTTTGAAAAACTCACCAAGAATATTGATTCGTTTATCAGTTAAGTTACTCTCTAGTCGGGGAAACCACTCTTGATTCTGATCACTTGTGAACTACGACCTTGAAAGTACGGACTTTGCAATTTGGTTTACATTGAGTGGGAGAAATTTATTATGGATATGAGAATCGGTTATCGCACCTACACTTGTACGGACAAGTGGAAGATTGTTGGAGTTAGTGTCCTTCACAGTTAGTGCAATAACATAAATAAACCTCTCAAGGTACACAGGGTACATTTTGTATGCAATCAGTTGATTAACGTTTATCAATAACGGTTGGCTTGCTAGATAAGTTTGACGTTATTGTCATACAGATGGCGGTGATCAACTGGTCCCTAAAAAGTCACACCTAAAGGATGTGTTTAAGAAATGTGATTATTTGAGAAATTAATCATATTAATGCCTTACTAAAAGACTAAAAGGTTAGTCAGTGTTTTTGACTAAAATGTTAGTCAAGTGTGTGATAAATGATACGGCCATTTAATAAGGATTAAATGATATTAGCTAAGACGAATTAAATGTAATTCGTAAATTGAATATAAAATGTTATATTTAATTATTGAATATAATATAGGCTAATTAATCATAAACTGTTATAATTAATTAGAAAATTATAAATATAAGGATATTAATAATTTAATGATATATTATAGTGGATCATATTTATGACACTAGTAATATTATATTATATTATAAAGCTAAAGGAAACCTCTAGGAAAGAGCCTTATTGCTCTTTGACTCCTTGGTCAACAAGGAATTGGTTTTTGGAAAGTGATTTTTGGAAAGCAAAAATTACTCCCCATAATTGATGGGTTGGCCGAAATTTCTAGGGTATTTAAGGGGAGTTTTGGCTCATCTTTATTCACTAATTCATTGATCATAATTCACACACAAAATTTAGAAAATCAGTTTTTTCTCTCTAAAGTTTTCTAGCAAGAACTAAGGCATATCTTAAGCAATCTTGGGTGCAACTTTTAGGAGATATCAAGCTTCTTGATATTCAATCTTAGGCCATTAAGCAAGGACTAAAGGTTGTTTTCTTAATCTTATGTTTATTTATGCAATTTCTTTTATGACTATTAATCATATAGAATAAGTTTCATTATAATCCTGTGATTTTAAAGGGCATGTATACAGATATATTCCCACATGTTCTAATTCTTGGGTTGTGCTTCGTGAAAAAGCACGTGATAAATGGGTTAGGACAACCATGGGTTATTTAATCCATTTATGTTTTCGAAGGCTTAGGGAATGTGAGGTTTGCATTGAAAGAATCACCAAGAATGCGTTCTCATTCTTGGGTTATGCTTTGTGAAAAAGCATGCGATAAATGGGTTAGGATAACCGATAACCGTAGGTTATTTAATCCATTTATTTTTTCAAAGGCTTAGGGAAAGTGGGTTGTGTGACCTAAGGAATAAAGTCCACGAGCTAGGGTTTTGAAGCTTGCTCGGGTTTTTACTTTTTTTGCAAAATGAAGTTTTGAAAGATGTTTATTTCAAAATTTTGTGAGAGAAAATCCACGAGCTCGGGTTGTAAACCTTGACTCGGGTTTTGATAGTTGTGTAAAAGGAAAATTTGAAAAATGTTCATTTCAAAAGTTCGCGAGAGTTTTGTTTGTAAAAATGTTAGATGTTAGTTGTAGAAAGTTAGTTGTAAAATGTTAGTTGTAAGATGTTAGTTGTAAAATGTTAGATGTTAGCTGTAAAATGTTAGATGTTAGTTGTAAAAAGTTAGATGTTAGTTGTTAGGTTCATTTATACCTTGAAAATTTTGAGTGAGTTTTCGAAGATATGCAATGCAAATGAATTTTGAAAAAGACTATATTGTATAGCCTCGCACTCGTACGTATGACTCTTGGTCTTTTGGTCAAGTCTTGTACGCCTCCAACTGATTTGAGCACGCTTTGGCAGGTGCTTTTAGCCCATCGCCCACACAGTATTACGTGTAGGATACGAAGGAAGCCCTGGGGCGGTCAAATCAGTTTGCTACGGCAAGCCGTGGAGGGGTGAGAGGAAGGTTAGTCCAGTACGTGCCTCGTCGAATGGACGATGCCTGCGTTTGGAACCACCTCTCGGGGTGTTGGTGTGTGAATCCGACTAGATTCGACTCTAACGGATATGCTTAGCTCATGTATGTTGATTGTTCTCAAGTCGTTCAAGTCTCATTTTTATTTTTAAAAAGAAAAAGCTAGTTTTAGTTATTTAAAAATAAAACCTATCTCCAGCGGAGTCGCCAACTGTAGGTACCGGGATTAGACCTGGAACCACTCGACGTCTTGCTAAGGGCGTAAAGTTAAAAAGATTAAATACAAAAACCTTTAAAAACTGTTTTGGAGCCGCCACTAAATTATGAGGGAAATTTAGAACTCGCCTCCGTGTCCTCATGCTCAAAGACACGTCTTAGAGTTCAAGGCACGTCGACACCCATCCATCTAAGGCTATTGTGAAACCAGATTCGGATTCGGGTGAGGGTACTTTTCTAAAGCATAAATCAAAATAATGTTTTTATGAAAGATCTTTTGGAAAAGCCTATCAAAAGATAGCCTCTACTAGACTTGAGAACAATGCAAAGAATGATACATGAGCCTAAGTAATTCGCTACGTACAAGTGCGATATGAATGTAAAAAGAATGCAAAAGAGATTGTTTAAAACCCTCAGTTAAGCATGCTTAACTTGTTAACGAAAACAGTTCAGTTTAATGATGAATTCATTTTAAGTGATTAGATGCAATAAGAGGATTTGCTAAAATGCATGCAATAAAATAAAGTTTAATTGTCCATTGGTTTATTTTAGAGAGGTCAGTTGTTTAGGCGACTTTGGAAAGGTCTTACGAATAGGGTGTGTATTCGAGGTGCATGGTCGCCTTATGAAAAGCAGACTTGCGTCCCTTGCTAGTCAAAGAAGTAAAGAAAACCTTAATCCTTGTTAGGATTAAGTATTACCTGTCTCAAGTCAGGAAACCGGCAGCGCTTCGCTTCAAAGGGAAGAATTCAACACTAGGAAAATGAAGAATTCAAAGGGTGTTTATGCGTGAGGCTTTGAGAGGTTTGAGTTGTGAATTGAAGGTGTTTTCCGGTGTCAAATTGTGTGTTCAAACGAATGAATGGAGGGTTGTATTTATAGTGTAGAGCTCGTCAAGAATTAGGAAAGCCAAGGGATAAAACCGGACTTAGGAATCGCAAGGCCCCTTGCGAATGCTTGGGGCAATCGCAAGGACCCTTCATGTTTGCCTCTAATCGCATGAGCCTCTTGCGATTGGTAGGGCGGGCATTATCCTTTTCTTCCGTATATTTCCAAATTATATTTTAGGATATACGGTATAATCTTGCTTGAGCTCTAAGTTATGTCGTTGTGGCTGTGTTTTAGGGTTTGATTAGGTTATCCTGGTCCTTGGGAAGCGGGCCAGGCATGGGTTTGGGCTCGGTTCTGGGCCCGAGCCCTGAAAATGTAAAAAGGGTGTATTTTGTAGCATTTCGTGAAATAGGACATTCCGTGAGACTATCATAGGTGTCTGCCAGTCCTAAAATGCGGTTTTAGAGACTGGGCCTAAACTGAGGGATTTAGGAGAATTGAATTGAAAGGGGTGTGCGCATGCCGATTAGGACCTGAACCTGAGACAAGCTAGACTCTAGACCTAAGGACACTAAGAGTGATGACCCATAAAGAAACCTCATTTGCATTTTAAATCATTTAACTCGAATTCGTCATTGTCAGAACCATTTAAGTTAACATAAAAGCATGCAATAAAAGTCCATTGTTACATCACTGAGTTTTTGGCGGGAGGTATAGATTTGGGTATCTACAAGTGAAAATTCACGAAACTTGTTAAACAAGTTACGTCTAAAAATTCAAAGATACTTCAAATTTCAAAATTTGAAATATTGTAAATAATTGAAAATTTACCTAAGTATAGAAAATTGAAAATGAATAACTTAAATAACTAAAGTGTTTCGAAAAACACTTAAATAAAATTTGACATATTAATAAACATATCATGTAACACCCCGGCCCCAACTAAAGGCCGAAATGTCATTCACGGTAGCTCGCCAGTCACAGACATCGCCCACGCATCAACACGGCCCTTTCCAAACAAGACTTTGTCCTCACTCGTGCGCATCCTGAGAACTTCCCAGGAGGTCACCCATCCTAAAACTACTCTCCAGCGAGCACACTTAACTGAAGAGTTCTTAAGATGAGCAACCAGAAAAGAAGATGCATCTTGTTGACATGAGTAGCACTTACAATCCTTTTAAGCACTAGGTCACTTGAGCCCATCACATGGACCACTTCAACTGAACCCTACCAATAACCTCGGACAACACCGGGTGTTACACACCCCCACTTGAAGAACGCAACGTCCTCGTTGCGCCTGGTAGCTACTTACAATATAGCATTCCAGAATCCTCCCCAGCTAGGTGCGTACCTGGCCAACAAGACACAGGATTCGACCACACGGTCGCCGGGTTGCTCTGATACCATTTGTAACACCCCGGCCCCAACTAAAGGCCGAAATGTCATTCACGGTAGCTCGCCAGGCTGCGTACATCGCCCACAGACCAACTCGGGCCCTTTCCAGCGCACTTTGTCCTCACTCGTGTGCATCCTGAGAACTTCCCAGGAGGTCACCCATCCTAAAACTACTATCCAGCGAGCACGCTTAATTAACTGAAGAGTTCTTAAGATGAGCAACCAGAAAAGAAGATGCATCTTGTTGATATGAGTAGCACTTACAATCCTTTTAAGCACTAGGTCACTTGAGCTCATCACATGGACCACTTCAACGGGGAACCCGGCCCGAATAACCTCGGACAACACCTGGTGTTACATATCAACTTAGAGACTTAAAAGCGTTAATAATCAACAACACTTCAAATAAAAACGAATATGTTATGTGATCATATGAAACCAAATATACATTTAAATGTTTGACGATGAGACTAGGAGAGTCTAGTAACATGTGATATAAAATATCAAATAAAATAATAAATCTCAAGTAAGTTAAAAAACAGGTCAAAAGCTTGGGCCTCTGTTATGAAAACGTCAATCGTGAGTGAAGTGGGGTTAAGATAGTCTTGTACGGATACTGCCATCTCGACCTTATTGCGATTGCCATCTCGAATAGTGTGGTTTCAAGCCGGCAGCTTTATTGCTTAGTCATCCTGCCCATGCCTTTGCGCCTTACTGCCTAAGCCGTACAAGATAATGAATACGCCAGCTCTTTTGGGTCAGTCTCTAGGAAGTAGTCGCTTTATTAAGAGTTAAGGTGCTCTATAAATAGCATAGCCCATTCTTAAAGTGAATATTAGAATATGCATATTAGACTAGGGTTGATCCCCCTATTTCGCTAGAGGTATCAGGGCCACCGCGACCTTATTGCGATTGTCATCTCGCGGTTCTGTCTCCTTGCCGCGTTTTGTTCTTAGTGGGCGCGACGCTAGCTAGCATTCACTCTTGCCACATGTAAAGATCACTTGACGGGATTGTAACAGAAGTTCGAATCATTTCGAACACTAGAAGATGAGATGCAAGTAATATAGTATTCAGCGTGGTTTACGAGTCGAGTAAGTCGGTGCACTACGGTAGTGAGATGCAAACGACTAGAGTACAAAGGCCTACTCAGTGGTCAGGCTCGTAAGCAGTATGTGTTGTTTAAATTATGTGGAAGTGAGTCGGAACATCTTTAAAAATTAAAGACCACAAATTTCTGAAGTGAATTGAGTCAGCATGATGTGAATGATATAGTATGTCTAATAGTTTTGCGATCTGATATCGCCTCGTAATTCTTTTGAATGCTTACGATATTGTTGTTATGAATTTACTTGTTAATTGCATTATAATTGTATATTATGTTTTAATTGTTTTATAAATGTATGTCATGCTTATATGATTTATCGCTTTAAATCGCATGCTTATTATAACTTGAATTATAACTTGAGAAATGTTATTAGTTGCTACATGCAACATTCATATATGTTATAAGATGTATTGTTTATTATGCACCTCTGATATGAGCCTAATGATGGCCAAGGAGCAATCACAGTTATGTGCGGGATTGTAGACGCTAATACGGGTTCACTGTAAGTACCCCGAGATCATTACCGAGCAGCATGGGGGGAATGTATATTTTAATTTCGACTTGTTGAGAAAATGTAATATGACTTTGTTCTTAGGTGTTGTTTGATTACCCCATAATAATGGGAGAATTTAATTTTCCCATGAATTTGGAAAATAATGTTTGTTTACTCTCACAAAATGGTGGGAATTTAACTTTCCCATGATCTCTAAATTCCTCCAAAATGGAGGAATTTAATTACCTAGGTCCCCCTAGGTAATTGTAGTTTCCCACATGAAATACTTTCCTGTATACCAACCAAACGTCTTTTGAGTAAATCATGTGAATTTTTTAATTCCCGTGTTATTATAATTCATGGGAATTTAATTCCTATACGCAACCAAACAACACCTTAGAATCTCGCATTAATGACCATGTTTATCTATAACTCTGATTATATATTTTGAGTTGTAATACGATAACATCCGGTTTTGTAATATAAAGTACTTAATTAATATTTCCGCCTTGTTTAATTAAATCACGAAAAGCCGGGTTGTTACACTTTCCCTGTCGCCACTCACCTTGGCGTCTTGCCATTCGTTTCCCCACCACTACAACCACTATATGCCTATCCTATTTACCACTCTGTTAGGAACCAACTCAACCAAAAGCTTAAGCTGATGGTTGGAGGCCCAAGATCCATTATATACTATAACACGCCTCCTCATGCAAATGTCCTTCGGGCTTGAAGCGTGAACGCAACTACAGGCCCGCCTACTTGGTGCGAAATATACCACTTTGAAAGTGAGGGCTATGAGATTCGAACCCGTGACCTTTAGTCATAAGACTTTGATACATGTTAGCAACCAACTCAACTAAAAGCTTAAGTTGATGGTTGGAAGCCCATGATCGATTATATACTCTAACACACTCAAAACATTAATTTTTTATTCTTTGTTGAAAATTACTTGTATACTTCGATTTTTTATTTAATGCTTTGAAAGATTTGCTAAAGTTTGATGGTTGAATGGTAGATGAAGAAAAGTTTATGGTAAAAAAAAGAAGTTATAATCGAATAAAGTTGGAGTACAATTGAGTAATAACGTATAAAGTTTACTTTGTTCTAATAATTTTTTTTTCCTATTTTACCCCTCCAATTATACACAAATTCTCACATAAGACAAGTTGGGTTTGACCTGTATTTTGCCCATTTTCTTTTCTTTTTTTTTTTCGAAATTATTTTTAAGGGTCATTTTTTTTTTTTTTTTTTGAATTTTTGTCAAATAAAGAGGAGAAAATACACAGAAATTGGGTATAATAAAATAGTAACAAATTGAATACAGATGGTAACATATTATTACAATTAATCCTATATTACATTACATTATTGACATATTCACTAAAATTTCAAACTAAAACTATAATCTCCATTTGAATAGTGTAATAATCAACTCATAATAATATATCACTTTCTATTTCTCTATAATGCATTCTGCTATAAAACTTCACATGGTATCAGAGCCGAGTGGCTTTTGAAGATCAACCTTACGTGATTTCACTGCCTATCGGTGGACAAAGATTCACATCGTCCACCGGCGAAATTTACGTATATAATTTCAAACATTACAAGTTTTAATTGAAGTCCAATTTTCAAAGTAATTCCATTTTTTATCATAGAGGGTTATGTGTATGGCTTTGTGCTGTAGAGGCATGTATGCCGTGGACTGCATTACAAGGTTTCTAAATAAGCCTTGTTAAATCAATTTCATTTTCTTGCCTTAAAACAATCTCAATAAATCACGTTCATAGAAAAACGAAAATACGTTGCGAAACAAAGTTGACCGGTGAGTCTAAAATGCATCCAAAAATTAAAAGTTGTCAGATAATTTTCCGTTTTGTTGAATTTTATCAAAATTCGATTAGTGTTTCTGAATTGAAATTTATCAGGTTCGATTAGTATTCCTGAATTGAAGTTTGTCCGATTTGAAAAGAAGGCATTCTCATTCAAACCGAGAGTTTGCCGAATTCAAGAAGAGTAGTGTTTTCGTCAACGAAGAAATTATCGTTTTTTTTTTTTTTTTTTTTTTTTTTTTTTTTCACTTATTCTCCAATTGTAACATCCGTATCACTACCGTTATGATTGCAGGAGGGTATTGAAGATTATATCCATCATAATTAACGTGATTAAGTTTAGTATTTATGTTGTGACTTTTGAGTATCTTGTACTCATATATATAATTTTCATTTGGACACTGTAATGATCAACTCATAATAATATATCATCTTCTATATCTCTAAATGCATGCTTCCATAAAACTTAACAATACCGCTTTTAAACTTTTCGTAAATAATTTTCAGACGTAATCAAGCTTACAAGTGAAGTGAAATTGCCTCGTAAATTCAATAATTACTTCTTAATAATAATTGTACTACGGAGTAGTTATATATACTCATTCTTGTGTAAGTCAGGTCTTACAATAAATTATTATAAGTTCGCCTCATTTGTACTTGATTATATAACTTTTGTACTATTTAAGTGATAATTATGATTAATTGTTACTAAATTCTTTGAGTGCCCCTATTAGTGACTTTAGTAGATTTGTTTTATGTTTTTGTACCCCTTTAACTGCAATTTGTATTTTGGTCTCACATTAACTTAATGTGAGTTCAGCTCACAGGAGAATTACTGGTAATTATAAAACAATTTATCACTACACACACCAAAAAAAATTACTCCGTATAATCTACTCCTATTTGTTCAGTTAAAATGTTGACAAAACGGATATAACCGATTTGAATCGGTTTTAAATTATTATTTTATTTGGAAAATTAAAGGAACTAAATTTATTGGGTGAATAGTTAGTTAGGAATATAAGATAAGATAGTGAGTTATGGTTGGGCAATAGGCGGAACGTGTTCAACTAGATAATGAGTCACGCAATTGCACCCACGTACACCAATTGTGAATTGTATTATCCAAATTAATTTCAGTGTCTCCTACTTGCCTACTTGATTAATTCTTCACGGTCCGCTACTCCAGTGTGGCAGTGTCCGTGAACAGTTCCCTTAACTGGCCCATTTTCTGTTATATTTTTGCCTTTCTATTAAATTGCATCCACTTCAAACTTGAGTTTATTTTATTATTTTTTCAGTTTTACTAAATTATTTACACATTAATTTCTTTTATAAGGGAATTTGAAATAAGTATAAACAAATAACTGAAACAGATAAAGTATTTTAAAAGTTCAGTCGTTAAATAAAATTATGATGACGTGTAAATTGAAGCGCGAATCGTTTTATCCAGGGCCATTCATTTAATTTCGGAACTCCTATTCCAATCTTTAAAATGAGGTTTCTAATTGTTTGAGTATAATGCATACTCCCTCACATTCAATAGGATTGCTACATATCAAAATGGAACAAATATTAACAAAAATGGTTTATGTGTATGAAGAGAGAGAAAAAATAAATTAATATAATATGTTATGTGAGAGACATTTTAGGAAATGTTGCAATTCTACTGAATGAATCGATTTTGACAAATGTTGTAATTCCAATGAATGAGAGAGAGTAATTGATAATATAAGTCTTGAAATGAATTATTCCGTATTAATTTGCTAATAAATACCAATGAATTTTAATTTTGTAGAAACTATTTAATTTAATATTATTTCCTCCAAAAAAACAAATACAGTTTGATATAAAAAGTACACGTTACGTATTTAGTATGACTCATAAATGAAAAATACGAAAAGATATAACGTAGAAATGTCATTGGGACGGGGCGGAGGAAGCATCTCCACCACCGCATCCACCCAAAAAAACTCACCTCCACCTCCGCTCCATTACCATGGCGGGTGACCACCCGTCCACCACCAGCCACCTGACGGGGAATTTTTTAGACCCACCACCCGCCCCATCCCCGCCCCAGACCCACGCACCCCATAGAATCTCATTATTGCAACGTAAATTTCAATAATTTTTTACCGAAAATTTTCTAATAACGACATAGGCACATATAAAACACATTTCAAATAACCAATCAAAGTATTGTGAGTACCAAATTAACATACATATGACACACATTTAAAGTTTATGAATTAAAGAAATATGGAGTATTAATTGTATTCATATTTCAAAATCTTAAAGTTAAAAAAAATTAAAGAAAAGTTTTAAAGTGTTAAATTTTTCTCTAATTTATATTTATGAGAATATTCAATAAAGCGGGGTATAGATGGGAAGGGTAAAGGCGGGACGGGTATAGGCGGGGCGGGGGCGGCGCGGGACAAGAGCAGGTACAAGGGCGGGGCGGTGTTTGGATGAAATCCACCACCACTCTACGACCCGCGGCGGAAATCACTTTTAGGATCTACCTCCGCTCCACAACCCACTAAAGTGTCTCCTACCTCCACCCTAACTGGGGTGGATGCGGGGCGGTATCCGTGTTGACCCGCCTCACTTACATCCTATCGTATAAGTGGTCAAATTAAAAATAATATTAGGAGGTTAAAATTGATGCTGACAATATTCACACTTAGGTAGATTGTTTGACAATGTAATTTCCCTCTCACTTTGCAACTTATTCCGTATTAATTTTCTGATAAACACATGAGATGAATTTTAAAATTTTAAAAACAAATAAATTTAATGTGATTTCCTCCAAAAAAATAGAAATACATTTTGGTATAAAAAAAACATACGTTACGTATTTAATATGACTCATAAACGAAAAATATGAAAAGATATAAGTGGTCAAATTAAAAACAATATTAGGAGGTTAAAATTGATGCTGATAAATTCAAACTTAGGTAGATTGTTTGACAATGTACTCTATCTTCTGTAGGAGTAGAAACTTGTGAATTCCAACACCGAATATTATAAAGGAATGAGAGAATTAATTGCCCAGGAAATATATTTGATTATATTACACTCTCAATATTAAACATTGAGTTTTTACAAATTATTTATACATAACAAGGAATACTAATAACCTTGTAAGTTTTGCTAAATAATCTCTGGTTATAATTTATTCTAAATCCATAACCATTCTACTCCCTCCGTTCCATTATTAATTTGTTTACAGTTTGACTTTTTTGTGAGGCAAATTTGAGAGAAGTGTAAACAAATGATTAGAACAGAGAAAGT
The DNA here is from genome assembly GCA_023091065.1 of Dianthus caryophyllus. Lineage (NCBI taxonomy): Eukaryota > Viridiplantae > Streptophyta > Magnoliopsida > Caryophyllales > Caryophyllaceae > Dianthus > Dianthus caryophyllus. The sequence goes on from CM041529.1 coordinate 456,478, forward strand.
ATATTTTATTTACTAAATATAACTTTTTAAGTTTGATTTTCATCACTCTCACTTCCGCTTTGCAACTTAAGTTGCACGATTGTTACATTTGAATATCAACTAATCATTTTTCAGGCTTCAAAATTGAGTTCATTTATTTTGTTCGGTCCTACTATGAGTAGCAAATGGACCATCCTTCGGGCCTGCCTTGATGGTGTCCAAGAAGTCATATAAATATGTAATCAAGGATTTAAAGACGCTACAAGTAACCGATACGACATTTTTTTTGCCACAGTTAATGTGTCATATTTTCAAACTTGTACTCCCTCCGTGTCGGTGATTTGTTTACATTTACTTTTTACACAATTATCGATGTAAAGAGAGAGATAATGAAATAGTTGAATAAATAACATAAAAATATAGAGGAAAATATAAAGGCGGGGACCCCCCTTTCCCTCAGAACAGGAGCGAAACCCATTAACACTTATATTCATTAGATGGTTTAATTGAGCTTATTTATTAAAAGGACCCACATTCACTTGGGTCAATTTCGTACAAATTTAGAAGTGTAAACAAATGACTTGTAACCCCCTAAATGGAAAATGTAAACAAATGACCGGATACAGAGGGAGTACAAGGTAAACAAGTTTACAATCTTCTATTTAGATATAGTCAATATGTATCTAAATTACGATCTAGGCACATGTTAGCATGTATTCAAATTACGATCTAGGAACATATTTTGTGAACCATCCACGATCTTTGCAGACGTGCTTTGTGGCTCCCGAGTCAATCCACCACGCAATGGCATCATCCTACATATAAAAATGCTTCAAGTATATATGGAATATAATTACCATCAGAAAAGACATCACAAACAAGATTTGTACTTTGCTTTTGGGAAGGACCTTGGTCCTTAGACCCCTGATCCTTCTACCCTTTTTCATTATTAACCTTTACTGCTCCTCCTTTTTTCCCATAACGGCAGTCACGTTTGAAGTGACTACTTTTACCACATATCCAACATCCCTTATTCGACTTTTTGTTCGAATTGTTAGATATGCCATTGTTGGGATTAGGGCGTTTAGTAACTCTCTTCTCGGAATTAGAACTTTTACCATGTTCCATCATATTAAAAGACGTCTTCCTCGCATTATTAACTCTCCAAGATTCCAGCGCCCTTAACTATTCCTCAATGCACAGACTTTTACCGAGATCGACAAAAGTCATCTCCTCTTTCTTGTGCTTTAATGTATGCTTTAAGTCCTTCCACTTCGGTGGAAGTTTATCAATGATACTTGACACAGAAATATACTCTGACATCTCAGTATTATGTTGAGCGAATTGCCCCAAAATACGTAAAAGTTCATTGTATTGTGCCATAACAGGTCTATTGTCAATCATCTAATAATTCATGAAATTACCGACCAGAAACTTTTTACTCGATGCATCTTCATCAATATATTTACACTCTAACATATCCCATAGTTCTTTTGCACTACCAACATTCTGATAAATATCAAACAGGGAGTCAGACATACCATTCAAGATGTGGTCTCTGCATATATAATCGTAATTACCCCACTTGTTCCGTTTTCTTAAATCCTCCATCTTACTGTCATCATCCGCTTCTGGCGCAGGAGTGCTCAGAACGTACACCACTTTCAGAGTCGTAAGAACAAAATGCATCTTTTTCTGCCATCTCCTAAAATCTACACCTTCGAATTTCTCTAACTTGCTAATCTTCCTTGTCATCTCTTTCACTGTCGACATCTTCCAGTATATTGAAATGATTTTTCTGTAAGATTTTTAATTTATTAACGCACTACTGAACAGAATTTACACGACAAATACTAGCACCGAATCGCTTGATTACGCTTTCCTTACAGAACAATTCGACCCTTAATCTTATGCTCGGGTTGCATCGAATTTTCTGTCGAGATAAGACGGTGCCCTCTGAATTTGGAATACACTAAATGAACCGACAATTTTACACTTAAATCACCAACATTTATTTGCATGATTATTCTTTCAATGATTTATTATGCGTGAAGGGAATATTTCCACAAATAATCTCTTATTTATAGTCCCTACTTAAAGAATACAATGTCCCTATCGTGCCTCAAAACTGACCGTAGCCAACCCAAAATCCTTCTCCGCTAGGTGGGTGACCAGGTATCCCGGGCCACAGGCTTACCACACAGTCGCAGGATTGCTTTGATACCATTAATAACAATCCGACCCACAACTGTCGTAATATACCCCACCTAAAGACGAGATGCATTAGTGTTTGTATGCGCTATCATCTTTTGTCGGTTTTTTGTGTGTGTGTGTGTGGGGAGGGGGGGGGGAGGGTGAGGTGCGTGGGTTGAAGTATGTATACGGTATTGTTGGGTAATTGATGATTTGGAAAAGTCTTTTGACACGGTTTTCCTTGGTGTGGTATGTTCCTCCCCCCTCTTTTTATGGTGTCCTTTGCAACATTGAGGACAATGTTTCATTCAAGCGTGGGGGAGGAGAATCGTTTCGATTATATTGTATTGCATAGTGTGCTTTTATTTATGTTTCAGAAAAAATGAAAAACAAAAAAAAATAATCAAAAATACGAAGTTAATCCCGGCTAGGTGAAAAACCGAAAGGGCGCCTAAGCAAAATTAGGATATGTGGCCCTGGGCGCAGTGAAACCGACAAGGGTGGGCGCTCCGAGTAAAATGAAGAAACAAGTTACTTGTCACGAGAGTAGAAGTGAGGACATTAAGCTAGAGTGAAACCCGCAAGGGCGGGCACTCTAGGCAAAATGAGAGATTTAGGAAAAAATGCTTTCATACTTCCAATTTCATCTGCGTGACGACATAATTAAGAAGGGTGACAAAGAAGGTCAGAAGAGTAGGTTAGTGGCAACGATGGAGTAATTGCGGTGCACAGAGTTGTAGGCACCTATCTTGCGATTGGGTTTGTGTTCTCTTACGGAGTAAAGGCGTTTAGGAGCTCACTTGTGTGGGTTGTTTTGTTTTTGACATGTGCTTTGTGTCAATGGAGGTCATTTGTAACACAAGTGAGCCGAGTTAGGTTGGAGAAATAAGGGGCGTAGTCGTGCTTTGAGCCACTATGTATTCATTGTTAGTCGTTGAGTCGAGAGTGCTTATTGATCCTCATTTTGAGAGCTTGAGTATGTGAGTTCGAGTAAGTATGTGATGTTGTATAGGTTCACATTGCTTATTGAGGGAGTTAGAGGTTAGAGGAGAGAGTACGACGTGTTTTTTGTCGAATCCGTCGGTTTGTATGGCGTCCGTTGAGTTTGCTCGAGGACGAGCAAAAGCACAAGCGTGGGGGAGTTTGATGAGTCCTATTTAGTAGGGATTAGTAGTGTCGTTTTGAGCTCGTTTCGGGAGGTTTTATTGCGGTTTTATGATGATTTGGTGACTTACGATTGATTTGGTATTATTCGGGTTTGTGACGTTATGTCGTGTTTGGAAGCGTGCTTTGACGAGGACGAGGCGAGACGGGATTTAGAAGGAGCTTGGACGAGTTTTGGTTGTGTCGTGCGACCCACATGCGGGTACCATCCGCGTGCAAGTCGCGGTCGAAGAGAAGGGGATAAAAAAGAGCGGCAGCAGCAGACTGGCAATTAAGGCGCGCCCAGCTCGCACTTGACGCATGACCAGGGGGCGAGGAGTCCGCTCGCGTGCGCTGTGACTCGTTTTTGGTCAATTTTGTTTGCAATCTTTTAGGAAATTATTCTTATTGATATTAGACTTAACCTAGTTGTTTATCTATCCTTTCATCATCTTTTTCATTAGTTTTTAGATTACTTTTCTTCCAAGAACTCTGGTGGTTTTCTGTCAAATTATGTGTAGCAAAATTTCGAATTCTTGATATGATCTATTGAAGCGTCGGTAATTCAACCGTGAGATTATCAATTTCTCTAGTTTTTCTTGAGTATTATTCAATTCTTTATTTTTTTTTATTGATTGATTATAATCTTGATTAGGGTCATCAACTAATTAGGGTTATTATTGGTTTATTTGCTATTTGATTGTCAACTCCCTTTGTTTGAATAATCTTATCGTTGTAGCAATTTGATTGATTTATTGTACTCTGTTTGTCATAAGTTAATCATAAAAGGAATTGAATTTGTAACTCGAGTATCATCTGCATTTTTGGTATTGGTTATCTTTATTGATTCTCGTGCTAATTCTTCTTTAGATTTGAACTTAATTATTGCGTGATTTGGGTTAGTCTTAGAAAGGGTAATTTAGGGTATCCGCTTTGACCTAATTACTGATTGAAGAGAGAATACGTTAGTTAATATTATTAAACTTTATTGCGTTTCACAATAAAGTGCTAAAGTAAAGTGGATTAATTGTTTTCTATGATCGATGATTTTATCTTGTGTGGATATTGTTTCGTGTCAAGTCCTTTCTCATATTTGTTTTAAACCCTTAATTTTATTATTGCTATTAGCTAGGTTTATTAGTCTTACATACTAAACCAAACACCCCCCAACCTGTTACTGTTACTGCATTACTCCGTATTACTGCATTCGTCTACACTTTAATTTACTCTTGTACAATTAACCTAATTCTATGTGGGATCAACATTTATTTCCATTTTACTACTTGCTTAATATATAGGATTTAAATGACTATAAATATAAAACCCATCAGCAGGCTGATACTATGTAAAATAACTGAATGACTTGTTTATTAATAATCGAAATGGTTACATTATATCGTAGACCGTCTTGGAGTACACTCCAAAAATATTCTTAAAAAAAATTCTATAACGATATATTCTAAGTAATATAATTATTCTTCTAATAATTTTATCCTAATATAAGAATATTTTCTAAGAGAGTAGACAATTAGCTAAAGTTGTAGACAATTACGAGTAATATTTAGTACTCCCTCCGTTTCGGTAAGTTGTTTACGTTTACTTTACGCACAATTATCTAGGAGAGGAGAGATATAATGAAAAAAAATTGATAAAATGATAGTGTAAGTACAAAAAGGGGTCAAGTTGTTATAAAGTAAGCATAAATAATAGAAAAATTTAACATGAATAAACTAACCTAATAGTGATCTTCTATTAATAAACCAACCTTTTGATTAACTCTGAATAAACCAACCTTTGCACCCCATCTTTCATTATTAAACTATCTCGATTTTAAACTTGTCATTTTGGGTAAAACGAAAACTATAACACACATGCTTTCACTCCATTATTAATGTTATAGAGAAATAAAGGGAAAAACATGTAATCTTCACCCTTAAATAGTCGTTTAAAAATGGGGATAGTCTAATATTGGAATATTAGGTGTAAAGGTTGGTTTATTGAGAGTTAATCAAAAGGTTGGTTTATTTATGGAAGATCACTAATAGGATGGTTTATTCATATTAAATTTTCCTAAATAATACTCTCTCCATTCAACTCCATTCACTACATTTACTTTATTGACATTATTCACTTATGTCGGGAATCTTTGAAATTCTCGACTATCTATAAATGAAAATATAGTCATGTGTGATTTTGTTTGATTTGTCTTTATGAGTACAATATTAATATCCAATTTTTAAATTTTTTTTCTTGTGTGAAATTGTACATATTTCCAATCCGACATTCGCCTCGACAAATGTGAAAAAGTGAAATGTTGTGAATGGAGGGAGTATACTTCTTGTAATATGATTGGTTTAAGAATTAAAGGTCCACGACTTATACATATATGGTCCCACGATGACCATTTATAGATAGTATAAACAAATGACTCGTACACCCCAAAATAAAAAGTGTAAATAATTTACTGGAACAGAGGGAGTAGAATAGAAGATTAGATGAAGTAAAATAGGTACTCGGTAGTATAAAGTAGATGAAAGTTTACTAACTCACCGATATGGGGGACTTGTATCGTGCACTAGTGCTGTAATCCGTAGGTATATAAAAATTTCACAATATTTAGTTGAGAAAGGACCTGTTCTTTCCAGCTTATTTTCAGCTCATTTCATTCGGCTCATTTCAGTTATTTCGATTGATTCGATTGATTCATTTCACTCCATTCGATTCGATTCGATTCGATTCAATTTCAATTTCATTATATTAAATTCAGCTTACATTATTATTATTAGACGACTAGTACTACTATTTCTAAAATATTTTAAAGTAAGTAAATAAAAAGGGTACATAAGAAGAAAATTTTGATAGCATTGAATTATTAATATTTCTTAATACAATAAAAAATCATAATTTTGAAAATAAAAATATTGTAAACACAAAAGAGATTATCTATGTGTCTTCGTTTTCGACTTCCATACCATCTTGATTTGTTTCATCATCATTTTCATTATTATATATACCAATAGCTCGCCCTATTTCTTGTGCAATTATGATTTTTGATTGTATTAAGAAATATTAATAATTCAATGCTATCAAAATTTTCTTGAATTCTTATGTACCCTTTTTACTTACTTTAAAATATTTTGGAAACAGTAGTACTAGTCGTCGTTGTAATAATAATAATAATAATAATAATAATAATAATAATAATCGATTTAGTTCACCCGATTGGCCTCAGCCTGGGCTCACTTTCACCACTGATTCTGGGCCTGGGCCTGGGCCTGGGCTTCAAATTTCACCAATAGCTCTATTCAACAAATTTAATCTGGCCTCAAATTTTAAAAAGCCAGAAAGAACAGGTCCAAAGACCCACATAATAATGTAAGTAGTTGGGAAAAAATACTCCCTCCTATTCATTCATTTGCTTACATTATTCTTTGTACAATTTTAAAGGAATTTGCACATACTAGTATAAATTGGACAAAAAGTAAATATATAGTAGTCCTTGTACTCGTAGAAGAGAAAAACTACCTAAAAAGAATGCAAACAAATAGATAAACATTTCAAAATGAAAGCTTCAAACTAAATTACTTAATAGGAGGGAGTATTTGCTAAAATATAATCATACATGCACTAACGAGGAGATATGGCCCAACCATATTATTGTTCATAAATAATCATAATTAATAAGCTTTCACGTGAATAATATGCAGAAAATAGGTAAATAAGTTGACACACTTTCATTTAGTTTATATTCTTACAAGTTACAACAATGAGCTGTTTTGTTACTTTGAGTAATTGTTAGAGACTCGGTAGTTGTATAATGGATTGATTATGTACTCCATATTAATTTTCTGAACTAATTACTCCCTTCATTTTAAATTAATTGTCCCCTTTCTACTTTGGGATGATTTAAGGGATGATAATGAAAATGAGAAAATTTTGAAAATCATTTGTTAAAACATATTGTACTAAATATAGAAATGGGACAATTAATTTGGGAAAAAATTTAATTGAAAGAGGACAAGTAATTTGAGATGGAGGGAGTAATTCAAAACACACTCCATATATACATACATAAAGCCACCATTTGCAAAACACTGAAAACAATTTGGGGTAAGAAAAAGAAATAGTTGTGATCGAAAGTTAGTGAGAAATCAAAGGTGAATATAGTCAGTCAACCACAAAAAGAATGAACGCCATGTCCTCCTTCAATCATCAAAGGTGTGTGTTTGTTTTTCTTCCTTTATTTCTCTCCTTCAGTTCATTCCTTTTCAGCTTGAATCGGTTTTCTATGTCTTAATACAATAATACAATACTCCTTTGGCAATGATATCTATGTCACTAAGTTTGAAGTCGGTCTTCTGTACAACGATTTAGTTCATACGGAGTACATGAGATGTGGACCCATTTTTTGTAATTAGTTATAAATGAAGTATTATCTTTACCTCCTTTTTCAAAAGAAATGCTGAATAAAAGTCTTATGTTGGGAAGATATTATGTCTCGGAATACGAATAGTGTATTGCAATATTTATTACGGAGTAATTAATAGTTGGTAGTTTTAGATTAATTGTATGTTGGTTGGAATTCCTAGAGAGTCTAATGGTTTCCTCCAACTAGTATAAATATGTATGTGTGTATTGTCAAAGCCAACACACATTTTCCTAATAATAATATCATCTCTCTAAATCATTTACATTATTTTATATTTCACATCTTATAGAAAAGATACATACATACCTTCAACACAAGTGAATTTTATAAGATTACAAATACAAAAACAACGTCTTCACCAAGAGATGAAAGTGAAGTGATGCAACAATAAAATAACACAACCATTATTACTTTGGTACAAATAAATATATTTATTAATTTAATCGATAATATTAGTTTTACAAAAGCCCTAAATAAACTATTTTTATTCTTTGACAACCTCAATGTTTCGAGAGAGATGGCAACGGATCGGATGCGGATCGGGTGAAGCGTCACCCGCATCCGTCACCCGGTTTCATCCGCTCCACCTGATCCGCTTTCCACCCGGTTTTAACATCACCCACATCCATCCATCCGTCACCCGCGGATGAAACGGATGGATCGGGTGAACAAACGGGTGAACCAAAATTTTTTTCTCCCCTTTATTTAATAACCTATTTTTTATAAATATTTACAAAAATATATATATATATATATATATATATTATAAATATATTTGTATAATATGTGTAAGTTTTTCCAAAACGGATGACAACGGGTCGGGTGACGGATCGAAGGGACCTCCACCCGAATCCGACCCGGTTCTTCACCCGATCCATCCATCACCCGCTTTTCATCCATTTAATTCGGGTTTTCGTCCATCCATTTGTATCGGGTGGGTCGGTTATAAAGCGGGTGCGGGTGAAATTGCCATCCCTAGTTTCGACTAACTTGTTGCGTCTTAATCACTTTTTCAATCTATTAAGGGCATGTTCTCCTCACCTTATTTTTACTTATCTTATCAAAAACTTCAGAAAATTTCAGAAAAGTTCAGAAAACTTCAGGAACTTATAAAAAACTTCAGAAAACTTCAGCAAACTTCAGCAAACTTCACCTTATTTTTACTTATCTTATCAAAAACTTCAGAAAATTTCAGAAAACTTCAGACAACTTCAGAAAACTTCAGGAACTTATAAAAAACTTCAGAAAACTTCAGACTTCAGACTTCAAACTTCAGAAAAAATAAGGTGAAGAGAACATGCCCTAATTTTGATATTTAGATAATATAACTAATCACCGGAACAAATAAAGTAGAACACATAAAAGTTCATTAGAACTTGATTTTATGATATTGTCATTAGAAATATTAATACTCATATAACTCTTGTTAATCTAGAAAGAAATCCTTTGAATAAGTTTATCAAAATATCAATTATAGATATTCAATTAATCGATTAATATCTATAAAATTATCTATGAATAGAGTATACATCATCTAATATAAATACAGAGTAGAAGACTTTGATTATTTGTAAAATGTGTAGTTTATAATTTTCATTGAGTTATTAGGTCTTACTTTCTCCCAGCTATGTAAACATCATATTCAGTAAATAAATTTTTTTATTTTTTTTTTTTAAATTTTGGGTACACACAATAATACACCCGCTCTCAAAACTCTAAGACTATGTTTATTGGTAGGTTTGGTTAACCTACCTTCAACTAGGTTTAGAATTAAAATATTAATTTTTATTTTTTAAACCTACCTCAAACCTACCTCACTTTTGTAACACTTTATTGGTAGGTTTACAAAATATACACACCTAACTTATTTTTATTCACATTTAATCATATTCTAAAAACTTACTTTTTTAATTTTGAGCTTTAGTAAAATTTTGAAAAAAAAAATGTTATTAAAATTTTTTCACATAATATATTTGGATTAATTAAATTTAAATTATAAATAAAAAAACAAACATTGCTAAAATTAATAAGGTAACGAAAGTATGTCAAGATTGGTCTCTAATCGTAGAGAATGATTTAATATGAACATTTATATATATTTTATATTATTTTGTTTTACAAATTTGAAAATATAAGCAATTTTTAAGAATATACAAAATGTTTTAATGCTAGACCAATCAAATCATGCCATTTGTAGTAGGTTTAGACCAGCCGTAGTAATGGATTTAAAGGTGGTGAAAACCTACTTTTAGATTAAAAAAATAATAAAAATCAAAGACCTTCCCCCACCTAGGTCCATATTTTGCATTTCTTCACCTAAGTGAAGACCTTGTTGACCCTTTTTTTTTATTAATTTTTTATTTAATTAATATAATGTGAGCTATATAAAAAAATTGATAAAATAATAAAAACTTAGGTCTAGACCTAATGTTTATTGTGTTGGTAAATTAAGAGGTATGTTTGTTGGGAAGGTGATGAGTTGAAAAAAATAATATTTTAATGAAAAAGGTAGGTTAAGACCTACCTTCCAAGACCACCACTGCGAGTAGTCTTAGAAGTTTTGAAGTAGGTCTAAATTGGACCTAGTTGAAAGTAGGTTTAGAATTTTATTTTAGTTTTCCTTTTTTTTCTAAACCTAGATGTAGCACAGTTGCAGGCCTCTACCAATAAACACTGCCTAACGTACCTAATTTTTCACAACATTTTAATAATTACGGAGTACTCAAAATAGATAAGAAAATTTAAAACTAGCAAAGAAAAACATAATTGTGGAAGTAGGTCCTCCAACGTTAATGTTGACAGTTAGGCAGCTATAGGTCGTATTCTCATTATAAATACGTGGACAAGGATATGAATTTTGAGCCGACGAATCTAGCCCGATCTGAGTGATTCGACCCAAAATTAAGTAAACTTCGAAAATGATCCGATTCAAATTTGACCTAACTCGATAAATTATTTAACTCGACTAAATAAAGGCATGAACCGAACTTGACTCGATTCAAAAGGGCATTTTAAGTTGATATGAACCTAACCTGACATGACCCGATCCAAATCGATCCAATGTACAGTTGTACACCCCTATATATGATTTCATTGTCATTTAAGAGGGAAAGGAAGACCTTTCTTTTCTTATCCCTCTTTCTCCCTTCTATTTTTACTATGCGATAATTAATTACGTATTACTACGTATCAATCAACAACCAAACTCTACATTATGTAATCTCATGAAAAAATACTTAATTACGGAGTACCATTTAGCACTACGGAGGTGTTGAAATTTGAGTTCAATATCAGACGCAAAAGAGTAAATGATAAAACAACAAATCAACAATGACAATGATTTAACACAAAGAATGGATGAATGAAAACACTTGATCATTGCTTAATGCTCCTATTGATATACGGTGTACCTAAAACAAACAACATTTGTATCCAAGTCACTTAATGGATTTAATTTAATTTGAATTGGATTAGTATCGATGAGCAATATCTTAATTAAATTAAAATTAAGCCGCCTTATATCATCATTTCTACGTCTATGTAGGTTGGAAGGAAAGGTTGCAATAATAACTGGAGGAGCAAGCGGCATCGGAGAGGCAACAGCTAGACTATTCGTCACCCATGGCGCTAAGGTCGTCATCGCCGATGTCCAAGACGCCAATGGTCTATCCCTGTGCGACCAAATCAATTCCAAAGTCACTCCCAAACACACCGGAGAAATCTCGTACGTCCACTGTGACGTGACCAATGACACCGACGTCAAGAACCTCATCGACACAACAATCACCAAGCATGGTAAACTTGACATAATGTTCAACAATGCCGGCATTGCCGGAGACCTAAACCCCACAATCTTGGGCAGCAGCAATGACAACTTCCTCAATTTGTTCAAGGTCAATGTCTACGGAAGTTTCTTGGGGGCCAAGCACGCGGCGCGCGTGATGATCCCGCAGAAGAGCGGGGTCATCCTGTTCACCGCAAGCGTTGCGTCAGTCATGGCAGGGGAGTCCCCCCACGCGTACACCATGTCAAAGCACGCGGTTCTGGGACTAATGAAGAATCTGTGTGTCGAAATGGGGAGGCACGAGGTGCGGGTTAACGCGATATCCCCGTGCGGGGTGGCAACCCCGTTGATGCAGAACGGGTTGGGGATGGAGAAGGATGTGATTGAGGGGTTGTTGTGTGAAAGTGCGGTTCTCAAAGGGGTTGCACTTCAGCCGGATGACGTGGCAAATGCAGCACTGTACTTGGCTAGTGATGAGGCTAAGTTTGTTAGTGGTCTTAACTTGTTGGTTGATGGTGGTTATAGTACCACTAACCCTTCTTTCTCCATGGCCATCCATAAGTTATTTGCTTAGACCTATCGTTGATCGTCCATTAAGATGGATAATAATAGGGCACCATCGGATGCTACCGAGTTTCAATCCTAAAAGTTTGCTTAAACACATTGAAGGGTGTGAGAATTGTATGTTATATTCATAAGAGTTTTCCATTTAATTAACACTTAAAACATCGTGCAATGTTCTAAATCTAAATTTGTTTTCATATCTATATATTTATAGATAATACTTGGTATTAAAAATAAGTTTGTACACTTATATATAAGAGTTGTAGTATTTTAGTTTTCATATTGATTATGTAAAAGAAATTGTAATACATTTTACTTCTAATAAATATATCATTTATTATTAGAACAACATAGTTTTAAATTATTATTTACATTCTGAAAAATAAATTGTTTATTCAACAACAAATTTAATGTCGTGAAAATTAGTTGATTGACTCCCTCCTCAAACAATTATTTATGTGTAAACAATATACAAAATTTGAACATTTTTATTGAAAATTAGAGTTTCGATAAAATGATAAAGAGGTAAAAGTATGGGAACATTGAATATAAGTGACAATAAAGAGGTATTATGATTGTGGAGTAATAAGGAGTGCAGTAATTTTCCTGTAAGCCTGAACTTGTACTAAGTTAATATTAGGAAATGTAGAGTAATGTTGAACTCAATAATAATGCAATATAATTTTGCGATAAATTCATATTCCCCAAAACTTAACACATACGGAGTATCTTTGTACCAACTCATTGTATTTTGTGTAATCATCATACTGACGATTATGAAAGGCAATACATCGGGTTAGGGTCGGGCGGAGCCTCACCTGAATCCATCACCCCAACTTCACCCACTCCACCCGAATCCATTATTTTCCCGACTTACCTTAGCTTCACCCAAATACAATCCACCTATCATGCACGGGTAAATCGGGTTATCCAATGGATCATAAAATAAATAAATAAAAAACAAAAAAAATGAATATACAAAAGAAATATGAACGATAATCCCTAAAATTCATGATAATATACATATGATTTATGTTAGTTGTTCACCTAATTATTTTGTTTAGTAATTTTTTTAAAAAAATTTTAATGATAGTGCCATATTCCGTAATTATTAAAAAGAAAGTAGTGGTGGATGTCGGTTCGGATGGTTAACGGGTGACAAATCGGATGATGGATTCAATGGTGGCTCACCCGAATCCATCCCGGCCTATCACCTAACTCATCCATCTTTCCTCTTTCATCCATTTAAGTAGGGTTAATCCATTTATTGGATCAGGCGGATCAAGTTTTTTCAGTTCGGTTAAATTGTCATCCCTACTTACGAGTTACGATAGAGATTACTTTTTTCTTTAATTGTGTTTTTAATTTTTTTCAATTACCTAGCTACGGGTATCAATATTTTGATTATTTTCTCATCGAGTTATGAAAATAAAACCTTAATTTTGCGAACAACATGAACACTATTAAAATCATTTTTGTTTGGCGGAATTCTAGGATTCGTATAATGATTTTATTAATGGGATTAAGATATGGAATGAGACTTAATTTCAAGATTTTTATGATTCGTTGTGGAGTGTCATTTTCCTCGCTCCCAGATAATCTAAAACTATCAGTAAGAAGAGTAGGTATTACATTATGTTGACTCCACGATTAGTTTTGATATTGTCAAGTTATTTATTTCTATCGTATGCTACTCGTTTGTATGTTTGTGCTTATGATGCGCAGGTATATAAGCTCGAAAAGAAGTGAAAAGAAGAAGAGAATGTGAAACGTTAAAGACAAGCTTCGTATCAAGTCAAGACTATAGGAACGAAACATGTAAAGTGACTTAACGTGTTTACGCACTATCAAATCGTAGCTCGTGATAATGTTACCCTAACATGATCTCATGTTACTCTAACATTAGTGCTGTAGCAGTTTTCATTAAAACGTTTTATAAATATTTTCTGAAATATTTTCTAAAGAATTATCTTGTGCTAAAAGTTTTCTATATTTTTATCATGATATATTAAGAATATATTTACTCATCTTAGAATTAGATTTGATTATATTTTACTTAGTAAAATAGATGATAATCTAGTTGTAAAAGATGTGCAAAATATTTGTAATATATTATGATTCCTTAAAATATCCTTTATGATAATTCTTCTCTTCTAAACTGATTTTATAAGATAATATATTTTGAAAAATCATATCTACTCTATCTTTATTTTGGCCGAAATATTTGATAAGTACATCACCATATTTCGGGTGTGTATAATATATTTTAAAGATAGATTTCTAAAATATTATCTTCTAATATCTAATAATAATATCTTGCATCTCCTAGTTGAATTAAATGTCTAGATTCGTTCTTGGAGATCAAGTAAAGTCTTAATATCTTCCTAAATATATTTTGACAACTAGCAAATTATCTTATGAGGAAGTTTTATATCACAACAATACTATTGTAATATTATCTTTTATTTTGTTAAATAAAAATAATATTATCTTTTCTTTGTGACCTAGAGTCACACGAGTACTATAAGTACTCTACTCCATTTTGATTAAAAATCATCCAACACAATACAACACATTTTCTAATACTTCCAAATACATTTTTAATCAAACTAAGCTTTTCAAAATACGATCTTAATTTTACTTTGCAAAACGTTTTTGTTCAATATTTGAACCGTGTTCTTCACTCGTGTTTTTGCAATTTATTTACTTTGATTTTGAAAGCTAATTTAACTTTGTGCTTTTGTTTTTTAAATCATATTTTCCTAAGTGCATAGTTACGATAAGCCTCTCTAGACAATTGAATTGTATTTTCATTTTGTTTGAGAGACTTGTAACAAGAGAAAACTCAACTTGTTAGAGATTAATTTCTCGAGTTTGAAAAAGAAAGGCTTCACACTAGGATTAGGGTTAGTCTCTAGTGTTTATTAATTATTTGTTGTAAGCTAGGCCGGAGTAGGTGCTCTTGATAAATAATTAATAAGAAGAAGGGGTGGATGTAGGCTTTTCAATTGGGCCGAACCACGTTAAATCTTTGTGTTATTTACTTTCCGCAATTTACATTTCCGCATTTATTATTTCGTTGCAAAATTTTTAAGAGGTACAATCCTCTATTCACCCCCCCTCTAGAGTATTGTTGGGCCCTTGGACTCTACAATTGGCATCAGAGCCTTGTGCTCTTGATAGCTTTACCGCTAAAGAGGTGATCCAATACTCTAGTTTCGATATTTCAATTTTTATTTCTTTTTCAAAAACTTTCGGCCTAGTTGTTTTTTTTAAAAAAATCAATGGATTCTAGTGACACGATAAAGTATCCTATCTTCGACGGTAAGGATTATAGTCATTGGAAAAATCAAATGAGAAATCATATAAAAGGAGTTGATTTTGAATGTTGGAGAATCATAGTCAAAGGACCCATTGCTATACTCTCTACTGATGAGAAAACTGAAAAGCAAGAATATGACTATGATGAGAAAGATTTTAAAGTTGCTCAAAAGAATTTCAAAGCTTTAACCATGTTACAAAGAGGTTTAACCAAAGAAATTTCTAATCGTTTTTCATCATCTGCTAGTGCTAAAGAAATTTGGGATGGTCTTGAGGCTACCTATGAAGGAACATCCCAAGTTAAAAAATGTCGGCAAAATTTATTAACTCATCGATGCAGATGTTTCATATGGAGAAAAATGAAAACATCAGTGACATGTCTGATCGATTTACTAGTATAATCAATGAGTTAAAAAATTTAGGCAAAGTGTATTCAACCGAGGATATTGTCAATAAGGTCCTTCGGAGCCTAACCGATAAATGGCAACCCAAAATCACTGCGATAGAGGAAGCTAAAGATCTATCCACTCTTACCTATGATAGTTTGGATCTTTGATGGCTCATGAGTTAACACTCAATAAAGGGCACATAGAACCAATCAAAAATAAAGGGATAGCTCTTCAAGCCGAGTCCAGTGATGATGAGAATTCAGGTGATGAAATAGGATTATTTGTTAAAAGGTTCAACAGTAAAAAGTTTGGTTTTAATACTTCTAAAAATGTGAGTAAGAATTTTAAACCTTTCAAATCAAAAAATTCAAATAAAGGTTGTTACAAGTGTGGAGAAACTACTCACATTATAAAAGATTGTCCTACTTGGGCAAAGATCAAAAACAAAACCAAACGAGAGAAAGCCAAGAACACGTACAAAACGGCTATGTTAGCTTCCGAAGGTTGGGGAGAACTCGTGCTAGATACGGATGAAGAGACCGAGGAAGAAGAAGAAGCAAACGTATGCCTAAATACGTACGGTGTAGAAGCAACAAAAGGTAGATCTTACAAAGACTTGTGTTTAATGGGAAAAGCAAATTCGGATGAAGAGATTGAGGTAACTTTCGATAAATGCAAGAATAAGTTTTTAAAGATGTCTAAGGATAGAATTTTAGAAATCTTTGAAGGTGTTTATAATACTTGTGTTAATCAAGAAACTTATATTAAAAACCTTGAAGATGATAATTGTTCTTTGAGTGAAAAGGTTAAAAAACTTCGCTCTAAGAAGAACGTAAGTTCACCAAATGTCTCAAAGCAAAGCTTTGACACACATGTTGAACCTACGCCAAACTTGGATCGAAGCAAGTATAACCTTGACTCTGATTACGCTTCCGAAGATGAGAAATCGTCTATAAACTCTGAAAATTCTGAAAGTTCGTTCGGTGATGTTAGTCTAACACGGGATGATGTTACCATACCATCACCAGAAGTTGATGTACCTCCTGTCGGTGTTACTCCAACATCTGACCAGATAAAGGAAACCTTAGATGAGGTCAACCTAACATCTGATGAGGATATGCCAGCTTTGGAGGATGTTACAGTAACATCATCATGTGTTGAACGAAGTCATGAACTTGAAGAAAAGGTTAAGTTGTTAGATAACCAAGTAAATAACCTCACTAATGAACTTATTCAACAACAATCAACATTTAAAGTTATGAAGTCATCGTTTATAAAGAAAATTGTAGAACTTCAATCCGAATTGAGTAAAAAGGAATCCACCATAAGTGTAGAGGTCGAGTCTTGTAATAATTGTGAAAAGTTGAGTAAAGAAAAGGAAGAACTTAATGAAAGGTTAAAAGAAGCTTTC
The DNA here is from genome assembly GCA_023091065.1 of Dianthus caryophyllus. Lineage (NCBI taxonomy): Eukaryota > Viridiplantae > Streptophyta > Magnoliopsida > Caryophyllales > Caryophyllaceae > Dianthus > Dianthus caryophyllus. Next base: position 473,691 of record CM041529.1, read on the forward strand.
AATGTTAGTAAAAAATGGGATGCTAGTCAAGAAGTTCTTAACTTTTTAACTCAACAATCTAATCGACACTACAAAGAAGGTTTAGGTTATCAAACTAGATGTCGCGTAGAACACGCTAAGAAAATGAATGAACCCACTAACCGTGATTTTCGTAAAAGACAATACGTTAGTCTTCCCGAATATAAAATTTGTAATTTTTGTGGAAAAACGGGTCATTATGTTAATACGTGTGAAAAACGTGCTATGCATTATAAAAGGAACAAAAATTATGTCAAAACTAGTTATGATAAATCTAAACCTAAAACTCAATGTAATCATGAATCCACTAAGAAGAAGTATGAATCTTTTGATCCTAACGTGTACTATAATAATAAACGTAAATATGTTGTTAACCGTGTTTGGATTCGTAAAGACTTACTTCCCGAGGTAACTAATAGGAGAGGACCCAACTTTGTGTGGGTACCTAAATCTCAAAAGTAATCTTTTGTAGGAAGAAGTGAGAGGAAGCAACCAATGGTACTTGGATAGTGGTTGCTCGAGACACATGACGGGAGATAAAAGCAAGTTCCTCTCACTTGAAACCTATGAAGGTGGAAGTGTAACGTTTGGAGACAATGGTAAAGGGAAAACAATCGGAATTGGTCGTGTTGGAATCTCCAAAACATACTCCATTGACAATGTACTACTTGTTCAAGGACTTAAGCATAACCTCCTAAGTATTTCACAATTGTGTGATCGTGGGAATAAAGTTGTGTTTCATTCAAGTGTGTGTCGTATCTTTCGTGAAGGATCTAGTCACATTATACTTGAAGGAAGAAGAAAGAATAATGTCTATGTCGTTGACATAGAAAGTATTCCTTCTATATCCTTCACGTGTATGAGTGCGGTCACGAACGAACACTCGATATGGCATAAGAGGTTCGGCCATATCAACACACATTGTTTGAAAAGGTTGAAGAGGTTGGAACTTGTCGAAGGACTTCCCTCCGTAAAGTTTGACACTAATAAATTGTGTGGCACGTGTGTACGGTGTAAACACGTGAGATCATCGTTTAAGTCTAAAAACGTGGTAAGCACTTCCAAGCCACTTGAATTAGTTCACATGGATTTATGTGGACCAATGAGGGTTAGTAGTAGAGCCGGTGCTAGATACGTCTTTGTATTAGTAGACGATTATTCGAGATTTGTTTGGCCAATTTTCTTGAGCTCCAAAGATCATACCTTTGATGAATTTGTGTGCTTGATAAAATTAGCTCAAAACAAGTATTCGCATAATCTCATATCTATTAGGACGGATCATGGTACCGAGTTCGATAACCAAGCCTTCATTGAATATTGTCGAGAGCATGGTATCGATCACAACTTTTCGGCCCCTAGAACTCCTCAACAAAATGGAGTAGTCGAAAGGATGAATCGAACCATAGAAGACATGTCACGCACTATGCTACTTTGTAGTGGCTTGCCTAGAAACTTTTGGGCAGAAGTCGTGAATACCGCATGTTACATACACAACCGTGCTATGATTAGACCAATTTTGAAGAAAACCCCTTACGAACTACTAAGAGGAAGAAAACCAAACATATCCCATCTAAGATGTTTTGGAAGTAAATGTTTTATACATAATAATGGTAAAAATAGATTGGGAAAGTTTGATCCTCGTAGTGATGAAGGAGTTCTCTTGGGTTATTCCAATCATAGCAAGGCATATCGTATATACAACAAGCGAACTATGTGCGTGGAAGAAAGTATACATGTCATATTTGATGAAAATGATACTCTCGAACAATATGAAGGAGATGACTTGGAAGAAGAGGAAGATCCAGATTTCTGGCTTACTCATAAAGATTTACCTGAATTAGACGACGAAAACGATGAAACACAAGTTATTGGAACCGACGCTGAAAAGCCTCAAAAGTCAAACTTGGACGACATTCAAGGCAAGGATAATGTTAATGTCACTTCATCATCTAACTCCAAAGACTCCACGAAAGATTCTTTGGAAGCAGATGTTAAGGTAACATCAACAGTAACATCCAGCTTGAATTCAGGGGGAACATCTGACGTTACGGATAATGTTAGAGTAACATCAGATGGAAATCCTAAAAACGTTCCAACGACGATCAAGAAATGAAAACACCAAAGTTCTCACCCCACGGATGCGATACTTAGTGACTACAACAAAGGTATACAAACGCGTAAGTCCATCATGAATAACTATTGTGTGCTAAACTCGTTTCTCTCTAAATTGAACCTAACAACATCAAAGTTGCACTAACCGATTCCGATTGGATAGTTGCAATGCAAGATGAGTTACGACAATTTGAGAAAAACAAAGTTTGGCACTTGGTTCCTAGGCCTCCGAATCGTAAAGTTATTGGTACTCGTTGGGTTTTTAGAAACAAACTTGACGATTCGGGAGCTATTGTGAGGAATAAGGCAAGGCTAGTGGTGCAAGGCTATAACCAACAAGAAGGCATTGATTTCGATTTAAACCTTCGCACTCCAGAGTCTGCTTAGAAGCGATTAGATTACTAATTGCCTTTGCCGCTCACAAAGGTTTCAAACTCTATCAAATGGACGTTAAGACCGCCTTTCTTAATGGCTATTTGAAAGAGGAAGTGTATGTTGAGCAACCCCCCGGGTTTCAAAGTAATGAATTTCCAAACCATGTCTATTTTCTCGACAAAGCTCTTTATGGTTTAAAACAAGCCCCTAGGGCATGGTATGATCGTTTATCTCAGTTTTTACTTAAAAATGATTTCAAACGTGGCTCTGTCGATAAAACCTTATTTTTGAAAACCAAGGGGTCGGATATTTTAATTGTTCAAGTTTATGTTGATGATATTATTTTCGGTGCTACTAATGAAAGTTTGTGTAGTGATTTTTCAGACCTAATGCAATCCGAATTTGAAATGAGTATGATGGGAGAATTAAGTTTCTTCCTAGGTCTACAAATCAAGCAAACTAAGGAAGGAATAATGATACATCAACAAAAATACATTAAGGAGTTGCTCAAGAAGTATGGTATGGAGAACGGTAAGGTTATCTCCACACCTATGGCTACAACGACAAAATTGGACAAAGATGAAGATGGAAAAGCCGTGGATGAGACCATGTATAGAGGCATGATAGGGTCTCTTCTATATCTTACGGCTAGTCGACCCGATATTATGCAAAGTGTTTGTGTTTGTGCTAGGTTTCAAGCAAACCCTAAGGAATCTCATCTTGTTGCAGTCAAGCGTATATTAAGATACTTAATTGGTACAATGAATTTATATTTGTTTTATCCTATGTATGATAATTTTGATCTTAAAGGTTATTCAGATGCGGATTATGGAGGGTGCTCTATTGATCGAAAAAGCACTTCGGGTACAGCTACTTTTCTCGGATCGGGCATAGTATCATGGGGTTCAAAGAAACAAGCTACGGTTGCTTTATCTACAACGGAAAGTGAGTATATTGCAGCATCTCTGGTATGTTCTCAACTACTTTGGCTTAAACAGCAATTATATGATTATGGGGTAGTTTTTGAAAGCGTACCTATTTATTGCGATAATATTAGTACCATAGCTATATCTAAGAACCCGGCCATGCATTCTCGGACCAAACACATCGATATTCGTCATCACTTTTTGAGAGATCATGTAGAAAAAGGTAATATTGAACTAATCTTTTGTCCAACCGAAGATCAAAAAGCTGATATTTTTACAAAACCCTTAGCTAGGGAACGTTTTGAGAAATTACGTCTTGAAATTAGCTTGGTTAATGGTGATTAATTGTTTGGCCGTGTATGTCCCTCGTATGATTGACTAGTTTTGGATTTGTGACTGTGTCCGTATTAAGTTGTGAAATTCTATATGCTTTAATTTTGATACATTCTAGTTTTTTTTTATGAGCTCAATGATATCCTTATTTTATTCCTTTGATTATCCTATACCATATGTTTCAATCTCATTACTCCACAATTAGAACAAATTCTTTTTGTATCTAGTATAAATAATTTCCATATATTTATGCTCTCCTAATGAGATTATTTTTACATATATTATGGTATAATCCTAGCCCTAGTAAAATAAGATCTTAGCCTCTCATAACATCCTAATAAAACTAGACTTACCATAAGATCTATCCTAAATCAAATTATTATTTGATTCCTCCTATAATAATATTTCCTATTATTTGTATCCTATACAACTACTACCAAACATTATTATATCACATATTATTATTATCCTACACTAAATATATTACCAAATAATGATAATAATAATTCTCAAAATCTACCATATCTTACCTCTTTCACTCCTTCTCACGTCACTTTTATCCTCCACCACACAAACACCCTAAATCCTTTCACCCTATTTAAACTCCTCTCTCTTCTTCTCACCTACCCACCGATTTAACTCCCTTCTTTTACCACTCTTTCTTTTTCTTTTACATCACAATCATCTTCAAATTTCAAAACCAAAAATCCCAAACACCATGCCTCCCAAGAAAACTAACGCGACACCCAAACGTACCATGAAGACTAGGGCGGCGTCTGTGGTTGTTTCGTCTTCTGAATCATCACGACCATCGTCCCCTGTTTCGTCTGAAGGAGAATCAAGTGGTAAGCGAGTAAAAACTGAGTCTCAACCCTCGTATGCGTCTCATATGGAGATGGTACTTGCTGAGAATAAGACTGTTCTCGAAGCTGTTGAGGACACAAGGTTGAAACTCAAGGAACTCTTTCGTGCTTGCCTGGTTCTTCGCTATCCACTTCACTCAAGTCGTGTTTACCCCATTGCATGGTATGACGAAGTTGAAAATTTGAAAGATTTCAGCGATATTCTCGTTTTTCAAGGTTGGCAGGAACTTCTAGATGGGTCACACGTAACATACCCAGTACAGGTTGCACAGTTTTGGGCTACGTTGCGCGTGGAGAACAGAGTATTATGTGCTAATTTTGGTGACAAGGCTATTAAAATCACCATGGAGGAATTTGCTGAAGCTTGGGGAATTCCTTGCGAAGGGGTCGAGGTGATTTCGGGTGCTAAATGGAATGGGCTGAATGAAGACGAGCAACTACGTTATAAGACTTTCTTTGACCCTGAGGTACGCGTGAACGATGAGGTATTGGTTTCTAAGATTAGTCCCTTAGCTCGTTTTCTCATAAACTGTGTTCATGCCACCATTCTCCCTAAAAAGGGCGGTACACAGCGTATTGACGCACATGAGAATCGTCTGTTATTTCACATTCTTAATGGTGATCGAGTGAACTTGCCGTTTCTGATCTTTTCTCACATTAGTGCTCAATTGGAAAAGCTCACTGTTTCTCGCACTTCTCCTACTTTGGTTGTTCCTTATAGCATGTGGCTGTCGAAGTTATTGAAACTTAAAGGTGTGGTGGGTAAGAATACTATCACTCGCCCATCTACTGAAGTTATGAGTAACTTGTTGCTTCGACGAATGAATTTGGAGGGCGTGGACGTTGTTCATGTCCCAAGACAACGACCTGGGAAGGAGAAAGTAGGTGAACCAAGTGAAAAAGTGAATGTGAGACTCGATGTTGGAAGAACCGAGGAAATTTTAGGGGAGTTGCAGGCTTTAGTGATGTCTAGGCTGGAGGGTTTCGAGAACAAGATGATGGGTAAGTTTGAGGAGTTGGCTGGTAAGGTAACTGCAGGAGGAGTACAAGTGAAACCTGAGCCCGTGGACGTTGATGGGAAACTTAAAGCGTTTGCCGAGGAACTTGAGAAGTCCAAAGACGATATAATGAAATCGCTTTGGAGTGTTGATTATAAAGTGGGGCGAATGCAGGAACATGTAGGTCACATCCGCGAAGATCTCAACGCAGTCAACACTCGTGGCAATACCTTGGCTGAGAATGTTGGACAGCTCGTGGAGCTGTTTAAGGCACATGCGAACCCTCCCTCTCAAAGGCTCGTGGAGATCGTGGATAGACTTCGTGCGATTACCGAGAAGGTCAATAGGACTGTGTACCTATTGGAGCTTAACCACCACGTCTAGTCGCCATGGTCGTTTGTGCGTAGTTTTAGTCATTTTTTGGGTTGTCATTAAGCCGAAACCGCCCCATTCAACAACCATCTATCTTATTAGCTTGCTTTAGGATCAATCTTTTGAAACACTAATCTCGTTTGCTATTTCTGTTTCCGTTTTATTTGGTCTTATATGGCCAAAAGACTTATTTTGCTTTCGTTTGCGTATTTTGGAATAATGTCGGCTGTTATTGTTGCTTTTAATTCATAAAAACTCGTTTGTCTTCATTCTATATTGCATATGTGTGCTTACGACTTACTATTATTCTAGTCCTTTTCCTTTACGATGAAGTCAAGAGGGGGAAAAGACGTCTAAGATTTGATTGCGTTATCCTCGTTTTATTTCACTATCTTGGTTTCTTATCGTTAATCTCTCTCGAGTGTTTTGTTTTATATATCACTAACGGATTTGGTTGGCTTAAGATAGGTGAAATACATCTTCTTTTCGTGGACTCTCATCTTTTCGAGACGATGTTCGATTGAGGGGGAACGACCATAGAAATAAATCTTAGGGGACTTGACATCATCAAAAAGGGGGAATTTGTTGACTCCACGATTAGTTTTGATATTGTCAAGTTATTTATTTCTATCGTATGCTACTCGTTTGTATGTTTGTGCTTATGATGCGCAGGTATATAAGCTCGAAAAGAAGTGAAAAGAAGAAGAGAATGTGAAACGTTAAAGACAAGCTTCGTATCAAGTCAAGACTATAGGAACGAAACATGTAAAGTGACTTAACGAAGCTATGCACTATCAAATCGTAGCTCAGCAGTAATGTTACCCTAACATGATCTCATGTTACTCTAACATTAGTGCTGTAGCAGTTTTCATTAAAACGTTTTATAAATATTTTCTGAAATATTTTCTAAAGAATTATCTTGTGCTAAAAGTTTTCTATATTTTTATCATGATATATTAAGAATATATTTACTCATCTTAGAATTAGATTTGATTATATTTTACTTAGTAAAATAGATGATAATCTAGTTGTAAAAGATGTGCAAAATATTTGTAATATATTATGATTCCTTAAAATATCCTTTATGATAATTCTTCTCTTCTAAACTGATTTTATACGATAATATATTTTGAAAAATCATATCTACTCTATCTTTATTTTGGCCGAAATATTTGATAAGTACATCACCATATTTCGGGTGTGTATAATATATTTTAAAGATAGATTTCTAAAATATTATCTTCTAATATCTAATAATAATATCTTGCATCTCCTAGTTGAATTAAATGTCTAGATTCGTTCTTGGAGATCAAGTAAAGTCTTAATATCTTCCTAAATATATTTTGACAACTAGCAAATTATCTTATGAGGAAGTTTTATATCACAACAATACTATTGTAATATTATCTTTTATTTTGTTAAATAAAAATAATATTATCTTTTCTTTGTGACCTAGAGTCACACGAGTACTATAAGTACTCTACTCCATTTTGATTAAAAATCATCCAACACAATACAACACATTTTCTAATACTTCCAAATACATTTTTAATCAAACTAAGCTTTTCAAAATACAATCTTAATTTTACTTTGCAAAACGTTTTTTGTTCAATATTTGAACCGTGTTCTTCACTCGTGTTTTTGCAATTTATTTACTTTGATTTTGAAAGCTAATTTAACTTTGTGCTTTTGTTTTTTAAATCATATTTTCCTAAGTGCATAGTTACGATAAGCCTCTCTAGACAATTGAATTGTATTTTCATTTTGTTTGAGAGACTTGTAACAAGAGAAAACTCAACTTGTTAGAGATTAATTTCTCGAGTTTGAAAAGAAAGGCTTCACACTAGGATTAGGGTTAGTCTCTAGTGTTTATTAATTATTTGTTGTAAGCTAGGCCGGAGTAGGTGCTCTTGATAAATAATTAATAAGAAGAAGGGGTGGATGTAGGCTTTTCAATTGGGCCGAACCACGTTAAATCTTTGTGTTATTTACTTTCCGCAATTTACATTTCCGCATTTATTATTTCGTTGCAAAATTTTTAAGAGGTACAATCCTCTATTCACCCCCCCTCTAGAGTATTGTTGGGCCCTTGGACTCTACACATTAAATGAGAGTTCTTAATAAGAGTAATAGACTGCATTTAATTATATTAAAAATATTAACAAGCATAATGTAATTAATGTTTATACAATCCCAAGGAATATTAGAGAGCACGAAATAAAAAAGACTTAATGAGTGATTAATAATTACTCCGTAAAACCAATTAACTTTTCCTCTTCATCTCTATTTTACATTGGGTTTTTCATATATTTATTTGAAATTAAATTTATGTAATAATATAGATCTCGCAATACCAATTATCTAAATGTAGTTACGATAAAAAAATATAAGGTCACCAAATCTTCTATCAGTTGGTTACATAATATGACAGAATAGCGTCTTTAATTAACATTAGGTTACCCTTATTATTGTCCATTTTAAAAAAAAAAAAAAAAAAAAGTTAGTACATTTGACTGCCGCGGAATGTAACATAAGATATTAAATCAAAGAATTGTAAGACAATTCTTACTCACCAATTATTTATAAGTAGATATAATACAATTTTATTTAGTGACAATATTCTAATCATATAAATTAAACTCACTAATATTATCAACAAATGAATACCCAAATAAACAAACAAAAAAAAAAATCAACCAGTTTTTTCAAATACAAATATAGAGTATGCATTAAATATTGTCTAATTAAATTTTATATTTAATGTAATACAAGTTGTTACGTTTCACTCAATAATGGTTACGATTAATTTAAATGTGACCCACATTTTAAATAATTCTTGGGTAAGTCAGGTTTTACAATAAATTATTGTAACTCCGTCTCATTTGTACTTGATTATATAGCTTTTGTACTATTTAAGTGATAATTATGATTAATTGTTACTAAATTTTTTTAGTACTCCTGTTAGTGACTTTAGTAGATTTATTTCACGTTTTTGTACCCCTTTAACTGCAATTTGTACCTTAGTTTCATATTAACTTATGTAAGTTCAGGCTCACAGGAGAACTACCGTTAAATTTTATGATGTATAAAATGTGATCACATTCGGTTGGATCGTGACCCCTCTTAAGCATAATGTGATCACTAATGAGACATAAAAAAGTTAAACATAAGCACATTTTATATTTTAAAAATATTAAATGCTTTAATTGGAGAATTGTGGAATAATCTAACCAATTCCTATTAAACATACTTCGTATTTAATCATGTTTTGTAAGACATGACTTAAATGTTGTCTCCAACAGTCCAACTAATTGTCTGTCATTAATGTAAATGGAACTTATAAGAAAACGAAAAAAAAAAAAATACAGAAAGATGTATAAAAGCAAACTCATGGAGAAAATTTGAATGGGAAAATATGAGAGGTATGAAATATGAATGAATTATATGAGATTAAGTAGAGTATATGCTTAAATATGAAAATTAAAATCCCTGCTGAATTTTTTTTTTTTTTTTTTTTTTTTTTGGATAACTTGGGGAACCCGCAGTCGCTACCTTAGGTGTGCACTGGGTAAACCCCCCGAGCGTGCATGATAGCCTGCAAACCATACACGCCAGGTTAGCCACCCTTTTTACCAGGGCGACAGGCTCGTGATCTGATTAGGCATAGCCTCAAGTTTCTAACATTCCCCACAAGATTGCTCTTGGAGGGAATTGAACCTGAGACCCATGGGAATTTCACCCATGTTTTTTTTTTCCCTGCTGAAAGTTGAAAAGGACTCATCTTTAATACTCCGTATTGTTTTGGAACAATAAAATAGGTATTGGGACGGTTTTTGTTTTTTTAATTACATTTAATAAGACACATTCACTGATTTTATTGTCCACATTTATTGTGTCACTCGTTTATTGTGTCCGTCTAACAATATGAAAGTGTTAGACGGTCCTTTAGAAGAGTTACTATATTGCTAAAACACTTGCATAAATAGAAGGCATATTTAACGGCAAAATTTTCAGGCATTTCAAAATTTATAATAAAACGCGATAATCTTTGTGTTATAAATAAACTTCGAGATACTTGGCGATTTCGTTGGAAAATTTTGAATACTATTTTAAATACAATATTGTCCAAAAAATGTCGATTTTATGGTAATTTTGTTTTGAGCAAATTTTATGGCAAATTTTGTACACTCTTATCCAATTCTTTTGAGATGATTTAAAAGCCAACAACTACCTTTTACATTTCTAATCCGAAAGGATAAAATAGCATGGTTTTACTCTTGATAATCATATTAGTTTCTGACCTTATAAAAAAAGTCAAATAAAGGAAATAAAATTCGAAGGTAGTATACAAAATTTCCTCAAAAGTAAATGTCCCTTAACCCTAAGAGCAAACACAATGGAAGTTTTTTAGTCTTGGGTTGTCAACAAAACTCTAAAAATAAAGTTCGACCCATTGTAGGCCTCTTTGGGTTTGTCAAAATAAGAACTAGGTTCTTATTTTAGAACCAAGTTCTTTACTATTTCCAATAAAATTAAATTAATTTGATAAGAGTTAAAGAGTAGTTATGGGTCCCAATTAAAAACAAAGTAAAAGTTTTTCCACTGCAATAAAAAGTTCTTAAATTTTGAGGTTGTTGAAAAATAATTGAAAATAGAAAAAACTTTATATAAAGTTCAACCATTGTGCTTGCTCTAAGACCGCTCATTTCATTGAAAACCAAATGATCAACTTACTATTTGCTTAGTTTACGAAGTCGAACTGTCTTGGTCTACGGAGTAATTGTTTAGAGAGATTTTTCATTAATTTCAATCATATAATTTTTCTAGTTTTAATTTTTGTTATTTTAAGATTTATTTTTGCGGTCAAATTTTAGGAAATTTATTGAATGAACAGAGTTCATACTACTAGTTAGAGCAGGCACGACCTTGTCACGTGTGGATGCTTTGTAGCAAAGGTCAACTCTTCAAATACTACTCCGGAGGAGTATAAATAAGGGCTGACAATTTGAACGGGTCAGCCCGACTCAGCTCGTCCAACAGGTATCAATTTTAATGGTCCGGCTCGACATTTCAAGTTACGGGTCGTGCCTGGGCCTTAATTTTTAAGGGCCCACCCATTGGATGGGTCTGTACTTCTCTAAAATTTTAGAAACAAAGAGTCGGGCTCGGGCCCTAATTTTGATCTAGCCCGGCCCTGCCCAGCCAACCACCCTAGCAGGTCGTGCCCAAGTCTGAGATATAAGGCCCAACCCATGGTAGACCAACTCGAGGCCGGTCCAATACTTCTCGTGACCACGTCTCAGTAAGGGGAAGAGTGGCAAGACAAGTCATATTAATTAAAATACGCGTAGAAAAGAAAATAGGAGAAGATTTCCGTACGAAAAAAAAAAAAAAAAATCCTGAAATACCAAAAAAAAAAATCAAGTACTCGGTATTGTTTAAATCAGACAAGCAATGAGTAATGATTAAGGACCTTGTAAATAATAGGTCTTGAATTAGACAGTATCAAGTATTGTCAAACAAAACTTGTTTGCTATTTTTCATTTTCCCTTTGGTAGTTTAACAAAATCTTTAAGTTACTGATTGCATCCCTTGATATGTTGGTGATGTTGTTGGACAATTCAAGTACCTCCCACTTACCTTGTAATAGCTCGTCCAACAGGTATCAATTTTAATGGTCCGGCTCGACCCTTTCAAGTTGCGGGTCGTGCCTGGGCCTTGATTTTTAATGGTCCGGCTCGACCCTTGTTGGACAAATACCTCCCACTTACCTTGTAATAGCTTGACGGAGATAGCTTGCTCATTTCTCTTCCCAATTCATTCTCATAATATTCACAATGCTCACACCTGTAATTAGAAGCATAAATATAATATAATATTAAATGAATGAATGGAGTTTATTTTGTGGTGTACTTATAATTGTTTCAAAATTCTAACAAACTCATCTTATCTCATTTAGTCTTACCAATAAGCAAGACATTGATAAGGTCCAAATTTGTCATAAACTTCTTCCACATCTCTTTTGGCTGTTGTTTCGCTGCAGTTTTTCCTTCCATGTACCTGTTTGATAATAATTGATTAGAAAAAAAAAAAAAAAAAAAAACAATTTGACAATTTTAGTCAATGTAGTAAAGAAGACAAGTCGAACCTTCCGTAAATGGTTGATTGTCTCGGTATCAACGGGAATGCGACGATAATCACCGAGACACATTGCTATATTATCAGCTACAAATTGTCCGATACCATTTATTTTCATGAGCTTCCCATGAATGTTTTGTGACGAAGATTCATCGAAAGATTCAATCTCAAACTCTTCGAGTCTCAGTTGACGATTCTCCACCATTATAGCCAACTCAGTGATGTATTTGGCTCTGTAACCAAGTTTGCAACGAGCTTTGAGAAAACTTTCAGTTAAACCCGCCAGCGTCTTTGCTGTTGGGAAGTTTCTCACCCTCGAAGGGGTTTTCCTCTCCGAAGCTATTGTCGTCTTTGGTAATGTTTCGCCCTGTTTCACTGTCGAACTGCGTTTTCTTTTTTTGAAAAAATCTGCTAATGTTAAGTTATCGTCTAAGTCCAGCATGGCTTGAAGATCACAAAGAGCTCGACACATTTCCAGAGTTCTCTTCCACCTACACGTTTCCCAAGTCATAGCCGTCGTTATAATCCGAATTTCATTTCAAGAAAGATTATAGAAAAAGGAATATCATATGTTACGTTGTGTTGCATAAAAGTATGGATTTGACGATATCTTCGAATAGCTCAGGGGAACGAAAAAGGCGGCCAAAACCCATGTTTTTTGCCTGAACAAACATGCCTTGAAAATTTTTCACGTCTTCATTGTCCTTCTCCGATATTCTCAACATACGAACTACTTGACGCTACACAAAAAAACCATAAAACAAGGCAATTTAGCTATGCGATTAGTATATTATTATTTAATTAACTTGTCAATCTTTATACAGCGAAAACAGTATGTACCTGAATAACAGCTTGATCAGCTAGCTGTAGAGAGTTGACATTGTGTAAGTGAATGAGAATGTGTGTTTCGGAAGACGGTTGAGATATGGAAGCCATAACGGAGGACGAGCCATCAGCGAGTCGTAGAGGTCGATGCAATGCTCGAGTGGCAGAGTCCCAACGGTTAGGAGACGTCATGAAGAACCCATAATTACACACAGCTTTCTCTAATTTGAATCCTTCTTCCACCGGGAGTTTTAATTCCATTTCTATAGATTCATTGTACGTAAAAATATAATTTAATCTCATATAAATACTAGTACACAATTGTCGATGAAGATATTGGGCACAACCATTGAAATTCTCGGGACGTAATTCTGTTGTAGGATGACCATTACTGTTCTCGGTGTGTATGTATTTATTATTAGCTGTATTGTACTAATTCTTTAGCTTTCCAAAACTCCCCAACTACTTATATATACGGAGTAACTGTATCTTGGCTCCAGCCTCCAAGGTTCTCAATTTCGCACAATTTTTTTGGTTAATCCAAAGTGATTAGTGTATATATTATGAATAAGTCTTGGAGATTTTTTTTTTTTTTTTTTTATAATGGTCTTTCACTTTTGCAAGTGGAAGACGTCTAAATTTTTTTGAGACTCGGTGTTGTTTTATTCTACTTTTTTCGTGTCAGTGATTTGTTTACATCTTTTTAATTTTGTGACGGAAAAATGAGAGAAGTGTAAACAAATGACTAATATAGAGGGAGAAATATTTCTTTAACCTTAACCATTACTCATTATATGTCAATTGTTTATTTATGTTTCCTTTACTTTTTTCATAATAAAGTCAAAGTATAAATAACTCAACTCACGAGAGTACTAATGTATATACCGAGTATCAAACTTCGTTAGGTCAAATGCTGAGTTTCTATTGTTTACCTGTTTTTTATTTCTTAAAAGATAAGAGTGCAAATTGTGAGGTAGCTAGGCATAAGTTAAACAATGAAATTCAAAAATTGTATATACACGTAGGTTATCATTTTCGGCTTTTCGCTAATTTACACGTAGATTATCATTTTCGGCTTTTCGCTAATTTATATACACGAAGGTTATCATTTTCGGCTTTTCGCTAATTTACACGTAGGTTATCATTTTCGGCTTTTCGCTAATTTATATACACGAAGGTTATCATTTTCGGCTTTTCGTTAATTTATTGTCCAGGTAAACTTATTTTCACCTCATAAGATGGAAAATTGAACATAAATAATTCGAAGTTAACATATTTTTTGGTCAAATTAATCTTAAATTTAACTAATTTTAACTTTAACTTATTTCAAAACACAAATACTTTTATGAGACTATTTCACAATAAACTTATTTGTGAGACCTCTTAAAAAAAAGTTACTTTTTTTCTCTCTCTATTTCTTTTATCTTTATTTTTAATTAAGTTGTGTTTAATTTATGATGAGTCTCACACTAACTTAATTTGAAACGGTCTCACAAGAGACCTTTTGAATTCAAAATAATTTTATTCTATGTCTTGGGTGTATCTTCCCAATGTGGTCCCAAAATCGATTTTTGATAATTTTTTTCAAAATACTTATGATTAAACTTAATAAATTGAAGTATTTGTGGAGGTAATGTATGTAGAAATTAAGTTCAAATAAAATTAAACTTAAGTATTCATCTACATGAAAAATCATATCATAATGATATGTGAAAAATTAATTTCAAATAGTTCACTTGTACGAAGTATATATTAAGCAATTTTATATATTTACTATTATTTGCAACATTTTATTTTAAAATGAGTGTTTTCAATTTGTAATTATATTATTATTCATACTAAATTTTAAAAAATTATGTTATAAAATTTATTTTATGAAAGGAATGAAAAAATTTAACGGAAGGTTAACACCGTAAACTTCAAAACCGCTTTGGGAAGATTACACTATTACAAAAATAGCTTTTAAAAACGGGTGAAAACCGTTTTAAATAAAAATAAGCTCCGTTTTATAGTCGACCGTTGCAAATAATATAAACAACGCCAAAAAAAATAGATACACCGTTGATAAAATCAAATACAACGCTCTAAAAAATCCGTTATAATTGATTAAAAACAACGGTTATTTAAAAAAACCGTTATTTTTGATCTATCAAAAATAACGGTTTTTAAAAAAACCGTTATTTTTGGTCTATAAAAAATAACGGGTTTTGAAAAAACCGTTATTTTTGGTCTATAAAAAATAACGGTTTTTGAAAAAACCGTTATTTTTGAGATTTTTTTTTTTTTTTTTGTAATTATATAAAAAATAACTGTTTTTGAAAAAACCGTTATTTTTGGTCTATAAAAAATAACAGTTTTTGAAAAAACCGTTGTTTTTGAGATTTTTTTTTTTTTTATTTTTTTATTTTTTTTTTTTTTTTGGTAATTACTATATTTTTATATAAATACAATTAGATTCAAGCAGTTCATTAGAAGCACAATCTGAAATATTCCACAAAAAATTTGAATTAGCATTTCCTAACCGCGAAACAAAAATTCCTACAAATAATACAATAATCGTAACTAGCGTTTTCGATCCACCAATAACGATATACATGTACATACTTCGATCTCATGTTGTCCTAAATAATATACAAAACCAATTTGTAAACTTCGATCTCATGCTGCTGTTTTTCCATGTTCAATCTCCTCCGTAAGTTCTCATAATCTGCATACAAATAATATATAAAACGATTCAATGCTTTCATTGAGCTGAAATCTCAAACAATACAAATAAAACCTAGCATCGTTGAAATATGTATGAAATTAGTACACAAAAAACTCGATGAGATATAAGGAGTACCTCGTTTCAGTGTCTTTTAGATCCCGACATGCGAGTGGTCTAATTGTTTCACGGGAAGAGTTCCTACAAAAAACTCGATGAGATATAAGTACACAAATTAAGTTTTCAGATCCTACGGAAGGTCTGATCATACAATGCTCAAATTCGACAAATCAAAATTTGTCGATCAAGAAACATTAGTTATAATTATTTAGTTTTAAAGTAAGCCTCTACATTCAAGAACACGCACAAATAATCAGATGCAACCTATAAGACAGATTGACAGACAATCGTAGTACTCCGTATGTGTAGAAACTACATGTCTAGTTTGTCTACATGTACCTGCCAGCATATAAGATACATAAAGCATATAAAATTAACTAGCATATAAAATTAACTAGCCCCTACACTGTAACGCGACAATCTCCAGACTAACATCCATAGTTTCAGCAACAAATTCTCCGGGCAGACAACCACAGTTTCAGTCCTTCGAACAAATGCATCAAACATATACAAAGCTAATTCATGCCTTTTCAAAATCAAATATTATGCAAGACAAATCAAACATATTACCTATCTAATTATATGTCCCTCGCCCCTATAACACATATCTCGCCAGAATTTCTGCAAGACAAATCATTCAAGTTATGAGACGTTGATCGACATCAGAAAGAAAAATATACTCGTTCTGCTCCACGAGGGTTCAACAGGGCCTCAAAAATTAGGCCTCCTCAACACGAGGAAAAGTAAACCAACTTTGTTTAGCACTGATGTTCATACAAACCAAAGGGTTAGGCCCTTACCTTTGAGCCAAGCGATTTCACGGAGTATCAAGCTCGAAACCATCTCCAATTCTTCACCTAGTAAACCAAACTACAAATAATGATAATATTATCAATTACTAAAGAGTCATTAAAAAAGGTTTACATCATGATTCATAAAGTTTTCTTTAACACTAGCAACAAAATTCACATAGATCCCTTAACATAAATTAGGTAAATAATTTTTTTTTTTAGGTTTTTTATCGGCGTTTGGGACTTGGGAGAACGTCCCGCATCGACAGATTACTAGCGATGAGACATGTTCCAATTTGTAAGACAATTGCGGAGAACCCAACAATTTATTTATAACTTCTTTCGATAAGATCTCCATTGTCATTGAGACGGTCTCCGGTTAGAGCCAGGTCACAAAAACTACAAAGCGGTCACAAAAACTACAAAGCGGTCGCAAAAACAGTATTTGTGACCGTTTTACTGCATTTGTGACCGACTAAAAACGGTCTCAAATTCTGGTCACATGTCCTTATGGCTTATATGTTTTTTCCCCACAAACGCACATTATTAGTATGACAATCATTCATCGTATAGAATTCCAATCAATCAAGTAATTAAGATAGGCTTATATGTTTCATTATTAGCAACAATATAATACTCATAAAAAGGTGATTAAAGCAAATACGTATTATACACAATGAATTCGAGTGTCAACACTTATCTTACGACCACACCAATCAACTTTGAGCTACATTAGGACAAGTAGTTAAATTGCCCATTAGCTATACTTTTACCAGAACGTGACTTGTAATAACCCGTATATTTTATTTCATATTTATCGAGCATTTAGTCTCGTTTTATTAAGTATTGCATAACCCGTATAAATGGGGCAGCAGTACAGCGCCTCACTGTTTTGGGTCTTACGGGTTCGTTATAAGGTCTTTTTGCGAACCGTTTGTTGCGTTGATAAGCTAATTCAAAGAACTACACTATAATATCAGATTTCATGTCTAGATCATCCTAAATGAAGTCAGAAAATCCATTCTAAAACAAAGTAAAAACCTGAAATTTCATTTCCTTTCATACAATAAAATTTTACTTCCTATACTTGTATCCATACCTCTATGCTCTCTTTATTTGCTTGCTAAAGGTGATATTTTACTTGGCATACCACACCATCTCAAGTATATAACACCATAAATATTATTTACTCGTTAAAGATGAAACCTTTTTCCTCAAATCCACCCCTTCAACTACAACTAAATTTAATGTTGATGAGCTACTCAAATTCAGTTATATTGCAAAAGAAGAAAAAATAATGTATTGGAAACTCAGATGAATTGGAGTGAAGTAATAATTAGTTCATACTATATGTGGTTAAAGATGAATTGGAAAGAAACTTCAAAATTCAAATCAAATATATATTGCCAAATCATTTCAAACTCAGATTAATGTTGATGAAATCAAAAATCCCAAATTTTGACAAACCCTAGAAATTGACATCAACTAAGCTCAACTTCAAAGCATTACAACAACTTAAACAACAATTAGAATATCAAAATTGAGTGAATTACATAGATTTTGCAAGAGTAATTCACAACAACAACCAATTATTAACATTAAAACTTCAAAATAAAAAAATGAAAAAAGAGACAACACCTTTAAGCGAAGCAAAAGCGGTCTGGAAAGCGATGACAGAGTTTTGCGGTGGAGGAATCGCCGTCGTCCCGGTGGTGGAGGCGGTGGTAGGAGCGGTGGTGAAGCGGTGGGTGATGTCGATATTGAGAGTACTCTTTTTTTTTTTTTGAGAGTGATCTGCTCTCCTCTCTTTCTCTTTTTATTTTTTTTTTTAATCAAAAATAACGGTTAAATAAAAAACCGTTATTTAAAGTATTTAAAGTATACATTAAAAACAACGCATTTTTACAAAAACCGTTATTTTTAGTTTTTAATCAAAAATAACGGTTTATTTGGAAAAACCGTTATTTAAAGTCCACATTAAAAACAACTCATTTTTTTACAAAAACCGTTATTTTTAGTTGAACCGTTGTTTATAGTTTTTTTGCGTTGTTTTTGATGACGAGTTTGATTTGGCGCCCTTACTTTTAACAACGGATATTTATTGTTCGTTGTTTTTAATACTATAAACAACGCAAAACCATAATTGGTGTTGTTTCTTTGCCGTTGTGGATGCTCATATTTGTAGTAGTGTTATGTGAAACCTAAGATTTTTTTTTTTTTTTTTTTTTTTTTTTTGCTAAAATGTAAGATTATATTAAAATCATCGTCAAAATTTACAATTCGAACACTATTGACCAGACGGACTATTTCGCCGACCACCACAAAACATCCCTATTACTTCATTTGGACTTATCTATCACCCTTACCCTATCAGAGACAACTCTCTTAACATCCCTAAAAACAATATCCGGACAACAAACTACTAGATTCAATTGTAGGTTTATATCCGTATATAGACCATTAAATTCACAGGATTATAATGAAAACTTTTATGAGATTTAAAGTCATAAATTGAAATTGCATAATAAAACAATAAGATTTAGAATTAACCTTTTAATCCTTAAGAATTGGCCTAAGATCAATACCAAAAGTATGGTATCTCCTAATAATCTCACCCAAGATGTGTTGAAATATGCCCTTGAATTTGCTAGAAATTTTAGAGAGAAAACTGCTTTTCTTTTCTTGAGGTTTTGTGTTGTAGAGTTGTGTATTAATTAGAGATCGATTAGAGTAGAATTAGGAAAGCTAATATACTACTCCTAATCCCTATGTGGCCGGCCAACTAGTAGTATTTGGGGAGATTATAATCTCCTCAAATATCTATCTTATTTACCAAGAAAACATTATGTATCTGGACACTTCTGTTTTGGTCAATTTAGCTTATAATATAATGCAATTTATTAATAGTGTCATCTGTATGGACCGACTATAATATGTTATAAATATCCTTATATTTATAATTTACTAATTAATTATAACGGTTTATATTTAATTAGCTTGCATTATACATGACAATTAAATATAACATTTTATATTCAATTCACGAATTACATTTAATTCGCCTCAGCTAAAATTATTTAATCAGTATTAAATTGCCGTGCCAACATTACACTGACCAACATTTTAGTCAGTAACATCATCACACTTGACTAACATTTTAGTCACATTTGACTAACCTTTTAGTCAACAACACTAACTAACTGTTTAGTCATTAAGTAAGGCATCAATATGATCATTTTCTCAAATAATCATATTTCTCAAACACATCCTTTAGGTGTGACTCTTAGGGACCAGTTGATCACCGCCATCTTTATGACAATAACGTCAAACTTATCTAGCAAGCCAACCGTTATTGATAAACGTTAATCAACTGATTAAATACAAAATGTACCCTGTGTACCTTTAGAGATTTATTTATGTTATTGCACTAACTGTGGAGGACACTAACCCCAACAATCTCCCACTTGTCCGTACAAGTGTAGGTGCGATAACCGATTCTCATGTCCTATCCACGACCAGGCACCTAATGTTCTGAAACATTTAGGACTCCATGTTGTCGTCACAAAAATGTCCTGCGCGATTTCAGTAAACCCGCATCTGTGATCGATCAGTCAACAGTTTGACTTATGGCTCGTTGAACCCACCATCAATCGACGTCACAAAATGATTGCCAGAGTTATCAGCTCGTGTAGGCGACCACGGACCAAAACATAATATATAGCAATTCAGTTAACTTTGAGGTGTTCAACGTTGTCTGCACAACCCTCATGAAAAACAATATATATAACAAAACGATGATTTTATTAGAAGTTTTAGGAAATACAAGTGTCAAATCCATACAAAACAACTAATACAACTCAGGAACACGCTTAATTCCCATGGATTTAACGTGGCCTTCATGCTTATCTTGTCTCAACGGCTTAGTGAGAGGATCTGCTATGTTATCATCCGTAGCAATCTTGTCAATCACTATCTCCTTCTGCTCCACGTAATCCCGGATCATGTGAGCCTTCCTTTGCACGTGCCGAGACTTGTTGCTGGACTTAGGCTTCTTTGCTTGGAAGATGGCACCACTATTGTCACAATAGATGGTGATCGGGTCATTCGAACTAGGAGCTACAGTTAGTCCTTGTAAGAACTGACGCATCCATATAGCTTCCTTCGCGACCTCACGAGCGACATAGTACTCGGACTCGATCGTTGAATCTGCTATAACGGTTTGTTTGGAGCTTTTCGGTGTGCCGGCGCCATTAAGAGTAAAAACGAATCCAGATTGAGATTTCGAGTCATCTCGATCCGTTTGGAAACTAGCATCTGCGTAACCGATTGCGCATAGCTCAGTGTCTCCTCCATAAGTCAATACCCAATCTTTAGTCCTCCGTAGGTACTTAAGAATGTTCTTTACGGCCATCCAGTGTGCTTCACCTGGATTGCCTTGGTATCGACTCGTCATACTCAATGCATATGCCACGTCCGGACGTGTGCATATCATGGCATACATGATCGATCCTATTGCCGAAGCATATGGAATCCGACTCATGCGCTCGACCTCTTCCGATGTCTTTGGTGCTTGAGCTTTACTCAAATGCACCCCTGAGATCATTGGAAGGTTTCCCTTCTTGGAGTTGGTCATGTTGAACCTCTCAAGAATCTTATCTATATAAGACTCCTGACTGAGGGATAACATCCGTCGTGATCTATCTCTATAGATACGGAGCCCCAAAATACGCTGTGCCTCACCCAGATCTTTCATCCGGAAATGGTTCTTTAACCATACTTTTACCGAAGTTAAGAGAGGTATGTCATTCCCAATCAAGAGTATGTCATCGACGTACAGTATTAGGAAGACAATCTTTCTCCCACTCGACTTGATATATAGGCATGGTTCCTCGACTGATCGAGTGAATCCATTCTCCTTTATCACTTGGTCGAAGCGATGATTCCAACTCCGTGAAGCTTGCTTAAGTCCATAGATGGAACACTTAAGCTTGCAAACCTTCTTAGGATCTTTAGGATCGATATAACCTTCGGGTTGTACCATGTACAACTCCTCCTCCAAATAACCGTTTAAGAAGGCGGTTTTCACATCCATTTGCCAAATTTCATAGTTATGAAATGCGGCGATCGCTAAGAGAATCCGAATGGGACGAAGCATGACTACGGTGCAAAATCTCATCATAGTGCAACCCTTGCACTTGAGTGAAACCCTTTGCCACTAGTCGTGCCTTGTATATATCTGGTTGTCCTTCTACGGATCGCTTTATCTTGTAAAGCCATTTGCCTTTGAAGAGGCCTAGCCTTATCAGGTAAGTCAACCAGATCCCATACATCGTTCTCGTACATAGAGTCCATCTCGGATTGCATGGCTTCTTGCCATAGCTTTGAGTCGGAACATGTCATGGCACCTTTATAGGTTACGGGTTCGTTACTCTCAAGGAGTAAAATGTCGTCTCTCCCATTCTCCTCGACTATACCAATATATCGATCTGGAGGAATGGAGAGTCTACCCGACCTTCTGGGTTCCAAAGGGACATTAACCGCAGCAGACGTGGAAGGAACAACTTCCTCCATTGGTTGCTCGGTTGTTGGTTCAGGAATCTCCGACAGATCGAAGGTCCTATTACCTCTCTTGTCTTCGAGAAACTCTTTCTCTAAGAACTTCGCACTAGCCGCAACAAAAACGCGTTGTTCGGTTGGCGAATAGAAGTAATGACCAAACATTCCTTTTGGATAACCAATAAAGTATGTCTTGACCGATCGCGGGCCGAGCTTATCCTCGTGTCTCCACTTGACATAAGCCTCGCACCCCCAAACCCGAATAAAGGACAAGTTAGGGACCGTTCCTTCCACAACTTCGTATGGAGTCTTGTCTACTGACTTTAGGCGGACTTCGGTTAAGTATAAGAGCGGTGACAAAGAGCATAGCCCCACAATGATAGTCGGGTACTACCGTGTGACTCATCATGGATCGAACCATATCAAGTAATGTTCGATTCTGCGTTCGGACACACCATTATTCGGTTGTGGTGTTCCAGTGGAGTTAAGCTGTAATACTATTCGCGGTCTTTCGGTGTCGATCAAACTCGGTTGAAAGATATTCGCCACCACGATCCGAGCGTAGTGCTTTTATCTTTCTATCCAGTTGGTTCTCAACCTTATTCTGGAATTCCTTGAACTTGTCAAAGGACTCACTTTTATGCTTCATTAAGTAGACATGTCCATATCTACTCAAATCGTCCGTGAAAGTGATAAAATACCTATAGCCGTCTCTAGCGTTGATTGACATAGGGCCGCACACATCAGTATGTATGAGTCCTAATAGGTCAGCAGCGCGCATTCCAACACCTTTGAAGGAAATTCGAGACATTTTGCCTATGAGACATGATTCACACGTGCCAAAAGTTTCATAGTCAAATGGGGCAATTGTCCCATTATCAATGAGCTTTTTCACGCGTCTCTCATTTATGTGTCCCATACGGCAATGCCATAAATACGTTTGATCTTTGTCACCAACCTTTGCTTTCTTGTTACTCACATGCATGATTTCTGTGGTTTGATCTAAAACATAAATTCCGTTCATGGAAACTGCTTTACCATAAATCATATCGTTCAATGAGAAAATACAGCTATTATTCTTTATTGAAAATGAAAATCCTTCTTTATCAAGAACGGATACAGAAATAATGTTTTTAGATAAACTAGGTACATAGTAACAGTTATTCAGAAATAACTCAAATCCACTTGGGAGTTGGATTACATATGTCCCAATCAAGCAGCGTGACTCTTGCTCCATTCCCACTCGCAGTCTACATCACCTCTTGCCGGAGTTCCGATGCTTCTTAGGCCCTGGCAAATGATTGCCTGAGATGAGAACCACATCCGGATCAAGTACCCAAGTTCAAACTTGCATGGTTAATCTCAATCATATGAATAAAAGAAGACATACCAACAGAGCGACGCGGCGATTTTATGTCCTCGGCATACACGGGCGATTCGCCTCAATGCCCGGACTTGTGGCAATGGTGGCACTCCATGCTACGCTTTGCTTTTGCCTTGCCTTGTGAGCTACCGCTAGACTCACCAGGCCCACTCTTAGCAACCATCGGCTTCTTGAATTTCGGCTTCCCTACGGTTAGGTTAGCGGAGCCTTACCACCTTACCCTTCTTGTTCCCAATCATGAGAACATCTTGCTTCGTGCTCCCACTCAACTTCGAGATCACTCTCGTGCATGCGAGTGAATGTAGTTCATCACGCACTTTTCGCATGTCATTCATGTAATAGTTTGCCCTAAAGAGGGCATACCCATCATGAAGAGAGTGAAGCACTCGATCAATGATGATCTTCTCATCGATCGTGCAACCAAGCTCCTCCGATTTCTCAACGTTCTCGATCATGGCGAGAAGGTGTGGACCAACCGGTTGGCCCTTTTGGAGTCTAGCTTCAAAGAAGCGAGTAGTATACTCGTAACTCTTAATTCTCGGGCTTTCGAGAATTCCTTAGTAAGGGTGGTGAAAATCTTGTTTGCACCTTGGGTAATGAAACGTCTTTGCAAATTGGGTTCCATTGCATAGATGAGTGCGTTACATGCACCCGCTTCCATCATGAAATCGTTATAAGCAAAGGTTTGACTTCTTACGCATCGGGAGGTGGTAGGCCGTGGTGGCTTAGTCAAGTACTTGAGCTTCTGTCGGCGATGGCGGCGATTCCGTAATGCGACCTCCCAATCGAAAAAGTTGGACCCATCATGCTTGATCGAGTAGGTGATTCATCTTTGCCCATGAAAATTCTAAGCCATGATTCGGCGCATTAGTGTGGCACTTGGCATTGGTTCGTCGATGCGGACTGACCATTAGTTATAGTAGTTATATCTGTATATAACGTATTCGAAACTGTGAAAAAGAAAGAAGAAGAAGAGAAAAGATAAGAAATCATGGTTTTAAAAGTTTAAGTCATAAAGCAATAACGATTTAATGCAATGACTCGTGCACTCATATAATCGACCTCCCTCGAGAATTACATAAGCGATCCCAAGACTCAATTTCTTTAAATTGATAAGCCAACCTCTTGGCTAATTCTACTGTTAGAATTCTTGGTCGATAGATTTCATTAAATCCTATCTATTAGTCCACTATAACTACGAGATATTACTCGAACTATAGTGTTGAGGTAAACTAAGTTGACAGCCACTACTTACCCAACGTAGAAGGGGTCATATTATGCCTACCGACGAAGAAGGGATTCATAGTGGTTCGACTTATAAAGACTAATTCTCAATTTCAGTTTTAGAGGAAGATCCCATCAACTCATTTTAATTCATTTTAAGTGAACTAATATCTAGCATTATCGTGAATGATTAAATTGAGGTGATAGCCCTAAACGAGTGACATCCGTATGTCTATGAAAAAGAATGCAACTATATGATCCATTTTCATGCATATTAGGTGGTTTGGTTTAGTTTAGGCGGAATATGATGCTACTATCTAACGTGAATGCAATGACAAACGGTAAAGAAAACGCAAAAAGAAAAACACCTAGTGTGGCCTAACCCTATGAAAATAAAGACAAATACAAATTGGAATCCATCCATGGACCCTAAGCAAGTCTTCATTCTTCATCTTGGGCTTTAAGTGGGAGTCCATCTTGAATCTTCATCTTGAATCTTCTTAAAATTACAATTTTGAATTACAAAAATAAACCTATTTACATTCTAATTCAAAATATGCCAAAATTAAAAATATTACATAATGGGAGATTCGAGATCTCAAAAATACAACCAAAATTGTGTTTCCTTCATTACGAAAACACAACTTTCTAAGGCCACACTAGTAAATTACAACCGATTGTACATTTTTAATGCGTAAAAATAAACCATTCAAACCATTCAAACACAAAATAGAGCATCAACTAAACAAAATAAAAACAATGCATACAAATTGATTTTAATCCAAACCACCTCTTTTAAAATTATTAAAATTATGCAACAATTCCTTAATTGTTCATAATATCTTTTAATCAAAATATAATCCAAATCAATTTATGTTATCGGTATAACATAAATTCGATCTCAAGATATTTTAAACTGCTTTAAAATATTAGGTATCATATTTATTATGAACTACTTCACAATAAAACAAAATATATATTATCTTTATAATATACCAAAAACAAAAATATCAAAAATTAAAAAAAACTTTCGGCCAAAAATATAGAAAATCCGAAATAAATAATTTTTTTTTTTTTATTTTATAATTTATTTTTAATTCGGCCAAAAACAAAATTACCAAAAACAACAATTTAATTCGGCCAACTGAAAAATTGAATCAAACTGATTTAATTCAATCATGCTAATGATAAGATCGATAGTAACTCAATTTTAATCCGTATTAAACATTGATTTAAGAGATTCAATTTAACCTTTTAAATTAAACAACTTAAAACTGATAGATCTAATGATTAACAACATATATGTTCATTAACATACAAAATTTTGATCCTTTTATGTTTTAATTCAATCCGTATTAAATCAAAACTTATACAAAGTCATATATTATAGTTTTAACATCTTAAAACATTGATAAATATGAATCAAATAGACCAAATCAAGCCATAAAAAAACAAAAACTCACGGCATAACCAAATAAAAGTGGCCGAAATTTTTTTTAATCAAAACGGATTTTGAATGAGTTTTTAAGATTATACAAATCGATTTTTATGAAAACCTTATAAAAATTTCATGTGCCCTAAGTGTCTGATACCACTTGTAGGTTTATATCCGTATATAGACCATTAAATTCACAGGATTATAATGAAAACTTTTATGAGATTTAAAGTCATAAATTGAAATTGCATAATAAAACAATAAGATTTAGAATTAATCTTTTAATCCTTAATAATTGGCCTAAGATCAATACCAAAAGTATGGTATCTCCTAATAATCTCACCCAATATGTGTTGAAATATGCCCTTGAATTTGCTAGAAATTTTAGAGAGAAAACTGCTTTTCTTTTCTTGAGGTTTTGTGTTGTAGAGTTGTGTATTAATTAGAGATCGATTAGAGTAGAATTAGGAAAGCTAATATACTACTCCTAATCCCTATGTGGCCGGCCAACTAGTAGTATTATTTACCAAGAAAACATTATGTATCTGGACACTTCTGTTTTGGTCAATTTAGCTTATAATATAATGCAATTTATTAATAGTGTCATCTGTATGGACCGACTATAATATGTTATAAATATCCTTATATTTATAATTTACTAATTAATTATAACGGTTTATATTTAATTAGCTTGCATTATACATGACAATTAAATATAACATTTTATATTCAATTCACGAATTACATTTAATTCGCCTCAGCTAAAATTATTTAATCAGTATTAAATTGCCGTGCCAACATTACACTGACCAACATTTTAGTCAGTAACATCATCACACTTGACTAACATTTTAGTCACATTTGACTAACCTTTTAGTCAATAACACTAACTAACTGTTTAGTCATTAAGTAAGGCATCAATATGATCATTTTCTCAAATAATCATATTTCTCAAACACATCCTTTAGGTGTGACTCTTAGGGACCAGTTGATCACCGCCATCTTTAGGACAATAACGTCAAACTTATCTAGCAAGCCAACCGTTATTGATAAACGTTAATCAACAGATTAAATACAAAATGTACCCTGTGTACCTTTAGAGATTTATTTATGTTATTGCACTAACTGTGGAGGACACTAACCCCAACATCAATCGCACTCTATTTCTATGAATCCATATACTATACCAGCACGCCAACAATGTGATATGTACAACTTGACGTTTGCCTCTAGACCACCTACTCCTCATCGGCAACTCAAACCGCTCCACATCTCCATCATAAACTCCGAGCCAGGAAAGAGCTAAACGAACCACCTTAGTAGTAAATATACAATGCACAAAGAGGTGATCATGGGTTTCGGATTGTAGCCCACATACACAACATAAGGAATCCTCACATACTCCGTAAACAAATAAGCGATCCTTTAGTAATAGCGCCCGTCGAAAAATGAACCAGCCAATCAAAATATGCTTAGGAATAGCAGACGAATTCCAAATCTGTTTACACCAAGGAAGAACCGTGTCCGCATCTAGTAACCATTTATAACAACTTTTGACTATATAAACCTTACCCGAAGCCAACCAGCCATCATTCTCAAAACCACCTCGAATACTATCTCGAACACCGCAGATACGTCGCCAATACCAACAACAATCCGACCCCGGTACATAGTGTAGCCATGATGAACCCTTTAAATATACGTGATGAACCCATCGAATCCAAAGACAATCCTGATTAGTCATAAGCCACCATGCTAACTTTCCCACAGCCGCAACATTCTAAGTCATGCTATCTCGTAAACCCAAACCTCCATTAATTTTCGGTCGGCATACATTTTCCCAAGCGACAGGAGGGACCCGTACATTATCAACACATCCATCCCAAAGAAAATTACGACATATACCATTAATCCTTTGTATAACTCCTTTGGGAATGATAAACATCGAAGCCCAGTAATTAAAAAGAGTCGAATACACAGATTGTGTTAGAATTCTACGGTATTGAGACGTCGTGTAGGACACTGCCCTAAGTCAGTTAGACCCCCACTATGGTGCGTATGGGCTCAAGGTCACCGACTCCAGAGTTAACGCCTCCTTCTCTAACTTGATTGCCTTTGCAGAGAGAAGTGGGAGCTGTTCATTTATTGTGAAAATGTAGTAAAGGAAAACAGGAAGCAGAAGAAGATAGAAGAAGTGTTTTGTGTGTGTCACAATGAACAAAAGGGCTCGGTATATATAGCCTCGAAAATGACTGTGCTTGATAAAAAAGCGAGTTAATCTGAGAGAATAATGGAGGCATTAAAACAGAGAATAAAGAAGGTCATTAAAACAGAGATTTTAATGTGTAATAAATCGGGAGAATAAAGTCCATTAAATCGTCTGATTGACTATATTATCCACACCGCGCACGTGTCACGAGCCCGGCCGGGCCGGGCCGGACGGCGACGGCGGTGCTCGCGTAAGAAGCTTAGCATACATTCACCATAGGTAGAGCTGTCAAAATCTGACCCGACCCGATAAACCGCCCGAAACCGACCTGTAAATGACCCGAAGTAAACCTGCCTTTTTTGACCCGAACCCAAAATCTACCCGAACCCGAAATGACCCGAAAACAATGGGTCAAAACCCGACCCGTAGCGGGTTAACCCGTTGAGTAAAAAAACTTACGTTCCTATATATAAAATGTCATTATCAGTTTCAATTTACATGTAAAATTTCTAAAACATTTCACACCTAATAAATTTTTCATAATTGAAAATTTTTACTTCAATTATTATATTTATTATTCAATAATTATGGAATCAATCATTTTAAAAGTGTTTGTTAGTTACATTTGACATTATGAATTTGAGGCATCTAAAATCATTATTAAATTTTGAAACAAAATAGGTGTGGAGAATAAATGAGAAAAAGAAAATGATATATTTTAAGTCGGTAGTTCGAAGTAACATTTTAAATTTGAAGATACAACTTGGAAACTACATACTTCCTCCATTCCGTTTGGTTCTATACATTTGACCAAAACATGGTAATTAAGGTAGAAGAAAATCAAGTGGGGTAGACAATAGAATTACCAAACTACCTCTACTTTATTCTTTAAAAAAGGACATTGCAAGTGGGTTGGGTGGGGTATTAATGAAGGGTATATTGGTCTTTTAGTTTAATAAAGTACGGACCAAAATAGAAATGTATAGAATTGATTGGAATTTCCGAAAAAGGAATATGTATAGAATCAAATGGAATGGAGGAAGTATATGGATCTAATATTATAAATATCGATTTAATAGACACACACGCATCTATAAACTTATTTTGAAAATTTTCAATTTTGGAACTTATAATTTAAAAAAAATTAATTTTTCAATAATATATCGATCAATTAGAGTTGGTTTTTTGGAGGCACCATAAAAATGACTTTTTTTTAAGCACCCTGGAAGTGTAAATGGTGCATTTGGAGGGAAGCTGAAAAGTTTAAATTTTTTAATTTGATGGGATGTAAAATTAAGGAATAAATTTGGGGAGAAGATAAGTGGTTCTAAATTCTAAATTTGGGAGGGAAATAGTGAAATACGTATCAGTACCCCCAAAGTCTTCATATTAGTAATTCACCCACTTGTTGATTAATGAAGTACAGTTACAAGGGACAACTTCCACTAATCTTAATACGGAGTATTTGTATTTTGACATCATGTAAAGTTTGACTATAAATGAAGAGAGTAGTTTTTTTTAGTGAAAATTAAACCGTTATACAAAAAAAAAGAAAAAAAAAATATGGATAAAAAGACGTTGATTAACCCGTATTTTGACCCTAACCCGACCTGGAACCCGTGTACACCCGACCTGTATACTACCCGAACCCGAAATACACCCGACCCGTATGTTACCCGTATAATAGTTACCCGAACCCGAAACCCGCCCACCCGACCCGTTTGACAGGTATAACCATAGGCTCTTACCAAGTAATTACGAACTCCATATATAAACCCACACAAACTCTTTACTCCCACCAATGTGGGACTCTAGTCTTTTACAAGTTTGGAGCAATAAACTCCAACAATCCCCCACTTGGTCCAAACTAAGTCAAATCGGATACTTAAACCGAAAAGAAAAGAAATAAAGAAAGATCATACAGGTGAACAAGGTCTTGAACCTGTAAAAAATGCGAACAGCTCCCTCGAGTTAACTTTGGCCCCAAACAAACCTTGTGTCATGACTGCATTAGAGAATACCCCACGTGTATTCTCATAGAGGGCGACCAACCCCCACAGTTACGTAGGTGAGTCTAGAGGTGGCAATCGGGTCATTTCGATCGGTTTCGGATCAGTTTGTTTCGGATCGATTTCATTTGGTTTATTTGTATTTTCGATTTCAATTCAGTTCAATTCGATTTTGTTTCGATTTCGAGTCTCTATCGGTTGTAGATAATTTTGGTTCAATTCGGGTTCAAGTCGGATTAATGTCAGATCAGTTGATAATCGAGTCGAGATATGATCAAGCCAGATATTATTCGAATCGGGTCACATTCGGATAATATATGAAAGAATTGTAACGTCCTCAATTTTGATTTCATTTTCCACTTGTGTACTTCTAAATTTTCGCATATAAGAGTTATGTGAAAAAATAAATATGTTGCAAAATACGGAATAAAAGTTTAAAGGTCTTAGATTTTATATTATTTTACAGCTTCTTGTTTCGATGAGTTTATCCGTCTCATACTAAATTATAATATTGTTTTTAAGATGCAACTTTAACTTGGAATACTCTTGTTCTATTGTGTCCCACATTGAAAAAATAAGAATGTAAATGTGATGAATTTGGTATAAATAGTTACAATATCCCACATCGAAAGATTACCTAGTTATGAAATGATATTATGTTATAAATAGGAGTCATTTTTATTATTTTCAATTATCAAAACAATTAATACTCTTAAACACTTGGTTAAAGAGTTAAAAAGTTGATTTTGAACTTGTATGACAGTTGTCATATAAAGTAGCCTTTAATATATATATATTTATATATGAGGTAAATATTCTTTTGGTTTGGGTCGAATCGATTATTTTTCAGTTCAGTTGTCTTCGGGTTCGAGTGAAATAAATTCGGATTTAAAACAGTTCAAGTTTATTCGACTATGGGTCTTTCCAGATATGTGTTGAATTTCGTTCAGTTTCAGTTCAGTTCAAGTCATATCAGGTTACGGATTAAGTTCAAGTTAAACTTTTCAGATGTTCGGTTGGATGTCGATTCCAACAATTTCAGTCGGTTTATCTGGTTCGGTTCCATTTTGCCAGGTCTAGGTGAGTCCATCAAGAGTGTACTGCACACCCCACTCAAAACCTTAGAGGTATGGAACTCATTAAGGACTACCTCCTGTCCAACCTTCCCTTGCAGTAAACAAAAACGCTAAAGAGGGACAATCATCAAAAGAAAATTCCTTTTATTCCATAACATAAATGATACATGTTATTTATATACACTTTATGCCCCCGGTTCAGTCGCATTTGGCTGCATTTATTCGAGTTCGTTACTAGTTTTATAAGCTATTTGCTATATTTCTCGATACTGCTGCCGTTTATTTACATTTTGCAGGTTTTGGTGGTTTTGAGCCAAAACCCGGGACGATTGGAGCATTACGAGAATCGAGATGACAGGACCAAACTCGAGCGCGCGCAGGAGCTCGAGAAAACAAACCAAAGACCAAAGACGAAACAAAGGGGCCAAAGACTAAAGGCCCAAAGTAAAGAATAAGCCCAAATAGAAGTCAAGAGAGCCGGCCCAACTAAGTTGGTCAGGCCGGTCCAGCCAGGCCGGCAGCCGGCCGGCCGGCTGTGGGGCTATTTTCAGTCGGTTTTGCCTTAATTCGTGGAGGATTTATTTGGGACATTATAAATAGGACTTAGGACGAAACTTTCACTCTTATGCTTTATTTTATGTTTTAAATCCTAGGTTTTAGTTTACTGTTAAACTTATTTCTCTCTAAAACTCCATAGCTTAGTTTCAAGATTGATTCAGTTGTATGGCAAATCTCAGTAAAATTCGTGTTTATTTTATTTGCTTTATTTATTCTATTGCTATGTCTTATTTCAATTGCTTTGATTTAATTTCCATTATGAGTAGCTAATTTCCTAATTAGGGTTTAGGGGAATTTGTGATAATTGGTTCGATAACATGTTTTAGGATTAAACTGGTTGAATAAATTGTGCACTTGATTTCTTTCTACGCGTTTTATGCCAATTGAATTAGGATTATTTCGCCTGATCAACGATTTGTCTGAGTTTAATTGAACCTGAGTAAGTTTTAATTTAAGATCGAAAGCCGAGTTAAAACTAGACTTACGCGAGATTGATAAGTTGAATTTAGTAAGTTGCGAGAGCCCGCTAAATTTGCTTAAGGCTGAAATTGACTCGAGAGAGCGTTTTATAAACCTACTCATTTGCACAGTTTATCGCTTCCTTCTTATAAATTTGAGTTCCTGAATCATTGTCATAATGAACCCGATGCCCTAATCCTTCCCCTTATATATTTCTATTCATCTTTACTTTTGCCTTAGTTTAGTTCAAACAACTCCTTTTCATACCCTTGAGTTAGACCTGTTTACTCCGTCTTTAGCTTAAACTACACCGTTTCTCTGTGGATACGATCCTGCTTGCCGCTAGCTACTTGTTAGTGTTTTTGTAGGTTTATTTTGACAGGGTAATACGACTTGGCCGTGTCAATAAATATGAAATAATTAACATACATCAGCTTCGTTTGACCACATTGAATCTGACAGACCAGAATGGGTTTCCGCTGAGTGCATGCTACATAGGTGGGTTCAATCCCATATCTTTAGCAGTATCAGAAACTAGTTTCCTGTTCAAAGCTTTTGTCACCGGATCCGCAATATTTTTCTCTGATCTAACATAATCAAGAGAAATCACACCAAACTTCATCAAATTACAAACAACATTATGCCTTAGGCGGATATCCCTGCTTTTACCATTATATGCCTTATTCTTGGCTACATGTATAGCCGCTTGCGAGTCACAATGTAACGGATAGAAGGTACCGGCTTAGGCCACAGAGGAATGTCTGCAACTAGACTCCTCAGCCATTCTGCTTCTCGACCAGCCAGCTCGAGAGCTATAAATTCCGACTCCATTGTAGACCTCGCATTACATGTTTGCTTGGAAGATCTCCAAGACACAGCACCTCCTGCCAAAGTAAAAACATAGCCACTGGTAGAGTGTATATCACTACTCTCCGAAATCCAGTTAGCAGTTGGAGTTACTGTCCTCCACAGTTAGTGCAATAACACGAATAAATCTCTAAAGGTACACAGGGTACATTTTGTATTTAATCAGTTGATTAACGTTTATCGATAACGGTTGGCTTGCTAGATAAGTTTGACGTTATTGTCATACAGATGGCGGTGATCAACTGGTCCCTAAGAGTCACACCTAAAGGATGTGTTTGAGAGATGTGATTATTTGAGAAAATGATCATATCGATGCCTTACTTAATGACTAAACGGTTAGTCAGTGTTGTTGACTAAAATGTTAGTCAGTGTGATGATGTTACTGACTAAAATGTTAGTCAGCGTAATGGTGATACGGCTATTTAATACAGATTAAATAATTTTAGCTGAGACGAATTAAATGTAATTCGTGAATTGAATATAAAATGTTATATTTAATTGTTGTGTATAATGCAAGCTAATTAAACATAAACCGTTATAATTAATTTGCAAATTATAAATATAAGGATATTTATATTTAATGGTATATTATAGTCGGTCCATACAGATGACACTAGTAATATATTGCATTATATTAAAAGCTAAAATGACCAAGAGAAAAGTGCCCAGATTAAATTCGACCGATACATTATGTTTCTTGGTCAACAAGTGAAGTATTTGAGGAGAAATATATCTCCCCAAATACTTAATAGGAGGCCGGCCATATGTGTGAGGAGGGAGTATATTTACCTTTCCTAATTCTATTCTAATTGCTAATTAATTCATTCATCACAACTACAACACACAAACTTGAAGAAAAATCAGTTTTTCTCCAAAAATTCTTCTAGCAATCTTAAAGGCATATCTTGATCATATCTTGGGTGTTTTAATTAGAAGATACCATATTTTTGGTATTGTTCTTAGGCCGATTCTTTAGGATTAAAAGGTTAATTCTAAATCTTTATGTTATGTTATGCAATTTTATTTTATGACTTTAAATCTTATAAAATTTTCATTATAATCCTGTGATTTTAAAGGACTATATACCGATATAATCCTACAAGTGGTATCAGAGCCTTAGGGCATATAAATTTTTATATGGTTTTCATAAAAAATCGATTTTGTGTAATTTTGAATTTATTTTGAAAGGCCACGGTTTTATTTTATTTATGGCCGAATGATTTTCATGTTAGTGCCGTGTGTTTTTGTCACAGTTTTGGCTTGTTTTGGTCTATTTGATTCATAATTATCGATGTTTTAAGATGTTAAAACTGTCACATATGAATTTGCATAAGTTTTGATTTGATACAGATTGAATTAAAACATAAAAGGACCAAAATTTTGTATGTTAATGAACATATTAGTTTGTTAATCATTAGATCTATCAGTTTAAGATATTTAATTTAAAAGGTTATTTTAAATCTCTTAAAAAAATCAATGTTTAATGCGGATTAAAATTGAATTAGTATTGATCTAATTATTAGCATAATCGAATTAAATCAGTTTAATTCATTTATTATTGTTGGCCGAATTAAAATTGTATTTTGGTAATTATTTTGTTATTTGGCCGGTTTTTAATTTAATAATAAAAAAAATATATATATCTCGGTTTTCTTTATATTTGGTCGAAATTTTTAATAAAAATTTTATTTTTGGTTTGAATTATGTTTTGGCCGAAAATTTGGTTTTTTTTTTTGGAAATTAAATTTTTGTAATATTTGTTATAAAGATAATGAATGTTATGTTATTATGAAGAAGTTCATAATATTTGATACCAAATATTTTAAAGAAGTTTAAAATATTTTGTGACCTTATTTATGTTATACTGATAATATAAATTTTGGATTATTTTTTATTATGTTTTATGAACAATTAAGGAATTGTTGCATAATTATAATCATTTAAAAGAGGTGGTTTGGATTTAATCAATTCGTATGCATTGGTTTTTATCTTGTTTAGTTGATGTTCTATATTTTGTGAATGAATGGTTTAAATGGTTTAATTTTACGCATTAATTATGTACAAAAGATTGTAATTTACTAGTGTGGCCTTAGAAGATTATGCTTTCGTAATGAAGGAAACATAATCGTTGGTTGTATTTTTGAGATCTCGAATCTCCCCTCTTGTAATTTTTTTTTTTGGCATATTTTGAATTAGAATGTAAATAGGTTTATTTTGTAATTCAAAAATAAATTTTGAGAAGATTCAAGATGAAGATTCAAGATGGAGATGCCCAACTCCCACATAAAGCCCAAGATGAAGAATGAAGACAAGCTTAGGGTCCATGGTTGGATTCTAATTTGTATTTTGTCTTTATTTTCATAGGGTTAGGCCATACTAGGTGTTTTTTCGTTTTTGCGTTTTCTTTTACCGTTTTCATTGCATTCACACGTTAGATAGGAGCATCATATTCCGCCTAAACTAAACTAAACCACCTAATATGCATGAATATGGATCATATAGTTGCATCTTATATCATGGACATACGGATGTCACTCGTTCTAGGGCTATCACCTCAATTTAATCATTCACGTAAATGCTAGATATTTGTTCACTTAAAATGAATTAAAATGATTTGATGGGACCTTCCTCTATTCTAAAATTGAGATTAGTCTTTATAGGAAAAGCTGCTATGAGCCCCTTCTTCGTCGGTAGGCATGTAGGACCTTACTCTCCACATGACCCCTTCTACGTTGTAAGTAGTATGTGTTGACCTATTTTACCTCAACATTGTAGTTCGAGTAATATCTCGTATTTATGATGGACTAATAGATAGGATTTACTGAAATCTATCGACCAAGAATTCTAACAGTAGAATTAGCCAAGAGGTTGGCTTATCAATTTAAAGAAATTGAGTCTTGGGATCACTTATATAATTCTCGAGGGAGGTCGATTATATGAGTGCACGAGTCATTGCATTAAAACGTTATTGTTTTTGACTTAAACCTTTAAAAAACCATGATTTCTTATCTTCTCTCTTCTGCTTTCTTTTCACAGTTTCGAATTCGTTATATACAGATATAACTACTATAACAAATGGCTGTACGTACTGACGAACCAATGCCAAGTGCCACAATAACACGCGAATCATGGCTTAGAATTTTTATGGACACGCGGTAGCTCACGAGGCAAGGCAAAAGCGAAGCAAAGCATGGAGTGCCACCATTGCCACAAGTCTGGGCATTGGAGGCAGATCTGTCCCGTGTATGCTGAGGACATAAAAGCAGGCCGCGTCGCTCCTGTTGGTATGTCTTCTTTTATACATATGATTGAGATTAACCATGCAAGTTTCGGAACTTGGGTACTTGATACTGGTTGTGGTTCTCATCTGTGCAATCATTTGCAGGGCCTAAGAAACATCAAAACTCTGACAAGAGGTGATGTAGACCTGCGAGTGAGGAATGGGGCAAGAGTTGCTGCCGTTTCAGTAGGAACATATGTAATCCAACTCCCGAGCGGATTTGAGTTATTTCTGAATAACTGTTACTATGTACCTAGTTTCTCCAAAAACATTATTTCTGTATCCGTTCTTGATAAAGAAGGATTTTCATTTTAATAAAGAATAATAGCTGTATTTTCTCTTTGAACGAAATGATTTATGGTAAAGCAGTTTCCATGAACGGAATTTATGTTTTAGATCAAACCACAGAAATCATGCATGTGAGTAACAAGAAAGCAAAGGTTGGTGACAAAGATCAAACCTATCTATGGCATTGCCGTATGGGACACATAAATGAGAAACGCGTGAAAAAGCTCATTGATAGTGGGACAATCGCCCCATTTGACTATAAAACTTTTGGCACATGTGAATCATGTCTCATAGGTAAAATGTCTCGAATTTCCTTCAAAGGTGTTGGAATGCGCGCTGCTGACCTATTAGGACTCATACATACTGATGTGTGTGGACCTATGTCAATCAACGCTAGAGATGGCTATAGGTATTTTATCACTTTCACGGACGATTTGAGTAGATATGGTTATGTCTACTTAATGAAGCATAAAGTGAGTCCTTCGACAAGTTCAAGGAATTCCAGAATAAGGTTGAGAACCAACTGGATAGAAAGATAAAAGCACTACATTCAGATCGTGGTGACGAATATCTTTTAACTGAGTTTGATCAACACCTGAAAGACCGCGGGATAGTACTACAATTAACTCCACCCGGAACACCACAACTGAATGGTGTGTCCGAATGCAGGAATCGAACATTACTTGATATGGTTCGATCCATGATGAGTCACACGGTTGTACCTGACTCATTATGGAGCTATGCTCTTTTGTCAGCTGCTCTTATACTTAACCGAAGTCCGTGTAAAGCTGTTGACAAGACTCCATACGAGTTATGGAAGGGAACGGTCCCTAACTTGTCCTTTATTCGGGTTTGGGGGTGCGAGGCTTATGTCAAGTGGAGACACGAGGATAAGCTCGGCCCGCGATCGGTCAAGACATACTTTATTGGTTATCCAAATGCAATGTTTGGTCATTACTTCTATTCGCCTACCGAACACCGAGTTTTTGTTGCGGCTAGTGCGAAGTTCAGGGAGAAAGAGTTTCTCGAAGACAAGAGAAGTAATAGAACCTTCGATCTGTCGGAGATTCCTGAACCAACAACCGAGCAACCAATAGAGGAAATTGTTCCTTCTTCGTCTGCTGCGGTTAATATTCCCTTGGAACCCAGAAGGTCGGGTAGGCGCTTCATTCCTCCAGACAGATACGTCGGTATGGTTGAAGAGAATGAGAGAGACGACGTTTTACTCCTTGAGGGTAACGAACCCGTAACCTATAAAGGTGCCATGACATGTTCTGACTCAAAGCTATGGCAAGAAGCCATGCAATCCGAGATGGACTCTATGTATGAGAACGATGTATAGGATCTGGTTGACTTACCTGATAAGGCTCGGCCTCTTCAGTGCAAATGGCTTTACAAGATAAAGCGATCTGTAGAAGGACAACCAGATATATACAAGGCACGACTAGTGGCAAAGGGTTTCACTCAAGTGCAAGGGTTGCACTATGATGAAATCTTTGCATCCGTAGTCATGCTTCGTTCCATTCGGATTGTCTTAGCGATTGCCGCCTTTCATGACTATGAAATTAGGCAGATGGACGTGAAAACCGCCTTCTTAAACGGTTATTTGGAGGAGGAGTTGTACATGGTACAACCCGAAGGTTACACAGATCCTGAAAATCCTAAGATGGTTTGCAAGCTTAAGCATTCAATCTATGCACTTAAGCAAGCTTCACGGAGTTGGAATCATCGCTTCGACCAAGTGATAAAAGAGAATGGATTCACTCGATCGGTCGAGGAACCATGTCTATATATCAAGTCGAGTGGGAGCAAGATTGTCTTCCTAATACTGTATGTCGATGACATACTCTTGATTGGGAATGACATACCTCTCTTAACTTCGGTAAAAGTTTGGTTAAAGAACCATTTTCAGATGAAAGATCTGGGTGTGGCACAACGTATTTTGGGGGCTCCGTATCTATAGAGATAGATCACGACGGATGTTATCCCTCAGTTAGGAGTCTTATATAGATAAGATTCTTGAGAGGTTCAGCATGACCAACTCCAAGAAGGGGAACCTTCCAATGATCTCTGGAGTGCAATTGAGTAAAGCTCAAGCACCAAAGACATCGGAAGAGGTCGAGCGCATGAGTCGGATTCCTTATGCCTCTGCTATAGGATCGATCATGTATGCCATGATATGCTCGCGTCCGGACGCAGCATATGCATTGAGTATGACGAGCCGATACCAAGGCAATCCAAGTGAAGCACACTTGATGGCTGTAAAGAACATTATTCTTGAGTACCTACGGAGGACTAAAGATTGGGTATTGACTTATGGAGGAAACACTGAGATATGCGCAATCGGTTACGCAGATGCTAATTTCCAAAACGGATCGAGATGACTCAAAGTCTCAATCTGGATTCGTCTTTACTCTTAATGGCGCTGCGGTCAGCTGGAAAAGCTCCAAACAAACTGTTATAGCATATTCTACAACTGAGTCCGTTGAGATATGATAAGCATGAAGGGCACGTTATTTCCATGGGAATTAAGTGTGTTCCTGAGTTGTATTAGTTGATTTATATATGGATGACACGGCTAAGTCGTATCGCCAATATCAAAATAAACCTAACAAACAACTAACAGCAGCTAGTGGCAAGCAGGATCGAATCCACAGGGAAACATAGCAGTTATAAGTTAACGCAGATGAAAACAGGTCTAACTCAGGTGTGAAAGAAGGGGTTTGTTTAAGACTAAAACTAAGGCAGTAATAAAGCAGATCAACAAATATCAATAAGGAGAAGGATTAGGGCATCAGGATCATTATGACAGTAATTCAGGAACTCAACTCAAAAGTAAATAACAATCAACTGAAGCTATGCAAGTGGCTAGGTTTAGGAATACGCTCTCTCGAGTCAATATTAACCTTAAGGAAATTTAGCGGGCTCTCGCAACTTACTAAATTCAACTTATCAAATACGCGTGAGTCTAGTTTCAATTAGGCTTTCGATCTTAAACTGAAACAACCTAAATTCAATTCAATAAAGGCGTCCCTAAATTCAATTGATAATAAAGCATAGGAAGAAACCAACTTGCACAAGTTCAATCAATTTAGCAATTAAAACATGTCCTGAATCAACTATCACAAATCACCCTAAACCCTAATTATAAATTAGCTAGACATAATTAAGGCTAAACAACAATAATAATATGAAGACATAATTAAATAAATAAAGCAAATAAAATAAACCAGGAATAAATACGGAGTACTGACGATTACAAAAGAACCAATCTTGAAAGTAAACTAATTGAGTTTGTGAGTTTTAAAGGAGAGGAAATTAAAAGCAGTGAACTAAAAACCTAAGGAGTAAACTAAAATAAAGCATAAGTGTGATTTTCGACCTAGGAGACTTATATATAGTTTCCAAAACTTAAATCCCAAATTATAGCAAAAGCCCTCAATTAAATCACGAGGCCAGTAGTGTAAGTCTGCCCAATGGCTGACTCCCTTTCTTGGGCCGGCTCGTGTGCAATCCAATTCTTGGCCCAATTCTCTTTATTCTTGCTTTTGGGCCTTTAGTTTACTCGTAGGCCTTTCTTCCTTTTTGGTCTTTGGCTCGTGTCCCGCGCTCTTGTGCGCGCTCGAGCTTGGTCTTCTCGGCTCGGTTCTCGTAATGCTCCAATGTCTCGGGTTTTGGCTCAAAACCACCAAAACCTGCAAAATGTAAATAAAAGGCAGCAGTATCGAGAAATATAACAAATAGCTCGTAAACTAGCAATAATCACGAGTAAATAAAAGCTAAATGCGACTGAACCGGGGGCATAAAACGTATATAAATAACATGTATCAATGGATTAGACACATGGGTCTTCTTCCATAAAACTTCTAATAAAATCATCGTTTTGTTTATATATTGTTTTACATGAGGGTTGTGCAGACAACGTTGAACACCACAAAGTGAACTGAATTGCTTTATATTTTGCTTTGGTCCGTGATCGCCTACACGAGCTGATAACTCAAGCGGTTATTTTGTGATGTCGATTGATGGTGGGTTCAACGAGCCATAAGTCAAAGCGTTGGTGATCGATCACGCAGATCTTGGGTTTCTTGAAATCGCTACTTGGACAATTTTTGTGACGACTACATGGAGTCCAAAATGTTTCGTAACATTAGGTCTTAGGGTCGTGGATAGGACATCCATAGTGTTCCTAGAGTCGATTCTTTTGACTATCGACTGTCTCTTGAGATTAAGGCAGATTTTGGGTGACTTTGGTTTCTTTCTCACGGTCGACCGTAACAGGAGGCCAAGTAGATTTTCACTGGGTCATTTCATGCTGCGCTTACATCTGCAGGATTCGAGTTGAGGAAAATATCCAACTTCTATCGAGTTATAATACTTTTTCTCAAGGCCACTCGGGGAGCTGTAACTGAAAATGCATGGCCATGCTCGAATATTGATTCGTTTATCAGTTAAGTTACTCTCTAGTCGGGGAAACCACTCCTGATTCTGATCACTTGTAAACTACGACCTTTGAGAATACAGATTTTGCAAATTGGTTTACATTGAGTGGGAGAAATTTATTATGGATATGTGAATCGGTTATCGCACATACACTTGTACGGACAAGTGGGAGATTGTTGGAGTTAGTGTCCTCCACAGTTAGTGCAATAACACGAATAAATCTCTAAAGGTACACAGGGTACATTTTGTATTTAATCAGTTGATTAACGTTTATCGATAACGGTTGGCTTGCTAGATAAGTTTGACGTTATTGTCATACAGATGGCGGTGATCAACTGGTCCCTAAGAGTCACACCTAAAGGATGTGTTTGAGAGATGTGATTATTTGAGAAAATGATCATATCGATGCCTTACTTAATGACTAAACGGTTAGTCAGTGTTGTTGACTGAAATGTTAGTCAGTGTGATAATGTTACTGACTAAAATGTTAGTCAGTGTAATGGTGATACGGCTATTTAATACAGATTAAATAATTTTA
Organism: Dianthus caryophyllus; assembly: GCA_023091065.1. Classification (NCBI taxonomy): domain Eukaryota; kingdom Viridiplantae; phylum Streptophyta; class Magnoliopsida; order Caryophyllales; family Caryophyllaceae; genus Dianthus; species Dianthus caryophyllus. Next base: position 515,592 of record CM041529.1, read on the forward strand.
GCTGAGACGAATAAAATGTAATTCGTAAATTGAATATAAAATGTTATATTTAATTGTTGTGTATAATGCAAGCTAATTAAACATAAACCGTTATAATTAATTTGCAAATTATAAATATAAGGATATTTATATTTAATGGTATATTATAGTCGGTCCATACAGATGACACTAGTAATATATTGCATTATATTAAAAGCTAAAATGACCAAGAGAAAAGTGCCCAGATTCATTCTGACCCGATACATTATGTTTCTTGGTCAACAAGTGAAGTATTTGAGGAGAAATATATCTCCCCAAATACTTAATAGGAGGCCGGCCATATGGGTGAGGAGGGAGTATATTTACCTTTCCTAATTCTATTCTAATTGCTAATTAATTCATTCATCACAACTACAACACACAAACTTGAAGAAAAATCAGTTTTTCTCCAAAAATTCTTCTAGCAATCTTAAGGGCATATCTTGATCATATCTTGGGTGTTTCAATTAGGAGATACCATATTTTTGGTATTGTTCTTAGGCCGATTCTTTAGGATTAAAAGGTTAATTCTAAATCTTTATGTTATGTTATGCAATTTCATTTTATGACTTTAAATCTTATAAAATTTTCATTATAATCCTGTGATTTTAAAGGACTATATACCGATATAATCCTACATTAGCATCACAATAACCTTCCAAAACAGGAGGATAACCAGAATACAAGAAGCCAAAATCTACCGTACCTTTAAGATATTTAAGCAAACGTATGAGAGCATTCCAATGATCATGACCAGGGTTATGAGTATACCTGCTCAGACGTCCAACACTGTATGCGATATCAGGTCGAGACGAACACATCAGATACATTACACTACCAAGTATCTTAGCATAGGTAGCCTGATCCACGCTATCTGAAAGGTTCTTCTTTAAGTGCATACTCGGATCAAAGGGAGTTCTGGCGGGCTCAACATCGAAATATCCAAACTTCTTCAGGATTTTCTCAACATAATGAGCCTGACTAAGGCGATAACCAGAAGACGTTCTCTCAACCCTAAGACCCAAGATAACGTCGACCTCACCTATATCCTTCATCTCAAAGGAACCCTTTAGCATATTTTTAGTCGAAACTATAGCATCCATAGAGGCTCCAAAAATAAGCAAGTCATCGACATACAGCGTAATGATAATACTATCACCACCACTAGATCTCACATAGATACAAGTGTCAGCATCACAGGCTCTAAACCCAAGGGATATAATCATGTTATGAAACTTTTCATACCATTGTTTAGGCGCCTGTTTCAACCCATATAAAGATTTAACAAGCCTACACACCTTGTGTTCCTGACCCGGTATCTTAAACCCATCAGGTTGTTCCATATAAATCTCCTCATCTAGATCTCCATTCAAGAAAGCAGTCTTAACATCCATCTGATGTACAAACAGGTTATGCATGGAAGCTATGGCAAACATCACTCTAATGGAGGCAATCTTAGTAACTGACACAGCTAAGTCGTATCGCTGAAATCAAAATAAACCTAACAAACAACTAACAGCAGCTAGTGGCAAGCAGGATCGTATCCACAGAGAAACGGAGTAGTTTTAAGTTAAAGCAGATGAAAACAGGTTCAACTCAAGGGTGTGAAAAAAAGGTTTGTTTTAAGCTAAACTAAAGCAAAAGCAAAGATGAATAGAAATATATAAGAGGAAAGATTAGGGCATCGGGTTCATTATGACAACGATTCAGGAACTCAAGTTCATAATAAGGAAGCGATAAACTGCGCAAATGACTAGGTTTATAAAACGCTCTCTCGAGTCAATTTTAGCCTTAAGCAAATTTAGCGGGCTCTCGCAACTTACTAAATTCAACTTATCAATCTCGCGCAAGTCTAGTTTCAATTAGGCTTTCGATCTTAAACTGAAACAACCTAAGTTCAATTCAATCAAGGCGTCCCTAAATTCAATTGATAATAAAGCAGCGTAGAAAGAAATCAAGTACACAATTTATTCAACAGTTTATTCCTAAAACATGTTCCTGAACCAATTGTCACAAATTCCCCTAAACCCTAATTGGGAAATTAGCTAGACATATTAAAGGCAATAACAATTAAATCAAATAGAATAAACATGATGAATAAGAGTAATTGCAATAAAATAAAACCTGGAAGGAATCCTGAAGTTGCAAAGTAATAAACTTGAACACTAAACCAATCTTGAAAATAAAGCAGTAAAGAAAAGTAAAAGCTAACCTAAGGTTTTGAATGTAAAAATAAAGCATAACCTCAAAATATCCGACCTAAACTCCTTTATATAGTTTCCAAATATTAAATCACGAATTAAATCAAAAACCGCCAGAAAGTGTTCCTCGGTAGTAGTCTTGCAAATTTGGGCCACTGACCCCTTAGTTGGGCCGGCTCTCTTGCTTCCTCTAAGCTTGGCCCAAGTCTTGCTTTGGGCCTTTATTCCTTTGGCCCCCTTGTTCTCGGGCCCTATAACTCGTATCCTTTAGATGTCTTTGGTCCTTGGCTTGCTTTCCCGAGCTCCCGTGCGAGCTCGAGCTTGGTCTCGTGGTCTTTATTCTCGAAATGCTCCAATTGTCTCGGGTTTTGGCTCAAAACCACCAAAACCTGCAAAATGTAAATAAAAAGCGTGATGTCGAAGTATAACATATAGCTCATAAAATCATAGTAAATACGAATAAAGGCAAGCTAAATGCCTCTGAACCGGGGGCATAAAACGTATATAAATAACATGTATCAAATTCCCCCAAACCAAACCTTTGCTTGTCCTCAAGCAAACAGCGTCGGAGAAAATCAAAGTGACACGAACTAATCACGCTAGTATCTCAAAGTGGAAGACCTATGCACATAAACATACAACCATAGACTATTTCACCGAAAATAGAGCACAAGTCTCAACCATTCACACCACATCGCATTACTAGCCTCTAACGCTTCCATGAAAGTAAAGCGGCGACATTTTCAATTCAAGCAAGGCCAACCGTACAAACCACTTTCCGTTCAACCAATCTTTCCAAATCATTTCCTTTTTCTTTTTTTTCTTTTCTTTCTTTTGCAAATGTGGAGCATCCCTCGTATGTAGTACCGTTTAGCTTGACATTCACTCGGTAAAGATCGCGCTCGGGTACACATATTTCCTTAAGGGTTACATCATTGTTCGTACTCCCGGTCGCAACCAAATTCATGGCCACTGTGGTTACCCAAATCAATGAGTCCCCTCCGAGAGCATCGAAGCATTGCTCCAACATAAAAATGAATCTTTCCAATCAAACCACAAACCAACAAACCAACCGTTCCACAAACCATTGCCAAGCTCAAATGTCAAAGTCGAAAGTAAACAAACGAAAAGCGATAAGAATTAAGAAGATACAAGTGGGCTAGTGTTTGAGACTCGCAATCTATTAATAGGAAACAAACATATAGCGCAGCTACGACGATAGAAAGTCGACTCGGAGATACTAAAGATCAAAGTCAATGCACTAATCAATTCTCCAAGCTGGACAAAGCAGACCAAAAAGACTCGTATTTTTGTAAATTTTTGAATTTTTCAATTTTTTTGGGATTTTTATATAAATGCACACAAGAATAAAAAGCAAACGAACTAATGAACGCGAAAGTGTTTCCCTCCCCCAAACCAAATCACACATTGTCCTCAATGTGGAAAACAGCACAACCACAAAAGCAGAGGAGGACAAGATAACATACGGGAGTAGGAAAACAAAGACGAGAAAAGAGGGTAAAAGGGGTAAAGAGTGCTCACATTATAAAGTCGGAGCTCCCCCAAACCGAAGTCAATCATGGAGTGCGGCTAAAATCCACATATATGCGTCCAAATCAGTCCAACGATGAAGTACTTCGGCAGAGCACGCAAGAAGGAACAAAGCAGTAGCGAGAACACAGGGGCGGTCCAGGCCGTGGCCGGCCGGCTGGCACCCCTTTTTTTCAATTTTTCGCGTTTTTTTCCTCTGTTTCAAATTTCAGCTACGGCTCCGGTCCTGGCCCGGCAGCCGGTTGGCCGGCTAAGGCCCTTCCTCGTGAGCGTTTTGAACATACTAAGGACCCAAAAGGCCATAAGTACCTGCGCGCTAAAAATCATAAAATAATACCCTCGTCCTCGCGCGCTCGATAAAAACCAAAAGTCATAAAAAAAACAAAGCAAACCAAAGTACAAATGCAAATGAAATTACAACGTCATCGAGTTGCCTCCGAGCCAGTTTCTGATCCGCCACGACTCTTCAAAGCTTCAAGTATCAGGTGTAAGCAGGCCAAGGTCGTTGGCCATTTGCAACAGCTTCACTTGGCGAAACAGCTTCCGTTCGCCATAAAACTCCTCCAGCTCTAGGTAGCGCAGCATAATCCATCATCGTAGGCCCTCGATCACGAAATGGTTCGACTGTGGGTCCTCTATTCCCATTACTGGCGTCGTAGATATCAGCTTTCAGCAACTTCCTCTCCCCCAAACCATCCTTGCAGCTATCCTGTGAAGAATCTGCACAAAGGGAAGAGACATGCAAAACCTCCAAAGTGTCTCCAGTAGAGTGAGACGGAGGTACAGAATCAATAGAATAAACTGACTCGAGACGCATGGGTGAACGCGGGGTATCAGAATGGGTAAAGGTCAACTTCTCTCCCCCCACCGTAAAGGCTATCGTCTTATTACCCACATCTATAACTGCACCAGCAGTGTGCAGGAAGGGTCTTCCCAAAATGAAAGGAATGTGGACATCCTCGGGCATATCAACCACTACGAAGTCGACAGGGATAAAGAACTTTCCAACCTGTACTAGGACGTCTTGTAGGATTCCCAAGGGACGCTTTACGGAACGGTCAGCCATCTGTAAAGTAATGTGAGTGGGTACTAAAGCTGACAAGTTCATCTTTTGGTACAGAGGGTAGGGTAGGATACTCACACTCGCTCCAAGGTCACATAAAGCATTCTTGACCACAAACCTACCTATGAAGCAGGGAATAGAGAATGTCCCAGGGTCACTAAGCTTAGGGGGTTTATTACCCTGCAGCCTAGTACTAGCCTCCCCCACGAAAGCTACAGTCGACACATCCTCTAACGTACGCTTACGAGCTAAGACTTCCTTCAGAAATTTAGCATACGCAGGAATTTGAGTCACAAGGTCAATAAAAGGGACGTTTACCTGAAGAGCCTTGATGACGTCGACGAACTTCCTGAACTTGGCCTCGGGCTCTGCACCTCGCTGGCGACCAGGAAATGGAAGCTTAATCTGAATCGGGGGCGTTGAAGTTGCACCAGAAATAACACCCGAATCATCTTTCCTCGCGACAACGAGTCCGGTAGGTTGGACGGCCGTGGCCGGTCGGCCATTGAGACCTCTGATTACACGGTTGTACCGTGTTTTGACCCTCATCCTTCTCCTCTTCCTCTAAGTTCATAGGGTCACCATACATCGACCCACTTCTCAACGTAATTGATGTGTCCTATATTTATATATATTTATAACCCCTGTCGTTAGCGTTTCTTTGCGATTCTAGTGCTTTTATATGCGTTTCAGCTCCTATTTCTCTCCGATTTGGCACTGCTGCGTTTTTGTGTCTATTTTGCAGGTAAACACGCATATTTGGAGGTTAGGATGCTATTCGAGAGGTTTCGTGAAGTTTCGCAAAGTTTCGTGAAGTTCCGAGTTGGTTTCGTTGCGTTTCGCTTGCGCACGAGCCCCGTTTTAGCTTTTGAAGGTGTCCCGGGACCTCGGGACGGGATTTGAAGTTCATGTGATCGACGTAGGCCTTGTCCCTATGCCTTGGGACGACAAGAAAGCAAAGAAAAAAACTAAGTACAAGAAAGTGCATTTTGGAGGCTTGAACTGAAACCTACGGGACAACTCCATCCCGTTCGGGACCAACCCACCCCGCCCGGGGGAACTTTCACCCCGCCCGGGGAAACCTTGTGACTCTTCGTTGGCTTAAAATTGATCGTCTATTTGAAGGCCAAAAACACAATATTTTTGCACGAAATTTTTACAGCATCTTCCTAACACTTTAAACTACTTTCTATCAAAAATTTAGGGTTGGATTAATTTTCCTTCTTGTATTTTCAATTCCCGACTCGAGTACGTTGTTTAGATCGTCTATTTGGTTTTGTTGTCTTTGTTCTTACATTTCTCTTTGGATTTCTGATTAGGTATTGCTTCATACTCTTCTCCTTTGTTGTTCAATTCATTATATATTGTTATTGATTATGTTTTCGTCCATTGCTCTTGCTTTTGTTATCAATTTCGCTATGTGTGAGTAGTTTCATTATCTAGGGAGAAGGGTGAATCATGGGTGCTTGCTTAGGTTGTTTTTGATGATGTTTTGAGTTAGGTTTTCGCGCTCGTTTTGATTGTCTCGCTTTGTTTGTGTTTGTTGACCCTCTGGCCAAGGTTTAGCAAGCGTTTTAGCACCCTTGAACTTAAGATCGAAAGCCTAGTTCGAGGAGAGGCGCGAGACCAATCATTAGGACCCTCACTTGTAAGTTGCGAGAGCCCGCATTTGAGACCTAGAGGAGCTTAAGACCGAGAGGACAAGCTATATCCTTAGCAACTGCGATTACCTTCTCAACCCGATCATCATTCCTAGACCTAACCTTTCCCTTGCCTAACCCGACTTCCTAGACTTCCTTCCCCTAAGTTAAACCCCTTTCTTTGCTCTAGCTTTAGTAAACCTCAACACTCGAACCGACTGAGACTAGAATCGACCCATAAGTAACCTACACTAGCAACCTTCTCCCTGTGGATTTCGACCCCGACTTACCCTAGCTACCCCTTAGGTTTGTCAGGATTATTTTTGATTAGGCGAGTGCGACTAAGCCCTATCAAATTTTGGCGCCGTTGCCGGGGAGACGGCTTTTGTTTTTGTTTGTTACTTGTTTCTAGTCTTTTGTTTTTCCATAGTTCGCTTTCTTTCTTCCCCATGACATGACAATCTTTGATTTTCCTCAATATGAGTACGAACCATTTCATAAGTACATTGTTCGATTTAATAGTTACGTTGGTTCGTTTGGTCTTTATTGTTCTGATTGGGAGAAGGTTTATATTATTAGCTCGGGTATGAACTATGAGTCTCACAATTTCATTCACTACGTGAGTAATGGTGGAATCTACTACATGCCCGAACATGAGATTTGGGACCTCTTTTGGGATATCACGCGTCAAGCTCTTATTTCCGAAATAAAAGCTGACTTTAACGAGGTTCTTGTTACGTACATGAAATTAGTCGAGGAAATGAAAGATGATTGTGAGTCTTATGAATGCTCTCCCGCTCTTTATGATAATACTTATTCATCTCAAACTTGTGCTCTAACTAGCCCATATGCGTCCTTGTGTGATGATGATTTGTTTGATGACGATGGTTATGAGCCTGTGCATGATTGTGAATCGCCTAATTCGCTTGAGATAATTGTGAATGACGCTCCTGAACCTGAACCGGCTTGTCCCCTTGTTGATGCGTCTATTGAGTCTGTTTCCATTGGATCCTTGTCCGAGGATCCTTTGGCGGTCTTACCGTGTATTGAGAATGACGCAGGTGACTCAAAGTCGTGGAGCGCTGAAGTGGATGAATTGGAAGCCCTCCTATACGCAGATAAAGAAACGGCTTCCATTCCCACGGACACAACAAGTCGAGGGAAAGACTCGTATGCTCCCGCGGTTCACCACATGGATGTCACGCCGTTGTCCCCTTTTGAGGGCTTTGATGAGTTTTTGGGTCCCTCTGTTGTGAGCGGATGTATTGTAAATGTTGCCAAAGTGCTCGAGAACAATTTTCGTAAACTCATTTACTTGTTGAGTCGATCATTAGCTGTGATTTTCTATAAATGTGTTTCATTTTTGTGCTACATTTGCATCTGTTTGGCACATGAGCAGGTTTTTGATCGGCTACTACGAGCTTTGGTCGCAATAATGGTTGGCTTTGCTGCAAGCCAATCGATTAATGATCGCCGATTGGATGATGTTGGTAACGGTAGCAGGTTCGCGTCTGCGGCGGCCCGTGCTGCGCCCCCATTTTGAAGCTGGTTTGGGGGGGTGTTTCTCTTGTAAATAATTGTAAGTACGTTTTTCTTTTCTTTTCACTAGTTTCTGTTTTTCTCCCTTATTTTAAGGTCCCTGGTTGATGTGCTTTAGGACACATTGGGGACAATGTGTTGTCTGGTTTGGGGGGGGAAACGCTTTGTTTTCCGCTTTGCTTTATTTTTGCATTTTCTTTTTCGTTTTTCATTTTCAAAAAAAATCACAAAAAACAAAAAAATCTGAAAATTTCAGAAAATCCAAAAAAAATCAGAAAATTTCACAAAAATACCAAAAATACGTATCCCGAGCGTTGTTAGCGAGCTTGTTTTTACCCTATTCTTTCCCGACATCCCTTCCCTTGTATGCTTTGAGCTTTGGCATGTTTTTTTATTGTTGGTTTAGCGCTTTCGGGGATGTTTAGACGCGTTGCAGATGATGGCGTGCTTTTACTGTTTGGCTTTATCATTCACGGACTTTAGCTACTTTTATTGCGAGGTTTTTAGCCTCCTGCGGCCGGTTCATCTATCCCGGTCCCCGTGCTTTATTGTGAGTAGTTCTCCTCGTGGGGTGCGTAATATCAATGCGCATAAGTGTGGCCCCTATCCCGTTTTTCCCCACGATTTTGTCACTTGTTATGCATATGAGGCTTTAGTTGATTGCTTTTCATTCACCTTGTTCCTACTTTGCTTTTATCCTCTCATATATGATCCTATTCCCCTTACTCACATGAGTTTGCTAGCTACATTGCCAAATAGCCTACCCTAGCCATGCTAGTCACCGCTTTTGCTTACTCTTGTGCTTGTCTTCGGGTTTTGATCATGCTACGACTTGCTGATGTCGTGTGCTTGGAGAGTGTTTGGTGAATGTGAGTCGGGATTGCTGTTTCCCCGACTTTTATGAGGTTTTCCGCAACTATACTATGTGAGTGTGCCTTAAGCTCAAGAAAAAGAAAAAAATAAGAAAATAAACACAACACAAAAAAGAAAAAAAAAATCAAAGAAAGAAAATGTGTGCACAAAAATGATAAGTTGTTGTTGTTGTTGATGAGTGAGCACTTGAAATTTGTTGTCATGTTGCGTTGATGTGTAAAGGAGACCGATATGCTGTTTTCGGTCCGTTTTTCATGGGAGTTGGGTTCTTTGTTGGTTGGACGAGCACTTGAGTAGTATTAGTGGTTTCTAGTGGCTTAGCTCCACGAATCCATAATCATTTGTTCCACCTTATCACCCTTACCCTCTTTATGGCCTCTACACCCTCATTTCCTATGTAAGCCCTCATGTTTGCTTCGCTTTTGTGACATTATTGTGTACGGGAATACGAGATTTGGTCCACATTAGATTGCGGGCGTGCTTCCACCAGTTGAGTAGGTGAGTGTCACTATATACTTCGCCTTGTTCATCATTTGAGCAGAGTGGAAACCGCGAGAGGTCCGTGATTTGATTGCTAGAGAGCTTAAGTCTAAGCCATGCTATTCATTCTGCGCCGTCTTGTAATTCTCATCCGTTAGCTTGCTATTTCCATGCGTCCCACGCTGTTTCGGGATCGATTGCCATTTGCTCATGCTACTTGCGGTTTGGTGATTTGTTGGGGAAGTTTTCTTTTGCTCGCTTTGTCCTCTGTTTTCTGTCATGCTTTGTTGCTTGAGGACAAGCAACGGTCCGGTTTGGGGGAGTTTGATGTGTCCTATATTTATATATATTTATAGCCCCTGTCGTTAGCGTTTCTTTGCGATTCTAGTGCTTTTATATGCGTTTCAGCTCCTATTTCTCTCCGATTTGGCACTGCTGCGTTTTTGTGTCTATTTTGCAGGTAAACACGCATATTTGGAGGTTAGGATGCTATTCGAGAGGTTTCGTGAAGTTTCTCAAAGTTTCGTGAAGTTCCGAGTTGGTTTCGTTGCGTTTAAACTGCGCCACGAGCCCGCTTTAGCTTTTGAAGGTGTCCCGGGACCCCGGGACGGGATTTGAAGTTCATGTGATCGACGTAGGCCTTGTCCCTATGCCTTGGGACGACAAGAAAGCAAAGAAAAAAACTAAGTACAAGAAAGTGCATTTTGGAGGCTTGAACTGAAACCTACGGTACAACTCCATCCCGTTCGGGACCAACCCACCCCGCCCGGGGGCACTTTCACCCCGCCCGGGGAAACCTTGTGACTCTTCGTTGGCTTAAAATTGATCGTCTATTTGAAGGCCAAAAACACAATATTTTTGCACGAAATTTTTACAGCATCTTCCTAACACTTTAAACTACTTTCTATCAAAAATTTAGGGTTGGATTAATTTTCCTTCTTGTATTTTCAATTCCCGAGCTAAAGTCGTTGTTTAGATCGTCTATTTGGTTTTGTTGTCTTTGTTCTTACATTTCTCTTTGGATTTCTGATTAGGTATTGCTTCATACTCTTCTCCTTTGTTGTTCAATTCATTATATATTGTTATTGATCATGTTTTCGTCCATTGCTCTTGCTTTTGTTATCAATTTCGCTATGTGTGAGTAGTTTCATTATCTAGGGAGAAGGGTGAATCATGGGTGCTTGCTTAGGTTGTTTTTGATGATGTTTTGAGTTAGGTTTTCGCGCTCGTTTTGATTGTCTCGCTTTGTTTGTGTTTGTTGACCCTCTGGCCAAGGTTTAGCAAGCGTTTTAGCACCCTTGAACTTAAGATCGAAAGCCTAGTTCGAGGAGAGGCGCGAGACCAATCATTAGGACCCTCACTTGTAAGTTGCGAGAGCCCGCATTTGAGACCTAGAGGAGCTTAAGACCGAGAGGACGAGCTATATCCTTAGCAACTGCGATTACCTTCTCAACCCGATCATCATTCCTAGACCTAACCTTTCCCTTGCCTAACCCGACTTCCTAGACTTCCTTCCCCTAAGTTAAACCCCTTTCTTTGCTCTAGCTTTAGTAAACCTCAACACTCGAACCGACTGAGACTAGAATCGACCCATAAGTAACCTACACTAGCAACCTTCTCCCTGTGGATTTCGACCCCGACTTACCCTAGCTACCCCTTAGGTTTGTCAGGATTATTTTTGATTAGGCGAGTGCGACTAAGCCCTATCAGTAATCGCGCATGCCGTGTCGTGCGGAGATTTAGGTGGATTACCTTGAGGCGGAAGGGTACCCGGTTGTCGTGACGCTTGCGAAGCGGCGAGCTGCGCCACTTGGTTCTCCAACAATTTAATTGCAGCGTCCTTAGCCTGCCCGTCCTTTTGCATTTGCTGCATCATCATCTCTTGTGACTTCTGCACGGCCATCGTTACCTGCGACATTTGCAACATCATGGCCTTCATCTCGGCCATAGGATCGGGTACTTGTGTAGGAGGGGGTGGTGGTGTATAGACGGGTTTTTGGTAGTTAGGCGGGGGTTGTTGTTGGTTTTTGTAGGGAGGTTGATAAGGGGCATTTTGAGGTGTTTGGGTGGTTGGGTTTAGGGCGTTCTGGTTACGATATGAGAGGAGCGAGCGATCGTAACCGGGTTGGTTTTGATAGGGCAGGTTTTGGTTGTAAGATTGATAAGCGTAAACCTGCTCCTGGGGCGCAGCATACCCCGTAGAATAACCCAAGTCGTGCCCTGCGATAGCATTCACATGGGCACCAGAAGAACCACCACCAGTCATCATACTAATCTGCGCAGTCAGCGCAGCAACCTGACTAGTGTGCGCAGAAATACTCCCCTTTTCACGGTCATCATGTGCGGACCGTGAATTACCTCGCGGCTTCCCGAACTGAGCCGAATGAACAGCTATATCCTCAATTAACCCCCAAGCCTTGTCATCATCGACGTTGTTGGCAAAGCGACCATCTGCAGCAGAATCTAGAATAGCTCTACTCTCCGCATAAAGACCATTATAAAAAGTCATTATTACCAACGGTCGTTCAACCCGTGGTGAGGATGTCCGTATCAACGTCTTGTACCGCCCCCACGCTTCAGCAAAGGAGTCATCAAATGTTTGCTTGAAGCCACATGTCGACTCCTCATCCGATTAGTGCGCTCACGGAGGATAAAACTTTGCATAGAACGCCGAGCTAACCCTCTCCAATCGGTAATACCCGCGAAGCTTGTCGAGGTCCGTGATCCACTCACGAGCTCGATCTTTTAAAGAAAAAGGAACGACATCTCCCTTATTTGCTCTGCGTGATCGGCACCTTAATAGTAGAACAAAGATGGTCGGTAAACATTTGCATATGCCGACCAGGATCTTGATTGGGATAACCACTAAAGCGATTCCGCTCCACCAAATTGAGAAAGCGGGCGAATCTCGCTTGCCTGCAGAGTTGCGGGCATAGTGAATCCATCGGTATGGACTCCGTTTTAGGAAGCGAGTGACTCGAAAGTTTAGGCATAGTCACGCGGTGAAGTTAATCTGAGTACGGGAGGTGTGTCCTCTTCGTGGGGACGATTGCGCAAAGACCTTTGGACTCTGAGTGTGGCGCTTCCTCGAAATTAAGATCAACAATAGGAATAGCTTGCTTGCGTAGTCTATGTAACGCAGCGTTGAGTTCAGGCTCAAACGGAACTAAACACAGAGGTGACCCGCATAAACAAAACTAGAGGCAAACAATTAAAAGCGGTCTCAAGGAACTAGGTTCCTTGAGACAAGAAGAAAAACACGTAACACAACAAAAACTAAAACTAACTAAAGCCGTTTCCCCGGCAACGGCGCCAAAATTGACACAGCTAAGTCGTATCGCTGAAATCAAAATAAACCTAACAAACAACTAACAGCAGCTAGTGGCAAGCAGGATCGTATCCACAGAGAAACGGAGTAGTTTTAAGTTAAAGCGGATGAAAGCGAGTTCAACTCAAGGGTGTGAAAAAAAAGGTTTGTTTAAAGCTAAACTAAAGCAAAAGCAAAGATGAATAGAAATATATAAGAGGAAAGATTAGGGCATCGGGTTCATTATGACAACGATTCAGGAACTCAAGTTCATAAGAAGGAAGCGATAAACTGCGCAAATGACTAGGTTTATAAAACGCTCTCTCGAGTCAATTTTAGCCTTAAGCAAATTTAGCGGGCTCTGTGACTTACTAAATTCAACTTATCAATCTCGCGCAAGTCTAGTTTCAATTAGGCTTTCGATCTTAAACTGAAACAACCTAAGTTCAATTCAATCAAGGCGTCCCTAAATTCAATTGATAATAAAACGCGTAGAAAGAAATCAAGTACACAATATATTCAACCAGTTTAATCCTAAAACATGTTCCTGAACCAATTGTCACAAATTCCCCTAAACCCTAATTGGGAAATTAGCTAGACATATTAAAGGCAATAACAATTAAATCAAATAGAATAAACATGATGAATAAGAGTAATTGCAATAAAATAAAACCTGGAAGGAATCCTGAAGTTGCAAAGTAATAAACTTGAACACTAAACCAATCTTGAAAATAAAGCAGTAAAGAAAAGTAAAAGCTAACCTAAGGTTTTGAATGTAAAAATAAAGCATAACCTCAAAATATCCGACCTAAACTCCTTTATATAGTTTCCAAATATTAAATCACGAATTAAATCAAAAACCGCCAGAAAGTGTTCCTCGGTAGTAGTAGTGCACTAGGCTGGGCCAAACTGACCCTTAGTTGGTAGCTCTCTTGCTTCCTCTAAGCTTGGCCCAAGTCTTGCTTTGGGCCTTTATTCCTTTGGCCCCCTTGTTCTCGGGCCCTATAACTCGTATCTGTTGGGACCAAAAACCCAGGCTGGTCCAGAACCCTGGGCCAGGCCTAGGCAGTCTGAGGATCCTCGGTCGAGTCCAGGACATGCGGCCCGGCCTGGCAGATGCACAAAACAAAGGTGCAGGTCAGGAGAGGAAAAGCCAAGATGGGCCAAGCCCAACAAAAGAGTCAAACATCATAGAGGAAAGCCCAAGATCGCAGCAACAACCCTAAAAGAATCGTTGGAAGACTTGGTCAAGAAGCTGAACTGAAGCCTAAGAAATAGGAGCTGCTGGAGAAGAAAAAGGAAGAGGTTACCTACAAGCATGGAGTCGAACGTTGGAGAAAAAGACACTATATAAGGAATAGAATTCAGAAGAGAAAGGATTCATTCATGATCCAGCTCAAGCACACAACTCAACATACAACATTTTTACTCAGCTCTCAAGCATTCATTCATCATATAATTATTTACGATATTGTTGTACTCTGTACCAGTCTGTCCAGAACCAACCCTGGTTCTGTCCAGATCCTGTACTACCTGTTCCAGAACTAGTGAAGATCCTCTCCTGGCTTGGCGCCCGTGGTTTTTCCCTTAACATTTAAGGGTTTTTCCCACGTAACCATATCGTGTGTCTTGTTCGATTTTTGTTGTCTTTCATACGTTCTAATTCCTAAATCGCATACAACATAAAACTCAACCTAAAGGATAGTACTAGTAGATCCACAATCACTAAAGCGAGCGTGTGAGAAAATCACCGACAGTTGGCGGCCTGCAGAGGATACTAGTTTATTAATCCTACAAAATTTTCCAAAACCAACGAGATCAACCAAACGTGAGAGATGGAAGGCACAAGTGCGAAGCCATGCTCAAGCTCCAGGAGGAATTGCAACAAGCCAAGCGGGTTGCGAGCAAGCCAAGAAAGGCTGCAGAGGATGCCAAGGTCAAGCAACAAGGTGAAGGAGGTGAGGTCATCTGAAGAAAGCATTTGGAGTCCTCTGTCGGAAGAAAGCCTCGGGATCCAGGATCCCACCAGGTACACCATTTTACGATGTGATCAAACAACTTGACTTCTACTTTCTCTTCTGCAGGTCAAAAGGTACAAAGCGATCCACTCCATGTGGGCGAAGATCAAGAGAACAATGGTGCGGGAGGCGGTGAACCAAAGACACCAGGAGGAGTAAGTGCGAGGCAGGTCATGGAGTACATGATGATGGAGATCTGAAACTCTCGAGTTAGTACGAAAGGTTCCGGGACTTCCACAACCCATTGAAGAAGTAGCACCAGGAAGCTATCTTTGATTCACCCTTTGATAGCTGCATTGCAATGGTGGAGATGCCCAAGAAGTACTCGATTGCCCAACCTAAAGCTCTATGATGGGGCCAGATCCTGCGGAACATGTTGCACAAGATGCGAGAGGATAATCAACGTTCTATCCCGGAGAGAAGAGGGAAGCTTGCATGTGCAAAAGCTTTGGTTGACCTTGGTAGTCCCGGCCCTCGGTGGTACATCAACCCGCCGGTCAAGACCATCAAGTCGCCAGCGGGTGATCAACCTTTTCAACATCCGGTTCGCGATAGCGGTGTTGGAGAAGCGGAACCGGTGATCTATCTGGGTCATCCGAGCGAGCGAGTCTCTGAGGGACTTCTGCACCGCTTCAACAAGGAGAAAGTGTCCATCCCGGATGTGACATCGGCACGGCCATTGAGGCCTTGAGCAAGGTTTGGTTAGAGATTCGATCTTTATGTTGAACTAACTCGCTAC
This sequence comes from Dianthus caryophyllus, assembly GCA_023091065.1. Classification (NCBI taxonomy): domain Eukaryota; kingdom Viridiplantae; phylum Streptophyta; class Magnoliopsida; order Caryophyllales; family Caryophyllaceae; genus Dianthus; species Dianthus caryophyllus. The sequence continues at coordinate 531,021 of CM041529.1, forward strand.
CCTTGTTCTACTTTTGAGGATGTGCAGGCTAAGGCTCGGCCCGGTCGAGGTAGAAGAGGACCGGCGATTCAGGGCAAGGTATCGGGACCGAGCGGTGAGCGAAAAAGTCGCCACCCGCAGAGCCGCAACAGCAGGCCTGGTCCGTATCGAGGCCAAGCGGGAGGGAGGCAAGCAGTGGATGAACAGCCGATGCACCAGGTTCCACCTCCGGTTTGAGTATTGCTTTTACGTAGACTGCCAGGCACGATCAACAAAATTTGGACAAGTTGGGCTCAGCAGTCAGATGGCCAAAAGCGAGTGAGAAGCCAAACCCAAGGCGAGACACGACCAAGTGGTGTGAGTACCATTATGATATTGGGCATACCACGGAGGACTGCATAGCTCTAAGGAGGGAGATAGCTCATCTACTAAAGAATGGCCACCTGAAGGATATCCTGCCCAGAAACAGGAGGAACAAAGATGAAAGAGATGAGCCCAGAGATCTTCCACCACCACCACCGACCCATGAGGTAAAATTCATCTCTGGTGGATCAGATATTTGTGGACTAACATATTCTGCTGCAAAGCGTGTGGCTCTGGAGAACAGGCAACAGCCACCGGCAGGACAAGCAGGTTCAGCCCAGGAGATTGTGTTTGATGAGTCAGACCTATAAGGAGTGCATGGGCCACACCACGATGGACTGGTGATCAAGATCCAGATTGGAACCTGCATGGTCAGAAGAGTCTTGGTAGATGGAGGTAGTTCAGTCAACATCATCATGATGGAAACCTTTGGAAACTATGGGGTGAAAGAATCGATGTAACGAAGAAGTCGGCGTCTGGTAGGGTTGATGGAGAAACAAAGCACGGCTGGGAGAGATCACCCTACCAACCTATGTGGAAGGAGTCACCTCTTTTGAGAAGTTACTGCGTGATAGGCGCCTATCCTCATACAACGTAATCCTAGGCCGACCACGGATCCACAACCTCAAGGTCAGACCTTCAACGCACCACCCGGTGCATCAAGATCCCAACAAAGTGGGGGACAAAGAATCAGAGGAGAAGCGGCCGGATCGCAGAATGTTCTGAACGACCACGAAACCTTCGGCCCGAGGTAAGTCCTCGCGCATAGCAATTAAAGCGACTGTCAGTCTGTTGAGAATCCTGTCCCACGCATGGAGCGGATGAAATTGTTTTGGTGAAGAAAGACTGGCGGGAAGGTTACGGTTGGTTACGGCGCTCGAGGTAATCGGACTGCTCTAATTGACTTTACGAGGAAGAAAGAGCATTGTTTGCGTGGTCCCATTTTGATATGGTGGTATAAGTTACGATGTTATTACGCACAAGTTAAATATTGATCCAACTTTTAAGCCTGTGAAGCGAAGCGCGGAAGTTTGCACGAGCGTAATGAGATTGTGAACCAGGAGGTCACGAATTGCGGACATGGACATGATCAAAGAAGTAATGTACCCAGTTGGTTGGCAAATGTAGTTGTGGTCCGAAAAAGAATGGCAAGTGGAGAGTATCGTGGACTATCTGATCTGAACAAGGCGTGCCCAAAGATTCATTTCCACTACCACACATAGATGCCATGGTAGACGCCACCGGTTGTACGAATCTTGACATTCATGGATGCATTAGCGGATTCAACGGTCGGGATGCACTCCGGACCAGGAGCATACGGCGTTCATGACCGTGAGAGGAATATATTGCTACAAGGCTATGCCTTTTGGACTAAAGAATGCAGTGCAACATATCAAAGGTGGTGAACATGATGTTCAAGGACCAGATTGGAGACACAATGGAGGTCTACATTGATGATATGGTGGTGAAATCAAAGAAAGGCGAGGACCACATCCAGGACCTGGAAAAGCGTTCGAGATTGCAGAGCAGTATAATATGAAGTTAAACCCTACTAAATGCACCTTTGGTGTCACTGCGAGGAAAGTTCTTAGGCTATATGGTGACAAAAAGAGGCATAGAGGCTAGTCAGAGCGGATCACGGCAATAATCAACTTGCGGTCCTCGGAACCGAAAGATGTCCGGCCCGGTGGAAGAGTAGCGGCGAGCAGATTCATCTCTAGGTCTTCTGAAAGGTGCAAGCCATTTTATGATCTCCTGAGAAAGAACAAACAGTTCAACTGGGGGACAGAGCATGAGAAAGCATTCCAGGACCTGAAAGCGTACCTATCATCAGCCCCACTTTTATCCAAACCTGAACCAGGGGAGTCACTGGTCCTCTACCTCTCTGTAACAGAAAGCTCTGTAAGTGCAGTCCTGGTGAGAGAACCTGATGGACAGCAACATCCGGTGTATTATGTAAGTAAGAGTCTTCTAGATCTTTGAGACCAGGTATTCTGTATTGGAAAAATTTGTTTTGGCTTTAACAGTTGCTTGTACCAAGTTGCGCCCTTACTTTGAGGCACATCATATTATCATTCGTACTAATGTTCCTGTGAGATCAGTACTGTCTAGACCAGAACTTTCAGGTCGTATGTCAAAATGGTCAGTAAAGTTGAGCACCTATGATCTATCCTACGAGCCCAGAACAGCAATCAAATCTCAAGCATTAGCAGACTTTGTGGCTGACTTCACTCCCACACTAGAAAAGCAGGTAACAAAAGAAATCTTCCATCTGGACCAGAAACAGCAGATCTGGGAACTCTGGACAGATGGTTCAGCCAACATCAGGGGTACTGGACTAGGTGTGGTCCTGAAGTCGCCACAGGGGGACAAGATAGTACAGGCTGTATCCTGTGAGTTCAGGACTACCAACAATGAAAGTGAGTATGAGGCAGCGATAGCGGGGGATCAACGTGTGTCTGGACATGAAGGTTCAGAATCTAAAGGTAAAGATAGACTCCTTGTTGGTTGCAAACCAAATCAACGGTACGTACGCTGCTAAAGATTCTAAGATGATTGCATATCTTGATTTGGTTAAAAATCTTTTTCAAAAGTTTACTAACGTTGAGGTTGAGCAAGTCCCTAGAGATCAGAATGTGCAGGCAGATGCTTTGGCTAACATAGGATCAGCCTTTGAAGCTGATCTGTTTGGACAATATACCCATTATACACATCTTGGAACGGCCAGTCGAAGAAAATTCAACCATCTGCGAGCACAGTCCGAGCAACCTGCACTGGACCAAACCATACTATGAGTGGCTAGTCGAGCAAGTTACCACCGGACAAGGTCGAGGCAAGAGCATTCAGAACCAAGGGGTACAGGTATACTATCATACAAGGCGTATTATTGAAGGTCCTTCAATCCGTCAGACTGCGCCTAGAACCTGACCAGGTCAAGACAGTACTATCAGAAATACACGATGGACACTGTGGAAACCACACAGGTGGTAGAAGCATGGTCAACAAAATCTTGCGCATGGGCTACTACTGGCCCACAATGAAAACAGATAGCATCCAGTATGCCACAAAATGTGACGCCTGTCAAAGGCATGGTCCAGAGATACATCGGCTGCCACGTAACTGCGCTCAATATCTGCACCATGGCCATTCATGAAATGGGGCATGGACTTAGTTGGCAAATTACCAATGGCTCCAGGACAGAAGGTGTTTATGCTAGCAATGACAGATTACTTCTCTAAGTGGATAGAGGCAGATGCATACAAAAACGTCACAGAAAAAGAAGTTATAGCCTTCATAAAGAAGAACATCATCAGCAGGTATGGGATCCCCTCAGAAATCATATGTGACAATGGACTTGCATTCGTGGGAAACAAGACCAGAGATTTCTGTACAAAGTGGAACATCAATTTGGTGACCTCTCCACCAAGATATCCTCAAGCAAATGGACAAGCTGAGTCCAGCAACAAGATTGTGATCAATTGCATCAAGAAGAAGCTGATGGAGAAACAAGGGAGATGGGTTGAAGAGCTGCCACTAGTACTATGGGCAGACAGAACTACGCCAAAGAGAGCTACAGGGCAAACTCCATACTCAATGGTCTATGGGTGTGAAGCGATTACCCGTGGAAGTGCACGTTCCAACAATCAGGTATGGACTCAATACATTTTCTGAGAATAATGAACTACTCTGTGACAGCCTGAACACAGCCCAGGAGCTCAGGGACTTAGCAGCAGTAAGATTGGCAGCATACCAACAATCAGTGGCCAGAAGTTACAACAAGAATGTCGAGTCACGAATGTTGGGGCGTGAGATGCGGTCTGAGAAAAGTATTTCAAAACACAAGGGACAAGGCTGCGAGCAAGTTAGCCCCAACATGGGAAGGCCCATACCTTATTGATTCAAAGAATGGGAAAGGCTGCTACGGACTACGGACCCTGGAAGGAGACATGATCCCAAGACCTTGGAACACACTCCACCTCAAGCTCTATCACATGTAAAGTGTCTGGACCAAGACATCCGTAATCCACAAAACTCAAAACTTTTCCTTTACAAATTATCCAATGCAATCAGATCGACTTGGCGTCGGAGGGCCGTTGGCTAACGCCAACGGTCAAGCCCTGACCCTCTTTTTGTGCAGACAAAGCAGAACAGAAATCTGGTCCAGCCCAGAACCAAGAACAAATGCAAAGACAAAGACAAAAACTTGGGCTCCAGCCCCAGAACGACTGCACCAACGGGACAGGGAGTAATGTCCGTTAAGGGAGCCCCAAAGTGTAAGTCGCCTAAAATTTCAAACGCATGCATGCTACTAGACAGATTCACAACAAATTATATGCGCATCATAACAAAACATAACATAAGCAAAACATAGCATAACGTGGCCTAGCATAACTAGCAAAAAGTTGACAAAAGTCAAACCATGCCTATGCATGGATAACAGAGTTCAGAAACAAAGTTCAAACCAAAAGCAAAGTCTAAATATTTACAGACCAAATAAACACAGGGGACATCCCCCCCCTGGCAAATTCAAAGATTGTTCAGAAAAACCAATAACGAAGCCAAAGTTCAATTGATTCATTCATTCGTCGGACTCACCAGTCTTTTCAGCATGTTCCTCTACAGGGTCAGCGTGGAAAGGACCAATCTCATCAGCACCAGTACCAGAACCTCCACCAACAGTCTCAACACTTGGACCAGCAATTGCTCCAAAGACTGTGTCAGATAAAGTGACCTCGGCTTTCACCGCCTGGGACAAACATCAGGGAACAATTGTTTGAAGGTGGCAATCTCCGCGGAAAGATCCCAGGCAGCACGAGCCTCAGAACTGGCATTCATCATCTCAATCCTGGTACGAAGTGTGTAGAAGATGCTCAGGTCCCTCACCACTGCATTATGGCTTTTGGCATCCTCCCTTAGGTCCTCAAGCTCCCTGGTCAGTTCACCAATGTGGTTATCCTGCTGCTGGATCCTCTTGAAATGAATCTTATCCATCTCAGCTAGCTTCCCACACCGGTAGCTCACACTCTCGAGCTCCTTCTTGGCAATCTCGAGGGAGGAGCGCAGCACCTCATTCTCAGCCTCAGCCTTGTTCCTACCTCTCTCCAAGGCGCGCAGTGGAACCAAGGCGGCGGACATGAGTAGCGACTACAGTGCGAGCAAGCGAAAATCGTAACCATATCAAAAATATCTCTGAACAAAAACAAAAGCCAGGGAAAAAGTACGAACCTGGGCACAACAGCCCACCATTTTGTGCGGCAGACGTGCGAGCTCAAGAACGGCGAGTGCGAAGGGCCGAGCAGTGAAGCTCTCACTCAAGGTCTTCCCGAAGAGACATACTCGGGTGACTCACTCTGAGAATGCAGAGGTATGGACAGCACAGGATTCATCTGAGGTAACTTCCCCTTCTTCCTTTTCTTCTGCTCAGGGGCAGGATCAGGAGATTCAGCAACGGCTTTGATGGACCTAGTCTGAACCCCCTCTGGTGCCTTCCTCTTGGAAGACTCAGAAGCAGGGGCCACCAGATTCACAGCAGGAGCAAGGCTACCACCAGACTTTGTGGACTCGCGTGCCTGGGTGATCGCAGCAGTGATATCCTCCATAGACAGGAAGCCCTTCTTACTAGACCCAGACGCTGCAGACATCATTGGAAACGAGTTACAAAGGAATGGTAGGTAAGGATCTCCCCAAAGTAAAGGGAAAATGTCAGTACCAGTAGCGGCGCTGGGCACGGAGCTCAGGCTAGACCCAGGAATCTTCAGTGGGGGCAAAGTTGAATGGCCTTTGGCCCCAGCGAGTATAGAATTCAGCGGAGTCACATGGATGGGAGTTTGGTCCAGGTGACCTATACCACTTTCACCAGCCACCCCACTCACAGACTTCTCACCCACCTCGGGCACAGACTCCTCCTCATCTTCCTCAGACTCTCCACCATCACTAGCATGCTCAGGGGTAGGCGATACTTCTACAACATCATCATCATCATCATCTGGGCGCATACACTTGGGCCAAGCCCTCTTGTCAGCAGGCAACTTTAGAAACGCCTCAATCCTCCTCCTTGACCCAGGGTCGTCAGGAGTAGGAACCCAATCAGAAACTACAAAACAAATCCACAACAAAACCTAAACAAAAGACACATGCAAGAACAAAGCAGATGGAAATTCGAAAGTTCAAGAAACATACCAGTTCCCTTCAAAGAGAACTCAGGTGCCCAGACATCTGGGCCCCAGGCTGATTCTTTGCGAATGAACATATAGTAGCGGGCGATTAGTCTCATCACCCGCATCCGAACGGTCGTGAGGCGAGCATTTATCCCTCAGCGAAAGTGGACTCTTCTTCTTGTACATTCGCAAGCGATAAGTGTTCCTTATATCGGCAAATTTGGATCTCCACCCCGTACCTCGGCAGCGGAGTCAATCCCGTGGATCAAACGCCAGACGAGAGGGCATGACTTGGCAAGGCGGCACCGAGCGGTACCGAGCGCTCATCAGGGCAAAGCGGAAAAGTGGCACCAAACTTGAAGGATGATTCATAAATTGAAAACCAACCTGGCTAACCCAGTCTACCCTGGCGTCTCGTCTCGGGGGCCCAAACCTCGGCCTCTCGGGATTTTACCTTCCCTTTTGAGCCTCGCCACGGCCCCTTGGGCAAGCGAGGTTGGGGAAGGTGTTGACATCTTCGATCAAGTTGGTCGCCCGAAAACTGAGTCACCATGGGTGTAGAAGCTGCAGATGGAAGGGCCAACATCATTGCGTGCCATGGTTGAAGATTGAGAAGTGGAAGAAGAAAGCTAGGGCTTTTTCGAAATTGATTTGGGGATTTTTTGTTGTTAGGGTTTCTTGATTGCAAAACAAAAGAGATCAGAAGGAAGGAATGAGTTAGAGAGAGAAACAAAACAAAAACTAGGGTATATATAGAAGACAAAAGGAAGTTGAGTAGTTTTACAAAAATAAGCGCGCGGAGGGCCGAGATATGACCCATGACATGACGTGCGCAGTGTATTGAGCGCCAAAATAGGGCGCATTTCCCCACGCAAAGCCAACTACTTCATTAATTACAGAGTTCAGGTCTCAGGACCAAAGGCACAGCAAAACAGAAGGAGCCTGGGCCAGGCTCAGCCCTGGACCAGGGTGAAAGCATCTCCTTACCCCCCAGTTCAGGACTGAAGGGCAAGGAGATGGGGGACAAACTGTTGGGACCAAAAACCCAGGCTGGTCCAGAACCCTGGGCCAGGCCTAGACGGGTACAGGATCCTCAGTCAGGTCCAGGACATGCAGCCAGCACCAAGCAGTACAGACAAAACAAAGGTGCAGGTCAGGAGAGGAAAAGCCAAGATGGGCCAAGCCCAACAAAAGAGTCAAACATCATAGAGGAAAGCCCAAGATCGCAGCAACAACCCTAAAAGAATCGTTGGAAGACTTGGTCAAGAAGCTGAACTGAAGCCTAAGAAATAGGAGCTGCTGGAGAAGAAAAAGGAAGAGGTTACCTACAAGCATGGAGTCGAACGTTGGAGAAAAAGACACTATATAAGGAATAGAATTCAGAAGAGAAAGGATTCATTCATGATCCAGCTCAAGCACACAACTCAACATACAACATTTTTACTCAGCTCTCAAGCATTCATTCATCATATAATTATTTACGATATTGTTGTACTCTGTACCAGTCTGTCCAGAACCAACCCTGGTTCTGTCCAGATCCTGTACTACTGCTCCGAACTAGTGAAGATCCTCTCCTGGCTTGGCGCCCGTGGTTTTTCCCTTAACATTTAAGGGTTTTTCCCACGTAACCATATCGTGTGTCTTGTTCGATTTTTGTTGTCTTTCATACGTTCTAATTCCTAAATCGCATACAACATAAAACTCAACCTAAAGGATAGTACTAGTAGATCCACAATCACTAAAACGAACCGTGTGAGAAAATCACCCCGAACAGTATCCTTTAGATGTCTTTGGTCCTTGGCTTGCTTTCCCGAGCTCCCGTGCGAGCTCGAGCTTGGTCTCGTGGTCTTGATTCTCGAAATGCTCCAATTGTCTCGGGTTTTGGCTCAAAACCACCAAAACCTGCAAAATGTAAATAAAAGGCAGCAGTATCGAGAAGTATAACATATAGCTCATAAAATCATAGTAAATACGAATAAATGCAAGCTAAATGCGACTGAACCGGGGGCATAAAACGTATATAAATAACATGTATCAGTAACTGGTGAGTAAGTATCAAAGAAATCCAAACCAGACTTCTGTGTAAACCCTTTAGCAACCAACCTAGCTTTAAACTTATCTATGGTTCCATCGGCTTTGAGTTTCTTCCTAAAAACCCACTTACATCCTATAGGTTTACAGCCTCGAGGTAAATCAACAATCTCCCAAGTATGGTTTGACATGATAGAATCAATCTCACTATCTTTGGCTTCCTTCCACAAAGCTGCATCCACTGACCTCATAGCCTCATCATAGGTTTTAGGATCATCCTCTACTAGAAAAGCAACTAAACCCTCGTTCACTAGGTTGTCAAAATCGGTAATAAAATCTGAACCAAAGGTTTTCTCAACTCTAGCCCTCTTGCTTCTCCTAAGTTCTAGTAGGGGTTCACTAATATCAGTGTTCGGTATACTATCCTCGAGTGTTTCATCAGGAGTGAGGTTAAGACCAACTTCAGGCTCACTAGGGGAAATACTCGATTTTAAGGGAAAGATATCCTCAAAGAATACAGCATCTCTAGACTCAATGATAGGTCCGTAGTGACCTGAGCTCGCATCCTTAGTCATAAATCTATAAGCAGCACTGTTCGAGGCATATCCCACAAAAATCGTATCTAAGGTTTTAGGACCAGTCTTGTCTCTCCTAAAGGCTGGTATAGGGACCTTTGCTAAGCATCCCCAAACTCTCATAAACCTCAAATTTGGTGGATAACCTTTCCAAACCTCGTATGGGGTCACATCAAGTTTCTTATGTGGGACACGGTTTAGGACATAACAAGCTGAAAGAATTGCTTCCCCCCACATAAAATCAGATACACCAGAAGACAACAACATTGCACTCATCATATCTTTCAAGGTTTTATTCTTTCTCTCGGCTATACCATTTTGTTCAGGGGTATAGGGGCTGAAAACTCATGAATAATCCCATTTTTCTGACAAAATTCTATTAAAGAATCAGACTCATACTCACCACCATGATCAGATCTCACTCTTTTAATTTTTCGACCTAGTTGGTTTTGTACCTCAGCCTTATAAACCATGAACATACTCTCTGCTTCACTTTTATTCCTCAAAAGATAAACTTTCGTATACCTAGAGCAATCATCCACAAAAGTAACGTAGTACCTTTTCCCTCCCTTACTCTCACAACTTTTAAAGTCGGCCAAATTGTATACCAAACTTAGATTCAATGTGATTGGGGTTAAAGCGACCTAATTGTATACCAAACTTAGACTCATAAACGAAAAGTTAAAGAAAATGAACGAAGGAAAGCAAAGCAAAACACGTAAGTTTTTTGGTTACGCGGAAAACCCGATGTGGGAAACGACCGCGGGGGGAAGCTCTTGTCCCACCAACTATCCACTATTCAAAGAAGGATTATAAGATTTCGGGTGCACAAGTGCACTATTTCGTAAAATATTTGCAGTGAAATGCTAAGGGTTTGCTATAAAAATGTGTTAAGAATGCAAGAGTGCTGTTGAATGTTGTAGTTTAATGGCTGAATGTTGAATGACTCTCCCTTGAACCCTACCTTTCCTTTTATACTTGTAACCTTGCTGACTTTGCTCCTATTTCTCCTCCTTTCATAACCGTTGTGACTTCCTGCTGAATAGGCTTGACTTGCTCCTTCTATTAAACTGCTTCCCCCATTCTTGCAACTACTTAGACTATTCGTTGCAATTGGAGATAGATCCGTTGGTGAGACTCCTGAGGGCCTTGGTTGTCCAGGGTCTGTGTTGCCTGGCTTCTTGAAATGCTCTGAACCCTGTCCAGGATCCTGGGTCTTCCAGGGTCCTGAGCAGGTCCTTGCTGCTGAGTGGCCCAAATCTGGGCCGCAAAATTTGGGCCTAACATTTGCCCCCAAAATTTCCGCCCATACCTCGCATGTGTTTTTGGGCGGGAGTTTTTTCCCTCCAAGCTGCGACGTGACATTATGGGTCACATCACATTTACGACTCCATTTCCCAACTCCCTTATAAATACTCCCTCTCTCCACTTCTTAGCCCTCTTTTTACTCTCTCAGCCTTCCCCTCAACATCTTCCCTTCTCTCAACCCGTCTCGCCCTCTTCGTTCCTTGCTTCCCAGGTAATCCTTCCATCTCCTCCTGCTTCTTTTCTTTTCCCCATGTCAACTCGCTCTCAAAGACGCTCGTCGGCCCCGGTTGCCTTCCCCTCTGCGGGTATTTTAGACGATAAACACCGCTGTGACTCTGAAATTTTGGTGGATGACCTCCCCGCCTTCAGATCTATGGCGGGTTTGGATGAGGCGGTGGTTCTGCATGCCCCCGCTTCCGGCGAGTTTGCCGACGCTATTTGCCCTCGGTGGGTTACCCTTTATGAGTACCCCTTTACCATGGGCATGAAATTTCCCTTTCCTCCTCTTATCCAAGCCTTCCTCTTATGGTTCTCCCTCGCTCCTGGCCAACTTGCCGCCCAAGCCTGGAGGGTCTTGTACTCGGTGTGTGTGGTGAGCGAGCGTTTTGGCATCCAGGTGGGGTTGGCGGACTTAGCGAGCCTATATTCTTGTAGGCACCTTGGTTACGGCCACGTGACGATGAGGGCGTCCGATGGTGACAACTCCTTCTTCGACACTAGCTAGGCAAGCGATGACGGTTGGTTTCGTCGCTTTGTCTTCCTGAAGGTCGATTCCATGAACCCTCGCCCAGGGTATCTGTTAGAGAAGTGGGGCGAAACCAAAGGTACGTGGTCGTCTTTGTTGTGCTTGTGATGTTATCCTTTCCGCTTACTCTCCTTAACCGTCTTTCTCTGCAGGGCTCAAGAATCCAAAGGCTACTCTACCCTCTAGTGACATCCTGACGAGCCTGTGGTCGATTCTTCGCGCATTGCGTACCTTTCCTGAGCTGTTCTCCGCTACTCCCCCGACTCCAACACCTGCTCCTGCTATGGCGTCTGGTAGGCCCCTAACTTTCCCTTTGTTGGTTTTATTTGTCGCTTGTTTGTTTCGATTAGTTTTGCTTCCAGGCTCATTGCTCTGATGTGCTTGACTCCCTCCCGCTGAAGAAGAGAAAGCACCCCTCCTCAGGCACCAAAAAGCCTCCCCTGAAGAAGGAAGCTAAGACTCCCAAGGTCCCTGCTGGGTTTTCCTATAAGACTGTTCCTGGTCCAGAGTTGCATCCTCCTGGGTCCTCCAAGGCTCCTGTGGAGGTTTCTGATGACGATGGCTGCTCCATTACCCTTTCCCCTGGCTTTGGGTACGATGCCTCAGTCCCAATGTGGCCTGACCTGGAAGCGTTTCTTCTCCCTAGCCCTAAGAAAGTCTTGGAGGGCCAGGTGACCTCCTCAATTGGCAAGGGTCTCTGTGAATCCGCCTTTGACGTAATGGAACTCTTCCTTTCCTTGGTCTTCTCTTTTTTTCTTTTCTTTTTGACACTCTGCTGCTTGCAGACCCTTCAGTCTGCCCTGCATTTTTGCGATCGGGTCGAGTCTCTCCAGGCCTCAAATGCCAGTGCTTTGTTTAGGATTGAGAAGATGAAGACTGAGGCGGCCGCACAGGCCAAGGAGAGGGATGAGGCGTTGGCGGCGGCTCAAGAGGCGAACAGGTTGAAGGCCGCTGCTGACCAGGATATCTGGAAGCTGGATGCCAAAATCACGGAGCTTGAGGCCTCTGAGCACAAGTTGAAAAAGACTCTCGCGAAGGTGGGTGTACGCTGCTTGGGATTCTAAGATCAAGGGCTTCAAGGCGATCCAAGCTGAGGGCGCTTCTTCCTTTGACTTGGAGCAAGAGGAAGCCAACTTCCGTGCTGCGTTCCCTCAGCCTCCCGACCTCAGTGTCCTGGTAGATTTTGAGGATTCCGACGATGAAGGGCCTGCTGCATCTGCTGACCCTGTTGAGGAGGAAGGTGAGCTGTAGGAGAGGATGAACATCTTTGGGAGTGGAAGTCTGCGGTTCTTTGAGGGCCCTCTTGGAGCGGCCATTTGGGGACGATGGTGCTGGCACCGTTGCTGAGGAGGTTCCTACTTTGGATGCTTCAGCTGTGGTGCCTGAAGAACAAGAGTAGATTCTTGCAATCATGTAATTAGTCAGTTTTAGTTTCAGAACTTTGCTTAGAATTGCTATTTTGGGGTAGCGTGCCTATCATGGACGCTTGTAACTAAACATTATATTTTGCTAGACATGTGTGCTCAGGGTCCTTTGCTAGAAGAGACCTTGAGTACGATGATGGAAAGTCATGGTGGCCAACCATGCTTTGCTTACGTTTGTTTGTTGCGCGCGCGTTTGTTTGTGTTTTGTATGCATGCTTTTAGAGTCGACTTAGTGGCGGCCTGGAGTCTTAATGTCCAAGTGGGGTCATGTTTATCCCCGATGCCGCGCCTCGTAGTGGTGACTTGGTGGCTATGGAGTCTAGAAGTCCGGAACGGGGTTACGTTTGTCCCCTGTCGCCACGCGCACGAAGTCCTCTCTAAGGAGGATAATTGTAGGGGCCAGTCAGGCTCCACTTTTGCCCTAGCATTTCAAAGATAGAAAGCTTGTTTTTAGAAAGACTTGTAAAGTGTTTTAGGCCCCTAAGAAGGCACCTTCTTTGACAATGTTTGGATCAGAAATCTTTGGGTAGTGTGCTAAACATCTAAACCAAGAGTTATTTCAAAACCATTTTTGAAGAGTGTTTTAAAGGAACAACATAAAAATTCTTCAAGTAACTTGAAAATACTTTGAAAATAGGAAAATGCTTTTGAACAACAATATTCTTGAAAATGCGCTTACAAAGAGATCAAATGCCTCGAAAATCAGGTGCTTAGAAAATTAGGTGGGGCAAAAGGAACCTGGGTGACGATGCTGGGAGCCTTGAAGTCCCTAGGGCCTTGAGCGCCCTTATAGAATGCTGGGAGCCTCGAAGTCCCTGGGGCCCTGAGCGTCCTTAAATGTAGTACTTTTTGAGGTGAAGAATGTTCCATGGGTTGTGGATGATTTCCCCTTCCATGGTCATTAGTCTGTAGGCTCCTCTTCCTACAATACTCTTGACCTGATAAGGTCCTTCCCAGTTGTATGCAAACATTCCTGCTTGCTTGTTCTTTGTATTCTGGAAAACCTTCCTGACGACCAGGTCCCCTACTTGCAGGGTCCTGATTCGCACGTTCATGTTGTAACTTTTGGCGACAGCTTGCTTGTAGGATGCTAATCTGATCTTGGCACTTTCCCTGAGCTCGTCTACTGTGTCCAGGGAGCTGGTCATAGCGGCCTGATTTTCTTCTTCTGTTTGACACCCATATCTCAGCGTGGGGACCCTGACCTCTGACGGGATTACGGCCTCAGCTCCAAACACCAAGCTGAAGGGTGTCTGGCCAGTGGCCACCTTAGGAGTGGTCCTGTCTGCCCACAGCACCAAGGGGAGCTCATCAGCCCATTTGCCCCCAATCTCCTCCAACTTCTTCTTGAGATTATCCATTACCACCTTGTTGCTAGATTCTGCTTTCCCATTGGATTGAGGGTACCTGGGTGCTGACTTCCTCAGGGTGATGTTGTATATGCCGCAGAAGCCTTGCGTCTTGCCGGATATAAACTGGGTCCCGTTGTCGCATATTATCTCTGAGGGGATTCCAAACCTGTAGATAATGTTACGTTTGATGAACGAAATTACCTGCTGCTCAGTCACCTGCGTAAAAGCCTCAGCTTCGATCCATTTCGAAAAATAATCCGTCATTGCTAGCATGTATAACCGGTTCCCTGGAGCCCTGGGCAATGGTCCCACAATATCCATCCCCCACTTCATGAAGGGCCAGGGGGAGATGATAGGGTGGATAGGCTCCCCAGGCTGGTGCTTCACCAGCGCATGTCGCTGGCAGGCGTCACACTTCTTGGTGTACTCTACAGCATCCTTCCTCATAGTGGGCCAGTAGTAACCCTGTCGCAGTGCCTTATTGGCTAGGCTCCTGCCCCCTGTATGATTTCCACAGTCGCCACTGTGGATTTCATACAACACAGCCGAAGCCTCCTGTTCTCCTAAGCACCGTAAGTAGGGTCCTGCCAGTGATTTCCTGAAGAGGACCCCATCAATGAGGACGAATCTCGACGCTTTCATTTTTAGGCTCCTGGCCTCCCCCCTAACTTCCGGTAACTTATCTGCTTGCAACCAATCTATGTACGGCTTCCTCCAATTTGGTCCTAGCTGTTGTACCTCTGCGCTGAAAGTTGCTCGTGCCTCCTTGAGCCATGACCAGCACTGGTCCATATAAGAGTCTTTCCTTTCCTCATGAAGGGTTAATACAATTCCAACCGCAGGGCTCAGAATGTGTACTATCAGTACGTTGGATATCTGGTCAGGCTTGAAAGTTGCCCCCAGCGAAGCAAGGGCGTCAACTTTCACATTCTGGTCCCTGGGCACTTGCGTTATCTGGATGCTGTCGAATTCTGCTGCCAACTCTTTTGCCACCTCAAGGTATGCTATCATCTTGGAATCCCTTGCCATATATGTGTCGTTCATGTGATTCACGATGAGTTGTGAATCACTGAACACCTCCAAACTTTTTATCTTCATGTCCTTCGCCAACTTCAGCCCTAGTATCAAGGCCTCATATTCCGCTTCATTGTTGGTTGCTCGAAACTCGCATCGTACCGCTTGCACAATCAGGTCTCCTTTTGGGGATTGCAGCACCAGACCAACTCCAGTGCCTCTCATGTTGGAGGCTCCATCCATGTGTAGCTTCCAGGTTCCTGTTCGTCCCGCAGACTCCAGGCTCAGGGCCTTCTCCTGTACTCTAGGTTGCTGAGCTGGGCTGAACTCTGAAATGAAATCTGCAAGGGCTTGTGACTTTATAGCTTTCCTGGGCTCGTACTTTAGGTCGTATCCACTCAGGTGCACTAACCATTTCACCATTCTTCCTGAAAGTTCAGGCTTTCGCAAAACATTCTTGATGGGGAAGTTAGTGACCACAATAATAGTATGGGACTCAAAATAAGGACGTAACTTATAAGAGGCTGTAACTAATGCAAGGACAAGTTTTTCGAGTTCGGTGTACCTGGTCTCTGCTGGGAGCAGAGACTTGCTTACGTAGTAGACTGGCTGCTGGGATCCTTCATGCTCCCTGATCAACACAACACTCACATCTACCTCTGTTACGGACAGATACAGGTACAGGGGCTCCTCAGGTCCTGGCTTCGCGAGGAGCGGCGGCGTTGCTAAGTACTTCTTTAGCTTCTGGAAGGCTGCCTCGTGGTCTGGGTTCCACTCAAACCTTTGACTCTTTCTTAGCAGGTCATAGAACAGCTTGCATCTTTCTGAGGACCGGGATGTGAACCTGCTCAGTGCCGCCACTCTTCCCGTCAGCTTCTGCACGTCCTTGGGTTGCTTTGGAGATTCTAATTGAAGTAGGGCCTTGATTTGTTCCACACTGGCTTCTATTCCTCTTTGCGTTACAATGTATCCCAGGAACTTCCCTGAGGAAACTCCAAAGGTACGCTTCTGGGGGTTGAGCTTCATCTGATACTTCCTCAGAGTCCCAAAAGTTTCTGCCAGGTCCTCAGCATGCTGTTCCGCTTTCAGGGACTTGACCACCATGTCGTCTATGTATACTTCCATTGTTTTCCCGAATAGGTCCTTGAACATCATGTTCACCAGCCTCTGATAGGTGGACCCTGCATTTTTCAGACCGAAGGGCATGACATTATAACAATATATACCTCTCTCCGTCCTGAAGGCCGTCTTCTCCTGGTCCCTAGGATGTATCCTGATCTGGTTATATCCACTCCAGGCGTCCAGGAACGTTAGCATTTCGTGCCCAGCTGTAGCGTCCACCATTGCGTCTATGTGGGGCAAAGGGAATGGATCCTTGGGGCAAGCCTTGTTCAGGTCCGTGAAATCTATACACACTCTCCACTTTCCGTTCTTCTTTGGTACTACCACCACGTTTGAGAGCCACTCTGGGTAGTTGACTTCCCTGATTTTTCCGGCGTTCAGCAAGTTTTCCACCTTCTGATTGATTATCTGGTGGCGCTCTGGAGCATATTTTCGCCTCCTCTGCTGGACTGGGGTGTAGCCAGGGTCCACGTTGAGTTGGTGCGTTATGACACTTGGGTCTATCCCTACCATATCTTCATGGGACCAAGCGAAGCAATCCATGTTAGCTTTAAGTAAATTGACAAGTTTAGTTCGGATATCACCTGTGCAGTCTGTTCTTATCAGGACCGTGCGTTCTGGGTGCTGCGCGTCAAGGTTCACCTGGTCCAGGTCAGGCGGCTCTAGCTGCTGGTACATTTCCTCAGCGCGCTTTCTCTGTAATTGCTATGCTTCCGGGGGCACCACGGTGGGCTTCAGAGCATCCTTGTAGCAGTCACTTTGCAGCCTCCTGGTCACCACGGATTTCTTGCACTCCCCAGGGTGTTGGGAACTTGAGGCACTGATGGTACGTTGAGGGCACAGCTCTCATCTCGTGGATCCAGGGCCTACCAAGAATTACGTTGTAAGATGATTGGCAATCAATAACCAAATATTTACTTGTTTGTTGATGCCCCCTGCGAAGGTTGGAATGGTGATCTCTCCCAAGGAGTGCGCTGTTTCGCCGCTGAAGCCTACCAGAGGAACCTGTTTCTTGATCAGGTCCTTCTCTCTGAAGCCCATGTCCCTCAGCGAGTGGAGCATGATCAGGTTGACTGAACTTCCGGTATCTACCAGGATCCTTTTCACCAGGCAGTTTCCTATGGACAAGGTGATGATCAAGGCGTCATGATGCTCCTCTGGGGTGTTGTCGGCGTCCTGTTCATCAAACGTCACGGTGGGCAGGTTGTGGTGGGCCACCCTGGCTGAGGATGCTGGCCTCGCACCCTTGCTGCTCCTGGCTCGCCTCTTGGCTGCGGAGTAAGTTAACCCACACAGCTCTGATCCTCCAGTTATCACGTTCACGATCTTTGTATACAGCGGAGGTGGCGATGGCAGGACCTGATCTGTGGACCCCACTTTGCCGGACCTGGAGTCTCTCGATAGGATGTGGTCGAGGTGTCCCCTGTCCTGGAGATACTTTAGTTCCCTCCTCAGAGCTATGCAATCCTCGGTGTTGTGCCCAATATCGTCGTGGAATGCACACCTCCGGCTGGGGTCTTTCCTGCTGGTGTCTCCATTGGCAGGGCTCTTGCGAGGCCACTTGACTTTGTCTCCAAGGTCCTGAAAATATTTGAGAAGTCCATCAGTATCAGTTGTGAATTTGTACTCACTTATGTAACAACCTGGTTTTTAGTCGACTTTAATTACTAAGGCGGAAATTAATTAAGTCTTAAACCAGCGTTATTAATTATACAAATAACCCAAATATTACATCATCGTTTAAGAGTTGAATGGATCAACTCTAAATACGGAAGTTAAAAGAGTAAAGTGTTGTATATATTACATATCTCTCAAAAGCAACAAAAGTAAAGCGTAAAAACGTCTCGTGGCCCCATCCAAAATCCAGCTCCTGGTCCACGATCGTCCTGCACAACAAACTATTGGGGGGGATGCCCGCTGAGCGGACAGTGACTAGCTATGCTCATACTTACCCTCGATTTCAATTATTTTGGTTTAATATTATCGCTTTATAAACATAACCTTATGATAAAAATATAAACATGCTTATTACATATAGCATATAAAGACATATAAGTCATAATAAGCATGCGGTTTAAAGCGATAAATCATATAAGCATGATATTCAGTTATGAAAGCAAATAACACATAATATCATAACCATAGTATCACAATAATTCAGCAAGATTACAACGCGATATCAGATCGCAAACAGACGTACATACAGTATCATTCTCAACATGCAGACTCGATTCACTTCAGAAATTTGTGGTCTTTAGTTTTCGAAGATGGTACACACTCATTCTCATTTAATTCAAACAACAAACAACACATACTGCTTACGAGCCTGACCACTGAGTAGGCCTTTGTACTCTGATCGATTGCATCTCACTTCCATAGTGCAGAGGCTTACTCGACTCGTAAACCACGCCGAATACTATAATACTTGCATCTCATCCTCTAGTGTTCGAAATGATTCGAACTTCAGATACAATCTCGTCAAGTAATCTTTACGCAGGGTAAGAACGAATGCAAGAGTCGCCCCCACTAAGAACGAAACACGGCAAGGAGACAGAGCGAGTGAGATGACAATCGCAATAAGGTCACGGTGGCCCGATAACTTTAGCGAAATAGGGAATAAAACCCTAGTCTAGTATGCATACACTAGTATCCAATTTAAGAATGGGCTATGCTATTCATAGAGCACCTTAACTCAGGATAAAACGACTATTTCCTAAAGCCTGACCCACTAAGAGTTGAATTTTTCATTATCTTGTACGGAACAGGCTATACGACTTAAGTCGTAACGGCTTGGGCAGGATGCACAAAGCATAATACTGCCGGCTATACCACACTATTCGAGATGACACACGCAATAAGGTCGAGATAGTGGCGTCCGCTACAAGACTATCTTAACCCCACTTCACTCACGATTGACGTTTTCATATCTGAGGCCCAAGCTTGACCTTTTATTTAACTTACTCAATATTCATTATTTATTTGATATTCCATATCACATGTTACTAGACTCTCCTAGTCTCAGCGTCAAACGTTTTATTTGAATGGTAGGTTTCATATGATCACATAACACGTTCGTTTATTATTTGAAGTGTTGTTAATTATTAATGTTTTCAAGTTTCTAAATTGAAACGTTTAATAGTATGTCCAATTTTATTTATGTGTTTTTCAAACACTTTAGGTCATTTACTTATTCATTTTAAATTTTCTATACTTAGTAAAATTTTCAATTATTTTCAGTATTTCACTATTCACTTTTCACTATTCACTATTCACTATTCACTTTTCACTATTCACCGTATTTTATACGTATTTTTATACGTATTCATATTTTTATACTTCGTATTCTAATTGTATTTTTATACTTATACGTATTCTTATACTTGTACGTATTTTATATTTATACGTATTTTTATACGTATTCATATATATTAATATATTTCCTAAGTATAAACTAAAATTTCATTTTATTTGCTAAGTACAAAAATTCTAGTTTCAAAGTCGTTGGGTTCGTTTTGTACTTAGTGATTTTTGAAAATATTTCAAAAGTCTAGTTTTAAAAACGTTAAGTTCGGTTTGTATTTAGTAATTTTTGAAAATATCTAAAAGTCTAGTTTCAAAAACGTTAAGTTCATTTTGTATAAAGTGATAATGATTTTCATTTTAAAATATTAGTTTTAAAAATGTTAAGTTCAATTTGTAAAAAGTGATAATGACATTTATTTTAAAATGAGACTTAGTTAAATTTAGTCGTCTATTAACTAAATTTAGCGATTTTCATTTTTAAAAATAATAGTATCGTGGATGATTCATTTAGGTCCGTAAGTCCAAGATCAACAGTCCAAATAGCAAAGGCAGTAACACACGATTTAGTTCATTTTTATAATGGTTACATATTTTTATCGGTTTATAATATTTCATTTATAACTAAATCGGTTTATACTAAAATTCAATTCTAATTACTATTTAACTTTAGTGACTTAGTGATAATTTCATTTTGGTCAAATTTAGTCAATTTATAATGGTGATGTCGTGTGATATGATATATGTGTCAAATTGATTTATTTCTTTTAATTTCTTAAATCTAACTTATTAACTAATAATTAAATTATATTAACAATAAACTAAAAAGTGATAAAACAAATTTTAACCCTAAAAATGAAGGAGATGCCGTGGACAATGATGGTGGTGTTCTAAATTTTCATTTTTCGATTTTATCGGTTTTTAGCTTAAAGTTTTTATATTTCAATTATTCTAATTATACTAAAACGGTTTAAACTAAAATGAAATTTACTAAAACTTTTATTTATAATTATGAATAGTGTTTTTCAACACTTTAAATTTCTAACTTTTTAATCTAAATGATTTATAAAGTTTTAGGTTGTTTTATATCATAATACTAGTAATATGTAAAACAATAATTAATCATAAACCCAAAACATTAACAAGCATAATATAACAAAAATCAAAATGACAAATAAAGATGAACATCAACATGGAGAACACATGAACACACATGAAGATCATAATAAAGCTCAAGAACACCATTTTCGATTTTAATAACTTATAATTTATTTTCCTAATTTAATTCTTTTCACATAGTAACATCCATTTTAACTAACTTAATCTAACGTATTATTTACAAAAATTAAAAGTGAAAATTTATTTAAAAAATTAAAGAAAACCGTGTGTATGTATATATATTTATAAATTTTCATTTTTCGATTTTAATCACTTTAAACTCATTTTTAATATTTCACATAATTTTTATATAACATTACTACTTAAATAAAACATAACTAAACATAAAAATCATATGAACATAAATTAAAAATGCTCAAAATTAATTTAACTAAATATATGAACATGATACTACAATAATCTATTTAACATATTATTTAGTTATTATCATTTTATTATACAACACATAAACATACAAGTTCATATAAGTGATGTTTAACATATTTAACATAAAAATCATAATCATAAAATTATAATAACAAAACAAATTAATTTACTAAAAGGATAATACAAGACATAGTTAGTCACCTCGGTTTGGCGAGCTAGAGGTTATCCGGGTCAATGATATTATCTAGGTTAAAATCTTCACCCAAGTACTCGTCTTCACCTTCAAAAATAAACCCGGGATAGTAAGCTTGAATACCCACTAATTAGCTAAATAATACTAGTAAGTATTAGAGTAATATTTAGGGTTTTATTTAGGATGTTTTAGAGTAAAAATGAAAGAAAACCAAAGGAAGAAATGGGGCAAGGGAGCTCGGCAATTTTGGGAGGCAAAAGAGTGATTTTTTTAACTTAGAAAATAAAGGGAACATGTAATGAATTTAGGTTAAAGAAATTGTGTAGTATAAGATTTGTTTTAATTAGAAAATAATGTTTTAATTAAACTAATTAACACCTCATCACCTCCATCATCCAAAACTAAGTCCACATTACTATTCATGCATTAAAAATGTCTAATTTGTGTTTTAAAATGTTTTTCACGAAATTCGTCAGTTTTAAAAAGTCGGGCGTCAAAAGCGATAAAAGTTAATGTGTGCGCGTTTGACGATTTTTCAAAATATTTCTACTTTTAAATTCTAAGACCAAAATATTTATTTCATTATTCAAAAATTTTGAAAAGTGTTAAAGAAGTCGATAAATTTTACAAAACAAAAGTTTAGCAAAAATTGTGATTTTGAAGGCTAAAAGGATTAGGAAATGATTTAAGCTTTGAAAATAGAACTTGATGGCTAATTATTGTATTAAATTAACACGGGGTGTTACAAACCTCCCCCCTTAGAAAAGTTTCGTCCCGAAACTTGAATGAAGAATAGGATTTTCACCTGAGGTAAACAGCTCGGGATATTTTTCCTTCATAGAGGCCTCGGTCTCCCAAGTTGCTTGTTCGGTCAATTGACCCTTCCATAGCACCTTCACTAAGGGAACCGTCTTCCGCCTCAGCACTTTGGTTTCTCGTGCTAGAATCTTGACAGGCCTTTCTGAGTATAGCAAGTTAGGCTCAACTGCGATCACGTCAGGAGTAATGATATGACTTGGGTCACTCCTGTATCTCCTTAGTTGCGAAACATGAAACACGTTGTGCACCTTCGACAAATTGGGTGGTAATGCTAGGCGATAGGCTACCTCACCAACTCTGTCGGTTATCTCATATGGTCCCACGTATTTAGGACTCAATTTTCCCTTCAAACCGAATCGTCGGACCCCCTTCATGGGTGATACTTTCAAGAACACATGATCGCCGACTTCGAACTCAATAGGTCGGCGATGTTTGTTGGCATACATCTTCTGACGGTCTTGGGCCGCTTGTAGCCGTTCACGAATGATTTTGATGTGCTCGATTGTAACAACCCGGTTTTTTTCGTGACTTAATTAAACTAAGGCGGAAAATTAATTAAGTCTAATACATGCCGGATGTTAATCAAATTACATTCAAATGGCATAGGATACAAATATATATTATAATCTCTCAAAGAAAACAAACGAAACATCCTAATCGTCCCGATAATCCTGAGTCTCGAGAATTGCCTGCAACGGAGACAAAAACACAAAATAGGAGGATCTCCCGCTCAGAGGCGGGAAGTGACTGTTCTGACCAACAACCTCTAAACCACAGTTTTGGTTTATTTAACCTATGATTAAAAGTAACTTGGCAGCACTAAACGCGTATAACTCCAGTAGTCACCTTATGTTAATAAAATTGGACAAATAGCATATAATATCAGTTCTCACATATAGATATTTAAATCTCATACAACATGCAGTTCATAAAACGTAATGTAGAATATAGACAATAAGTAAATAAAACACATTGCAACCAGGCAAGCAAAAACATACAAGGAAATCATGATGATTCAAACACGAGTATAAATCCAATCACATAACGTACAACACTCATAAATAATCATTCTCAATAAGTCGTATTTCAACATTCAGAAACCAAACCATTCGCATAATAATCAAACAAAACAAGGAAGTACATCCATCATGTGATAACTAATGAGTCTTCGTTAGTAAAGGCGGAAGCATCTGAGACATAATCCATGTGATGGCGGCCAGCCGTTAAAGCGGGACGTGGCTGGATATGCTAAAGATATCTAAGGTAATAAGGACCGCTAAATCCCTTGTCTAATGTATGCATACACCACTATAGATAGGATCGTAGCATACTCGCTATTCGAATATATACTCACCTAATAATTCGACTATCACCAAAGACGGGTACCCCCGGATGGGGCTGGAGTTTCCAATTACTATTCTATGGGCCCGCGGAAGTATCGAGTATGCCCCATCCCTGAGGTCGATACCACACGTCAAACAGCAATCTTAAGATCGTTGAATAGCCTTGGGCAACTCTGGGAGGGAGCCCAAGTCCCCATAGACAGCTACCTCGTTAACTTCGAATTTCAAGAGTCGCAACATGGCGAACAATCCAAGTATTTTATTCAGGTAGTTCATTTCTTTTTCTCAATTTCTTATTTCCTCGTTTCAATCTTAATAAATGACAATGCTGAAATTTTAATAATATCGTCGAACTTTGTATAATGAAATTCTAGTTCTAGCAGTTCTTCAGGTAAACAGTTCACATATAAAAGCTTATTTTTTTATTTTGAGTCCGTTCGTAAATTTTAATATTTTAACTATTCATTATTTTTACTATTCATCGTATTTACTATTCATCGTATTTACTATTCCTCGTATTTTTATACGTATGCGTATTCTTATACTTGTACGTATTATTAGTTTATATTTTAGTAAATAATAATAGTTCATTTTATTTATAAGCTTGATTAAGTTTCATTTAAATTATAAGTAATTTAAAGTAGATTAGTGATTAGTGATATAAATAATTGAATTTCATTATAACTCACATTTATGTCTTCCTTTTATTTAAATTGTAAACTGTTTAGTGATTTAGTAGTTTTAACATTCATTTTAAATTGTAAACATATCTTGATGATACTTAGCACAATTTAGTGTTTTTAATAAAATCTAATATAATGACATTTAGGAACTATTCGTTTAGGTGGCCTAATTTCTGAATTGATTATATTTATGTAACTCTTACGTAGTCGTATTAGGTGACTTAATACGTGAGATTATTAATATTTATATTTTAGTACCATTCACTTAAGTTTAATTTATTTAATTATTTATAACTTTTTATAATGTCATACACTTTATAGTTTAAATTTTAGTTAGGTTTTATATTTATATATATAAATATATCATTCATAATTTTTATATAACTTTACTTAGTAAATTTTTAGTCGATCTTCATATGATCTTAACAATTCACCTTTTTGTAAATTCTTATTTGTGATATTAATTATTAACTTTATTCAATAATAGTTTTACTTAGATTCATTTTAAGTTTTAAGGTACTTTATTTCTTTTTATTATTTTAACTAAATACTTATTTAGTATATTTTAAGTTCATTGTAAATTTTAGAGTTTTAACAAAGTAATCTTTATAGTAGTTGTGAGATATGACTTTTTATATAATTATTTATTTTAGAAACTTTAATATGAGTAACTTAATTTACATTTTTACTTTTAGTATGATTTAATATTAATTTAAACTTAATATTCTTTTAACTTAATTCTTTATTTTTAGTTACATTTCGATTTAACATTTTAGTGACGATAGGTAAGTTATATTAATTTAATTTATTTACTTAAGTTATTTTTAGTTACATTTCGATTTAACATTTTAGTGACGATAGATAAGTTATATTAATTTAATTTATTTACTTAAGTTATTTAATAATATTTTAAGTTTTATTTTATACTTGTGATACATAAACTTTATATATTTTAATTTACATATAACAATTAATTTTAACACGATAATATTACAATTAAATTCAACATTAATTCAACAACACATTTTTCACCCAAAACATATTATCACCAAATCATATAAATATCATATATCACAAATCAATTCAACATTATACTATAACCAAAATTAACACTCAATTTCATACTATAGCGATTCATACAAAGTTATTAAATAAAATGGTACGGGAGGTATAAGTGCCTAATGCATACTAGCTCACTTTTAATAACAGATTAATTATAATAAAACCAAAACATTAATGTTAGAGATTTTGAGGAAGAATTCTAGTCACCTAAAATTGGTTCACGAACAGAGGACTCCAATATAACCTGAACCCGCTTCCTTATGAACCCAAACTAATAGTAAAGTCGAAAGACGGCAGCTCGAAGTTTCGCGTCCGATTTCGTCCCCGACAACGAACAAAACACGCAGACGAGAGAGCAAAAGTGAATTAGAGTCGAAATTATTCGAATGACGATAAAGTTTATCGACAGGAAATGGTAAATGTGAATTAAGTCGACAATTACTTAATTAACGAAATGAAATCGAAACGGTAACGAAATGAAATAGAAAAATTTGAAATGAAAAGGGCTCACCAAGTGGAGGCGGCAGAGGCCTGGACCACGGTGACGGTGAGGGTGGTAGCAAACAGGGGAGAAGAACGGTGAGAAAAACAGGGGAGGCGTGAGAGAGAGCGAACGACGGTGGTGGTGTACGTGGTTGAGAAACGGTGGGTGAGTCCACCGTCAATGGCGTTTGCTGTTGGTGTTGGTATTGTCGATGGTGGTCTGAAGCACCTGTGGTGGTTCACGGTGGTGAGGGAAACAGGGCACGCCGAGGAAGGAGGAGGTGAAACCACGGTGATGGTGGTGCTCGTGGTCTGAGCAGGGTGGCTGGACGTCGATGGTGGCCATGGTGGCTGAGCTCGAGCTTGCCATTAATGGCGGCCCGAAACCGAAACCGAAAACAAAAAGGAAAAGAGCAGAGGAGAGCAAAGGTCACGGTGGTGATGGCTACGGTGCTGACTGAGCACGTCAATGCTTAGGTGAGCAAGGCGGTTTCCGGTGGTGGTGTAAATTTATCGTTCTTGTTGATTGTCGGTTTGATGATGATGATGAAGAAGATGTTCAAGTTGTCGTTGTTGTTTGTTTGTTATTTGTAGTAGTAGTGATGTGCTCCGTATTAATAATAGTAGTATTATTATTATTATTATTATAATTATTATTAAATTGTTGCTTTCGGCCGCTTTAGTTAAAGAAAAAAGAGAAGAAAGTAAGCGAGGGAAACGAGGGTAGTATATTTATGGGTCAGTTTGATTTTGTTTGCTCCGTTTTATTTACTCTTATTTATAAAAATAAACAATTTATAAAATATGTTACGTTTTAAAATATTTGTTTTAAATTCTAAATTCATTATTTATATTATAAATTTTATAGTTCGAAAATATAAAAGTATAAAAGTTGTCAGTTACAAAATTGTATTACGGTCTCACAAATTTTCAAACGGCTAGTTTATTTGCAAGATACGTTTTAATAAAACTATATTTATTCGAGTAATAATAATTTTTAAAGTAAAACGCAAATCTATTAAGTCTAATAAAACCAAATAAATCAAGATTTTAGTTTGACAAGTATTTTAGAAATGAAAATATAATATGGGTTAATATAAAAATCGAGAAAGTTTAATTAGAAATATCTTGAAAAAGTTTATTTAATCGAAATTTTTCAGCCACGTTTTTAAAGTAATTGAATAAGAGTTAAATTATATAAAATTTAAGTTAATAATTTAGTCGAAGTAATTAATTAGTGCTAATAAAACACGGGGTGTTACAATCCTACCCCCTTAAGAAAAGTTTCGTCCCCGAAACTTGAATAGGATTGATAACTGCTCGAGATGAAAAGCAGTTGGAGAAAACATCAATGTTTTTGGAATTGAAAGAGTAATATTGCTCTTGATTGGGTATGAATTTTCTAAAAAGGAAAGAGTAATGAATTTAATAATTTTAAAATATAAGTAATTCTTTTTTTCGAATTAATATCTAAATGTTGCTGCATTGTCATTTTCAAAATCAGTGAGAAAGAGGTTTTCAAAAGAGTAGGGCCTAGAAGTTTTGTACGGAATTAAATTAAATAAAAATAATAAACATTTTAAAAATTAAAACAATTTATTTAAATTTGAAAATAAATGTTAACCTTAAAATAGGTTGAAACAAGGAATTTTAAGATTTAATTAGGATTGTGATATAATCAAATTATTGTCCTACCCCCTTAAGAAGTTTTAAACGTATATACATAATATTATTTTTGTTACTTTTAATGATCACGTGCATATGAAATATAGCCTTAGAAAACGTCATTTAGGGAAATTATGTAAAAGTCGTCGTGATCATAATTAAAATATGAGCTTTAATGAAATTAAGGAAATTCAGGATATCGTTGAATGATAAATAAAATTTTAGAAAATTATGGATAACCTTGTTGATATAGCCCATTTTCATAAAATTTATTATTATAATGTTATTAGGTGAAACATAAATGTTATAAATCATATTTAGGATATGATTCGAAATTTATAATAAGGGGTTATATAAAGAGAAAATATGATATATGTATGTATATTTTGACGAGAGATAAATGTAATATAGATAGGACAAGTTCAAAAGATTTTTATTAAAAGATAAAGAGTTTTCAAAAATGAAAGAAAACAATGAACTTCATCGTATGAGATTAACAAGTATTCTGTAGAAATTAAAATCTAAGAGTTTCAAAATTTTGCAACAAGGAAAATAAGTTTTAGAGGTTGAATAAAAATTTAACGAAATTACAAAAGAAATAGAAATTCATTTTTCGAGATTAAATAGAACAAAGAAAAATTAACTTTATGAAATTAATTAATAGGTATTCTAGATTTCAAGACTAGAAATTTTTAGAAAACAATAATAGTTGTACGAGGTCAAAAATTACGAAATAAAGTTCGAAGGTTAAAGATTAAGGAGTTCACGAATTCTAAAAGCAAGGATGATATAATTTACGAGATTAAAGAGAAGAGATGAAAATTAATTGAGAAGCCGATTATTAAGAATTATTGATTTAGGAAGTTAGAAGTTTTAAAAGGAGTCAATAAGTTTAGAAGGTTGAAAAATAATCGAATCCACATTTCTTTAAAAAGAGAAAGGGTTAACGATTACAGAAGAAAACTGAAATTCGTTTTTTTTTTTTTTTTTTTTTTTTTTTTTTTTTTTTTTTTTTCTTAAATGAATGAATATTATGAAAGTTAAGATTAGGAGATTTGAAAATTGAAAAGTTTAGAATGATAACGATAGTTGAAATAAGGGATTTGATATAGCTGTAGGATTATATAATGTAACAGAATTCTTCGAATCTCGAATTTCTTCTCTTGTTGTATAGTTCTTGCTGCGTCCATTTGTTGCGCTTAAGTTCTTATGGTCTTGACTTCGATATATACGTCTCGATTTTTGGTAACGTTAGTATAAAAGACTTGTTAGTCAAGAAGATCAGTCATAGAGCACTTAGCAGGCAAGAAAAGAGAAATAAAAATCTAACGAGGTTGGATGACGGTCGAGAATCTTAAATCTAGGTCAGTCGGTCAATCCTTAATATATCTACCCATTCTCACAGTTTAGAGTGATCTAAGTTATTATTTAGCGTCCTAGAGATTTCTAATTCATTATTTGATCCTATAAGTCTACGCCTGACATACGATATGAATGTCTGGCCCAGGTGTCGTCTCGCTAGATGAGATAACTTTAAGTCACTCACGGTCGCAAGACAGCTTTGATACCAACTGTAACAACCCGGTTTTTTTCGTGACTTAATTAAACTAAGGCGGAAAATTAATTAAGTCTAATACATGCCGGATGTTAATCAAATTACATTCAAATGGCATAGGATACAAATATATATTACAATCTCTCAAAGAAAACAAACGAAACATCCTAATCGTCCCGATAATCCTGAGTCTCGAGAATTGCCTGCAACGGAGACAAAAACACAAAATAGGAGGATCTCCCGCTCAGAGGCGGGAAGTGACTGTTCTGACCAACAACCTCTAAACCACAGTTTTGGTTTATTTAACCTATGATTAAAAGTAACTTGGCAGCACTAAACGCGTATAACTCCAGTAGTCACCTTATGTTAATAAAATTGGACAAATAGCATATAATATCAGTTCTCACATATAGATATTTAAATCTCATACAACATGCAGTTCATAAAACGTAATGTAGAATATAGACAATAAGTAAATAAAACACATTGCAACCAGGCAAGCAAAAACATACAAGGAAATCATGATGATTCAAACACGAGTATAAATCCAATCACATAACGTACAACACTCATAAATAATCATTCTCAATAAGTCGTATTTCAACATTCAGGAAACCAAACCATTCAGACAATAATCAAACAAAACAAGGAAGTACATCCATCATGTGATAACTAATGAGTCTTCGTTAGTAAGGCGGAAGCATGCAGACATAATCCGCGCAGTAGCAGCCAGAGCCGTTAAAACGGACGTGTCTGGATATGCTAAAGATATCTAAGGTAATAAGGACCGCTAAATCCCTTGTCTAATGTATGCATACACCACTATAGATAGGATCGTAGCATACTCGCTATTCGAATATATACTCACCTAATAATTCGACTATCACCAAAGACGGGTACCCCCGGATGGGGCTGGAGTTTCCAATTACTATTCTATGGGCCCGCGGAAGTATCGAGTATGCCCCATCCCTGAGGTCGATACCACACGTCAAACAGCAATCTTAAGATCGTTGAATAGCCTTGGGCAACTCTGGGAGGGAGCCCAAGTCCCCATAGACAGCTACCTCGTTAACTTCGAATTTCAAGAGTCGCAACATGGCGAACAATCCAAGTATTTTATTCAGGTAGTTCATTTCTTTTTCTCAATTTCTTATTTCCTCGTTTCAATCTTAATAAATGCCAATCTTTGAAATTTTAATAATATCGTCGAACTTTGTATAATGAAATTCTAGTTCTAGCAGTTCTTGAGTAAGCAGTTCACATATAAAAGCTTATTTTTTATTTTGAGTCCGTTAAGTAAATTTTAATATTTTAACTATTCATTATTTTTACTATTCATCGTATTTACTATTCATCGTATTTACTATTCCTCGTATTTTTATACGTATGCGTATTCTTATACTTATGTAATGTATTATTAGTTTATATTTTAGTAAATAATAATAGTTCATTTTATTTATAAGCTTGATTAAGTTTCATTTAAATTATAAGTAATTTAAAGTAGATTAGTGATTAGTGATATAAATAATTGAATTTCATTATAACTCACATTTATGTCTTCCTTTTATTTAAATTGTAAACTGTTTAGTGATTTAGTAGTTTTAACATTCATTTTAAATTGTAAACATATCTTGATGATACTTAGCACAATTTAGTGTTTTTAATAAAATCTAATATAATGACATTTAGGAACTATTCGTTTAGGTGGCCTAATTTCTGAATTGATTATATTTATGTAACTCTTACGTAGTCGTATTAGGTGACTTAATACGTGAGATTATTAATATTTATATTTTAGTACCATTCACTTAAGTTTAATTTATTTAATTATTTATAACTTTTTATAATGTCATACACTTTATAGTTTAAATTTTAGTTAGGTTTTATATTTATATATATAAATATATCATTCATAATTTTTATATAACTTTACTTAGTAAATTTTTAGTCGATCTTCATATGATCTTAACAATTCACCTTTTTGTAAATTCTTATTTGTGATATTAATTATTAACTTTATTCAATAATAGTTTTACTTAGATTCATTTTAAGTTTTAAGGTACTTTATTTCTTTTTATTATTTTAACTAAATACTTATTTAGTATATTTTAAGTTCATTGTAAATTTTAGAGTTTTAACAAAGTAATCTTTATAGTAGTTGTGAGATATGACTTTTTATATAATTATTTATTTTAGAAACTTTAATATGAGTAACTTAATTTACATTTTTACTTTTAGTATGATTTAATATTAATTTAAACTTAATATTCTTTTAACTTAATTCTTTATTTTTAGTTACATTTCGATTTAACATTTTAGTGACGATAGGTAAGTTATATTAATTTAATTTATTTACTTAAGTTATTTTTAGTTACATTTCGATTTAACATTTTAGTGACGATAGATAAGTTATATTAATTTAATTTATTTACTTAAGTTATTTAATAATATTTTAAGTTTTATTTTATACTTGTGATACATAAACTTTATATATTTTAATTTACATATAACAATTAATTTTAACACGATAATATTACAATTAAATTCAACATTAATTCAACAACACATTTTTCACCCAAAACATATTATCACCAAATCATATAAATATCATATATCACAAATCAATTCAACATTATACTATAACCAAAATTAACACTCAATTTCATACTATAGCGATTCATACAAAGTTATTAAATAAAATGGTACGGGAGGTAGAAGTGCCTAATGCATACTAGCTCACTTTTAATATGATTAATTATAATAAAACCAAAACATTAATGTTAGAGATTTTGAGGAAGAATTCTAGTCACCTAAAATTGGTTCACGAACAGAGGACTCCAATATAACCTGAACCCGCTTCCTTATGAACCCAAACTAATAGTAAAGTCGAAAGACGGCAGCTCGAAGTTTCGCGTCCGATTTCGTCCCCGACAACGAACAAAACACGCAGACGAGAGAGCAAAAGTGAATTAGAGTCGAAATTATTCGAATGACGATAAAGTTTATCGACAGGAAATGGTAAATGTGAATTAAGTCGACAATTACTTAATTAACGAAATGAAATCGAAACGGTAACGAAATGAAATAGAAAAATTTGAAATGAAAAGGGCTCACCAAGTGGAGGCGGCAGAGGCCTGGACCACGGTGACGGTGAGGGTGGTAGCAAACAGGGGAGAAGAACGGTGAGGAAAGCGGAAGGCGTGAGAGAGAGCGAACGACGGTGGTGGTGTACGTGGTTGAGAAACGGTGGGTGAGTCCACCGTCAATGGCGTTTGCTGTTGGTGTTGGTATTGTCGATGGTGGTCTGAAGCACCTGTGGTGGTTCACGGTGGTGAGGGAAACAGGGCACGCCGAGGAAGGAGGAGGTGAAACCACGGTGATGGTGGTGCTCGTGGTCTGAGCAGGGTGGCTGGACGTCGATGGTGGCCATGGTGGCTGAGCTCGAGCTTGCCATTAATGGCGGCCCGAAACCGAAACCGAAAACAAAAAGGAAAAGAGCAGAGGAGAGCAAAGGTCACGGTGGTGATGGCTACGGTGCTGACTGAGCACGTCAATGCTTAGGTGAGCAAGGCGGTTTCCGGTGGTGGTGTAGCTGTCGTTATTGTTGATTGTCGGTTTGATGATGATGATGAAGAAGATGTTCAAGTTGTCGTTGTTGTTTGTTTGTTATTTGTAGTAGTAGTGATGTGCTCCGTATTAATAATAGTAGTATTATTATTATTATTATTATAATTATTATTAAATTGTTGCTTTCGGCCGCTTTAGTTAAAGAAAAAAGAGAAGAAAGTAAGCGAGGGAAACAAGGGTAGTATATTTATGGGTCAGTTTGATTTTGTTTGCTCCGTTTTATTTACTCTTATTTATAAAAATAAACAATTTATAAAATATGTTACGTTTTAAAATATTTGTTTTAAATTCTAAATTCATTATTTATATTATAAATTTTATAGTTCGAAAATATAAAAGTATAAAAGTTGTCAGTTACAAAATTGTATTACGGTCTCACAAATTTTCAAACGGCTAGTTTATTTGCAAGATACGTTTTAATAAAACTATATTTATTCGAGTAATAATAATTTTTAAAGTAAAACGCAAATCTATTAAGTCTAATAAAACCAAATAAATCAAGATTTTAGTTTGACAAGTATTTTAGAAATGAAAATATAATATGGGTTAATATAAAAATCGAGAAAGTTTAATTAGAAATATCTTGAAAAAGTTTATTTAATCGAAATTTTTCAGCCACGTTTTTAAAGTAATTGAATAAGAGTTAAATTATATAAAATTTAAGTTAATAATTTAGTCGAAGTAATTAATTAGTGCTAATAAAACACGGGGTGTTACATCGATCTGGTCTTGAATAACTTGTGGTCCGGTTCCCACGTTGTCACTAGCATCGTCCCAACAGACTGGGCTTCGACACTTTCTCCCGTATAGGGCTTCAAATGGAGCACAACCCAGACTAGCATGGAAGCTATTGTTGTAAGAGAATTCAATCAAAGGTAGACTTTTCTCCCAATTCTCGTTAAATTCTAGGGCACATGCCCTGAGCATGTCCTCGACTGTCTGGATAGTTCGTTCAGTTTGACCATCAGTCGCAGGGTGGAAAGCGGTGCTCATCTTCAGTTGGCTTCCCAATGATGCTTGGAGCTTGTCCCAAAAATGAGAGGTGAATCTCGGATCCCTATCCGATATAATGTCCAGTGGTACACCATGTAGTCGGATCACCTCCTTCTCATAAGCCTTAGCTAGCTCTTCAAGACTCCAAGTGTCTTTGATTGGTAGAAAGTGGGCTGATTTGGTCAGGCGGTCCACTATTACCCAAATTGCATTATTTCCTTTATGAGTCCTTGGTAAACCTGTTATAAAATCCATGGAAATGGAGTCCCACTTTCCCAATGGAATGTCCAAAGGTTGTAGTTGTCCCCCGGGTCGTTGATGTTCAAACTTCACTTTCTGGCAGATTAGACACTTTGCAACATACTCTGCAATCTCTGCTTTCATTCTAACCCACCAAAACTTCAGTTTTAAGTCTTGGTACATTTTATCAGACCCAGGATGTATGGAGTATCGTGTACTATGTGCCTCGTCGAGGATCTTTCTTTTCAACACAGGTACGTCAGGCACACACCACCTTTCTTTGAATCTCAAACTCCCGTCAGGTTTAATCTCAAACCCTTCTCGGTTTCCTGAAGGAATTTCTCTTCTGATTTTCACGAGTTCTTTATCCTCCCATTGTAGAGCTCTAATCTCGTGATATAACTCCGGCTCTGCGATCATTGCGTTCAAATCAGCATCGTCAGACTGAACCAACTCTAAGTTCATTCTCTTGAAGTCTCTGACAATACCAGCCGGAATTTCCCAAATGTTGCTAAGGGTATGCGTAGTCTTTCTACTCAGAGCGTCAGCAACGACGTTCGCCTTACCCTCATGGTACAACAGTTCAATCTTATAGTCCTTGATCAGTTCTAACCAACGGCGTTGTCTCATGTTGAGTTCCTTCTGCGTGAAGATATATTTCAGGCTTTTGTGGTCAGTGTAGAATTTGATACTCACTCCGTAGAGGTAATGACGCCAGATTTTTAAAGCAAACACCACAGCTGCTAATTCAAGGTCATGAGTTGGGTAGTTTCGTTCATGAACCTTTAACTGCCTTGACGCATAAGCAATGACCTTCCCTTGTTGCATCAGCACACAACCCAGGCCATTCAGTGAGGCGTCACTGTAGACTTCATACTCGTCTCCATCTGTAGGGAGAGCTAAGACGGGCGCTGTGGTAAGCCTTGTCTTGAGTTCCCGGAACGCATTCTCGCACTCGTCGCTCCATATGAATTTGGATTCTTTTTGTAGCAGCTTTGTCATTGGTCGTGCTACCTTAGAGAAGTCTGGAACGAATCTTCTGTAGTATCCTGCCAAACCTAGGAAGCTACGTATCTCAGTTATATTTATGGGAGCCTTCCATTCTTTTACTGCGTCGATCTTTGCAGGATCTACCATCACTCCGTCCTTCGAGATGACGTGACCCAGGAATGCTACCTTTTCAAGCCAGAACTCGCACTTGGAAAATTTAGCATACCACTTATATTTCCTCAGTATTCCCAGAATAATACGGAGATGTTCCTCGTGTTCTGCCCCAGTCTTGGAATAAATCAGGATATCGTCAATGAAAACCACTACGCATATGTCTAGATACTCGTGGAAGGTCCTGTTCATCTGATCCATGAACACTGCTGGAGCGTTTGTCAAACCAAACGGCATGACCTTAAACTCGTAATGACCATATCTGCTTCTGAAAGCAGTCTTCTGGATGTCCTGTTCTCTTACCGCAATCTGATGATAACCTGACCTCAGGTCGATCTTAGAAAACACTCCCGCGCCCTTCAATTGATCAAAGAGATCGTCGATTCTGGGTAAAGGGTAGCGGTTCTTAATGGTCACCTTGTTTAACTCCCGGTAGTCGATGCAGAGCCTCATACTGCCATCCTTCTTTTTCACAAAGAGAACCGGTGCTCCCCAAGGCGAGACACTTGGTCGTATGAAACCCTTTTCAATCATTTCCTCTAGCTGTTTCTTCAATTCCTGTAGTTCTACCGGTGCCATCCTATAGGGTGCCTTTGAGATTGGGGCCGTGCCTGGCACAAGGTCGATAGAGAATTCAACGTCATGTGCAGGTGGCAAGCCTGGTAAGTCGTCGGGGAATACATCAGGGAACTCCCGTACTACGTGAATATCTTCAATGTTCACGCTTTCCTTTACTTCATTGACACTGCATAGGTACACTTGATGCCCTTTTCTTTCTAACCGTTGTAGTTGCAGAACCGAGATAATTTTTGCC
This sequence comes from Dianthus caryophyllus, assembly GCA_023091065.1. Classification (NCBI taxonomy): domain Eukaryota; kingdom Viridiplantae; phylum Streptophyta; class Magnoliopsida; order Caryophyllales; family Caryophyllaceae; genus Dianthus; species Dianthus caryophyllus. Next base: position 566,575 of record CM041529.1, read on the forward strand.
CCCTTAATTGGCGAAGTCTTCTGATACGTGACTCTAGTCCCTGTAGGATGCTTCAAGCGAATTTTCCGATCTCGGCACTCGAACAAGGCATGATACTTAGTCAACCAATCGATCCCCAGAATGACGTCGAACTCCGGCATGTCAAAAAGGATAAGGTCGGAAGGGAAGATTGTTTTATGGATTGTGATTGGAGTATCTTTGAAAATTTTGGAGCATTTGAAAATTTTTCCGTTTGGTAAAGAAATATTTGCGTTGATTGATTCGGATTTTGTGAGATTAGCCTTTGAAACAAACCTAGAAGATATAAAGGACAATGATGCCCCAGTGATGACGTCAGCTTCAGGTGACTCCTCTGCCTCAGCTTCAGTGAGGACATATACTCGACCCTGTACCACTACGGATTGTGGTACTCCTGCAACAGGTGCCGTGTTCTGATTGTTGGGACACACATTAGACTTATGCCCCACCATTTTACACTTGTAACATATAATCGGCAGACCGTTGCACTGCCTCCCTTCGTGTGACGCTTTGCGGCACATACGACAAGTCCCCGGTAAGACTCTTGGTTGAGGCGTCCTTCCTGCAACCATAGCTCTCTCATTATTCCCCGCAGGGAGCCTGTTCTGGAACGCAGACCTTGGAAAGTTGGGCCTCTGATGGACAGGGCGTTGGTAGTTCGGCTTCTGAATGAAGCTTGACTGTGATACGGAAGGCACGAATACCTTCTTCTTCTTCTTTTCAGCCTCCTCCAATTGTATGGAAGCCCAGACACTGCACGCACATTCATATGCTGCAGCAAAGGTGTTGTAGGTGTTGCTGCTCATATGAGTACGCATACTTGCGGACATATTGCGCAGGTACCTCTGTGTCATGGCTCTATCGTTGGAAGCAATCGCAGCTCCAAATTTGGCCAGCTGTTGAAATTTCTCGGTGTATTCCTGGAGTGTCATGTCTCCCATCTTAAGACTTATGAACTCCTCTTCTTTCTGACACCAGAGCTCATACCCAAAGTACTTCCCCTTGATCTTCTCGACGAATTCGTACCAGGTGAACGTGGTGTCAGGTTCATTAGTCTTGATCACGTTCCACCAGTCATTAGCCTCGGCCTTCAGGTAATAGGCGGCTATGTTGACCCTATCCTCAGGAGGTGTCCTGCTCAGGTCCATTAGCTTTTTCATCTCTTCAAGCCAGTTCGTGAGATCGATAGGGTTATTTGAACCCGAGTACTCTTGTGGTCGATGACGTGAAACACGATCAAACGCGCTTGGATGATGTTGGCGGTTTGCGTTGTCCGTGGCTATTTCTGCCAAACGGATCAAAGATTCTTCTGCCAGGAGGTGTCTTTCCTCGTCTGTCATTGGAGGTGCAGCCATTCTGAAAGAATTAAGACGTGAAGGAATTTATTAGTATTGCGAGAGGTTAGAAGACATGCTTATCATTGATAGCTTTTACTTGAAAGTAAATGCAATAACGGCAGTTATGCAAGTAAGCACAGAAGTTAGGTATTTTATTTCGTTGAGATGTAATTTTTGGTTACATCGGTTTTAGGATTTTAAAATGTATCTAGTACATTTTCTTAGGAAGGATGTAAAAGTAGGAGAGAGGGAGAATGTATTTTTGTGGAATTGGTTACGAATTTAAAAGATGTCTTCACTCCGTGCCGTCTGGTACTCCTTTGACGCTTTAATCCTCGGAAGTTAAATTATTATTCAAATTTTATATCCGAGGATAGTTGTTAGTTTTAGTCAGTCACTTCAGCAAATAGCAAGCATACGATAGTTAGTGTATTTTATTTTGAGGGAAGTAGTTTGTTATTTAAAAATCCTTAGCCTATGGTCGGTCCTTAAGGTTTCTACCCATCCTCACACTTTAAAGCGATTTGAAGTTTATTATTTAAGCGATCTAATAAAAGAAAAATCTAATTTATTATTTGATCCTATTAGTCTATGCCTGACATACAATATGAATGTCTGGCCCAGGTGTCTCTCGTTAGGTAAACATAAATCGCATTAGGCAATTCATGTTACGGTCACGAGTCACTCGATACCAATCAGAACAACCTGGTTTTTAGTCGACTTTAATTACTAAGGCGGAAATTAATTAAGTCTTAAACCAGCGTTATTAATTATACAAATAACCCAAATATTACATCATCGTTTAAGAGTTGAATGGATCAACTCTAAATACGGAAGTTAAAAGAGTAAAGTGTTGTATATATTACATATCTCTCAAAAGCAACAAAAGTAAAGCGTAAAAACGTCTCGTGGCCCCATCCAAAATCCAGCTCCTGGTCCACGCCGTCTCCGCACAATAAACTATTGGGATGCCCACGAGCGGACAAAGGACTAGCTATGCTCATACTTACCCTCGATTTCAATTATTTTGGTTTAATATTATCGCTTTATAAACATAACCTTATGATAAAAATATAAACATGCTTATTACATATAGCATATAAAGACATATAAGTCATAATAAGCATGCGGTTTAAAGCGATAAATCATATACGCATGATATTCAGTTATGAAAGCAAATAACACATAATATCATAACCATAGTATCACAATAATTCAAAGAAGATTACAACGCGATATCGGATCGCAAATGTACGTACATACAAAGATCATTCTCAACATGCACTGATTCACTTCGTAAATTTGTGGTCTTTAGTTTTCGAAGATGGTACACACTCATTCTCATTTAATTCAAACAACAAACAACACATACTGCTTACGAGCCTGACCACTGAGTAGGCCTTTGTACTCTGATCGATTGCATCTCACTTCCATAGTGCAGAGACTTACTCGACTCGTAAACCACGCCGAATACTATAATACTTGCATCTCATCCTCTAGTGTTCGAAATGATTCGAACTTCAGATACAATCTCGTCAAGTAATCTTTACGCAGGGTAAGAACGAATGCAAGTGTCGCGCCCACTAAGAACGAAACACGGCAAGGAGACAGAACCGTGAGATGACAATCGCAATAAGGTCACAGTGGCCCTGATAACTTTAGCGAAATAGGGGAATAAAACCCTAGTCTAGTATGCATACACTAGTATCCAATTTAAGAATGGGCTATGCTATTCATAGAGCACCTTAACTCGGGATAAAACGACTATTTCCTAAAGCCTGACCCACTAAGAGTTGAATTTTTCATTATCTTGTAATGTGCTATACGACTTAAGTCGTAACGGCTTGGGCAGGATGCACAAAGCATAATACTGCCGGCTATACCACACTATTCGAGATGACACACGCAATAAGGTCGAGATAGTGGCGTCCGCTACAAGACTATCTTAACCCCACTTCACTCACGATTGACGTTTTCATATCTGAGGCCCAAGCTTGACCTTTTATTTAACTTACTCAATATTCATTATTTATTTGATATTCCATATCACATGTTACTAGACTCTCCTAGTCTCAGCGTCAAACGTTTTATTTGAATGGTAGGTTTCATATGATCACATAACACGTTCGTTTATTATTTGAAGTGTTGTTAATTATTAATGTTTTCAAGTTTCTAAATTGAAACGTTTAATAGTATGTCCAATTTTATTTATGTGTTTTTCAAACACTTTAGGTCATTTACTTATTCATTTTAAATTTTCTATACTTAGTAAAATTTTCAATTATTTTCAGTATTTCACTATTCACTTTTCACTATTCACTATTCACTATTCACTTTTCACTATTCACCGTATTTTATACGTATTTTTATACGTATTCATATTTTTATACTTCGTATTCTAATTGTATTTTTATACTTATACGTATTCTTATACTTGTACGTATTTTATATTTATACGTATTTTTATACGTATTCATATATATTAATATATTTCCTAAGTATAAACTAAAATTTCATTTTATTTGCTAAGTACAAAAATTCTAGTTTCAAAGTCGTTGGGTTCGTTTTGTACTTAGTGATTTTTGAAAATATTTCAAAAGTCTAGTTTTAAAAACGTTAAGTTCGGTTTGTATTTAGTAATTTTTGAAAATATCTAAAAGTCTAGTTTCAAAAACGTTAAGTTCATTTTGTATAAAGTGATAATGATTTTCATTTTAAAATATTAGTTTTAAAAATGTTAAGTTCAATTTGTAAAAAGTGATAATGACATTTATTTTAAAATGAGACTTAGTTAAATTTAGTCGTCTATTAACTAAATTTAGCGATTTTCATTTTTAAAAATAATAGTATCGTGGATGATTCATTTAGGTCCGTAAGTCCAAGATCAACAAATTAAATAGCAAAGGCAGTAACACACGATTTAGTTCATTTTTATAATGGTTACATATTTTTATCGGTTTATAATATTTCATTTATAACTAAATCGGTTTATACTAAAATTTAATTCTAATTACTATTTAACTTTAGTGACTTAGTGATAATTTCATTTTGGTCAAATTTAGTCAATTTATAATGGTGATGTCGTGTGATATGATATATGTGTCAAATTGATTTATTTCTTTTAATTTCTTAAATCTAACTTATTAACTAATAATTAAATTATATTAACAATAAACTAAAAAGTGATAAAACAAATTTTAACCCTAAAAATGAAGGAGATGCCGTGGACAATGATGGTGGTGTTCTAAATTTTCATTTTTCGATTTTATCGGTTTTTAGCTTAAAGTTTTTATATTTCAATTATTCTAATTATACTAAAACGGTTTAAACTAAAATGAAATTTACTAAAACTTTTATTTATAATTATGAATAGTGTTTTTCAACACTTTAAATTTCTAACTTTTTAATCTAAATGATTTATAAAGTTTTAGGTTGTTTTATATCATAATACTAGTAATATGTAAAACAATAATTAATCATAAACCCAAAACATTAACAAGCATAATATAACAAAAATCAAAATGACAAATAAAGATGAACATCAACATGGAGAACACATGAACACACATGAAGATCATAATAAAGCTCAAGAACACCATTTTCGATTTTAATAACTTATAATTTATTTTCCTAATTTAATTCTTTTCACATAGTAACATCCATTTTAACTAACTTAATCTAACGTATTATTTACAAAAATTAAAAGTGAAAATTTATTTAAAAAATTAAAGAAAACCGTGTGTATGTATATATATTTATAAATTTTCATTTTTCGATTTTAATCACTTTAAACTCATTTTTAATATTTCACATAATTTTTATATAACATTACTACTTAAATAAAACATAACTAAACATAAAAATCATATGAACATAAATTAAAAATGCTCAAAATTAATTTAACTAAATATATGAACATGATACTACAATAATCTATTTAACATATTATTTAGTTATTATCATTTTATTATACAACACATAAACATACAAGTTCATATAAGTGATGTTTAACATATTTAACATAAAAATCATAATCATAAAATTATAATAACAAAACAAATTAATTTACTAAAAGGATAATACAAGACATAGTTATTCACCTCGGTTTGGCGAGCTAGAGGTTATCCGGATCAATGATATTATCTAGGTTAAAATCTTCACCCAAGTACTCGTCTTCACCTTCAAAAATAAACCCGGGATAGTAAGCTTGAATACCCACTAATTAGCTAAATAATACTAGTAAGTATTAGAGTAATATTTAGGGTTTTATTTAGGATGTTTTAGAGTAAAAATGAAAGAAAACCAAAGGAAGAAATGGGGCAAGGGAGCTCGGCAATTTTGGGAGGCAAAAGAGTGATTTTTTTAACTTAGAAAATAAAGGGAACATGTAATGAATTTAGGTTAAAGAAATTGTGTATTATAAGATTTGTTTTAATTAGAAAATAATGTTTTAATTAAACTAATTAATACCTCATCACCTCCATCATCCAAAACTAAGTCCACATTACTATTCATGCATTAAAAATGTCTAATTTGTGTTTTAAAATGTTTTTCACGAAATTCGTCAGTTTTAAAAAGTCGGGCGTCAAAAGCGATAAAAGTTAATGTGTGCGCGTTTGACGATTTTTCAAAATATTTCTACTTTTAAATTCTAAGACCAAAATATTTATTTCATTATTCAAAAATTTTGAAAAGTGTTAAAGAAGTCGATAAATTTTACAAAACAAAAGTTTAGCAAAAATTGTGATTTTGAAGGCTAAAAGGATTAGGAAATGATTTAAGCTTTGAAAATAGAACTTGATGGCTAATTATTGTATTAAATTAACACGGGGTGTTACAACTTACCTTGGGTGGGAGATCCTGGCTGCTCTTCCAGTCCCTGGCTCCTGAAACCTTGTGGACTGCAGGCCTCTCGTACGGTCTGGATCTCTCATGCCTGCGGTCGCTGGTGACCTTCTTGGAGGGGCTGCTATGGGTCCTTTTCCTGGATGCTGCGTCCTCCTCGAGCCTGATTGCTGCTAGCGCTTTGGTTTGTGCATCCTCGAATGTTAGGCACGGATACTTCGTCAGGTCCCTGTAGAGGTCTGAGTCCTCCTTGAGCCCCTGGCGAAGGGCTTCTATGGCAGTTGCGACGTCGCAGCGTGGGATGGAGATCTTTTCCTTGTTGAATCGGTTAAGGAAGTCTCTTGTCGTTTCTCCCGTTTTCTGCACCAGGCGGTATAGGTCGCTGGTCTGCTTCTCAGGCTTCCTGCTGCTGGCGAACTGCTGACCAAAGGCGTTGACCAGTCCAGCGAATGACGTAATGGACCGGTTTGGGAGGCTGACGAACCATTCCAGGGCGGCTCCTGTGAGAGTGAAACCAAAGCCCTTGCACATGCAAGCTTCCTTCAGGGACCCTGTGGCTGTGACCACCATCATTTTTTGCTTGTACTGGTTCACATGATCCTGAGGTTCTGTGGTCCCGTCGTACAGCGTCATGGTAGGTGAACTGAAGCCCTTTGGAACATGGGTATGCGAGATCCCGGCCCACGAAAGCGCGAGTCATAGATACCGTCTGGCCGCCGCTTTCCATGGGCCTGGGCACCCCTGGGATCTTGGCGATCATGCTCCTGAGCTCCTGTAGCTGCTGCTCCACGGCACTATTGATCCCCATGTTGGTCTGGACCCTGGCGTCATGAAGAAGGGGTACTCCTCCTACGCTGAAACCGCTGGGCTGCCCCAGAGTTGGGTCTGCGTACAGCGGTGCCGCAGTCACAACTGATCCGGTAGCTGAACCTTCTAGGTTCTGCTCTGGAGTACCTGCCAAGAAAGGGGTATTAGTTCCGAACAAGCCGCTGGATACGAGGTTACCTGAGCTTGGCTGCTGGCTGCCAAGGCTGAGAGAGGTATCGATGGTGATGACTCCAGGGTCCTGGAACGCTGAAGGTGCTGGGGTCACTCCTCCTAGATCCAGCTGGGTCACCAGCTCCTGAGGGATCCTCCTGCTGCTGGGGCCGGCACCTCCGTGGTTGGGTCATGGGAGTGCTGCTCCGATGTCTCCTCGTTGAACCTTGGACTCTAGGGCCTGCAACCTCCTAGTGGTTTCCTCGCTTCCTCGGTGCATCTGGTCCATAACTCTTGACAGTGACTCCATGCTCCTCATGAGGGTATGGAGCGGATCCTGAGGTTGCGTGCTGGTTCGCCCTAGGGAGCCTGCTGTGGACTCTGGCTGCCATCCTGGGGGCATTCCAACTCCTCCTGTGCTTGCTGGTGGTGGTCCTCCTGATGCTGAGGAAGGTGACCTGGGGACTCCTGCAGATGGTGTGTAACACCCCGACTTTTTCCCTTTTATATAAATAATTCAATTCGTCAAATTCGTAATTCATCTCTCTTGATTTTCTCATTTTTGGCTCGAGAAATAAGCGAAACCGTAGTCGGAACTTAAAAACGATGTCATTTCCTCATACGGACTCCGATTCAGGTGATTCAAAAGGCTAAACTGCGTATTTTTTCGACGCCGTCGCAACTGTCAAATTTTCAAGTTGAACCGACCGGTTCAGGTCCGAGCCGACCGGTTCTGGCTGTTTTTCCGGATCAGTCAATTCTTATTTGTTTTAATTGTTTTTCACGAAATCCCTCTTATATTTAAACTCCCCTTAACCCTAATATCATTCATTCACTGCTTTTCATCCTCAACATCATTATTCTCTCTTATCTCTCTTCAATCTCTCATTAATTCTCATTAAATCGTCACATAAATTCATTCGATTCATCCTCTAATCAAACCCTAATCATCTCCTCATCTTTTTCTTCAATTCTCTTTGGTAAATTCTTCATCTTTAAGTTTATTTTGTAGGTTTTATTATTATATGTGTTTATTGTGTTGTTCTTTTGTATTGTATGATTTATGTGTGCCCTAATCAAAAGGAGAGAGTTGGAGGGAGAACCGCAATTTCGGACTTTCCAGTCCCAGGTTCGCTAAACTGAAGATCGCCGGAGATCCGACCGTCCGATTTTTCCGAAAGTTTGTGAGCATGTTCCTGACTCTTGGGGCTACCTTTTCACCATTCTGTTTTTCATTTGGAGCTCTGGATCGTCTGTTATCGCATCTGGACAGAAGTGTTGAAAACTGTGCTTTTCTTTGGCTTGTTTGGAAAAGGTAATTAGGTGTAGCCGTAGTAATATTTTGACATGTATGAGGCCCTAGATGTTGTCTAGGATGTTTTGAATGATTGTATGATGATAAAGTTGCATGGTTTGGTTGTTTGGTTGTGCCCTAATCATTACACTACAAAAAAAACTGCTTATAGCGACGGAAGTTGCGACGGATTTACGTGCCGTCGCAGGATATAATCATTTGCGACGGACATTGCGACGGACAGAATTTTCCGTCACATCCATTTATATTTGCGACGGAATATCCGTCGCATACACAATGATACGTCGCAGCTTCTCAGCGCCAAAAAATGGAAACCCGCCAAACCCAAAAACAAGCTTTGTGACGGCGTTTGCGACGGATTCTCCGTCGCACTGTAGGGAGTAGTGACGGACATTGCGACGGACCATCCGTCGCAGGGTAAAACAAATAAGGTGTAAAACAAAACAAATTAGTGACGCAGTTTGCGACGGAATGTCCGTCGCAAAGGTTGTTTTGGCGACGGTTTATGCGACGGATATTCCGTCGCAAGAAAAAAATATAAAGTTATCCTTTGGCAGCAGATCTGCCATTTGACGGAAAAAAAAAAAATTAAAAAGAGAGAGAATAGAGGGCGACGGCGACGACGACGACACCACCACCACCCTAGATTACAAGTAGCTCTCCGGCCACCACCACCGTATTCCCCACCACCACCGTCATCCCTTCCGACCGCCGGCGGCCACCACCACCACCTTGAGGTTAGTTTTGATTTTTTTTTTTTTTTTTTTTTCATTGTTTTTCAATCAATTATTGAAATTATATCTTAATTGTATATTATTAGAGTATAATTATGACCTAAGATAGATGCCATGTGTGTGTTTTCATTTTCAATTGATATTAATTTTAAAATTAGGGTTTTGATGTTGTTGTTGTTGTTGTTGTGATTGATATCAATTTGACCTAATATTATGACCTAAGATAGATGCATTGTTGTTGTTGTTGTTGTTGTATTTTGATATTGTTGTTGTATTGTGAGGTTGTTGTTGTTGTTTTTGTTTATTGTGATGTTGGTGGTGTTCTTGTTGTTGTATTGTGTTCTTGTTATTGTTGTTATATTGTGTTCTTGTTATTGTTGTTGTATAATAATAGTAGTAGTATAATAGTAGTAGTAGTATAATAGTAGTAGTAGTAGTATAGTAGTAGTAGTATTGTTCTTGTTATTGTTATTGTTCTTGTTATTGTTCTTGTTTAGTAGTATTATAATAGTAGTAGTAGTATAATAGTAGTAGTAGTATTGTTCTTGTTATTGTTATTGTTCTTGTTATTGTTCTTGTTTAGTAGTATTATAATAGTACTAGTAGTATAATAGTAGTAGTAGTATTGTTGTTATTGTATTGTAGTATTGTTCTTGTTATTGTTCTTATTTTGTATATATACTTTCTTAATCATTCATGACTTAGTACCCGTTCAAAAGTTATTCATTAGGAATAACTTTTGAATAGTCCCCATTTTGGGACTATCTTTAAACGTTTTCTATCACTTAGGTAGTAAATACAATTCTTGAATAAGTTAGAAGTAAGAAAGTTCGATGGCAATTTCTTATATGTTCTCTGAATACATATGTAGACGGATTTTATTCGTTTATATAATGTATTTGGAGAACTGAAGGGAATTGCTGCCGAATTTTCTTCATTCTAAGTTATACAAGAATTGTATTTACTAGTGATAGAAGACGTTTAAAGATGGGTTTAGGTTGGAGTGATAAGGACCCAAAACGGGGAGTTGACTAATAAAAATTCAATTATTACTAAATGTTATCGTTGTATATGATTATTTGTTGTTAATTTGTTGTTTTTGAGTACTTGACTATTACTTGTGTGAAATGTTAATTGTTTGTGTATATGTGTGATTATTCATGATTCTTTTAGATTGAAATGAAGAGAACGGAGCGAAAATGGATGTATGAGCGTTTAGATGATAACAAAAAAATTAGGAGTGAGTACGCTAAAGGAGTTTTGGAGTTTCTTAAATTTGCTAAGCAGAGTGAAGAGTTTAAGACGACAAAAAAGATTAGGTGTCCATGTTCGAAATGCAAAAACATACCATATTTATATGAATTTGAAGTGAAAAACCATCTTGCTTTAAGAGGGTTCGATAGTAATTATTTCTCTTTGATCGCTCATGGAGAATCTTTTCCAACCTCTAATGAAGAAGAGGGTAGTGGATCGAATTCTCAAAATCCGTATCACGATATGGTGGAGGATGCGTTACGTGATCGGATTGATCAAATTCGTGAGGAAGCCTTAAATCGTGATGGAGTTGAGGAGTTTGAAGAGACTCCAAACCCAGAAGTCGTAGCCTTCTTTGAAATGCTTAAAAAATCCGAGCTGCCAGTGTATGAAGGAAGTGAAATGTCAGTTCTAGAGGTGGCTTCAAGACTGGTGTCACTTAAGTGCGAGTTCAACTTAGCTCACGAAGTTATGGACCGTATCGCGTCGTTGATCGGGGACATGATTTCGAAGCGCAATGTCATGTCACGCAACTTCTATGAGATCAAAAATGTGCTTAAAGCTCTTCAATTGCCATGTGAAAAGATCGACGCTTGTCCCTTTGGATGTATGTTGTTTTGGGAAGAGAATGCAAACCTTCTGAAGTGCCCTGATTGTGGTAGAGATAGATATAAGGCTAACCTAAATTCGTCCAACAAAAGAGTGGGCAAAAAGGTGCTAACTTATTTTCCGTTAGGACCAAGGTTGCAGCGAATTTATGCTACCAAAAGTATTGCTAGTCAAATGACATGGCATTCTGATAGTCGCCGTGAAACTGGGACTATGTCACATCCTAGTGACGGTGAAGCCTGGAAACATTTCGACAATGAGCATCCTGAATTTGCAAGTGAGCCTCGCAATGTTCGCCTTGGCCTATGCAGCGATGGGTTTTCTCCTTACGGTCAGTTTGGAAAACCGTACTCGACGTGGCCTGTAATGGTGACTCCGTACAACCTTCCACCTTGGTTGTGCATGAAGAAGCAGTTTATCTTTCTAACGTTGATAATCCCTGGTCCAAAAAATCCTAAGTTGAAAATGGATGTGTATTTGCAACCGTTGATAAAAGAGTTGAAACAAGCGTAGAGTACTGGTTGTACACTTATGATGTATCAAAGAAACAAAACTTTCAACTACGAGCGGCATTGATGTGGACTATTAACGATTTTCCGACTACGGGATGCTTTCTGGATGGACCACTCAGGGTCATCTAGCATGTCCTTATTGTCACCGGCTCCCGCCTAAGTCCTTTTACCTTGAAGGTAGTCGGAAAGTATGTTGGTTTGATTGTCATCGTCAAATGTTGCCAATCGATCATAAATTTCGATGGAAATGTTCCGATTTTAGAAAAGATCGACCAAATGAAACTGATACAGCCCCATCGCGGTTGACCGGAGAACAAACTTGGGACATTTTGAGGAATTTGCCAACAATTGTTGGCTCAACAGCTCTTCAGTTGAAAAAATTGAAAGGCAAGAAAGAGGGTTGGTGGAAGCGTAGTATATTCTGGGAACTTCCTTATTGGAAGACACTGTTGATTCGACATAATTTGGATGTCATGCACATTGAGAAGAATTTTTTCGAACAACTAATAAACACAATCATGGAAGTCCCAAATAAAACAGCGTTTGGACCTAAGGGTAAGTTAGATTTCAAGAAATATTGCAAGTCAAGACCCAAATCGTTGAGATTTGTTCTCGATAAGGTCCAAAAAAAAGCTCTGTGTGATTGGGTTTCACCAAAGTTTCCAGGCAGTTCTACGCTCGATATGAGCAGGTGTGTAGACAACGTGAACTTGAAATTGCATGCGATGAAGAGTCATGATTGTCATGTTTTTATGGAGCGCTTACTGCCTGTCGCACTCAAAGAGCTATTGCCGTGTAATACGTGGAGTGCAATAACTGAGTTGAGTCAATTCTTCAGAGATTTGTGTGTCTCCAATCTTAAAGTTGAGAATGTAATTCTTTTGGAGCAAAACATTGCTGAGATTATTTGTAAGTTGGAGAAGATATTTCCTCCGTCTTTTTTCAATTGCATGGAGCATTTACCTGTTCACCTACCTTACGAGGCAAAGGTTGGGGGACCGGTTCACTATCGATGGATGTACCCCTTTGAAAGGTGATTTTTTTTACTGAATTTGAACAATTGTTTCACCTATGACATAAATTTAACATTGAAACCTGTAACTTAAATGCAGGTTTCTTAATCACATTAAAAAAAAAAATTGGTAATAAAGCACGAGTTGAAGGGTCTATAACCAATGCGTATCTGCTTGAAGAAATATCAAACTTTTGCTCCCTTTATTTTGAGGATCACGTGGTCACAAGAGCCAAAGATTTAGACGTTGGCAACATGAAAGACCAAGAAGATCAATCTATACCTGAGATGTTTAGAGACCATTCTGGGAGTACGACAGGAAAATGTGTTAAGAGATACTTGACAGAGGAAGAGTATGAACAAGCTCATTTTTATATTTTATCAAATTGTGAGATACTAAGACCATACGAAATGTGAGTTTTTTATTTTTTTTTTGAACATAATACTTATCTTTAATTACCATGAACGAGCAATTGTAGCATATTTAACTATAATGATATGAAATCTGCAGTGAGTTTGAAAAGTATATCTTCAATGAGTATCCTCAAATCAGTTGTACTGACGAAGTTTGGAAGGAACATGAAAAAAAATTTCCCAAGTGGTTTGGAAAACAAGTATGAATTTTATTTTTTGTTTACTATGAATTTTTCTATTTAAATTTATGAACGAATTATGAAAACATTAATTGTCTCATAATAGGTGTTCAGGATAGAAGATCCATTAGTTAAAGTTTTAGCATTAGGTCCTTCTCGCTCAGTCAGAACTTGGAGACGATATGCGATTAATGGATATCGTTTTCGAGCTTTCAAGGAAGGGATTGATGTACCAAAATCTACAGTAAGTAATGGGGTATATGTCAAATCAACGGAAGGAGTTGAGACTTATGGAACCCTGAATGAAGTGATTGAGATTGTCTATACGTCTTCTGAAAGGAGCTATAAAACGATTTTGTTCAAATGTGATTGGATAGACAACTCAGCTAGAGGCTTGAATGTGCATAAGAAATACAAGTTAGTAGATGTGAACCGTTCAAAAAAGTATCCAACATATGATCCATTTGTGTTGGCATACCAAGCGGAACAAGTGTGTTACAGTTCATATCCTAACACAAAGAAAGATAATCAGTGGTCTGCCGTATTTAAGATCAAATCAAGATCAAATTTTGATATCCCCATTGAAGATATTGTATACCAAGAAGATATAAATGTCAGTTATCCGTAACCTCAATCAGTGGAAGAGGATGAAGATGTAACTGACATTGCCGAGACGGACGACGTGGGTGAAGAAGATAACGACGGGGTGCGGGAAGAAGAGGATGTGGAGAATGAGATGGAATATGATGAAGATGAAGTAGAAGAGGCATTAGATGGTGATGATGATGATGATGAAGAAGAAGAAGAAGAAGAAGAAGAAGAAGAAGAAGAAGAAGAAGAAGAAGAAGAAGAAGAAGAAGAAGAAGAAGAAGAAGAAGAAGAAGAAGAAGAAGAAGAAGATGATGATGATGAGGAGGAAGAAGAGGAAGGTGTTAATGCACTTTTTCGTTGTTTGGAGTCGGATAATCATAGTGACGATGATTCTAATGAATATTAAATTGTAAGGAAAAAACTTGAACTTGTGTTTAAAACATGTGTTTTAACTTGTGTTATTTTAATTGAATGTTTTGACTTGTGTTTTAATTTGTATTGTTTTTAGGTACAAATGGCTAGGAAAAAAGGAAGTGGAAGCAATTCTCAGCGTCATGACGATGAGAACGAGGAGGCACGACCGCAGAAGAAGAAGGAAAAACCGGCGAAATATGATAAAGACAGTAAATTGATCATGAACCCCGAAGTAGAATCAGATGGCGTTTGGTAAGAAATTATGTTATAGTTGTTGCATATTATATAATTTTGGTCTTAAATATTATTTTTGTTTATTCTATATATATTTTCATTAGTTGCATATTAATGAAATTGCAGGTTTGGTCATTCAAAGGTGACTGAGTTTATGATCGCCAGCATTCATGCCAACTACGACGGCTACTATCCAAGCTGGTGCCAAACTCCTCGTGAACGTCAAGAGCATATGTGGAATCATTTCAAGGTTAATTTATATATATTTTTGGTCGTAAGGTTAATTTCGAAGTTAAATTTATTTCTAACCTTAATTTTTTAAATGGTTGTTGAATAGAATAAGGTGAAGGCTGAAGATCTCAAGGAGCTGGAATTATGTTACTACTTGTACATTAAAAAGAAGTTTAGAGATCAAATATTCAGAGCCGCGAGGAAGAAAAATAAACCAAGTTGGATGACTCCTGGATGTTTTGCAAAGTTGTTAACTCGAAAGAAGGATGACCCGAAATTCGCCGAGATTTCAAAGAAGGCGACGGAAAACCGGTGCAAGGGAGGGAAAGACGGAAAAGCACTACCGACACACGTCTTAGGTCGGAAAAGTGCAGCTCGAGCGTTGGATAGTGCTTGTGTAAGTCTTAGTTTTTTTGTTTTTTTTAATATAAGTATACATTATGCACTACCGACATTATTTATTCATGATTAAATTATTAACTTGCAGAGTATGGACGACACCGATGATGTGAGTCCTTTCAAGTTGTTGGAGTTGTCGAAAAAGAACAAGCAGGGAAAATGGATCACTCCTCGTGCCGAACAAATCGCAGTACGTAATATACTTGGTTTTTTTAATTATTAGTAGTACAATTAGTTATATTATTAGTAGTAGTTTAAACTTTTATAGTTATAGTAGTATCATTTATTAGTAATAGTTAGTAGTATTAGTTGTTTTGTTATTATTAGTAGTAATATATTTCATTGTATTTACTGAAATTTGTATTGTTTTCAGAACGATTACATGAAGAAAATGGCGGAAAAGGAGGCCGGGAAACTAGATATGACCGAGGACCAAATCTACCTTGAAACCGTAGGAGGCTTCGACAAAAAAGGTAGAGTTTATGGTACCGGAGAGACGGCTACGCAATTCTTTGAACCGCCAAATGTCACGAGGAGTAGTAGAGCCGGTCACGCGTCTAGTTATGTTCCCGGCGTCGTATCGAAGACAATGGCCGAGAACGTACAGTTAAAGGCGAAATTGAATGAATTTGAACAACGGCAGAACATGATTGAGACATTCATGCAACAGTTCGGTTTCATTCCTCCTGGTCAATCATCATGTAATCCCGGCCCGACACCGTCTCGACGCGACGACTTCTCCGACGACCACGGCGATGCGCACGGGTTCGGTAGTATTGTCCCTCCCACTTAGTTATGTGAATGTAGGTAGTTATGTGATTTCTAGAACTAACTTGTGGTTATGAACTTGTAAGCATGTACTTTGTATTATTTAAGTTCGAAAATTTATGAAATGGTGACTTTTCAGTATTTAGGTACAGCGTCAGCTGTCCAATTGGTTTTGGGTATACTGTAATTTTCTGAATGCAGGGGTCATTGGTATCGGAATTGTAACAAATAAAAACACCAAAACGGTGTGGAGCACGGCAGAAACCTGCTGCACAAAAAAAAAAATTAACAACCTGCGACGGCACTTCCGTCGCAAACGTCAGTTAATCTTGAGTTATTGGGGGTGCTATGACGCCATTTTGCGACGGAATTTCCGTCGCTACTAAGTCAAGGTAAGTCACAGGGGAGGCCTGCGACGGATCTTCCGTCGCAAAAGTCAAGTTTTTCTTGACTTTTGCATGACCCTGTGACGCCTACTTGTGACGGAATATCCGTCGCAGAGACGACTTCTGCGACGCCATTTCCGTCGCAAATTGATTTTTGCGACGAATAGTTGCGTCGACCCTTTGTGACGGATATTCCGTCGCTATAACTGTTTTAGCGACGGATATATGGATTTTTGCGACGGATGAGTCCGTCGCTATAAGCTGTTTTTTTTGTAGTGTTATACTTGAACTTGTGAGTCGGCCTCATACTTGTGTGAGTCTAGTAGCATATCTAGGCTTACTTGATCATTGAATATTTTTGAGTGTGTGGTTATAATGATTAAAGATGTTAACTTGATATGTTGAAAGGGCTAGGTTATGAGTTTATGTTGATCACCTTGATTATTACTCCGTTTATAACTATGTTAAAGATACTAAATTGTAATGTATTGAGTATGAGTATGGAAGTGGCATGCTATGATAATGTTTGATATTGAGATGATTATTTTGACATTGAATTTGAGTTGGTTTGATTGAGCTTGAGTTGAGTGTGCGTACGTGCACTGTTGGGCACGTGCGTGAGGAGATACGACGTCCATTGTAGGACGGATGCCGCCCTTAGGGGTTCCCATCCGCTTTTGTCACGGATAGGGACTATGGTTTGATTATATGTCGACACCGTTTTTGTCGCGGTGACACCGTCTTTGTTCGCGGTGGGTTTGGCCAAATTTAGACTGTTTGAGGAGCTTTTGTCGTTCCGCCATAGGGTTGGGACTTTTGTCGTTCCGGGGTGATTCTTGTTGCTTCACCCAGTCCTCCGTGCTTACTCTTGCTTTGGTTTGATTGATGATCGGATTGACTATTGATTATTTGACTTGAGGTTGTTATATTAATGCTAATGTTTATGTTTCATGCTATTGTTGTTGCATTTGTTGTTGTACTTGAACATAGGCCGTAGGCCAGGTAAGGTACTTGTTGGGTTGTCGGTTATGTTTTATATGTTGAAATATGACTGGGGAGCACCTAGTTACTCCCCACTGATTGTGGCTGTTACTTTCTTTTGTGGCAGGTTTGTGCGGGGACGGGTTTGTGTGAGAAGCCGTGAGGATTGTTGACCCCGTAGCTAGCTTTGAGGAGAACTTTGATAGACTTTGGATTTAGACTTGTTGTTATTTATTATTTTCATACTTATGTCTTTTGGAGTTGGATTGTAAGGGGTATTTATTCCCCATTTGTTAGGCTCAAGGCATACTGTCTTTTGTTATTTGTTTGAGTAGGGAGTAATGACTCGGATTCACGGTGTTTCCGCCACCGTGGCTTTCATTTTCTTACTAAAACCTTTTTAAAACGTATTTTATTTTATTTGGAAAATCCGGGTTGTTACATTGTGCCACCGGCGTAGGGGATCTCGTGACACGCCCAACCTGGGTAGCAACTGCGGTGGTGGTAACCACCCGTGTTGAGGGTGCCAGGGCAGTTGAGGACCCTGAGACCGTTGCTGAGAGCGTCCTGCGCTGGACGTCACTGGTGCACTGCTCGATCCTTGGCTGACGTTACTTGACATGATTGCTGGATGAAGAAATGAGTCTGGCTACAAAAGATGACCGCTATTCCCCACAGACGGCGCCAAAATGTTTTGGTAAAAATTCACCAAGACTAGACTCAATGTGTTGGGGTTAAAGCGACCTAATTGTATACCAAACTTAGACTCGTAAACGAAATGCTAAAGAAAATGAACGAAGGAAAGCAAAGCAAAACACGTAAGTTTTTTTGTTACGCGGAAAACCCGATGTGGGAAACGACCGCGGGGGAAGCTCTTGTCCCACCAACTATCCACTATTCAAAGAAGGATTACAAGATTTCGGGTGCACAAGTGCACTATTTCGTACAATATTTGCTGTGAAATGCTAAGGGTTTGCTATAAAAATGTGTTAAGAATGCAAGAGTGCTGTTAAATGTTGTAGTTTAATGGCTGAATGTTGAATGACTCTCCCTTGAACCCTAGCTTTCCTTTTATACATGTAACCTTGCTGACTTTGCTCCTATTTCTCCTCCTTTCATAACCGTTGTGACTTCCTGCTGAATAGGTTTGACTTGCTCCTTCCATTAAACTACTTCCCCCATTCTCGCAACTACTTAGACTATTCGTTGCAATTGGAGATAGATCCGTTGGTGAGACTCCTGAGGGCCCTGGTTGTCCAGGGTCCTGTGCTGCCTGGCTTCTTGAAATGCTCTGAACCCTGTCCAGGATCCTGGGTCTTCCAGGGTCCTGAGCAGGTCCTTGCTGCTTAGTGGCCCAAATCTGGGCCGCAAAATTTGGGCCTAACAGTATGTATAATTAAGCTCTAACAACTTGGTTTGTCTCCTAGTTACTTCCTTAAAGGGTTTTCTCGAATGTTTAGCTTCCACACAAATCTGACACCTATCCATGTCAAGGGTATTAAGGTTCGGTAAAAGATTCATGGTTCTCATTCGTTTGATAGACTTTATGTTTACATGACCAAGTCTAGAGTGCCAAATATCAAGTGACTCAGCTAGATAAGCAAAAGAGGGGGTTCCATTTATTTCAACATCGAGAACATAGAGACCACCATTACAAAAGCCTTTCCCAACAAACTGACCACTCTTAGACATGACTAACTTATCAGACTCAAAGGTAAGCTTAAGACCAGCCTTATTAAGCAAAGCACCAGAAATTAAATTCCTACGCATATCGGGTACATACAAAACATTATCAAGAGCTAAAATATTTCCAGAGGTGAGTCTTAGATGCACCTTGCCTATGCCGCAAACCGGTACCTTGCTAGAATTTCCAACGTACACAAAGTCCTTGTCATCCACATCCTTAAGCTCCTTGAACAAGTCCTTATTAGTGAAAATGTATCGAGTAGCCCCTGTATCAACCACCCATTCCACAATGTTTTCTACAAGATTGACCTCGGACACCATAGCCGCAATGATTTCATCCCCTTCACTGGATCCCTCAACGATGTTAGCTTGGGGTTTATTTGGTTTGTTCGGTCTATTACCTTTAAAGCCTCCACGTTGATTTTCCCCCTTGTTGTTGAATGGTTTGCGTCCACTATTATTATAGCGGTTACCTTGATTTTGTTGCCTTTGATCATACACCTTTTTAGCATGGCACTTGAAAGCAGGGTGACCAGGTTTATCACACCACCAACAATTACCGGTCATTACCTTTCCCGCGCCTTGCTGATTAGCATATTGGTCATGACTCCTCTTGTTGTTACTCGCATTTTTGTATTCAACAATATTAGCCTTAACGGTATTAGTTATAGTAGATTTAGAACGATCCTGATTCCTATTGGCATCCTCAATTTTGATATGACCAATTAGTTCTTGGAGCCTCATGTCCTTTTCGCGCCTAAGGTGTTTCTTATACTCATCCCAACTAGGAGAAGGTAATTTCTCGATCAAAGCATTGGCTTGCATAAACTCACATAATACCATCCCCTCCGCAAGAATTTCGGACACAAGGTTTTCATACTCATGAATTTGATCCATTATAGGTTTGTTATCGACTATTTCAAATTTTAACCACCTCGCGACAGCATACTTCTTAGTTCCAGCATCATCGGACCCGTACTTAGTCTCCAAAGCATCCCAAATTTCCTTAGCAGTTTTACTCTTACAATAAATATCGAATAAGTTATTAACCATGTGGTGTAACATCACTCCTCTAACGGTTCTATTACCTTTAGCCTTTTTTTTCGTCAGATTTAGCACCATTTTCAGAAGTTTCAGCGGTAGTATTAGTGTCATATAAAACATAATCAATTTCATATTGCTAAAAATAAAAGAGAATTTTTTCACACCATCTTTTATAATTTTTACCGTCGAGTGGCTCCATTTTGCTGAGGTCCGGGACGATTTTGGGTTGCATCACATATGGTCCAGCAGGAACAGCAGGAGTGACGACAGGGGTTGCTGGAACATCGTTGGTAATCTCGGCTGCCATTGTCGATTAGTAGACCATAGGATTCAACGTTTTAACTGACTTACATTGTTAGAATTCTACGGTATTGAGACGTCGTGTAGGACACTGCCCTAAGTCAGTTAGACCCCCACTATGGTGCGTATGGGCTCAAGGTCACCGACTCCAGGGTTAACGCCTCCTTCTCTAACTTCGGTGCACTCCAAAGAGAGAAGTGGGAGCTGTTCGTTTATTGTGAAAATGTAGTAAAGGAAAACAGGAAGTAGAAGAAGATAGAAGAAGTGTTTTGTGTGTGTCACAACGAACAAAAGGGCTCGGTATATATAGCCTCGAAAATGACTGTTGTGAAACAGTAAAAAAATGAGTTAATGCAGAGAATAATGGAGGGATTAAAACAGAGAATAAAGGTCATTAAAACAGAGATTTTAATAATGTGTAATAAATCGGGAGAATAAAGTCCATTAAATCGTCTGATTGACTATAGTATCCACACCGCGCACGTGTCACGGGCCGGGCCGGGCCGGACGGCGGCGGCGCGCGCGTAGGAAGCTTAGCATACTTTCACCATAGGTTCTTACCAAGTAATTAAGAACTCCATATATAAACCCACACAAACTCTTTACTCCCACCAATGTGGGACTCTAATCTTTTACAAGTTTGGAGCAATAAACTCCAACAGATTGAACTAGAACCAGCCTACCTGCACAAGACAATTTTCGAGCACCAAGAAGCCGAATACGGGCTACAACTTTCTCAACCAAAACAGCACAATCCGACTTCTTCAATCTCTGAAACCTAAGATTATTTTTGTGAGAAATTCTCAAACTTGATTATTTCTGGTAAATTTACCTACTCCCTCTGTCTCAGTCAGTTGTTTACAGTTTGACTTATTTCCCCTCACAAAAAAGTCAAACTGTAAACAATTCACTGAAACGGAGGGAGTATTATCAACTTGCTTCTATTGTTTATGGCCACACCATAAAATAAAAACTTTGGTCTTCAATACACTTGAAAAATAACAACAAAGACGTGCCACGTAAAACTAATTTTAACACAAATTAAATAATTACGGCAAAAACGTACCTTAGATGGCCTGGGTTTTAACTTGTTTGAAACATTAAATAGTGTACGTAGAACTTAAAATGAAGAGAGAGATCTAGTATGTAGTATGTATAGTAGATGTATAATTAGTTAATGTTGGATACTATGGAATATTGAAATGGGAAGGACGGCAAACGAAGCAGTAAAAAATTTTTGGTGTACGTGAATGAAATTTAAGTGGGTGTTGTAGGTATTGCCTTTTCATTTGTGCCCCATGTTATGATCTCCAAAACGATAATTTGAATTCACATTTATATTCTATAAATAATCCGCGAATAATTTTAACTATCAAACAACACAAATTCTTATTTAAGACAAATATATTCGTCTTAAATTAAGACGGGTCAAATACTACGAATAAGACAAAAGACAAGTGGATAGAAAAGTTTATCTTTTATGTGCAAGTGGAAGATTACTTGACCCGTCTTAAGCTTAAGACGGATAACCTGTCTTAAGTAAGACTTATTGAACAACCAATCATTTCAATAATATATTTTCGTTTTTTTAATACGCTTTAATAAGTGAAAAAAAATGTTGAAACCGGTTTGAATTTTATATAAAATAAGAGTGAGATAAAGTTAAAATTAGTTTCACCATTTTTTTTATATGTTCAAATCGATTAAAATTGGTCAAAGTATATGTTATTGGAATTGTCTTTCAATCATAGGATTATTCGTGAATTATTCTTTTTGATTAATAAAAAAATATTTTCCTATTTCAAAATAAGTCTTTCTTTTTCCGTTAAAATGTTTCTCAAGATAAGTGTATATTTCTATTTATAGTATGAATTATTAATACTTTTTTTATTTTCATTAGCACACATTAAATCCACTCATACTAAAAATGGGAACACTTATTTTGAGTAGTAATTCTTCTAAGAGACGGAACTAACAATAACTTTTGCGAGACTATTAAATTACAATCACAAAAATATTAAAAAAATAAATTATAAAGTAACAACCATCTAGAAGACGTCTCACAATAATTTATCGTGAGTCCCGTCTCACAGAAAAAATTGTGTATTTTGAGATAGAATGAGTAATTTAAGGAACCGTGAATACTAAGGTCCCTTTTATTTACTTGCTATAGAACTTGTTTTTGACCTATGCAATACGTCCCTTAATTTTCTTGTTGTCAAATACTTTAGAGTAAATTGTTGATTACACCCTTAAATATATCAACATTTGTTAATAACACCCTTGAACATTTTTTTTTTTAACTTACATACCAAAAATAACTTCTGATCAAAATTTACACTCAAAAAATTAACTCCGGCGGGAACTTCATGCCAATTTAAATTTTGAACATTTAAAATGAAATTTGTTGACGAAAATGCCCTTATGTCAGTCTTCTTCTTCCCTTTATATGTAATTCTTCATTTTATTCTTTTGCATTCATTCACTCTCTTCAATATAAATTTTTTTCCCCAAATTGAAAATAATTAGGGTTTCTCATTCAGTCATCATCTCTCCACGATTTTTTTCCCCTAAATTCTGTAAAATTAGGGTTGTTCGATTAATTTGCTTACATGTCTTCAACTTTTTCTGAAAATTCAGGTAAATAATTAGGGTTTCGCATTACTAATTCAAAAAAAACCCCAGGTAAATTCTCACAGAAACCCTAAAAATGAAATTACACATATACAATGACAACAAAGCAACAGTAACATCAATAACAAGCGAGAAGTTCAATTTTAAATTAAGAGTTAATTAATTTAATTTTAGGGTAATTGTACTCACTTTTTGAATTAATCAAGCTAAGCCACCAGATGATGGCACAACCCTTGAACTCATGATCTTCTACTCTTCTTCAACTATGGCGACGAATTAATCACGTTTTGAAGGGGAAATTTCAGAAATTCATGGGTTGGGTAATTAGGGTAAAAAGGGTGAGAGAAATAAATGGGGGTAAATAATGAGGAAATAAGAAAGGGAAGGGAGAATAATAAAGTAAGAAACAAACTTAAACAAGGGTATTTCGGTCAGATTTTTGTAATTAACACCGGAAATCTAATCGTGGTGTAATATTAGAAAATCAGTATTATTGTAACAACCTGGTTTTTAGTCGACTTTAATTACTAAGGCGGAAATTAATTAAGTCTTAAACCAGCGTTATTAATTATACAAATAACCCAAAATATTACATCATCGTTTAAGAGTTGAATAAAACAACTCTAAATACGGAAATTGAAAAGAGTAGCTTCATATATATTACATCTCTCTTGAACACGGCTAAGGTAAAGCAATAAAAATAAGCTGGTCCCGTCCCAAAATCCAATCATCCGGTCCACGCTTTTCCTGCACAATAAACTGTTGGGGGGATGCCCGCTGAGCGGACAGTGACTAGCTATGCTCATACTTACCCTCGATTTCAATTATTTTGGTTTATTATTATCGCTTTATAATTACAACATTATGATAAAAACATAAACATGCTTATTACATATAGCATATAAAGACATATAAGTCATAATAAGCATGCAGTTTAAAGCGGTAAATCATATAGCATGATATTCAGTTATGAAAACAATAAACATATAATATCATAACAATAGTATCACAATAATTCAACAGGATTACAATGCGATATCAGATCGCAAATAGACATACATATCGTATCATTCATATCATGCAGACTCGATTCATTTCAGAAATTTGTGGTCTTTAGTTTTCGAAGATGGTACACACTCATTCTCATTTAATCAGACAACAAACAACACATACTGCTTACGAGCCTGACCACTGAGTAGGACATTGTACTCTAGTCGCTTGCATCTCACTACCATAGTGCAGCAGCTTACTCGACTCGTAAACCACGCCGAATACTATAGTACTTGCATCTCATCTTCTAGTGTTCGAAATGATTCGAACTTCAGATACAATCCCGTCAAGTAATCTTTACGTAGGGTAAGAACGAATGCAAGTGTCGCGCCCACTAAGAACGAAACACGGCAAGGAGACAGAACCGCTATAATCGACCTGAATCCACAAGGTCACGGGTGCCCTGGTAACTTTAGCGAAATAGGGGAATAAAACCCTAGTCTAGTATGCATACACTAATATCCACTTTAAGAGTAGGCTATGCTAATCATAGAGCACCTTAACTCTGGATAAAACGACTATTTCCTAAAGCCTGACCCACTAAGAGTTGGCATATTCATTATCTTGTACGGCTTTGGCTATACGACTTAAGGCGTAACGGCATGGGCAGCATGCTAAGCAATAAAGCTGCCGGCTTAAACCACACTATTCGATATGGCCAACGCCAGAGGACCGAGATAGTGGTATCCGCACAAGACTATCTTAGCCCCACTTCACTTGCGATTGACGTTTTCATATCGGAGGCTCAAGCGTTTGACCTTTTATTTAACTTACTCAATGTTCATTATTTATTTGATATTACATATCACATGTTACTAGACTCTCCTAGTCTCATCGTCAAACGTTTAAGTATTTTATTTTCGGTTTCATATTATCACATAACACGTTTGTTTATTATTTAAAGTGTTGTTAATTATTAATGTTTTCAAGTTTATATGTTGAAACGTTTATTAGTATGTCCAATTTTATTTAATTGTTTTTCAAACATTTTAAGTCAATTACTTATTCATTTTCAATTTTCTATACTTAGTAAAATTTTCAATTATTTTCAATATTTCAAAATTTGAGTTTTGAAATATCTTCGAATTTTGAGACGTAACTTGTTTTACAAGTTTCGTAAATTTTTCACTATTCACTATTCACTATTCATCGTATTTTATACGTATTTTTATACTTCGTATTCTATACGTATTTTTATACGTATTCGTATTTTTATACTTCGTATTTTATACGTATTTTTATACTTATACGTATTCTTATACTTGTACGTATTTTTATATTTATACGTATTTTATAAGTATTTTATAAGTATTCTTATACATTGATATTTTTCCTAAGTATAAACTTAGATTTCTTTTTTTATTTGCTAAGTATAAGTTTCTAGTTTCAAAGTCGTTAAGTTCGTTTTGTACTTAGTGATTTTGTGAAAATATTTTAAAAGTCTAGTTTTAAAAACGTTAAGTTCGGTTTGTAAAAAGTAATCAATGATATTTATTTTAAAACGAGACTTAGTTAAATTTAGTCGTCTATTTACTAAATTTAGCGATTTTCATTTTAAAATAATAGTATCGTGGATGATTCATTTTAGTCCGTATGTCCAAGTCCAACAGTCCAAATGTAAAGGCAGTAGCACACGATTTAGTTCATTTTCATAACGGTTAACCATTTTTATCGGTTTGATACATTTCATTTATAACTAAATCGATTTATACAAAAATTCAATTCTAATTACTATTTAACTTTAGTGACTTAGTGATAAATCCATTTTGATCAAATTTGGTCTATTTAAAGTGTAAATGCCGAGTGAATTATATATATATCAAAATTCATTTATTTCTTTTAAATTTCTTAATTCTAACTTATTAACTACTAATTAAATTATTTTAGTCAATAAACTAAAAAGTGATAAAAATACAATTTTGGCCCAAAAATGGCGTGAATGCCGTGAGCAAGTGCTAGGTGGTTCTAAATTTTTATTTTTCGATTTTAACGGTTTTTAGCTTAAAGTCATTATAATTTAATTATTTTAATTATACTAAAACGATTTAAACTAAAATGAAATTTACAAAAAATTTCATTTATATTTATGAATAGTGTTTTTCAACACTTTAAATTTCTAACTTTTTAATCTTAATTATTTATAATGTTTTAAGTTGATTTATATAATAATACTAACAATATATAAAACAATAACTAAACATAAATACAAATTATTAACAAACATAAACTAAAACATAATCAAAATGAACAATAATGATGAACATCAACATGAAGATCATATGAACACACATGAAGATCAAAATAAAGCTCAAGAACACCATTTTCGATTTTAACAACTTATAAATTATTTTCCTAATTTAATTTTTTTTACATGAATACATCCATTTTAAACTAACTTAACACTACATATAATTTACAAAAATTAAAAGTGAAAATATGTCAAAAAAAATGGGAAATGCCGAGTGAACTTATACACACACATACAATTTTTCTTTTCGATTTTAGTCACTTTAAACTCATTGTTAATATTTCACATAATTTTTATATATAACTACAACATAACTAAAACATAACTAAACATAAAAATCATATGAATCATAATTAAAAATGCTCAAAAATAAATTTACTACACATATGAACATATTACTACAACTTAATTATTATCAATATTACTTATTTATTATCATTTTATTATACTTCACATATCATACAAGCACACATAAATGATGTTTAAACATATTTTAACATAAAAATCATACTCATAAAACTTATAATAAAAATCAAATTAATTTACAAAGAGGTTAAAACAAGACAAAGCTAGTCACCTTGATTTGGCAAGCTAGAGGTTATCCGGGTCAATGATATTATCTAGGTTAAGTTCTTCACCCGTATACTCGTCTTCACCTTCAAATAAAAACCCGTAAAATATAAGCTTCAAACCCACTAAATAGCTAAGGAAATATTAGAGATTATTAGGATAATATTTAAGGTTTTGTTTAGTGTGTTTTAGGGTAAAAATGAAAGAAAAATAAAGAGAGGAAAGGGGCCAAGTATTTCGGCTGTTTTGAGAGCAAGGCAAATGTGTTTTGCACTTGTGAAAATAATGAAGCAAGTTGTAGTATAATTTTAGGTTAAATGAATTAGGTTTTGTTTTGTTTATTTAGTAAATAAGGTTTAATTAAATTCAATTATGAGTCATGTAACTCAAGTGGCACAAGTTGATCAATTAGGAAGGTTCCTAAAGATATTTGATCAAAATAAAGTTTTTCACGAAATTAATCAGTTTTAAAAAGTCGGGTGTCAAAAGCGATAAAAGTCAATGTGTGCGCGTTTGACTATTTTTCGAAATATTTCTACTTTTGAATTCTAAGACTAAAATATTTATTTTATTATTCAAAAATTTTCAAAAGTTTTAAAGAAGTCGAGAAATTTTACAAAACGAAAGTTTTGCAAAAATGTGATTTTGAAAGGTTAAATGGTTAAGAAATGATTTAAGACGTGCAATTTATAATCGATGGCTAATTATTGATTTAAATTAACACGGGGTGTTACAAACCTCCCCCCTTAGAAAAGTTTCGTCCCGAAACTTGAATGTAGAAAAGGATTTTCACCTGAGTTAAACAGCTCGGGGTATTTCTCCTTCATTGAGGCCTCAGTCTCCCAAGTTGCTTGTTCAGTCAATTGACCTTTCCATAGCACCTTCACTAAGGGAACCGTCTTCCGCCTCAACACCTTGGTTTCTCGTGCTAGAATCTTGACAGGTCTTTCGGAGTATAGCAGGTTAGGCTCAACTGCGATCACGTCAGGAGTAATGATATGACTTGGGTCACTCCTGTATCTCCTCAGTTGCGAAACGTGAAACACGTTGTGAACCTTCGACAAATTGGGTGGTAATGCTAGGCGATAGGCTACCTCACCAATTCTGTCGGTTATCTCGTATGGTCCCACGTATTTAGGACTCAACTTTCCTTTCAAACCGAAACGTCGGACCCCCTTCATGGGTGATACTTTCAAGAACACATGATCACCGACTTCGAACTCAATAGGTCGGCGATGTTTGTTGGCATACATCTTCTGGCGGTCTTGGGCCGCTTGTAGTCGTTCACGGATGATCTTGATGTGCTCAATTTGGTCTTGAATAACCTGTGGTCCAGTTCCCACGTTGTCACTAGCATCGTCCCAACAGACTGGGCTACGACAATTTCTTCCGTAGAGTGCTTCGAATGGGGTGCAACCCAAACTTGTATGGAAGCTATTGTTGTAGGATAATTCAATCAAGGGCAGACTTTTCTCCCAGTTGTCGTTAAATTCTAGGGCACATGCCCTGAGCATGTCCTCGACTGTTTGGATAGTTCGTTCGGTTTGACCATCGGTCGCAGGGTGGAAAGCGGTGCTCATTTTCAGTTGGCTTCCCAATGCTGCTTGGAGCTTGTCCCAAAAGTGAGAGGTGAATCTCGGATCCCTGTCCGAGATAATGTCTAGCGGTACACCGTGTAGTCGAATCACCTCCTTCTCATAAGCCTTAGCTAGCTCTTCAAGGCTCCAAGTGTCTTTGATTGGTAGAAAATGGGCCGACTTTGTCAAGCGGTCTACAATCACCCAGATTGCATTATTCCCTTTATGAGTCCTTGGTAATCCCGTTATGAAATCCATGGAAATGGAATCCCATTTCCCCATTGGAATGTCCAAGGGTTGTAGTAGTCCCCCAGGTCGTTGATGTTCGAACTTCACTTTTTGGCAGATTAGGCATTTCGCAACATATTCAGCAATTTCTGCTTTCATTTGGACCCACCAAAACTTCAACTTCAAATCTTGGTACATCTTATCAGATCCTGGATGTATGGAGTATCTGGTATGATATACGTTATTTTTATATGTTTTTACCCCCGTCCCGAGCTGCTTTTTATTGTCAAAATGCGCCCTTTAGGGCCATTTTGTTCTCACATTTCGCTCGAGTAGCGTTTTTGGTGTTTTTCCGTGGTTTGCAGGAATTTGTAGCATTTCCGTGCATTTGAGCTGAAAAAATGGAAGTTATGACGGAAACCCAGAAGCCGAGGCGAAGATGAGCTCGGGATTGAAGTGAAGTGTGGCTTGGGCGAAATTTATGAGTCATGGCTCGAGTGAATTCAAGGGTCAAGGCCCAAGGGAAGAAGAGGAAGAAGAGTCAAGCCCAAGACTTAAGCCAGCCCATTTCGGAGGGCCGGCCGGTCGAATTTGACCAGCGGCCGGTAGGCCGGCTAAGACGTTTTTGTTGACTTTCGCGAAGATTTTGAGCCCCAAAATTTGGGGTACGGATTCAGTGGCCGACCGGTAGCCGGCCGACCGGCCGGCCTTGGAATTTTATTCAACGGATTTATTTTGTATTTTAATTATTTTAATATTTTAGGATTACTATAAATAAGAATTTCGAGAGTTAGGTTAAGGTTATCTTTTACTTTGCACCTTTTACTGCTTTCCTAGAAATTACTCTCTCTAGAAAAACTTCAAGTCTCCATTGATTTAATTTTCAAGCTTTGTAACCGTCGGTACTCAGGATTAATCTCAAGTTATTTCCAATTGGTAATTTCATGCTTATTGTTCTTAATTCCTTTAATTTTATTATTAATATGTTGTTTGCCCTAGTTATGAGTAGCTAATCCCCCAACTAGGGTTGAGGGGGAATTATGCCTTTAATCCGGTGTTTTGATTAAATTGTTGTAATTGATTGGTTTGTGCTTGTGCGATTTCTTCCTGCGTGATTAACTATCACTTGAATTTAGGGACGCCTTAATTGAATTGAACTTAGGGTAATATTGATTTAAGATCGAAAGCCTAATCAGTATTAGACCACTTCGCGTAATTGATGAGATGATTTAGTAAGTCGCGAGAGCCCGCTAAATCAGCTTAAGGTAACATTGATTCGAGAGAGCGTGTTTTGCCCTAATCGCCTTGCACAGTCCGATGGATTGCTATTTTGGTGAAACTTATTTTATCCGGATTATTGACACAAGGAACCCGAGACCCTAGTCTTTTCTCCCTAGTTTAAACCCCTCTTTATCATATTTGCTAGTAGTTCTATAGTTTTCCAAACCAAACATTGTCATACTTAGGAATAACCTGTCAACTAAGTGTCTTGCGTATATTTGTTTCTCTGTGGTTCGACCCCTTCTTACCGCTAGCTATTGTTAGTAGTCCGTAGGGTTTATCTTTGATTTCGGCGATACGACTTAGCTGTGTCATGGTACTATGTGCCTCGTCAAGGATCCTTCTTTTTAATACTGGTACATCGGGCACACACCACCTTTCTTTGAATCTCAAACTCCCGTCAGGTTTAATCTCAAACCCTTCTCGGTTTCCTGAAGGAATTTCCCTTCTGATCTTCACAAGCTCTTCATCTTCCCATTGTAGAGCTCTAATCTCGTGATATAACTCCGGCTCTGCGATCATTACGTTTAAGTCGGCATCATCAGACTGAACCAACTCTAAATTCATTCTTTTGAAGTCTCTGACGATACCAGCCGGAATTTCCCAAATGTTGCTAAGGGTATGCGTAGTCTTTCTACTCAGAGCGTCAGCAACGACGTTCGCCTTACCCTCGTGGTACAGAAGTTCAATCTTGTAGTCCTTGATCAGTTCTAACCACCGGCGTTGTCTCATGTTGAGTTCCTTCTGTGTGAAGATATATTTAAGGCTCTTGTGGTCTGTGTAGAACTTGATACTCACTCCGTAGAGGTAATGACGCCAGATTTTCAAAGCAAACACCACAGCTGCTAATTCTAGGTCATGAGTTGGGTAGTTTCGTTCATGAACCTTTAACTGCCTCGATGCATATGCGATGACTTTCCCTTGTTGCATCAGTACGCAACCCAGGCCATTCAGTGAGGCGTCACTGTAGACTTCATACTCGTCACCGTCCGTAGGGAGAGCTAAGACTGGTGCTGTGGTAAGCCTTGTCTTGAGTTCCTGGAATGCATTCTCGCACTCTTCGCTCCATATGAACTTGGATTCCTTCTGTAATAACTTGGTCATAGGTCGTGCTACCTTGGAGAAGTCTGGAACAAACCTTCTGTAGTATCCTGCCAATCCTAGGAAGCTGCGTATTTCAGTTATATTTGTAGGAGCCTTCCATTCTTTCACTGCGTCGATCATTGCAGGATCTACCATCACTCCGTCCTTCGAGATGACGTGACCCAGGAATGCTACCTTCTCGAGCCAAAACTCGCACTTGGAAAATTTAGCATACCACTTATATTCTCTTAGTATCCCCAAAATGATACGGAGGTGCTCCTCGTGTTCTGCACCGGTCTTGGAATAAATAAGGATGTCGTCAATGAATACAACCACGCATATGTCCAGGTACTCGTGGAAGGTTCTGTTCATTTGATCCATGAACACTGCTGGTGCATTTGTCAGACCAAAAGGCATGACTTTAAATTCATAGTGACCATATCTGCTTCTGAAAGCAGTCTTCTGGATGTCCGACTCTCTAACAGCGATCTGATGATATCCTGACCTCAGGTCTATCTTAGAAAACACTCCCGCGCCTTTTAGTTGATCAAAGAGATCGTCGATTCTGGGCAAAGGGTAGCGGTTCTTAATGGTTACCTTGTTCAATTCCCTGTAGTCGATGCAGAGTCTCATACTGCCGTCCTTCTTTTTCACAAAGAGAACCGGTGCTCCCCAAGGTGAGACACTCGGTCTTATGAACCCCTTTTCAATCATTTCCTCATGTTGTTTCTTCAGCTCTTGCAGTTCTACCGGTGCCATTCTATAAGGTGCCTTTGAGATAGGTGCCGTGCCTGGCGCAAGGTCGATAGAGAACTCAACGTCACGTGTAGGTGGCAAGCCTGGCAACTCGTCAGGAAAGACGTCAGGGAATTCCCGTACTATGTGAATATCCCCAATGTTCACACTTTCTTTTACTTCGTTGACGCTGCATAGGTACACTTGATGTCCTTTTCTTTCTAACCTTTGAAGTTGTAGCACAGAGATGATTTTCGCCCCCTTAATTGGCGAAGTCTTCTGGTACGTGACTCTATTCCCCGTAGGATGCTTCAAGCGAATCTTTCGGTCTCGGCACTCGAACATTGCATGGTATTTAGTCAACCAATCGATACCCAGAATGACGTCGAACTCCGGCATGTCGAAAAGAATAAGGTCGGAAGGAAAGATTGTTTTATGAATTGTGATTGGAGTTTCTTTGAAAATTTTGGAGCATTTGAAGATTTTTCCGTTTGGTAGAGAAATATTTGCGTTGATTGATTCGGAATTTGTGAGATTAGCTTTTGAAACAAACTTAGTAGATATAAAGGACAATGATGCCCCAGTGTCAAACAAAACCACAGCGTTCACAGAGTTTACAAGAAAAATACCAGTAATGACGTCGGCCTCAGGTGATTCCTCTGCCTCAGCTTCTGTGAGTACATATACTCGACCCTGTACCAGCACCGATTGTGGTACTCCCGCAGTAGGTACCGTGTTCAGGTTGTTTGGACATACATTTGCCTTGTGTCCTACTTTCTTACACCGGTAACAGGTAATTGGTTGACCGTTACACTGTTTCCCTTCATGAGGTGCCTTGCCACACATCTGACAATTCCTCTGTAAGGCTCTTGGTTGAGGAGCCTTTCCTGCAACCATGGCCCTCTCATTGTTCCCAGCAGGAAACCTGTTTTGAAAAGCGGGCCTCTGAAAGTTTGGCCTCTGCTGATTAGGACGTTGGTAGTTCGGCTTCTGAATGAAGCTCGACTGTGATACGGAAGGCACAAACACCTTCTTCTTCTTCTTCTCCTCAGCCTTTTCCAATTCCAAGGAAGCCCACACACTGCACGCACGTTCGTATGCTGCGGCAAAAGTAGTGTAGGTGTTGCTGCTCAAGTAGGTACGCAGATCATTAGACATGTTGTGTAACAACCTGGTTTTTAGTCGACTTTAATTACTAAGGCGGAAATTAATTAAGTCTTAAACCAGCGTCATTAATTATACATAAACCCAAAATATTACAACATCGTTCAAGAGTTGAATAAAACAACTCTAAATACGGAATTTAAAAGAGTATGGTGTTATATATTACATATCTCTCGAAATACAACAAAAGTAAAGTATAAACATGTCTTGTGGCCCCGTCCAAAATCCAGCTCTCGGTCCACGATCTTCCTGCACAATAAACTATTGGGGGGATGCCCGCTGAGCGGACAGTGACTAGCTATGCTCATACTTACCCTCAATTTCAATTACTTTGGTTTATTACTATCGCTTTATAACTATAATAGTATGATAAAACGATAAACATGCTTAAAACATATAGCATGTAAAGACATATTAGTCATAATAAACATGCGATTTAAAACGATAAATCATATAGGCATGCTGTTCAATTAGGAAAGCAGATAATGAGATAACATCATATCATTTGTATCATAGATACACAAAGAGGATTACAAAGCGATATCGGATCGCAACAAACATACGTATTGTAACATTCTCGTCATGCAGACTCGATTCAATTCAGAAGATTGTGGTCTTTAATTTTCGAAGATGGTACACACTCGTTCTCAATTAGTCATACAACAAACAACACATACTGCTTACGAGCCTGACCACTGAGTAGGCCTTTGTACTCTGATCGATTGCATCTCACTTCCATAGTGCAGAGGCTTACTCGACTCGTAAACCACGCCGAATACTATAATACTTGCATCTCATCCTCTAGTGTTCGAAATGATTCGAACTTCAGATACAATCTCGTCAAGTAATCTTTACGCAGGGTAAGAACGAATGCTAGTGTCGCGCCCACTAAGAACGAAACACGGCAAGGAGACAGAACCGTGAGATGACAATCGCAATAAGGTCACGGTGGCCCTGATAACTTTAGCGAAATAGAGTAAATTAAACCCAAGTCTAGGATGCAGACACTAATATCCAATTTAAGAGTAGGCTATGCTATTCATAGAGCACCTTAACTCGGGATAAAACGACTATTTCCTAAAGCCCCACCCACTAAGAGTTGAATTTTTCATTATCTTGTATGCGAATGTGCTATACGACTTAAGGCGTAACGGCATGGGCGAGGATGCACAAAGCATAATATCTGTGGCTATACCACACTATTCGAGATGACACACGCAATAAGGTCGAGATAGTGGCGTCCGCTACAAGACTATCTTAACCCCACTTCACTCACGATTGACGTTTTCATATCTGAGGCCCAAGCTTGACCTTTTATTTAACTTACTCAATATTCATTATTTATTTGATATTCCATATCACATGTTACTAGACTCTCCTAGTCTCAGCGTCAAACGTTTTATTTGAATGGTAGATTTCATATGATCACATAACACATTCGTTTATTATTTGAAGTATTGTTAATTATTAACGTTTTTAAATTTCTAAATTGAAACGTTTATTATTAGGTCCAATTTTATTTAAGTGTTTTTCAAAACACTTTAAGTCATTTACTTATTCATTTTAAATTTTTCTATACTTAGTAAAATTTTCAATTATTTTCAGTATTTCACTATTCACTTTTCACTATTCACTATTCACTATTCACTGTATTTTATACGTATTTTTATACGTATTCGTATTTTTATACTTCGTACTCTATTTGTATTTTTATACTTATACGTATTCTTATACTTGTACGTATTTTTATATTTATACGTATTTTTATACTTAAGGTATTTTAGGTATTTATACTTTAAGATATTTTAAGTATTTAAACTTAAGATATTTTGTGTATTTATACTAAATCCTTTTTATTTCCTAAGTATAGATTTCTAGTTTCAAAAACGTTAAGTTCGTTTTGTACTTAGGCGATTTTTGAAAATATTTTAAAGTCTAGTTTTAAAAATGTTAAGTTCGGTTTGTATTTAGTCATTTATGAAAAACATTCTAGAATTCTAGTTTTTAAAAACGTTAAGTTCGGTTTATAAAAAGTGATAATGATTTTCATTTTAAAATATTAGTTTTAAAAATGTTAAGTTCAATTTGTAAAAAGTGATAATGACATTTATTTTAAAATGAGACTTAGTTAAATTTAGTCGTCTATTAACTAAATTTAGCGATTTTCATTTTAAAAATAATAGTATCGTGGATGATTCATTTAGGTCCGTAAGTCCAATATCAACAGTCCAAATAGCAAAGGCAGTAACACACGATTTAGTTCATTTTTATAACGGTTACATATTTTTATCGGTTTAACATAATTCATTTATAATTAAAACGATTTATACAAAAATTCAATTCTAATTACTATTTAACTTTAGTGACTTAGTGATAATTTCATTTTGGTCAAATTTAGTCAATTTAAAAGGTAATGTCGTGTGGTATATCTATATGTTACAAAATTGGTTTATTTCTTTTAATTTCTTTATTCTATTTATTAACTACTAATTAAATTATTTTAACAATTAAACTAAAAAGTGATAAAAACAATTTTAACATTAAAAATGTCCAAAATGCCGTGAGCATGTATACTAGTATTCTAAATTTCATTTTTTTGATTTTAACGGTTTTTAGCTTAAAGTCTTTATAATTTAATTATTCTAATTATACTAAAACGATTTAAACTAAAATGAAATTTACTAACAATTTCATTTATATTTATGAATAGTGTTTTTCAACACTTTAATTTTCTAACTTTTTAATCTAAATGATTTATAATGTTTTAGTTGATTTATAGTATAATACTAAGTGATATATAAAACAATAACTAAACATAAACATAAATTATTAACAAACATAAATTAAAATGAAATCAAAATGAGTAACAAGTATGAACATCAACATGAATAACTCAAGAACACACATGAAGAACTCAAGAACAACTCAAGAACACTTATTTCGATTTTAATAATTTATAATTCGTTTTCCTAATTTAGTTTTTTTTTTTATAGGAACATCTATTTTATACTAACTTAACACTACATATAATTTACAAAAATTAAAAGTGAAAATATATTAAAAAAAATAATAAATGCCGTGTGAATGTATATGTTTGTATATATTTATATTTTTGATTTTTAATCACTTTAACTCATTGTTAATATTTCACATAATTTTTATATATCACTACTACTTAATTAAAACATGACTAAACATAAAAATCATATGAAACATAATTAAAAATGCTCAAAATCAATTTAGCTAAACATGATATCATTTTACTATAACATTACTAGTAAACTATATATTTAGTTATTATCATTATTTATTCAACACATAAACATACAAGCATATAAACATGATGTTTAACATATTTAACATAAAAATCATAATTATAAAATTAGAATAACAAAACAAATTAATTTACTAAAAAGATAATACAAGACATAGTTAGTCACCTTGATTTGGCAAGTTATTGATTATCGGGATCAACTAAATTATCTAAGTCCAAAGCTTCACCCTCAAACCCGTCTTCACCTTCAAATAAACCCGTAAAATATAAGCTCCAAATACCCAAAGATGTCCAAGAATACTAGTGTAATATTAGAGTAATATTTAGGGTTTTTATTTAGGAAGTTTTAAGTGAAAAATGAAAGAAAATAAAGAGAGAAAAAGAGAGTAAGGTGGCCGGCCAAAATGGGAGAGAAAATGGGTGTGTTTTGCTCTTAGAAAATAATGACACAAGTTGTAATAATTTAGGTTAAGTTATGTGTTAGATAAGTTTGGTTTTTAATTAGAAAATATTGTTTTAATTAATGAATATTAGGGAACCAAAATGACTATTTGCATACTAGTATGCAAATGCACTATTTGAGTAAGGAAATGTTTATTTTGTGTTTAAAAATGTTTTTCACGAATTTGGTCAGTTTTAAAAAGTCGGGCGTCAAAAGCGATAAAAGTTAATGTGTGCGCGTTTGACGATTTTTCGAAATATTTCTACTTTTAAATTCTAAGACTAAATTATTTATTTCATTATTCAAAAATTTTCAAAAGTGTTAAAGAAGTCGATAAATTTTACAAAATAAAAGTTTAGCAAAAATTGCGATTTTGAAGGCTAAAAGGCTTAGGATTTAGTTTAAGCTTTGAAATTAGAAATTAATGGCTAATTATTGAATTAAATTAACACGGGGTGTTACATGTTGCGCAGGTACCTTTGTGTCATGGCCCTCTCATTGGGAGCTACCGTAGTTCCAAACTTGGACAGCCGTTGGAACTCCTCCGTGTACTCCTGGAGGGTCATGTCATTCATTTTCAGACTTATAAATTTCTCCTCCATCTAGCATCGGAGCTCATACCTGAAGTATCGCTCCTTGATCTTTGTGGTGAATTCGCCCCAGGTGAACGTAGTGTCAGGCTCATTAGTCCTGATCACGTTCCACCAACCATTCGCCTCTTCTTTCAGATAGAAGGCGGCGATGTTGACCCTCTCTTCTGGTGGTGTCCTGCTCAAATCCATGAGCTTTTTCATCTCTTCCAACCAATTTGTGAGCTCGGTAGGGTTGTTTGACCCTGAGTATACTGGTGGTCGATGTCGTGAGAGTCGGTCGAAGGAGCTTGGCTGATGTTGGCGGTTTGCATTGTCCGTGGCCTTTTCAGCCAAACGGATTAAAGATTCTTCGGCCAGAATTTGTCTTTCCGCAGCAGTCATTTGAGGTGCAGCCATTCTGAAAGAATTAGGAAGCGAAGAAATTTATTAGCATTGCAAGGTGTTAGAAAGCATGCTTGACATAGATAGAATTTTATTCGAAATAAATGCGATAACGGTAGTCATGCAAGTAAGCACAGAAGTTAGATATTGCATTCCATCAGAATGTAATTGCTGGAATGTATCTTGTACACTTCTTAGGAAGGTAACAAAAGATAGAAGGTAGAGAGTGTATTTTTGTGGAATTGTTTATGAATTTAACAGATGTCTTCACTCCGTGCCGTCTGATACTTCCTTCGATGCTTCAATCCTCGGGAGTTGAATTCATTATTTTGATTTTATATCCGAGGATAGTTTTTAGTTTAAATCAGTCACTTCAGCAAGTAGCAAGCATACGATAGTTAGTGTGTTTTATTTTGAGGGAAGTAGTTTGTTATTTAAAAGTCCTTAGTCTATGGTCGGTCCTTAAGGTTTCTACCCATTCTCACATTTTAAAGCGATTAACGTTATTATTTAAGTGATCTAATAAAAGAAAAATCTAACTTATTATTTGATCCTAGTAGTCTTGCGGGTTAACATATTAATATGTTTGTACCGCCCAGGTGTCTCTCGTTAGGTAAGCATAAATCGCATTAGGCCATTTATGTTACGGTCACGAGTCAGCTCTGATACCAACTGTAACAACCTGGTTTTTAGTCGACTTTAATTACTAAGGCGGAAATTAATTAAGTCTTAAACCAGCGTTATTAATTATACAAATAACCCAAAATATTACATCATCGTTTAAGAGTTGAATAAAACAACTCTAAATACGGAAATTGAAAAGAGTAGCTTCATATATATTACATCTCTCTTGAACACAGCTAAGGTAAAGCAATAAAAATAAGCTGGTCCCGTCCCAAAATCCAATCATCCGGTCCACGCTTTTCCTGCACAATAAACTGTTGGGGGATGCCCGCTGAGCGGACAGTGACTAGCTATGCTCATACTTACCCTCGATTTCAATTATTTTGGTTTATTATTATCGCTTTATAATTACAACATTATGATAAAAACATAAACATGCTTATTACATATAGCATATAAAGACATATAAGTCATAATAAGCATGCAGTTTAAAGCGATAAATCATATAGCATGATATTCAGTTATGAAAACAATTAACATATAATATCATAACAATAGTATCACAATAATTCAACAGGATTACAATGCGATATTAGATCGCAAATAGACATACATATCGTATCATTCATATCATGCAGACTCGATTCATTTCAGAAATTTGTGGTCTTTAGTTTTCGAAGATGGTACACACTCATTCTCATTTAATCAGACAACAAACAACACATACTGCTTACGAGCCTGACCACTGAGTAGGCCATTGTACTCTAGTCGCTCGCATCTCACTACCATAGTGCAGCGGCTTACTCGACTCGTAAACCACGCCGAATACTATAGTACTTGCATCTCATCTTCTAGTGTTCGAAATGATTCGAACTTCAGATACAATCCCGTCAAGTAATCTTTACGCAGGGTAAGAACGACTGCAAGTGTCGCGCCCACTAAGAACGAAACACGACAAGGAGACAGAACCGCTATAATCGACCTGAATCCACAAGGTCACGGGTGCCCTGGTAACTTTAGCGAAATAGGGGAATAAAACC
The DNA here is from genome assembly GCA_023091065.1 of Dianthus caryophyllus. Lineage (NCBI taxonomy): Eukaryota > Viridiplantae > Streptophyta > Magnoliopsida > Caryophyllales > Caryophyllaceae > Dianthus > Dianthus caryophyllus. The sequence continues at coordinate 605,740 of CM041529.1, forward strand.
CTAGTCTAGTATGCATACACTAATATCCACTTTAAGAGTAGGCTATGCTAATCATAGAGCACCTTAACTCTGGATAAAACGACTATTTCCTAAAGCCTGACCCACTAAGAGTTGGCATATTCATTATCTTGTACGGCTTTGGCTATACGACTTAAGGCGTAACGGCATGGGCAGCATGCTAAGCAATAAAGCTGCCGGCTTAAACCACACTATTCGATATGGCCAACGCCAGAGGACCGAGATAGTGGTATCCGCACAAGACTTTCTTAACCCCACTTCACTTACGATTGACGTTTTCATATCGGAGGCTCAAGCGTTTGACCTTTTATTTAACTTACTCAATGTTCATTATTTATTTGATATTACATATCACATGTTACTAGACTCTCCTAGTCTCATCGTCAAACGTTTAAGTATTTTATTTTCGGTTTCATATTATCACATAACACGTTTGTTTATTATTTAAAGTGTTGTTAATTATTAATGTTTTCAAGTTTATATGTTGAAACGTTTATTAGTATGTCCAATTTTATTTAAGTGTTTTTGAAACATTTTAAGTCAATTACTTATTCATTTTCAATTTTCTATACTTAGTAAAATTTTCAATTATTTTCAATATTTCAAAATTTGAGTTTTGAAATATCTTTGAATTTTGAGACGTGACTTGTTTTACAAGTTTCGTAAATTTTTCACTATTCACTATTCACTATTCACTATTCATCGTATTTTATACGTATTCTTATACGTATTTTTATACTTCGTATTCTATACGTATTATTATACGTATTCGTATTTTTATACTTCGTATTTTATACGTATTTTTATACTTATACGTATTCTTATACTTGTACGTATTTTTATATTTATACGTATTTTATAAGTATTTTATAAGTATTCTTATACATTGATATTTTTCCTAAGTATAAACTTATAGATTTCTTTTTTTATTTGCTAAGTATAAGTTTCTAGTTTCAAAGTCGTTAAGTTCGTTTTGTACTTAGTGATTTTGTGAAAATATTTTAAAAGTCTAGTTTTAAAAACGTTAAGTTCGGTTTGTAAAAAGTAATCAATGATATTTATTTTAAAACGAGACTTAGTTAAATTTAGTCGTCTATTTACTAAATTTAGCGATTTTCATTTTAAAATAATAGTATCGTGGATGATTCATTTTAGTCCGTATGTCCAAGTCCAACAGTCCAAATGTAAAGGCAGTAGCACACGATTTAGTTCATTTTTATAACGGTTAACCATTTTTATCGGTTTGATACATTTCATTTATAACTAAATCGATTTATACAAAAATTCAATTCTAATTACTATTTAACTTTAGTGACTTAGTGATAAATTCATTTTGATCAAATTTGGTCTATTTAAAGTGTAAATGCCGAGTGGATTATATATATATCAAAATTCATTTATTTCTTTTAAATTTCTTAATTCTAACTTATTAACTACTTCCTCCATTCCGTTTGATTCTATACGTTTGACCAAAACACGGTAATTAAGATAGAAGAAAATCAAGTGGGGTAGATAATGGAATTACTTAAATACCCTTACTTTATTGTTTGCAATTGGGTTGAGTGGGTATTAGTGAAGGGTATATTGGTCTTTTAGTTTAATAAAGTAGAGACTAAAATAGAAATGTATAGAATTGATTGGAATTTCCAAAAAAGGAATATGTATAGAATCAAATGGAATGGAGGAAGTACTAATTAAATTATTTTAGTCAATAAACTAAAAAGTGTTAAAAATACAATTTTGGCCCAAAAATGGCATGAATGCCGTGAACAAGTGCTAGGTGGTTCTAAATTTTCATTTTTCGATTATAACGGTTTTTAGCTTAAAGTCTTTATAATTTAATTATTCTAATTATACTAAAACGATTTAAACTAAAATGAAATTTACTAAAAATTTCATTTATATTTATGAATAGTGTTTTTCAACACTTTAAATTTCTAACTTTTTAATCTTAATGCTTTATAATGGTTTAAGTTGATTTATATAATAATACTAACAATATATAAAACAATAACTAAACATAAACACAAATTATTAACAAACATAAATTAAAACATAATCAAAATGAACAATAATGATGAACATCAACAAGAAGATCATATGAACACACATGAAGATCAAAATAAAGCTCAAGAACACCATTTTCGATTTTAACAACTTATAAATTATTTTCCTAATTTAATTTTTTTTACATGAATACATCCATTTTAAACTAACTTAACACTACATATAATTTACAAAAATTAAAAGTGAAAATATGTCAAAAAAAAATGGGAAATGCCGAGTGAACTTATACACACACATACAATTTTTATTTTCGATTTTAGTCACTTTAAACTCATTATTGTTAATATTTCACATAATTTTTATATATAACTACAACATAACTAAAACATAACTAAACATAAAAATCATATGAATCATAATTAAAAATGCTCAAAAATAAATTTACTACACATATGAACATATTACTACAACTTAGTTATTATCAATATTACTTATTTATTATCATTTTATTATACTTCACATATCATACAAGCACACATAAATGATGTTTAAACATATTTTAACATAAAAATCATACTCATAAAACTTATAATAAAAATCAAATTAATTTACAAAGAGGTTAAAACAAGACAAAGCTAGTCACCTTGATTTGGCAAGCTAGAGGTTATCCGGGTCAATGATATTATCTAGGTTAAGTTCTTCACCCGTATACTCGTCTTCACCTTCAAATAAAAACCCGTAAAATATAAGCTTCAAACCCACTAAATAGCTAAGGAAATATTAGAGATTATTAGGATAATATTTAAGGTTTTGTTTAGTGTGTTTTAGGGTAAAAATGAAAGAAAAATAAAGAGAGGAAAGGGGCCAAGTATTTCGGCTGTTTTGAGAGCAAGGCAAATGTGTTTTGCACTTGTGAAAATAATGAAGCAAGTTGTAGTATAATTTTAGGTTAAATGAATTAGGTTTTGTTTTGTTTATTTAGTAAATAAGGTTTAATTAAATTCAATTATGAATCATGTAACTCAAGTGGCACAAGTTGATCAATAAGGAAGGTTCCTAAAGATATTTGATCAAAATAAAGTTTTTCACGAAATTAATCAGTTTTAAAAAGTCGGGTGTCAAAAGCGATAAAAGTCAATGTGTGCGTGTTTGACTATTTTTCGAAATATTTCTACTTTTGAATTCTAAGACTAAAATATTTATTTTATTATTCAAAAATTTTCAAAAGTTTTAAAGAAGTCGAGAAATTTTACAAAACGAAAGTTTTGCAAAAATGTGATTTTGAAAGGTTAAAAGGTTAAGAAATAATTTAAGACGTGCAATTTATAATCGATGGCTAATTATTGATTTAAATTAACACGGGGTGTTACAATTATTATGGGTGTAAGTTAAAAAAAAATTGTTCAATGGTGTAATTAACAAATGTTGATATATTTAAGGGTGTAATCAACAATTTACTCAATACTTTATAATTCATTATATTTGGGTGTGTGTGACTCGTTGTGTAACAATAAATACTTTCGTGCTAATTAATATGAGTATTTAGATTAATATTGTTGTATGGTTGTTTTTTTAGGAATAACAATCTCAATAATCTCAATAATTAAAAGTTCTACCATATCGTTAATCACAAATTCTTGCTTGAGACCAAGAAACCCGTTTCTAGCTTGAAACGGGTCGGGTATGACCCGTTTTCCCTTTTTTTTTTTTTTTTTTGAATTTTTTTTTTTAAGACCCTAATTTTTTTTTTTAATCTTTTATCGAAAATCGTATTTATAGGGTAATTAAAAATGGTAACAAAGTAGACCAAAATGGTAACATATTACATTAAAATATTGTCATAATATTTGTTTAATATGTAACCATAATTGTTTAATATGTTACCATAATTATGTAATATGTTACCAAAATAGGTTAAAATGTTACCAAAATAGGTTAATATTAAATGATAACATATTATATAATTATGGAAACATATTAAACAATTATGGTAACATATTAAACAAATATTATGACAATATTTTAATGTAATATGTTACCATTTTGGTCTACTTTGTTACCATTTCTAATTACCCTATAAATATGATTTTCGATAAAAGATTAAAAAAAAAAATTTTGGGTCTTAAAAAAAAAAAATAAATAAATAAAAAAATAAAAAAAAAGGTTAATGGGCCAAAACGGGTCATATTTGACCCGTTTCTTGTGTAAAACGGGTTGACCCGTTTTACACAAGACTTATTGATCTTTAATAATTATGAAAATTCAACGAAAACATATATAAATGAATAGAACAAAGTAAACAATTAAATCGAACAAATAACATTATACTTTCCTCATCTCAATCAATAGCTATTAAATTGGTTTTGGCGCAATCTTTAAGAAACCAGGAGAGCGTAAAATATACTCTGTAATAGTTAGTAGTTATAAAACCCGTGCGATGCACGAGTTTTAAAATATTTTTTAATTATGGTATAATTTTTTTTAATGATTTTATTTATAGTAGACAAAATGTCACATATTTTAAGTGGTTTCATAAGTAAAAGTATCTTGCACTTTGTGTCATTGAGCATTTAGACGTTTAAAGAATAATACGGAGCAATATGTTTTTTGACCTAAAAATTATATTGTTGTCTAATTTTGTGTTTGACGGTTGTTCAAAGACCTTTAAACTTTAAATTGAAAGTAATCTTATTTCCTTGTCATTTCGAGTTGATTAGATAATGTGACCTCTAAAATTCTTACCCTGTAAAATAGTAGTTGTTTTAATTCCATCACTATTAGATTACATTTTATCGTGATACAAATTTAAAAATGTCCATTTTAGATCATACAAATATATAAATCATTATACATTTCATTAATTTTATACGTTGTGTAAAATTATAATATGTTAACAATAAATTATCTTAAATTAAATTATACGGAGTATTAGATTACATTTTTAGTGTTCTTTTTATTTTTTATTTATTTTAAAAATAAGTTTAATACAAATAGATTCAATTCAATTCAATTTAGTTCAACTTCATGCATTTCAATTCAATTCAATTCGACTTTTGTATGGCATTAGATATTTGTTTAGATCTAGATTCACTAATTTTATATTTTTACATTATGAGCTTGTTCTCTTCGTCTGAATTTTTATGAAGTTGTCTGAACTTATCTGAAGTTTTTTTTAAATAATATGAAATAATAAAAATAATAATAATAATAATAATAATAATAATAATAATAATTATTATTATTATTATTATTATTATTATTATTATTATTATTATTATTATTTTTTTTTTTTTTTTTTTTTTTTTTTTTTTTTTTTTTTTTTTTTTAATAAATCGTTTGTATTATTGATATATAAACACAGTTTACATGAAATTGGTGGGGAGCCGTGAAACAATCTGGGCCCCCACCCCCTTCGCTACAGCAAAGGCAAGTCTAACAAAAATGTAAGCGGACATCCGAGCCCCTGCTTCATGGGAGGCAGAGAAGTTTTGAATCCGCTTGAGCAAAGCTACAGCCTCCGAATCCAGCTCCCCCAACGTAGAGAAGGAGAACGGTAGGAAACCATACCCAGCTGCTGCACACGAGTCCCTGTACTTAGCACACTTACGCCGAGCCGCATCAGCGACAACCCGTCCGGCCACGAACTCAGCTAACCCAGTCTGAGTCAAAGGCGAAGATCCCGTCAGGTCCACACATATTACTATTATTATTATTATTATTATTATTATTATTATTATTATTATTATTATTATTATTATTATTATTACTGGGGGTGGCATCTCCCGGGTCTGACTACCCCGGGCCGGAGGGGTCATGGGCCGGGGTTATCCCATATACCAAGAGGCCCATCGGTTCCTCCCGGGTCTGGGGCAAAGGTGTTCCACCCGGGTCCGTACTGTACGGCCTGGCAGCGTAAAAGGACAAATCAAGAGCAAGTATAAATAGATAGCTAAACCCTAAAAACAAGGTATCCACATATAACACACAAAAACATCTCACTAAAAGGTTTTCTCTCTCCTTTCTCTCTCTAAATTTATTAAGTTTACATAACTGACTTGAGCGTCGGAGGGTCATTCCCTAGAACCCCCGGGGCTAGGTTTGTTGTGTATTTCAGGCCGAGAGGAAGACCAGCCAGCATTCAAGGAGCTAAGAACCACCCGGGACTTAGTTTGATTAGTTCTTAACTCGTATTCAGTTTGTATTCACTTGTATTTAGTTTGTGTACTTAGTTCCCAACTTTGTACCCGAAACAATTATTATTATTATTATTATTATTATTATTATTATTATTATTATTATTATTATTATTATGATTTTTATTATTATTATTTGATAAATATTTATAAAATTTTATTAACAGTCTATATATTTATAAAATTTTCTTAACTTGAACAAAAATGGTGATATTGTTCCTCCATTGATCAATAATTTCGATTTTTAATAGTTCCGAATCGAATCTCTTTAGAAAGAAGAGATGTAACGGCCCTAGATACTAGTTTCTTGCATAATATCGCATCTACACGGCTGATTCTTAATGCTCATATATCAAAACTAAAGGATTGTTCATAAACTAGTAGCGGCTACTTTTTAGTAGGATTTTTTAAAGGATTTTTCAAATACACTTCAATGAATCTAAGAAAAGTATCCTCACCCCGAACCCCGAATCCAATCTGGTTTCATAAGCTTTAGATGTAGAGGAGTCAACGTGCTCTAAAATCTAAGAACGTGTTTTACAACTTAGGACGCGTATGTAGGTTCCAAATTTTCGCGTTAATTTGGTGGCGACTCCTAAATAGTTTTAAAAGTTTTTTTAACTTAATTTTTTTTAAACTTTAAACACTCTTTCAATTTGCCGATTTAAACAAGACGTCGAGTGGTATGCCAGATCCTCGGTACCCACTGTATTACTTTTTTTTTTTTGCCTTGTCTTTAACAATAAAAAATGGTATTTTTTATTTACAATTTTAGTAATAACAATATATTCTATAATTTTCGCTACTCTATAAGACCAATTTTATTGGTGGGGAAAAGGGTAGGGCAAAAGGTAGGGGAAATAATAAATAATAGTAAAATATTAATAAAAAGTTTGTCCAACTATAATACAAGGTTCAATGTAAACCTTGTGAACCTACTACAAAAAGTTGGGCTAACAAAAAATATAATATTTTAATGTATAATCTAGGGCCAAGAAACATTGATAAATATGGTCTAAGTAAAATCCTGGCTTCACCCTGGGTGTAACCATTGACGTTAACGTACGGAAGAGACGAGACCACAACCCTCAAAACACCCGAGTTAGACCAAGCAAGAAAGTGACCAATGAGCATATGCGTAGTAGTTCGAGTTATTCGTAGTTCCAAATCCCTAGGTCTTTATTTTATCAAAACTTTTGTTTTAATCAAAGTAAAAATACATTTCTTATTCTTTAAACTTAGACTTTAATAACACTCAAAGCCCAAGGCTAAAGGCCCCCACTATATCTTTCCGAAATCAATTTCTCTTTTGACTACACACTTTGTAATGGACCATCTCCTATAGATTTTGCTCCATGCCCTACAAATATTTAAGCACTAAGGTCGTGATTCACTTGTCTCTTGCGTAATAATACCCCAAATAAAGTTTGGTAATTAAAGTTCTGATATTAATGTTCTATATTCACTTGACTTTATTCTAAAGTGTGAAGAAAAAATAAAGGGAAATAAGTAATACAACCTTTTATTACTTAATCAAATACTCATATATATTTGTTTTGTGAAGTTGAAATTATTAAAAATGAACTTTTATGTTGTAGAAAAGTCTATATACTTGGTGATTTACAAGTGATAGCACTCTGTCAAGGTCATTGTGAAGAAGAGCTTCATGTGCAATGTCCAACATCGACCAATCTAAAAAGAGTTGGGTACTATATAAGCCAAGGGATTACTACTCTCATCGCCAATTGGTTTTGGGATGAAATCTCTTTCAACTTATGAAGTGCTCACCTCTCTCGACGAGCGTGGCCCAAGCCCGATGCATGAATATAACATGGTATCAGAGCCCATGGTTGCCGTGACCTGAGGTGAATGAAAATGAAACTGGGCCAACTTGTATAAGTATTATTTACAAGATCAACCTCGACTTCATTACCCATGACAAGTATAATTGGGGCGGGTGCTGCTCTAAATGTAATATCATGTCATAGCCGTAAAAGCGAAAATGACAAATCGCAACTCCTAAATTGAAGGTTGGAAACTCTTGATTGGAAGTTCGGAACATAAATGTTACCCATGAATGAAATTGACAAGACTACACACAACTCATGACTCCAAATTCAGCACCATTACAAAAATAGACATGACAATATTGACAAGCAATTGGTCAACATGAATTGAAGATTCTCTCAATTCTTTTTTCTACATATAATCAAATATTCCATATCAATTTCCTCTAATATATACCATCTGATCCATTGAGATTTGAGACCTTTAAATTTATTTTGGGATATTCTATATGGTACCCTTTAATTTTTTGATTTTTTACATAGTACCCCAATTTTTTCAAAAACATACATGCTACCCCTAAATATTGTCATTATTGGTAAGTATACCCCCGAACTTTGTTTTCAGAAAATTAAACTCAATTTTAAGCGTTAAATGATTACTTGGACGCATAACGAAGCTTAGTTTTTACTCACCCATGAGCGATAGACTCTATTAGGCTCAATATCCACCTATAACCTAATATTAATTGGTAAATATACGATAAAAAATTTGATGAAAATTAATTTATTGTTTTCCTATAAAATTATCACATCTAAGATAAATATTGAGCCTAATAGAGTCTCTCGGTCATGAGTAAGTAAAACCAAGCTTCGTTATGCGTCCAAGTAATCATTTTACGCTTAAAATTGAGTTTAATTTTCTGAAAACAAAATTCGGGGGTATACTTACGGATAATGACAACATTTAGAGGTACCATGTATGTTTTTGAAAAAGTAGGGGTACCATGTAGAATGTCAAAAAACTGAGGGGTACCGTATAGAATATCCCATTTATTTTTGACTTAGTTTTTTTTAAGTATGTGGAGTAATAATATTAAAATTTTTAAAATATTATTTATTTCAATAGAAAAAGTGTTGCTAATTTGATTTGAGATAAAAAAAAAAAAAAAAAGGTAAAAGTGACTATAGACTAAAGTTGCCAAAAACGAAAATGAAAAAAATTAAATGAATCATCCTAGAATAGAAAAGTAATGTATTGAATGAATAATATTGAGTAATACGTAGTATTCAATAATATATCATTATTTTTTATTCGCATTATGGGAGTAGTGCCCATATTATCGACAAATTAGATCTATACTATTGATAAAATTAAAAAGAAAAATCAAATGAAAATGATATAAATTGCATTTTAGTACCATATATTTCATCGATTCAAATCCAATTTGTGCACTTTACTTTTTAGCGTTATTCATGAGTTTTTGGATGACTTTGAAATTTCATGCTATATATAAGTGAAAAATATAGTTATACGTGATTTTGTTTGGGTTATCTCGTTAAATTTAATATTAATTTAAATTGTGACAATGTTTGAAAATGTGTAAGTAAAGTGTTAGGAACCAACTCAACCAAAAGGTTAAGTTAATGGTTGGAGGCCCACGATCGATTAATACTCTAACACGCCCCCTCACGCAAATGCCCTTTAGGCTTGAAACGTGGACGCAACTACAGGCCCACCTACCTGGTGGGCAATATACCACTTTGAAAGTAAGGGGCGGTGAGATTCGAACCCGTGACCTTTAGTCACAAGGCTCTGATACAATGTTAGGAACCAATTCAATCAAAAGTTTAAGCTGATGGTTGAAGTCCCACAATCGATTATATATATTCTAACATATATACTGTTACGAATCGCGCTTTGACATTTATATAAAAGTGAATGCACCGCTTATAATTTGAACGGAGAGAGTATATGGTTAAGGGGTTTTCACAATTGTCATTCATATTACATAGACCATCAAAAGTCATCAAAATAATACGGATTACAACCAAATTACTTGTCTAATAACAAATAAGTCACTCACTCTAGCCTAAAAACACTAACAAACTACTCGTAACTAACTAATAAGAACAAGTCGCTCTAGCTATCCTTGAATAAATCATAAGACATGTATAGGGGAGCTAGTCATGGTCAGATGCACGCAGTCTTACCCAAACAACGGATTAAATCTCGAACACGCTTATGGTCGAGCATAGAACCCAGGGGAGGAGTAGTTATGCTTTCCAGAGACCAAGAAGGCATTCCAAATCTCAGTAAAAACCCGGATAATAACCCCATGTAGAGAAGGTGAATTGAGCTGTAAAAAACAGTTTAACAGCTCCTTAAGTTCATCTTTCGAGTAAATCTCGTTCTCCACAATCATTTGCAACATCGACTGCCTGAAATCCAAATACGGGTCATTGGACTCCTTCTCCACTGCCACGGACTTGGGCCTGACCCGTAACCCGTCTCCCATGGACGGGTGCGACGAAGTGGACGATGACGTTGTGTCCATGTAGGGTGAAAATGTAGTGTTTGTTTGGTAATAATAATTTCCAAATTTATCCCAAGTAGTATTAGTGGTTGAATTAGTAGATGAAGAGTATGAAAAGTTATTGTGGTGCTTTTGGTATTTTTGTGCCTTAGAAGATTTGGGTTTCGGGTTAAAAATGGAGGATAGTTTTGGCCTTGTACAATTGCAACCTAAGTTGACTGAAACTGTGTTAAGGAGCATTTTTTTCCTGCTTGTTGAAGACATTGTTATGAGGAGAGAGATAATAGAAGAGAGAAAGTTAGTTAAGATGAAGATATTAAGGCTTGTGTTTGGATTTGTATACAGGAAACAAAAGAGCTCTTTGTTAGATGGATTTGACTAATTATACTCCGTAATCCGTATGCATAAAGCAGTAGTAAGGGGGTATATAAATTTTGTTGCATGTGTGTCAGTGTCTGGCGTGGATCATGTATACAAGGCTCTCTTTGCTAATATATTTATGCAAGCTTATTTGATCAGTTAACTGATTTGACCAAAATTTTAGCTACCTACTTTTATCTAGAACTACTTGATAAGATTGACTGGAATGTATTTCAGCTAACTGAAATAAAAAAACTACTTCAGGTAGCTTATTAAAAAATAAATTAGCTGGATACAAGTTTGTTTATTATTATACCATTATAACTTTATCAATAAAATAAAAATCATGTCCTTTTATACCAGTTAATTTATTTCAGTTACTATTTGAGCTTATTTTACCAAACAATATAATTAATTTCAGCTACTTTATCAGTATTTTATTTTTAGTTACCTATTCAGCTAACTTTTCAGTTTCAACTACCTTTTTAACTTTCAGCTAGTTTTCACTTTCATCCACCTTTTCTGGTAGTTTTTTCAAACAAAGCCTAAATGAGTCATGAAATTTAGAAAGATGGTGACATGTTATCGAGTACGAATAATTGAATCTATTTAGAAAGATATATATTTTTTTAAAGGAAAATTCATAATTACTACTCCCTCCATTCAAATCCAAAGGCATCCTCCACTTTTTTACATTTGTCGAGACACATTTTGTAACGACAATATATATAGTTCTAAATTGTATAAAAATATAAAAATTTTATATCGATTTTGTATTTATCAAGACGAATAAAATAAGATCTCACATGACTATATTTTTATTTATACATTACAAGTTATATCGAATATTATTCATCTACGTGAATCGTGTCAAAAAAGGAATGGATACCATTGGATATGAATAGAGAGAGTACATGTTAAAACACTTTTTTTATACTTACTACCTTATAATTTTTTTTAAACTTAATACCTTTTAAATCACTTTCGATCTAATTTTAATACCTCTCCTTATTTCCGGCCAAAAAAATAGGAAATTTCGTTAGTTTTGAATTTCCCCCCAAAATTTGATAATTTCTTGACATTATACCCTTCTTATTCACTTTATAAACTTGGCTTTCTTTCATAAGTTCCCATATTATTCCCCCAATTCAATATCTTATCTAATTATTCTAAAGTGTATATCCATTATCATATGATCCAACAACTTTGAAGCTTATCCCATAATTTTTCAAGTGTGTATCCATTATCATCAAGCAAAGGTATTATTCAATTTTGTTGTTGGTATGAATATTGTTTTCTTCATTGATTAACTCTAAATCGAGTATAATTAGGATTTTCCTGATTTTAATTTTGTTTTTTTATTTGTAGCGATGTCGTCGTCAACGTTGGTGCATAAATTTGAAGAAGGTGGTAAACTGAGTAAGTGTTACTGTGGTTATCCGACAAGTATGTCTGAAGTGTTGGACACAAGACAATCTCGGGACAATGATTGAAGGTTTTAGAATGTACGATCCGATTACTAAAACCCTAGATGCAAATATTTCAGATGGGTCGATCGTAATCAAACTGATTGGCTAAGTATCGTTATTAATCAATTGGTGATGAAAAAAAGCGTCTTAAATGTGAGGTTGATTTAATGAAGAATGAGGTTAAGTCTCTGAAGGAGGAACAATGCAAGTTGTTAGGCGTCTTACTAAAGACAAATATGAAGTGCAACAAATCAATAAGCGATAATCGTGCTTCATTAGCGAGTCAACATTGGTTGTTTATGCAATGTTATGTATTGTTGGTATAGTGTTGTATAAGTTAAGTTAGTGAATTAGTTTTTATTGTACTAGTTATGGGTGGTGGCATTAGTTGTTATCGTATTAGCTATGGGTAGTGGCATTAGTTGTTGTCGTATTAATTGCTATCGTATTAGTTGTAGTTGTCGTAACTGTTGTTTTAAGGGTACTTGTCGTACTTGTTGCAATGTTATGTCCTAAGTTATGAGCAACTTCAAACATGTTTTATCTTTCAAATTTGTGCTCCAAAGTGTATGACATTAATAACAGAGCATGATCTTCCCATTCATCAAAAGTTCATAAATCCAAAATACATGATTAAAATAGTTCCACAAACCACCTACTTAGACATTAAGGTTGTTCAACAAAATACTTAGGAATACATGACACTAGTAGTTCAGAATAGTAGAGTAGCAAAACATTAAGGTTGTTCAACAGAAGACTTAGGAATTAATGACACTAGTAGTTCAAAATACATATTGCATCAACAACACTTAAAGGGAAGACATAAAACTGCTCTGTTGGGTGAGCAATTCCGTAAAGGAAGGGATTGTTGCCGCTGCACCATGTTGTTGTTGCTGGGGTAGGCCTTAAGAAGATGCTTGACTCCCAAACTGATTTTGATAATCTTCGTTGGCAGACTTCAATCTTGCAACCCTTTGTCTACCTTTCTTTTCCCATTCATTAGCTTCCCGAGGCTTCCCACCTTTATCCTTTGGCTTACTTGTGGCTGCAACATTCTTGTAAGCCCTCTTGTAATGGCCAAGCTCTACAAAGTTGCCACATTTGTTTTTCTTCTTTGCCCTCTTCACTATACCAGTAGTCCCTTCCCCAGCCTCCTTTTTCCTCTTCTTCATCCAAGGTCTTCCTGGCATGGTTCTCATTACCAGTCCACTCTTCTCCTACTACCTTACTCCAGGCATTGGAGCTATTGGACGTTCATAAGTCATTGCATATCGTTTTTTGTGTAAGCATCATCCACAAATAGTTCAGGGTCTATTCTTTCTTTCAAGATACATCTCATAGCATGTGGACATGGAAGACCAGTCAAATGCCATTGATAACAACTACAAGTTTTATCTTTCAAACTCTCAAACTAAGTATCTTATCTATAGTCCACCTCATTTGCATCAACACTTGATTTTATGTAGGTACAGAACCTACTTTCGTCTGATGGCCATGTCATGTATTTGTTTACATGAGGCATCAACCTTCCCTGGTAGTTCACAACCGCCTCCCCCCTCTCTCAATTTCTCTCCATCACATACCTCCTAATCCACTCCATGCGGGTGAGCATTGGCTTGTCTCTTGCATCCTTTAAAACTGCATTAAATGATTCACAAACATTGTTCAATGACAAGTTAGACTTACAGTCTGATATTGAACAGAAGACTTCTATTGCTCTTCATGTGCTGCATGATATTCAACTTAAGCTGAATGATGATCCACGGAATGCAGAGCTGATTACGTTGGAGAGAGAGGCCGCAAAGGCTTACCTTCTCTTGAACAAAGCTAAGTTTAGTTTTCTGATGCAGAAATCTAAAGTTCAATGGTTGCAGGATGCTGATGAAAATTCAGCCTTCTTCCATAATGCTATAAGGGTGAGACACAGTCAAAATAGAGTTATTCAACTTGCTGATCACAATGGTAGTGTGGTTGATAAGCCACAGGATATTGCTAATGCTTTTTTGGCATACTATCAGCAACTTCTGGGTAGTGATAGAAATGTAAAGCCTGTGGATCCTAATGTGGTTAGAGAAGGGAGGCTAGTATCAGATGAGCACAATAAGCTGTTGTTGAAGCCTGTTACAAAAGCAGAGATAAGGGAGGTGATCTTTTCTATCCCAAATTCTAAATCACCGGGGCCTGATGGTTACTCCAGCTTATTTTTCAAAGAAGCTTGGGATATTATTGGGAATGATATTTGTGATGCAGTTATGGATTTCTTTGAACATGGTCGGATGTTGAAGCAGGTGAACTGCACTACTTTAACTCTGATACCTAAGGTCCAGATACCTGCGGGTGTGTTGGAATTTAGACCAATTGCTTGCTGCATTGTGGTCTATAAGTGTATTGCAAAACTGATATGTAACAGGCTTGGGGATGTACTCCCGGATGTGATTAGTGAGAACCAGAGTGCTTTTATCAAAGGCAGAATGATAGTAGATAATATCTTAATTTGTCAAGACTTGGTGAGGTTGTATAAGAGGAAGACTTGTTCACCTAGATGCTTGATGAAAGTGGATCTAAGGAAAGCCTATGTTACAGTAGAGTGGAATTTCTTGGAAGAGATGATGCATTACATGGGATTTCATAGTTATTTTGTGAAGTTAGTTATGGAATGTGTGACTACAACATCTTACTCTTTGAGCCTGAATGGTAGTTTGTTTGGGTTTTTTCAAGGGAAAAGAGGATTAAGACCCGCTATCTCCTCTTTTATTTACACTCTGTATGGAGTATCTGTCACGGCTCTGTGCTAAAATAGGAAGGCAGACGCATTTCCAATTTCATCCGTTATGCAAGGGCTTGAGGTTGAATCAATTGTGTTTTGCTGATGATCTTTTGCTTTTTTGCAAAGGTAAACCTGCTGCTGTTAGATGTCTTATGGATGGTTTGGCTCAGTTCTCTGAGAGCTCTGGTTTGTATATGAATCCCGGGAAGTCTGCTTGCTACATGAATGGTGTAGGTGAGAAGGACAGGGACACTATTCTTGCCATGACAGGAATGCAGAAAGGGGCTTTGCCTTTCAGATATTTGGGAGTCCCAATCTCAGCCAAGAGATTGAGTGTAGCAGATTGCACGAGCTTGGTAGAGAAGGTATGTGACAAGATAAGGAATTGGGCTGCTAGGAAGTTGTCTTATTCAGGCAGGTTAGTTTTGATACAATCTGTGTTGAGTAATTTGCACTCTTATTGGGCTACAATTTTTGTGCTTCCTACTATGGTGATTAAAGAGATTGAAAAAGTTTGTGGTCAGTACTTATGGGATGGGATTGCTGAATTCAAGAGGGTCCCTCCTGTGAGTTGGGCTAAGGTGTGCCAACCTAAGAAGTTTGGAGGGCTGGGAATAGTGCATTTTCAGAACTGGAATGTTGCGTTAATGAGCAGATATGTCTGGTGGTTAGCGCAAAAGGCTGATCATTTATGGATTAAGTGGGTGGACCATGTATATCTGAAGGGGAAAGCATTTTGGGATTATGAACCTACGGTCAATACAAGTTGGAGTTGGAGGAGAATATGTGGGCTGAAAGCAAGCTTACAAAATCTGGTCTGTGAGCAGTTGGAGAAGGGCAAGACTAGCATGGCTGTAAGTGATGTTTATAAGCAGCTGATGCACTTTCAAAACCCGGTTCCTTGGCATAAGGAAATCTGGATCAGGTATGGCGTCCCAAAACACTCTTTTATCTTGTGGATTTGCAAGTGGCAGAGACTTCTGACTAGGGAGAGATTGAAGCGTTTTGGAGTGTGTGTTGAAGATGACTGTTGTATTTGTGGCGTGGAATGTGAATCACAACAACATCTCTTTTTTGACTGTCAGTTCAGTCAATTATGTTATAAGGGTTGTCGAGATTGGTTGGGGTTTCCTAGTATGAGGGCTGATTTGAGAAGTGGACGTTGGCCTAGGAGTTCGAAGTTGATGAGGCAGCTTCAATGGACGTGTATTAGTGCGCTTTGTTATCATATTTGGAAGGTGAGGAATGAAGCTTTGCACAATGGTTTTATTAGTCATCCTAAATATGTTATTCGGTGTATTCAAATGGAGCTTAGTGTGAGAGTACGGAGGAATTATAGTACTGTTTCTATTTCGGATAAGGAGTGGCTTTTGAGCAAAGGACTATTGTAATGTATTGAAAACAAGATTGTATTTGGTGATTTTAATGATAATTACATTTTACCAAAAAAAAATAATCATGCCTTGACCAGTGTTTGTTGGGTGGTATTGCATTCATGTACTTCCAAGCATCATTTGAACTAAAACTTCATCTCTTTCATCTCCTTGTCAAATTCAGCCTATTTAATAATGCAGAACAAAATTTGTTAGAACTTGTGTTAGTGCAAATGAATTAAAACTTGTAACAAATAAATGAACATGAGCATCAATACCTTTGTCATGATCGGCTGTTGCAGCTTTCCAAAAGGTTTATTTATACACCTCCCCGCTAAACTGTAGCTTGAAATTAGCCTATATGTCGCTACACTCAGCTTGTCCATTGGCCTGTGGATAACGTGGCGCTGAAGTCACCAGGTTGATGTTCCATTGCTTGGAATAGTCCTTGTCTTGTTTCCCACGAACTGCGCTCCATTGTCACACACAATTTCTGACGGGATTCCATATCTGCTGATTATATTCTTTTTGATGAAAGCCATCACTTTCTTTTTAGTCACATTCTTGTATGAATCTGCCTCTATCCACTTTGAGAAGTAATCAGTCATGGCAAGCATGTATACTTTCTCTCTTGGAGCGACTGGTAATTTTCCAACTATGTCTCCATACCCCATTTCATCAATGGCCATGGTGCTGAGATCGAATGCAGTTCCTGAGATGGTTGGTGAATTATAGGACCATGCCTTTGACAAGCGTCGCATTTCTACGTATATTGAGCACAATTTATTTACAGGGTAGGCCAATAGTAGCCCATACGAAGCACTTTGTTGGCCACACTTCTTCCACCTGTGTGGTTTCCGCATTGTCCATCGTGTATCTTTGACATAACAGTCTTGGCCTGGTCATGTTCTAGACATCGTAGATAGAGCCCATTGAAGGACCCTTTAAACAATACGCCTTGTATGATCGTGTATCTAGATGCTTTGATTCTGAAAGTTCTAGTTTCAATTTTGTCATAAGGTAGTTTGTCATGGAGTAACCATTCGTAATATGGTTTTGTCCAGCTCTAGGCCGCCTGAACTGTGTTCAGGTAAACAGGCTGCACTTTTTGAATTTTGCTGGTTCCAGGATATGTATGACTAGCATGTTGTCCAGCGCTGAAGGTTTAAATGCTGAACCAATATTGGCCAGAGCGTCAGCCTGCACATTCTGATGCCTGAGAACTTGCTCAACATCAACGTGATTAAATTTTTCAAAAAGAAATTTTACCAACTAGATCAAGATATGCTACCATCATATAATCTTTAGCAGCGTACGTACCATTAATCTAATTAGCTACCAACAATGAATCAAATTTTACCTATAAAATGTGTACTCCCTTATCTAAACATACATTCAATCCTGCAATTAGGGCTTCGTATTTAGCCTCGTTGTTTGTCGTTCTGATCTCACAAGGGATGGCCTGGACTATCTTTTCCCCTTGTGGCGATTTCAGGACTAGACTCAGTCATCCCCCAGATATTAGCTGATCCATCTGTCCAAAGAACCTATGGATCGTGGACTTCATTCAACTGAAAAATCTCCTTCGTGGCCTGCTCGTTAAGTGGAGGAGTGAAATCTGCCACAAAATCTGCTAAAGATTGGGACTTGATTGCAGTCTTGAGTTCATAACATATATCGTACGTGCTCAATGTTACAGATACTTCGACATCTGTTGTAACACCCCGACTCATTTCATATATTACATAATTCATTCCACGAATGTTTATATTTCATTTCGTGCGATTTTCTCATTTCCTTGGCTTACGTGTCGTGTCGTGGAGTCAAGGTTACGCAAATCGAGGTGGTTGTCGAGGGTGTGAGTGTGTGGGTGGGTTGGTGAAGTTTAGAAGGATTGGTAGTGTGTGGCGTGCAAGGGGCGAGCTAGGGGCGAGCATGGTTGTTCGTGGGAAAGGAAAAGCGTGTCAAAAAGTGGACAAAGCAGAATCCGCGACCAGAAGGCGAGCTGGGCGTGGCCTGGAAGCCGGCCGGCCGGCAGGCAGCCGGTCCAGACCGGCCTGCTCTTTTTTTATTCTCCGCGTTTGACTTCTTGTTTAATTAGGATTTAGTTTCAGCTATTATTTATTTTAATTCTACCCTATTTTCGTCATTAACTCTCACATACATATTCATTCAATTACCCTCAAATCCTCTCTTCTCTCTCTTAAACCTCATTAATTCTTCTCTAAAAAACTTCATTAATTTCATTCAAGTTCGTTCCTTTTCAACCTTAATTCAAGTTTATTCATTCTTCCTCGGTAAATCATCGTTCTTATATTGTTTTCTTTATAGTTTGATAGTGCAGTCATTATTTTATGTGTTAGGGTTTGTGTAACAACCCGGCTTTTCGTGACTTAATTAAACTAGGCGGAAATATTAATTAAGTACTTTATATTACAAAACCGGATGTTATGATATTACGACTCGATACTCTATAAACAAAGTCATATTACATTCTCTTAAAAGAAACAAAAGAAAGCCTTCCACCCCATTGTTCTCATCGTCAATTAACCTCGGGGTACCTACGGTAACGTTCCGTCATACTCGATTTCAACCCGCACACGCTAAGCCATATAAACCCATAGCGGTAAACATATATCATTTATCATATACATATGTAATTATAGCATAACACATATAAAGCATATACGGAGTACATGATAATTAAATCGTAAACCATTTCAAATCATAGTTTACTAATTATAACATTTCACAAGTTATAATTCAAGTTATAATAAGCATGCGGTTTAAAACGATAAATCATATAAAGCATGATATACAGTTATAAAACAATTAACAAGTAAAATCATATCAATAATATTATAAGCATTCTGGAGAACAAAGGTGCGATATCAGATCGCGTACTATTAGACAACACTATACCAATCATATTAGACGTTTTGACTCACTTTCATTCAATTCAAACAACACATACTGCTTACGAGCCTGACCACTAAGTAGGCCTTTGTACTCTAATCGCTTGCATCTCACTAAACTAGTGCAGCGACTTATTCGACTCGTAAAGCAAGCCAAATACTAGTTAACTTGCATCTCATCTTCTAGTGTTCGAAATGATTCGAACTTTTATTATAATCCCGTTAAGGGATCTTTACTGTAACACCCCGTGTTTTTATTAATACTAATTAATTATTTTAGCAAAATTCTTAAATTAAAATTTATATAATTTAACTTTTATTCAATTACTTTAAAAACGCGGCTGAAAAATTTCGATTAAATAAACTTTCTCCAATACATTTCTAATTAAACTTTCTTGATTTTATATTAACCTATATTATATTTTTATTTATAAAATATTTGTCGAACTAAAACGTTACTTTTGTTACCATTATTAAACTTTATAAATTTGTGCTACATTTTAAAAATCCTCACTTTCATAAAATTTAGTCTTTATAAAAATATTCCATCAAATAAGCAGACCGTTTGAAAATCTACGAGACCGTAATAGAAATTGTAACTGACAACTTTTATACTTTTATATTTTCAAACTATAAATTTTATAATACGAATAATGAAATTAAAATTTAAAACAAATAATTTTAAAACATAATATATTTTATAAATTATTTAAGTTTTATAAATAAGAGTAAATAAAACGGAGCAAACAAAATGAAACAGACTCAAATATGCTTCATGTATGTCGGCACACACTATCACACTTAAAATCTAGATATTTTCGTATGACTTACATGACACACCTCTTTCATTTTTCTAGTCTTCTTTATCTCCCTTCTTCTTCTTCTTCTTCCCTCTTTAATTCTCATTCTCATTAAATAAAACAACAACATGGACCACTCAAAACAAGCAACAACAACAATATCAACGACAACAATGACAACACAACAACAAATAATATAATAATAATAATAATAATAATAATAATAATAATAATAATAATAATAATAATAATAATAATAATAATAATAATAATAATAATAATAATACAAGCAGCAACAACATAACAACGAAACACATAACAACAACAACAAACAACTCGACGAGACGATGACGAGGACCACCGTCACCAGCCGCCATGACCACCACCTCGGCCTTGCTTTGTTTTCTCCCGCTTCTCACTCGCCGGAGCACCATCATGTCCACCACCGTGTCTCTCCTCTTTTCTCCCCTGCTCTTTTCCTCTTTTTCGCTTCGTTTCGACACCGGAGTTTAGCCTAGCAAACCACTACCATGGTCGCCACCGCCGAGCTCACTACTACGCACCATGGCCGCCCCGCCGAGCCACGCCACCACCAGTACACCATCAAGGGCCGCCTCGAAAGCTTTCGAGACCATCGTGCTCTGCCGCCTCTCGCCCCCTGCCCTCGACGTCACCACCATGAGCCACCACCACGGTGACTACCACCGTGCTCTCTCTCCCTTGCTCGGTTGCCTCGAACTTCCCCTGTTTTGGTCTCTTTCATCGGAGGTGGGACCTCCGTTTGCCCTCTGCTTTCTCGGTCCCCTGCTCACCACCGTGATAACTTCACAGTGAGTCTCCCTTTCTTTTTCGTTTTTCTTCTTCTGTCACTTTAATTTGACATCGTTAATCTCGACATCCTTTACGTTTTCGGTTCGTATTCACTCAGTTTAATTTGGTCTTTGATTCTCTGCTCTCTCTTGTGATTCTCCTTTATCTCGGCTCAGTTTTAACATTGAACAAGGTGGCCGTCATGAGTACTACTATTCTTTTTCGACTTCATTCTTTGTTTTGGGTACACAAGTGTATGGGTCGATGCTCGTTTTGGAGGCCTCAGTTCGTGTGCCAAATTTAGGTGACTCGATTCTTTCTCCCAAAATCTCTAATTTTAACACTTTGGTTTTATTTTAATTTTGTGATTCAAAGTGAGCTAGTATGCATTAGACACGTATGATTCCCGTTTCAGTTTAATTTGATAACTTTGTATGATTCGCTATAGTATGAAATTGGGTGTTAATTTTAGTTATAATGTAATGTTGAATGGAATTGTGAAATATGATATTTATCTGATTTTGTGATTATATGTTTTGAGTGAAAAATGTGTTGTTGAATTAATGTTGAATTTAATTGTAATATTATCATGTTAAAATTATTTGTTTTGTGTAAACTAAAATATATTAAATATAAGTACCACAATTATAAAATAAGACTAAAAATACTACTAAAATAACATATGCAAATAAACTAAATAAATATAAAAATATACATAGTCGTAAAAACAATTATAGTCACTTAAAGGTTTAAATAAAACACAACTAAAAATGATGAGTTAAATTAAAAGGATATTAAGTTTAAATTAGTATTAAATAAATTTAAAAGTAAAAATATAAATTAAGTTACCCGTATAAAATTTCTAAGATAAATAGTTATATAAAATGTCATATATCTCATTTAATATAAAAACTCTAAATTTTAAAATGAACTTAAAATATACTAAATAAACATTTAGTTAAAATGATCAAAAGGAAATAAAGAACTTGGAATTTATAATAATCCTAAGTAAAGCTATTATCAAATAAAGTTAAAAATTAGTATCACTAACAAGATTTTTGAAAATAAAATAAAGTTAGACGAAGTCTTTTAATTAAAAGGAATTTAAGAACTAACGTCACAAATATAAACTAGGATAAAAATAAAGTGTCAAGAATTTACTAAGTATAAAAATGTAAGGTTAAAAAAAGAGTATCGAATCAAATAAATAATTTATTAAGTATAATATTTGATATGAAAATATTAACTTAGAGTAAAGCTCACAAGTTTAAATAATATATTTAAAAATGAGAATTCGTCTTAAGGTCGACAACTCACTAAATCAATGTAAGTCGTATAATAAAAATTAAACATATGGAACGTAAGACATTATAGAAAGACACAAATGGTTTTATAAAAATAATTAGAAAAGATTCTAAGTTATAAAAACTTAAATTAGATTCTACGATCAAATCATCTTTTCACCTTAATCGAATAAGTAATGAAAAATTATAATATGAAGTCGTATTAAGAAATTAAAAACCACCTAAAAGGAATTTAACTAAATGTCACTTAATCATATTTTATTAAGAATACTAAAATTTATCAATTATCGTTTAAGTAATATTTTTACAAGTTAAACTAAATGGTATAACTACTAAATCACTAAACACTTTACGATTTAAATAAAAGGAAGAAATAAATGTGAGTTACAATGAAATTCAATTATTTATATCACTAATCACTAATCTACTATAAATTACTTAAAGTTTAAGTGAAACTAAATCAAGCTTATAAATAAAATGAACTTTTATTAATTACTAAAATATAAACTAATAATACGTATAAGTATAAAAGTGAAATATATAATAATTCAACCTTACTTTATTTCTAATAAAAGGATATAAAGATATTTATAAAATACTAAATGTGATTAACGTGTCCAAACTTTATTTGATACATGTTGTCTTTACATAAAATAAAGTTTGACGATGTTAACGATGTTATAATTAATAAGAACTGTAACCTCTGTTGTGAACAATAAAAGAAGTAATGAATTAAATGTTGAATACTTGATGTTACTGTTTACCTCACATGTATAGAATAATCTTGCGCCACCCTTGTGAATTGACCTATTTTTTTGACTTCACTTTGACCGTCCGCTCTAACTTGGGAACCCTTAGACTCTCTGCGGTTGTTTGGGTTGAATCCGATAATGAGCGAGTTATTCCTCATACTCGATATTCCTTCGACAATTTAGGATTTGAGTTCAAAGGCACGGCCTGACATGAGATTAAACCCTTCGATTATAACGTTGTATGATTAGTACTCGGGTGTCTGCCATGTTGCGACTCTTGATTTCGATGTTAATGAGGTAGCTGTCTATGGGGACTTGGGCTCCCTACCAGAGTTGCCCAAGGCTTATAACGATCTTAAGATTGCTATTCGGCACGGTATATACAACCTCAGGGATGGGGCAACATTGATATTTCTGTGGGCCCATAGATAGTAATTGGAAACTCCAGCCCCAACCGGGGGTACCCGTCTAAGGTGATAGTCGTATTTTTCGTCGGTGATACCTTTTGAATAGCGAATACGTATGATCCTCGATTAGATGGTGTATGCATACATTAGACAAGGATTTGGCTGTCCTTATTACCTTAGGTATCCTTAGCCTGTCAGCCATGTCCAAGTTATGTTGGCCCTGTCGGCTATTGCGCGGACGTCTAGTATGTCAGCCATGTCCAAGTTATGTTGGCCCTGTCTACTATAGGGCGATTTACGTCTGCATGCTTCCGCCTTACTAACGAAGATTCATTTGTTAACGTATGATAGATTATCCATTTTGCGTTGGATATTAGGTAGTCCGCTACTTAGTGTTTGATCTGATCTACGAGTTTGAGTAACTAGTGCACTTTGATAGGAAATTATATGGGTAATTTACTATGAGAGTACACGAGCCGCTCTATAGTCAAGACTCGTGAGTTTTGTTGAATAATTGATAAATTGCTATGAAAAGGGTCGACTATCCCTCGTGCTACGTGAGATATTGCATGATTGTTCACGACTATGTGTTTATGGAATTGATTACGACTTATGCATATATCTTGATTGCTATGATTTATGTTTTATATACATACTACGATGTTATATGAATTGAGTTGGTATTGACGTCTATATATCGTGTTCTATAAATTGAAATGTTTTAAGTTTTGTTTATCATGTTGTATGAGATTTAAATATCTATATGTGAGAACTGATATTATATGCTAATTGTCCAATTTTATTGAAATAAGGTGTTGCTGGAGTTATACGCGTGTAGTGCTGCCAAGTTACTTTTAATCATAGATTAAATAAAACCAACACTTTGGTTTAGAGGTTGTTGGTTAGAACAGTTACTTCCCGCCTCTGAGCGGGAGATCCTCCTATTTTCTGTTTTTGTCTCCGTTGCAGGCAATTCTCGAGACTCAGGATTATCGGGACGATTAGGATGTTTCGTTTGTTTTATTTGAGAGATTGTAATATATTTGTATCTTATGCCATTTGAATGTAATTTAATTAACATCCGGCATGTATTAGACTTAATTAATTTTCCGCCTTAGTTTAATTAAGTCACAAAAAACCGGGTTGTTACAGTTGGTATCAAAGCTGTCTTGCGACCGTGAATAACTTAAAGTTATCTCATCTAGCGAGAAGACACCTGGGCTAGACATACATATTAATATATATGTCCGGCATAGACTTATAGGATCAAATAATGAATTTAGAAATCCTAGATCGCTAAAATAATAATCTTAGAACGCTTTAAATGTGAGAATGGGTAGAAATATTAAGGATTGACCGACTGACCTAGATTTTAGAATCTTTGACCGTCATTCAACCTCGTTAGATTTTTATTTTTCTTTTCTTGCTTGCTAAGTGCTCTATGACTAAACTTTTTGGCTAACAAGTCTCGTATACTAACTTTACAAAAAAAATCGAGACGAATAAAGCGAAGAGGAGACGACAAGAACACAAGCATAGATTATCAAGAATCGAACGATCTAAGACGACGCTCTAGGCCTTGAAGAATTCTACTGCCTTGAAGACCTCTATAACTTTATCACACTTCCTTATTAACTAGATTATCATTCTTCTCCTCCAAAATTTTTAAATCTATTTAACTTATCCTTTTCTTCTAAAATAAAAGCTTCCTAACTTATACTCTTCTCAAGACTTCATAAAATTGATTTTTATCAACTTCCATTTTCTCGCAAATATAAGACTTGAAGACAAGACCTGAAGTTAGCACATGTAGAGAAACGTATCAAGAATCATGCTACCTGAGACAACTTCCAAGACGTCGAAGATTTCTTTAGCATTGAAGATTCATACAACCATATCAAAGTCGTTCTTTAAATATCATAATCATCGCAACGCTTTTCATTTTTCAGATATCTTAATCAAAGGATTCCTAATATTAAATTTCAAAAAAAAAAAAAAAAAAAATAAAATAAAATAAAATAATGTTTACTCTTATATTTTAAAATCCTTACGTAAAAAAAAAAAAAATAAAAATAAAAAAAAAAAAAAAAAAAATTCACTCGATGATTTTTCAACCTCGTAAACATTTTAACTCCTTTGAAATTGTTGATTTCCTAAATCAATAATTCCTAATGATTACCGTCTTAAATTGATTTTCATCTCTTCTCTTCAATCTCGTAAAGTTATATCATCCTTGTTATCAACTTCTAAAATTTCTAATCTTGAAATCTATAATACCTACTAATTGATTTCGTAAAGTTAATTCTCATTTGATTTTTATTCAATCTCGAAAATTGACTTCCTCGTTCCTTGGTAATTTCGTTGAGTCTTTATTCAACCTCTAAAACTTATTTCAAACTTATTTCCTAGTTCTAAAATTTTGAACTCTTGAATTTTAATTTCTACAGAATACTTGTTAAACTCATACGATAAAATTTTGTCCGTTTTCTCCATTTTTGTAAACTCTTTATTTTTTTATTAAAAATCTTTAAGCTTGCAAATTGAATTGTTCTAAACTACTCATCCTTTAAATTTAAATATTTTTTAACTTGATTGTCTTTCAAATTCTTAGCCTTACAATATCGTTTTATATTTCTAACATTGTAAATTTACAATTCCTAACTATCTGCTAAGAATTTACCTTCATATTTCACCTTTAAAACACCTTTGAAAATTAAGTGCTTGTTCCGTAAAATCTTTGTAACGTAATTTAAAATACTGTTGGAACTTCGTGGTTTCAAACTTTTTATTCCCTTATTTCAAAAGTCATTGAAATTCTCTTACTTCTACTACTACTTTCTCTCTTCTAAATATATATGCAACAATATTATTTTACGGCATCAATTGCTATAAAATTTCAATCTTACCCGAAATATGATTCATAACATTTCCATTTCATCTAATAACATTATAATAAAAATTTTAGAAAATGAGCTATATCAACAAGGTTATCCATAATTCTCTAAAATTTTACTTAATCATTCAACGATAGCCTATATTCTCGTAAATTCATTAAAGCTCATATTTTAATTATGATCACGACGCCTTTTTCATAATTTCCCTAAATGCCGTTTTTTTTTCTAAGGCTATATTTCATATACACGTGATCATTAAAAGTAACAAAAATAATATTATGTATAGACGCTTAAAACTTCTTAAGGGGGTAGGACAATAATTTGATTATATCACAATCTTAATTAAATATTAAAATTCTTTATTTCAACCTATTTTAAAGTTAACATTTATTTTCAAATTTAAATAAATTGTTTTAATTCTTAAAATGCTTATTATTTTTATTTAATTTGATTCCGTACAAAACTTCTAGGCCCTACCTTTTTGAAAACGTCTTTCACGCAGATTTTGAAAATGCCAATGCAGTAACATTTATATGTTATTTCGCAAAAGAATTATTTATATTTTGAATTTATTAAATTTCTTCAAAAATTCCTTTTGAGAAAATATTGCCCAATAAAAAGCAATGTTTATATTCAATTTTCAAAATTCTCGACTTTCCCTCTAACTGCCTTGTTTAACCTCGAGCAGTTATCCATCCTATTCAAGTTTCGGGGACGAAACTTTTCTTAAGGGGGTAGGATTGTAACACCCCATGTTTTTATTAATACTAATTAATTATTTTAGCAAAATTCTTAAATTAAAATTTATATAATTTAACTTTTATTCAATTACTTTAAAAACGCGGCTGAAAAATTTCGATTAAATAAACTTTCTCCAATACATTTCTAATTAAACTTTCTTGATTTTATATTAACCTATATTATATTTTTATTTATAAAATATTTGTCGAACTAAAACATTACTTTTGTTACCATTATTAAACTTTATAAATTTGTGCTACATTTTAAAAATCCTCACTTTCATAAAATTTAGTCTTTATAAAAATATTCCATCAAAAAAGCAGACCGTTTGAAAATCTACGAGACCGTAATAGAAATTGTAACTGACAACTTTTATACTTTTATATTTTCAAACTATAAATTTTATAATACGAATAATGAAATTAAAATTTAAAACAAATAATTTTAAAACATAACATATTTTATAAATTATTTAAGTTTTATAAATAAGAGTAAATAAAACGGAGCAAACAAAATGAAACAGACTCAAATATGCTTCATGTATGTCGGCACACACTATCACACTTAAAATCTAGATATTTTCGTATGACTTACATGACACACCTCTTTCATTTTTCTGGTCTTCTTTATCTCCCTTCTTCTTCTTCTTCTTCCCTCTTTAATTCTCATTCTCATTAAATAAAACAACAACATGGACCACTCAAAACAAGCAACAACAACAATATCAACGACAACAATGACAACACAACAACAAATAATATAATAATAATAATAATAATAATAATAATAATAATAATAATAATAATAATAATAATAATAATAATAATAATAATAATAATACAAGCAGCAACAACATAACAACGAAACACATAACAACAACAACAAACAACTCGACGAGACGATGACGAGGACCACCGTCACCAGCCGCCATGACCACCACCTCGGCCTTGCTTTGTTTTCTCCCGCTTCTCACTCGCCGGAGCACCATCATGTCCACCACCGTGTCTCTCCTCTTTTCTCCCCTGCTCTTTTCCTCTTTTCGGTTTCGTTTCGACACCGGAGTTTAGCCTAGCAAACCACTACCATGGCTGCCACCGTCGAGCTCACTACTACGTACCATGGCCGCCCCTGCTCGAGCCACGTCACCACCGTACACCATCACCGGGGCCGCCTCGAAAGCTTTCGAGACCATCGTGCTCTGCCGCCTCTCGCCCCCTGCCCTCGACGTCACCACCATGAGCCACCACCACGGTGACTACCACCGTGCTCTCTCTCCCTTGCTCGGTTGCCTCGAACTTCCCCTGTTTTGGTCTCTTTCATCGGAGGTGGGACCTCCGTTTGCCCTCTGCTTTCTCGGTCCCCTGCTCACCACCGTGATAACTTCACAGTGAGTCTCCCTTTCTTTTTCGTTTTTCTTCTTCTGTCACTTTAATTTGACATCGTTAATCTCGACATCCTTTTCGTTTTCGGTTCGTATTCACTCAGTTTAATTTGGTCTTTGATTCTCTGCTCTCTCCTGTGATTCTCCTTTATCTCGGCTCAGTTTTAACATTGAACACCGGGGCTGACCGTCATGAGTACTACTATTCTTTTTCGACTTCATTGCTGTTTTAGGGTACACAAGTGTATGGGTCAGTATCGTTTTTGGAGGCCTCAGTTCGTGTGCCAAATTTAGGTGACTCGATTCTTTCTCCCAAAATCTCTAATTTTAACACTTTGGTTTTATTTTAATTTTGTGATTCAAAGTGAGCTAGTATGCATTAGACACGTATGATTCCCGTTTCAGTTTAATTTGATAACTTTGTATGATTCGCTATAGTATGAAATTGGGTGTTAATTTTAGTTATAATGTAATGTTGAATGGAATTGTGAAATATGATATTTATCTGATTTTGTGATTATATGTTTTGAGTGAAAAATGTGTTGTTGAATTAATGTTGAATTTAATTGTAATATTATCATGTTAAAATTATTTGTTTTGTGTAAACTAAAATATATTAAATATAAGTACCACAATTATAAAATAAGACTAAAAATACTACTAAAATAACATATGCAAATAAACTAAATAAATATAAAAATATACATAGTCGTAAAAACAATTATAGTCACTTAAAGGTTTAAATAAAACACAACTAAATTGTTGCAGCATCTTAAATTTGTTCGTGGTGATTTAAAGGCTTTAAATAAGTCCCATTTTTCTAATTTGTCTCTGCGAATTGAGTCCGCGCAGCGATGTTTGGAAGAGTGTCAGGTAGCCTTGCAGGCTACTCCCTTAGACGAGGCTTTGATACAATCTGAGCGTGAGCTTCTTGATCTATTCTTTAAGTTGAAGAAGGCCGAGCAAAGTGTCTTGTTTCAAAAGGCTAAAGTCCGTGATATTCGTTTGGGTGAAGGAAGTAATTCCTACTTCTATGCTAAGATTGCGGAACGTCGAAGTCAAAATGTTATCGGTTCTATTAAGGACATGTCTGGCCGGCAATGTGAGTCTAAGGTTGATATTGAAAATGCTTTTGTGGAGTATTATAAGTTTTTGCTGGGTTCTAGCTCTTCTGTGATGGCTATTCCTCCTGATGTCGTTCGAGGTGAATATTGCCTTTCTGTTGATGATGGAGATCATCTCACTCAGGCGGTTTCTTCTGCTGAAATTAAGGCGGCCTTGTTTAGCATTGATGTTAATAGTAGTCCGGGTCCGGATGGTTTTTCTGCTGGTTTTTTCAGGACAGCGTGGCCCATTATTCAGGATGAATTTGTTGCTGCGGTACGTGATTTCTTTGTGTCTGGTAGATTGATTAAACAGATTAATTCTACATTGATCTGTTTGCTTCCAAAGAAAAAAGTCCCTGATTCTGTTATGGATTTTAGACCCATTTCTTGCTGTAATGTTATATATAAGACTATCAGTAAGGTCCTTGCTAATAGGTTATCTACTGTATTGCCTCGGCTAATTGGTAAGGAACAGGCTGCTTTTGTCAAGGGTCGAGATATTTTTGATAATTCGCAATTGACTCAGGAGTTGATTCGAGGTTATGATCGCTTTAATGTTTCTCCTAGGAGTATGATTAAAGTTGACATCAGTAAGGCGTTTGATTCGGTGCACTGGGACTTCTTGCTCTCTGCGTTGTCTCTTTTTGGTCTTCCTTCTCGTTTTATTGCGTGGATTGCTGAATGTATTACTTCTTCTCGTTTCTCTATTAGAGTAAACGGGGTGTCATGTGGTTATTTTGAAGGTAAATAGGGCATTAGGCAAGGTGATCCTCTTTCTCCCTTGCTTTTTGTTCTCTGTATGGAGGTCCTATCTCGGTTGCTGCGGAATTTGAGGCAGGTTCCAGGTTTTTCCTTTCATCCTAAGTGCGCCAAATTGAGACTTATCCATCTTATTTTTGCCGATGATCTTATGGTTTTTGTGAGGGGTGATGTGCCCTCGGTTAAGGCGGTTTATGAGCGGCTGCTTGAGTTTGGTTCTTGGTCTGGTTTGAAGCCCAATTTTGGTAAAACAAATATCTATTTTGGTGGCGTTTCCTCTGTGGTTCAATCTCAAATTCTTCAGTCTGTCCCTTTATGCAGGTGATTTTCCTCTTAAGTACTTAGGTTTGCCTCTTCACTCTTCTAAACTTCGAAATGAGATGTATTTTGAGTTGATTCAGAAGGTAAAATCTCGGATTCATCATTGGTCTTCTCAATATCTCTCTTATGCGGGTAAGGTGCAATTACTTAATTCTACGATCTTTGGTTTGGAAAATTTCTGGGTTGCTTGTCTGTTTCTTCCTTTGGGTGTTATTAAGCATTTGGAGAAGTGCTGTAAACAGTTTCTTTGGGGTTATGATGACCTCCATAGACGTCATATTTGGATGAGTTGGAAAAAGGTGTGTCGTCCGAAGCACGAAGGGGGCTTTGATATTCGTGAAGTGTTAAGTTGGAATAAAACGTTGATGTTGAAATGGCTTTGGAAGCTTGGGAGAGGTGATAGTGTTTGGGCAGCTTGGGTACAAGCTTATGTTCTTAAGGGCAGGGCGTGGTTTGAGATGGATATTACTCAGGCTCTTTCTCCTACTTGGCGACTTATGTTGAATCTTGGGGCTGCAGTAGGGATTCACTATGGTGGTGGTTCTTTGTTTGATGCTTGGTTAAAAAGGCATTCGAGTTTTCCTTCTACGGATTTGTATGATCACATTCGCTTGAAAGGTTAGACTTTTAAGTGGAGTAAAGTGGTTTGGGATACCGTTAATCGTCCTCGTCATGCTTTGCTTTGCTCCATGGCTGTTCAGGGGCTCCTTCCCTCTATTGATAATCTTGTCAGTCGGGGTCTCCATTTGGTTAATAGGTGTTGTCTCTGTGAAAAACAGGCGGAATCTATATCTCATCTTTTCTTCTCTTGTACCTATTCTCGTCGTGTGATGGAGATTCTCCTTCGCTGGGTGCATATCTTTCGAAGGCCGAAGAATTTGAAAGGTGAACTTAAATGGCAACTCCGGTACAACCGGGGTAAGAAATGGCGGCAGAAATGGATACGTTGTACTCTGATCACAAGTGTGTATCTTTTGTGGTTAGAACGTAATGCTCGTATTTTTCAGGGGCGTCGGAAAACTGTGGATCAGCTAGTTTTGAGTGTCAAATACTTAGTGAGTGTTCGATTATTCGCTTGTACTCATGAGTTGTGTGAGGAGGATCTAGCGGATCATTTGAACGCTTAGATTGTATGTTTGTCTCATTTGGAATTGGTAATGATATATACTGACCCTTTTCCAAAAAAAAAAAAAAAAAAACACAACTAAAAATGATGAGTTAAATTAAAAGGATATTAAGTTTAAATTAGTATTAAATAAATTTAAAAGTAAAAAATATAAATTAAGTTACCCGTATAAAATTTCTAAGATAAATAGTTATATAAAATGTCATATATCTCATTTAATATAAAAACTCTAAATTTTAAAATGAACTTAAAATATACTAAATAAACATTTAGTTAAAATGATCAAAAGGAAATAAAGAACTTGGAATTTATAATAATCCTAAGTAAAGCTATTATCAAATAAAGTTAAAAATTAGTATCACTAACAAGATTTTTGAAAATAAAATAAAGTTAGACGAAGTCTTTTAATTAAAAGGAATTTAAGAACTAACGTCACAAATATAAACTAGGATAAAAATAAAGTGTCAAGAATTTACTAAGTATAAAAATGTAAGGTTAAAAAAAAAGAGTATCGAATCAAATAAATAATTTCGTAAGTATAATATTTGATATGAAAATATTAACTTAGAGTAAAGCTCACAAGTTTAAATAATATATTTAAAAATGAGAATTCGTCTTAAGGTCGACAACTCACTAAATCAATGTAAGTCGTATAATAAAAATTAAACATATGGAACGTAAGACATTATAAAAAGACACAAATGGTTTTATAAAAATAATTAGAAAAGATTCTAAGTTATAAAAACTTAAATTAGATTCTACGATCAAATCATCTTTTCACCTTAATCGAATAAGTAATGAAAAATTATAATATGAAGTCGTATTAAGAAATTAAAAACCACCTAAAAGGAATTTAACTAAATGTCACTTAATCATATTTTATTAAGAATACTAAAATTTTTCAATTATCGTTTAAGTAATATTTTTACAAGTTAAACTAAATGGTATAACTACTAAATCACTAAACACTTTACGATTTAAATAAAAGGAAGAAATAAATGTGAGTTACAATGAAATTCAATTATTTATATCACTAATCACTAATCTACTATAAATTACTTAAAGTTTAAGTGAAACTAAATCAAGCTTATAAATAAAATGAACTTTTATTAATTACTAAAATATAAACTAATAATACGTATAAGTATAAAAGTGAAATATATAATAATTCAACCTTACTTTATTTCTAATAAAAGGATATAAAGATATTTATAAAATACTAAATGTGATTAACGTGTCCAAACTTTATTTGATACATGTTGTCTTTACATAAAATAAAGTTTGACGATGTTAACGATGTTATAATTAATAAGAATCAGAACCTCATTGTGAACAATAAAAGAAGTAATGAATTAAATGTTGAATACTTGATGTTACTGTTTACCTCACATGTATAGAATAATCTTGCGCCACCCTTGTGAATTGACCTATTTTTTTGACTTCACTTTGACCGTCCGCTCTAACTTGGGAACCCTTAGACTCTCTGCGGTTGTTTGGGTTGAATCCGATAATGAGCGAGTTATTCCTCATACTCGATATTCCTTCGACAATTTAGGATTTGAGTTCAAAGGCACGGCCTGACATGAGATTAAACCCTTCGATTATAACGTTGTATGATTAGTACTCCGGTGTCTGCCATGTTGCGACTCTTGATTTCGATGTTAATGAGGTAGTCGTCTATGGGGACTTGGGCTCCCTACCGAGTTGCCCAAGGCTTATAACGATCTTAAGATTGCTATTCGTACGCAGTATATACAACCTCAGGGATGGGGCAACATTGATATTTCCGTGGGCCCATAGATAGTAATTGGAAACTCCAGCCCCAACCGGGGGTACCCGTCTAAGGTGATAGTCGTATTTTTCGTCGGTGATACCTTTTGAATAGCGAATACGTATGATCCTCGATTAGATGGTGTATGCATACATTAGACAAGGATTTGGCTGTCCTTATTACCTTAGGTATCCTTAGCCTGTCAGCCATGTCCAAGTTATGTTGGCCCTGTCGGCTATTGCGCGGACGTCTAGTATGTCAGCCATGTCCAAGTTATGTTGGCCCTGTCTACTATAGCGCGATTTACGTCTGCATGCTTCCGCCTTACTAACGAAGATTCATTTGTTAACGTATGATAGATTATCCATTTTGCGTTGGATATTAGGTAGTCCGCTACTTAGTGTTTGATCTGATCTACGAGTTTGAGTAACTAGTGCACTTTGATAGGAAATTATATGGGTAATTTACTATGAGAGTACACGAGCCGCTCTATAGTCAAGACTCGTGAGTTTTGTTGAATAATTGATAAATTGCTATGAAAAGGGTCGACTATCCCTCGTGCTACGTGAGATATTGCATGATTGTTCACGACTATCACTACCCGAAAATTAAGCAAAAAAAACGCAAGAAACCCGTTTCAAATAAAAAATCCAACCGTTGTTTCTCTGGCCGTTATTTATAATAAAAAACAACGCAAAAATATACTGGCTTAGATTATTTATACTAAAAATAAGATTTTCTAAAAATTTCAAAGTTTACATTAAAAAAAACGGTTTTTTTAAAAAAACCGTTGTTTTTAATAATTAAAAAAAAACGGTTTTTTTAAAAAACCGTTATTTTTAATTATTAAAAACAACGGTTTTTAAAAAAAACCGTTATTTTTAATTATTAAAAACAACGGTTTTTTTTAAAAAAACCGTTTTAAAAAATTCAATTTTTTTATAAAAAAAAAAAAATTACGAAATTGCTATAATTACATATAAATTATCAAAATACAAACAATTTATATAAATTATCAAAATACAATTAATATAAATTATCAAAATACAATTAATATAAATTATCAAAATACAATAATATAAATTATCAAAATACAATTATATAAATCGTTTATAAAAGCTAAGATATTTGCCTTTTTATATAGCTAAATACAAAATACAATAATATAAATTATCAAAATACAATTACATATTCTATTTATGCCCAAACATTAACATACAACAAGAACAAGAAGAACAAGAACAACAAGAACAACAAGAACAAGAAGAACAAGAACAACAACAACAACATACAACAACAACAACATACAACAACAACAAAAACGTAACAACAACAACAACAACAAACAAAACACGACCGTAACAACGGCATTCAAACGCATGCACACACACATACATACACACATACCTACATACAAACAACATACATACATACAACATACTCTCATATACACATACATATCAAACAAAAAAACGAAATTAGGAAAAAGAATGAAGAGTACATAAAACGAATGAAAAACGAACCTTTTTAAGGAATATAAATTATGGCTTAGCAAACTTCGAACAAAGTATACTTTAAACTTAAATTAAAAATTGAACAATATTGAAACTAATCTAAATGAGAGGTTGTTTAGAATAAAATTAGATTAAAGAATCCGAATGAAAAAAAAAAATGAGAGGTTGTTTAGAATAAAATTAGATTAAAGAATCCGAATGAAAAAAAAAATGAGAGGTTGTTTAGAATAAAATTAGATTAAAGAATCCGAATGAAAAAAAAAATGAAGTAGAAGAGAGTGTTTGATTATGAATAAGACTCAAAAATAAGAAGCAGTAAAAAAAAATATAGTCCGGCAAAAATAAAAACGTGTGATCTTCCTAAAGAATAAAATTTTAATTTTAAAAAAATTTAAAACATAAAAAAAAACGGTTTTTTTAAAAAAACCGTTTTTAATAATATTAAAAAAACCGTTTTTTTTAATCAAGCGCCAAATTTTAATTTTAAAAAAATTTAAAACATAAAAAAAAACGGTTTTTTTAAAAAAACCGTTTTTAATAATTATTAAATAAAACGGTTGTTTTAAAAAAACCGTTTTTTTTAATCAAGCGCCAAATTTTAATTTTAAAAAAATTTAAAACATAAAAAAAACGGTTTTTAGGTATAAAAACCGTTTTTAAAAATTAACAAAAACAACGGTTTAATTGTAATAACCGTTTTTTTTAATGATAATTAAATATAACGCTTTTTTAATTACGTAACCGTTATTTAAAGTCTAACTAAAAACAACACATTTTAATAAAAACCGTTATTAATATCCTTCCCGTTGTTTTTAATGATTTTTCCGTTGTTTTTAGTGATGAGTTTGATTTGGCGCCTATAATTTTTACAACGGAAATTTTAATTGCGTTGTTTATAATATTATAAACAACGGAAAGGCTAATTTGTGTTGTTTTTGCTCCGTTGTTTTTGCTCTGATTTGTAGTAGTGTATGTGTTTATGGAATTGATTACGACTTATGCATATATCTTGATTGCTATGATTTATGTTTTATATACATACTACGATGTTATATGAATTGAGTTGGTATTGACGTCTATATATCGTGTTCTATAAATTGAAATGTTTTAAGTTTTGTTTATCATGTTGTATGAGATTTAAATATCTATATGTGAGAACTAATATTATATGCTAATTGTCCAATTTTATTGAAATAAGGTGTTGCTGGAGTTATACGCGTGTAGTGCTGCCAAGTTACTTTTAATCATAGATTAAATAAAACCAACACTTTGGTTTAGAGGTTGTTGGTTAGAACAGTTACTTCCCGCCTCTGAGCGGGAGATCCTCCTATTTTCTGTTTTTGTCTCCGTTGCAGGCAATTCTCGAGACTCAGGATTATCGGGACGATTAGGATGTTTCGTTTGTTTTATTTGAGAGATTGTAATATATTTGTATCTTATGCCATTTGAATGTAATTTAATTAACATCCGGCATGTATTAGACTTAATTAATTTTCCGCCTTAGTTTAATTAAGTCACGAAAAACCGGGTTGTTACATTTACGCAGGGCAAGAACGAATGCTAGTGTCGCGCCCACTAAGAACGAAACGCGGCAAGGAGACAGAACCGCAGGATGACAATCGCAATAAGGCCGCGGTGGCCCTGATACCTCTAGCGAAATAGGGGGATAAACCCTAGTCTAATATGCATATTCTAATATTCACTTCAAGTGTAGGCTATGCTATTCATAGAGCACCTTAACTATGAATAAAGCGACTATTTCCTAGAGACAGACCAAAAAGAGTTGGCATATTCATTATCTTGTACGGCTTAGGCAGTGCGACTTAAGGCGCAAAGGCATGGGCAGGATGACAAAGCAATAAGGCCGCCGGCTTGAGAGACCACACTATTCGAGATGACTAAACGCAATAAGGCCGAGATAGTGGTATCCGTACAAGACTATCTTAACCCCACTTCATTCACGATTTGACGTTTTCATAACAGAGGCTCAAGCTTTTGACCTGTTCTTTAATTTACTTAAGATTTATTATTTTATTTGATATTTTATATCACATGTTACTAGACTCTCCTAGTCTTATCGTCAAACGTTTAAATGTATATTTGGTTTCATATGATCACATAACATATTCGTTTATTATTTGAAGTGTGGTTGGTTATTAACGTTTTCAAGCTTCTATGTTGATACGTTTATTATTATGTCCAATTTTATTTAAGTGTTTTTCGAAACACTTTAGTTATTTAAATTATTCATTTTCAGTTTTCTATACTTAGGTAAATTTTCAATTATTTACAAGATTTCAAATTCTGAAATTTGAAGTACCTTTGAATTTTGAGATGTAATTTGTTTAACAAGTTTCGTGAATTTTCACTATTCACGACTCGGGATTTTAAAAGATAACTTGTTCAACAAGTTACGTCTAATTCTCTTTATAATAAGTTTTAAAACTTTTGGGACGTTACTTGTTTAACAAGTTTCGTCCCGGGTTACTATTCATCGGTTCGGTTTTCAAGACGTTACTTATTCAACAAGTTTCGCCTAAGATTATTATTTAAGCTTTTTGGATGTTACTTGTATAACAAGTTTAGTCCCAGTTTACTATTCATCGACACCATTCACCTAGGTTACTATTCATCTCAGTCACTATTCACCTCAGTCACTATTCACCTCATTCATTATTCATCTCAGTCACTATTCACCTCAGTCACTATTCACCTCAGTCACTATTCACATCGGTCACTATTCATTTTCAAACTTAGTTACTAAGTTAAAATTTAGTTTCAAAGTCGTTAAGTTCGGTTTGTAAAAAGTGATATACGATATTTATTTAAAAGTGATACTTGGTTTAATTTAGTCTTCTATTTAAAATTATGACGGTTTACATTTTGGTGACAGTGTCGTGGTTTGTTCATTTATTCCGTATAGTCCAAATTTTAACAGTCCAATATTTTGCAAAGGTAGTAACACATGATTTAATTCATTTTTATATCAATAACAAATTTTGATTTGTTCCGTCGATTTTTTCATTATCGATTCGTTTTACAATTAAATTTAATCCTATTCACTATTCAAATTTAGCGACTTAGTGATAAATTCATTTTAATCAAAATAGACCTATTTTTATTAGTAACGTCGTGTACATTTTTTTATATTTTTATAATTCATTTATTTCTTTTAAATTTTATTTCTAATTCGTTACTTAACTAATTAAATTATTTTAGAGATAAACAAAAAAGTGATAAAAATTATTTTGACCCTAAAATATACCTAAATGTTGTGGCACCTTAAGGTAGGTGGTGTAATTTCGTTTTTCGATTTTTATCGATTTTTGATTTAAAGTTTTTATATTCTATTTATTTTAACTAACCTAAAATGATTTAAGCTAAGTTGTAAATTTTTAATAAAAGTTTTATTATAATTATGAATAGTGTTTTCACATACTTTAAATTTCTAAGTATACTTTCCTAATGATTTTAGTTTGTTTAAATCATGTTATTTGTAATTAAATTATTTACTAGTAAAATAAAACAATAAATAACAACAAACATAAAAACATTATAAATCAAAGTAAGCTAATATATCAAAAACAACATGAACATTTCAAGAACAATAAGAACACCAAATAAGTTCAAGAACACATATGAACATTTGTACTTAATAATTTATTTTCTTAATTAAATTTCACTAACATAATAACAAACATATATATCATGATTTATATAACATATCATTTACAAAAATTAAAAATGAAAATTGATCAAAAATTAAAGGGAAAACCGTGACAAATAATATACATAAACATATTTTTATTTTCAATTGTTCTTCACTTTAAACTCATTATTAACATATTCACATATTTTTATATATACTTATAATGTATTTAAAACTCATAAAACATAAACAAAATATACAACAACAATTAAAGTGCACAAATAAAATGAAATAACAACAAGATGCAAAAATGAAACATAGTAAGTATACTATCATTATTATTAGTTATTATCATCTTATTGTTTATTATCATATTATTAAACATCACATAAACACACAAGAACAAAAATAATAACTTAGCATATAATCAAAATACATATTTTATAAGAACATATTATTTTTCACACATAATCAAAATCATAATACATTAAAATAAACTAGTGTGCGGGGGCACCTTAAATTAGATGATTAACGCCGGGGGATCTAAAATAAACTTTAGACCCGGAAATTTCTTCACCCAAAACCCATGTTCTCCATGAAATCCCGATTTGAAAATTAGCTCCAAATACCCACTAATTAACTAGGAACACTTAGAGATTATTAGAGTAATATCATAGTTTTTATTAGAAATATTTTTGCAAGAAAATGGAGGAAAAAAAATGAGAGAAAATAAGGGTAAGTCATGGCCAAAAATGAGGGAGTAAGGTGATGATTTTTGCTCTTATAAAACTTGTCACATAAGATGCATAAAATTAGATGTTTACTTAAGGGTTTAATTAGATAAATTTTAATTAAAAGAAATTAAAAGACATCATCACCTTTGAAAATAATGACCATATTACTATTTCGTTAAGACTTTGTTCTCCCCTTGTCTCCTCGATATTTGGATACTCATTCTCGATTTGCATGTAATGAAAAATTTCGGGTATTAAAGACGGTAAATGTTAAAGTGTAGGGTTTTGACGATTTTCTGAAAAATATTCATTTTACAATTTTAAGACTAAAATATTTTGTTTAACACTTTAGAAAATTTTTAAAAGTGAGGGAACGTCGATAAAATTTTCAAAACGAAAGTTTTAGCTAAAATCGATTTTAAATGATCGAAACGTACAATGAAAGTTTAATAGTATAGAAATTGAATTACACTATTTATTTATATTTTGTTTTAGATATAAAGTTTAGAAATGATTTTATGAAATATTCATAAGTTTAAAAGTAGGGATATTTTAATATAATTTTATTAAAATAAAAGATAGGCTAATGATTTCTTAAAAACGAATAGTTAAAGAGATTAATCGATTTGAAATTTGATAATGGTTTATAAAACTGAACACTTGAAACATATTGTTTTTCAGAATTATTTAGCGAGAAAAGAAACTCGAGAAAGATAAGAAAAGTTAAAGGATTAAACATTAATTTTATATAAGAGAACATAATGATGAAAATCAATTATGTTGGAATGACATAAGAGATGACATAAGGTAGTGAATCTTCCTCAACACACTTCACCTTGGTTTGCATGTTTGGAAACGTTGAGTTCAATTTCAAAGACGAGAAAAGTTTAAGGGTCCATGTTTATTCGAAAATGAAAAATGTTCGAAATTGAATTTTATGAATAAAAGGTTTTACTTTTATTTTTATTAGTAGTTAACATGACTTGACCTTTTTCAAAATTTGAAAGGCGACATTAGTTTGAGGGTCGATTTTTATAAGAATTTGCAATGTGTTTTATTTCGAATTCTAAGGATAATATAATTTTTTTTTTTTTTAAAAAAATTTAAATCTGAACACAAGAAAGATAGTGTTATTTGACGAAAAAAATTTAGACGCATTTTTATTATAAGGAAAAGGATGAATTTAATTTAAGGAATTAAATTCTTTTATAATATTGTGTAAAATAACACGGGGTGTTACAATTTGTATGCTTATATTGCATGTGTGTTTGTGGTTAAAATCAAAGGAGAAGAAGAGCTAACTGAAGAGGACACCATATACATCGATGAGGAGGAAGGCTAGAGCGAGGGCGCGAGCGAGGCGCGGCCTAGGAGTCGGCCGGACGACAGCCGGTCCAGACCGGCCTGCCCTTTTTTTTTATTCTCCATGTTTGACTCTTGTTTAATTAGGATTTATTTTCAGCTATTATTTTCAGCTTTTATTTATTTTCAGCCGGTCCAATTGGAAGGTACGTAAAATTTCTTTACCTTGAAATGCAAAGACGGTTTTTAGAGTGGAAATTTATAAGTGCGAGAGGCTTTATATATGTGTATTAGTATTATATTGAGAATGTGTTATGAATTTGTGTTGATAGATGATGAATGTTGTTGTTAAAAGATGATCTTGAATGATCGAATAAGGGCTGCTATTTATAGCAAATAATTCGTGTTTTATGCCTAGTTGTTCATAAAATCGCCAGAGAACCAACGATTAATCACAAAATCGCCAGAATGTCAGAGGGGAGAGGGAAAATCGCCAGTGTTCTGGCGATTTTCACTCCCACTTCTGACAAATTTGTAGCGCCGTATTTCGCGTAGCATGTTGGCGTAGGTGTGTAAGCTGATCTTGATGACTTTTGGGGCTTTGCTTTATCAATTGGTGCAAGTTGATAAGTAAACTTGTCACAAGTTGATTTGTTTTGGCTCGGTTTTCGGATTTCGTGTTTCGTGTTTCGGTTTTTCGTCGTGTTTTTCGATTTTGGCTCGAAATAAAATAATATTGTCATATTTTATTTTACGACTTTGTGAGATCTTGTTTCGTGAGAATGTGACCTGGGACGCATTTTGGTCCGCTTCGGGTGCTTGGGCCTCTTTTGTATGTCTTGGGCCGTTTTTGTGTGTTCGGGTTGTTTTTGTGTTCTTGGGCCATTTTTGTGAGGCGTCTTTGTGTCGTGCTTGTGCGTATTGTGTCGACTTACGATTAAAATGACTAAATTAATATTCATTTTCACGAAATATGCAAATTCAAATTAATACGTTAAAAATGACTAAAATGTTTTAGACACTTATGTACCGTTTCGTCTCATTTTAAAACATGCATGAAAGTCCTTTTCGTCATCGGGTTTGTTTTTTTTGGGGGGTACGGATACGGGTATCTACAGAGCCCCCAGTTTGACTGAGCTTGAACTAAAGCGCTAGTCAAACTTAGAAGATAGTACCCAGACCATTACAGTCTCGATACTACCTGGCGACGCTAAGTATGTGTCTCGGGGAGAGACGAGGACTTAGTGTCGGGAAT
This sequence comes from Dianthus caryophyllus, assembly GCA_023091065.1. Taxonomy (NCBI): domain Eukaryota; kingdom Viridiplantae; phylum Streptophyta; class Magnoliopsida; order Caryophyllales; family Caryophyllaceae; genus Dianthus; species Dianthus caryophyllus. Next base: position 647,789 of record CM041529.1, read on the forward strand.
GCGGGGAGGGACGGCATGTTTAAGGACATGACGGTCCTGCATGTTTAAGGGCTTGCTGGCCTGCTGTTGTACGGATGTCTTTTGATGGCGTTTTGTAGCTTGGCCATCTCCTGCGTCTTGCGTGTTTGCTGTGTGCTTGCTTGTGTTTCTCCTTCGCAGAGAGCATGGGCGTCTGCATTCTTGATGTGCGAGGAAATCTGCGTTTCTGTGCTCTTGATTTGAATAAGAAGTGCGTATTTTGTTTTTGTAAAAAGTGTATGCATTTGAGAAATATACGTGTTTGACTCGTGAGGAGTATACGTATTTTGATTTGCAACTCGTAAAGAGTGTATTTGTTTTGAAAAATATATGTATTTAACTCGTGAGGAGTATACGTATTTTGATTTTTGACTCGTAAAGAGCGTATTATTTTTTTGAAAAATATACGTATTTAACTCGTGAGGAGTATACGTATTTTGATTTGTAATTCGTAAAGAGTGTATTTGTTTTGAAAATTATACGTATTGAACTCGTGAGGAGTATACTTATTTTGATTTGCAACTCGTAAAGAGTGTATTTGTTTTGAAAAATATATGTATTTAACTCGTGAGGAGTATACGTATTTTGATTTGTAACTCGTAAAGAGTGTATTTGCTTTGAAAAATATACGTATTTAACTCGCGAGGAGTATACGTATTTTGATTTTTGACTCGTAAAGAGCGTATTTTTTTGAAAAATATACGTATTTAACTCGTGAGGAGTATACGTATTTTGATTCGTAACTCGTAAAGAGCGTATTTGTTTGAAAATTATACGTATTTAACTCGTAAGGAGTATACGTATTTGTGATTGTGTTTTGAAAAATATACGTATTTAACTTGTGAGGAGTATACGTATTTGTAATTTGTAACTCGTAAAGAGCGTATATGTGTTATTTTTTGTGAAATTAGGTTCTCGACTTGTTACGAGCGCGTGTATTCTTGTGTTTTCCTCATAACAAGGCGTAAAAGAGCGGATTAATAGCGTAATGGACCATAGTAACCAGTTTAAACTAAAAATAGACCCGTGCCTGACCATAAAATCGCCAGAGTTCTGGCGATTTAATGTGTGTGTGTGCAATTTTGTTCAAAAACACGGGAAGGGGGAAGGTTTTGCAAACAGCCGAAAAACAACAATTCAACACACTTTAATCAAAAAGCTCGTTCTTGGCGATTTTTCAACCAAAATTCGTGATTCCGCTTCCTACGATTCGCAATGGACCAAGGTATGCACTCAATCGAGTTGCTATTTCGTGTTTTGAAGTCGGTTTGAGTCGGTTTTAACTGAAAATTCGTTTTTTAGGGTTTATGTCAAACCGCTTTGCATGATCCGAATTTTGCCATCATTGTTGCTTGAAATCGATGCTTGAGAGTATTAAGAGGCTTGTCTTGCTATTGTTGATGATTGTATGTGAAAAACCCGTGTCTTGGGGCTGTTTTTCGTGTAGAGGGTCAAGGGCGTTTTGGTCATTTTTCGTTTTTGTCTCGAAACATGCTCAAAGTTTCAATGTAGGTTACCCATTAGTAGTATAATGCGCGGGTAAATTTGTTTCGTTGAAATAGGCGTAAAAAGCGGGTTTTTCGGGTTGAAAACCGTGTAAAGAGGGTGTTTTTGGTAGTTGTGCTCTGTTTTCGTCGTGCGAGACGATCTTGAGTGGCGTTGTTGTTTTTGAAACGTCCTTGTATGCTAGTGACGAGGCTTTGGGTGACTTGTGTGCGAAAAACGGTTTGAAAATCCGTGATTTTCGTGTGTTTTTACGTGGGAGACGGTTTTGTGTTGAAATTTTCGGTTCTGAAACTTGTCGAAAACTTTCGTCTTGGGTTGTGATGACTTGTATGGTGTATGACTTGCTTAGTTTTGATGAGCATGCGTCATTTGGAGGTGTTTCGGGGTGTTTTTGGAGTGTTTTTGCGTAGTTAAGCTAGGCTTCTTGAAGCCGTTTTTCTTGCTTCTCGTGCTTCGAGTCTTGGACGTGTTGTCATGCATGTTGCTTGGGTTGGCTAGGGTGTTGTTTCGTGGGAAGTCAGGGCTTCTTTGGCCAAGCAAAGGTCATGAAAAGACCGTTCTTGTTGCTTGCGTGCGTTTTGCAAAAGCTATTTAGTTGAGGTGTTCGGGACATGATTTCTGTACGACACTTTGTGTGGGTGTTCATTATGACTTGTATGTCGTATATGTGTCATGAACGGGGTATTTCTGTGTCTCTGCGCCGTTTTAGCCTTATCTGTCGAAAATAGGCCTAAAGCGCATTTTTTGTTGTTTTGCCTGGTTTTTTGTTGAGAAGAGCACTTTCTAGCTCTTCGTATGGGTTGTGTATGACGTATATACCGTATACGTGTCATAATATATGCATTCTTGTGCTCATGCATTGTTTTGGGCCTTGTTTGTCAAAAATAGGCCTAAAGCTTTGCTTTTTTGCTGTTTCGTCCGTTTTTCTTTGCTTTTGCATATCGTTGCTCTTTGGACTTGAACGTGCATGCCGTGTATATTGTATATGGGTCACCAAATATGCATTTTCGGGTCCCTGCTTTGTTTTAGCTCTTTCTGTCAAAGATAGGCCTGAAGCTTGTTTTTTTGTTGACTTTGTACATGCGCATTCTTCTGTTGGTTATGAACTATTTTTGACTGAATTGTATTTTGTCTTATCATATTGCTGCGTTGCTTAAGAGCGTTTCTTGAATTTGCGCAGGTGACCCTGAGATCGTGATACCTACGACTAGTGCTATGCAGGATGTCATCGACAGTATTAATTTCGCTCTTACAGGGGAAGAGCGTACCCCAATTTCCAAGCTGCGTCATCACTTAGCGAGTTCTGAAGGTCCATCTCAGTCTGATTTGTTCAAGACTCCTCCCGCTTTGACGCCAGGGAATGAGGTACAGGGACCTGTTTCGGAGTCTCCTCTGCCTTCTGCTAGCGATCATAGTACTACTGTGGAGCCGACAGGGCCTTCTGTTGGCAATGCGGGGCGTACCATAGAGGCGACTGGAGTTACCGTGGGGCCTGCTGTAGAGCCGCCTATGTGGGTTGGATTTTGGATCTATTGTGGGTTGGATTATGGATCAAATATGGATTTGAATATGAAAAATTCATAATGGATAGGATTTCGACATTAGTGTTGTGGGTTTGGATCGGATATGGATTTGGATCGATGATCCATTAGGAAAGTGGATCAGGTTTGGATCATACTAAACCCGATCCGAACCTGATCCATTGCCATCCCTACTGGCCAGGTACACTGGCCATATCGCTCCTGATATTTGACGACAGACCATATCTCACGCGTTGGGTTAGATTTATGAACACTTGACGACAACCCTCTTTATTGGAAATTTTGAAAGCGCTCAAGACAAACTAATGAAAAGGACCTTCTATTCTGAAAACATAAGGCTATTTCCTGGGGATATCCTGCTATTACGTTTTACCTTGTGAATTTGGGATAATTTTTTGTATGTATGAGATATAGTTGATGAAACGTTTAAAGGGACAACGCACATTGACTGAATATAGTTTGCCTTGTAGTATTCCTGCCATTCGTCCGTGCTCAATGAATTTTATTATTGCTTATGTGAATGAGCTATGCTGACACGTGTTACTAGGCTGTCGTCACGCTGCTGTTATCACTACGCTGCTGTGTTGCTGTTGTCCCGCTGCTGTTGTTGCTCGGCGTTGTAGTGATGCCTGCTACTACGCAGTGTCATGCTGCTGCTACGCTCCGCATGGCTATTGGACCTTATGCCAGTGAGTTATCCGTGCGAACATTGCGTATACCGTGGCCCTGAACTGCTTTCGCAGTTACTCCGTCTGGCTGCCGAGGTTGGTGCAAAAATGTAAATTACACTGAGCCACCTGATGCTCTTGATGCGCCAGGAATATGAATGATAAAATGTAATGAAATTTCAAACATGAGAAGGTATGCTAGCTTCGACTATGTACCTAACTTAAAGGGTAAAAAGGTGGTAAACGCTTTGGAAATGTGGAGCTCAATGGCTTAACAGCTGCATCAAAATCTAACTCACATCCCAACAACAATACCTCTCAACCGTATATCAAAATGAATCACAATTCCCGCATAAGAATGATAAAATATCGCTTCCAACTTAACACTCCCGACCTCCTTATTGAATTAAATAATATATATATACAAACCAACTCTTTCTTTTTGTTTTCTCTTTTCTTTCTTCTTTTTTTTTTCTTTTTTGGATTTTTTTGTTTTGGATTTCTTTGTTTTTTTATTTTTTTAATTTTTTTTTTTTTTTGGATTGAAATGAGATCGGTTAAAACTTTAAAACTCGTAGGAAAGCGCATAATTAACGGGAATACGCACATAACATCAACCCATAACTCCAACTCACAAAATAAGCAATCACGGACTCGACCCACTTCCTTCCCAACCAAGTACTCCGTGACAACTCAAGATCCCTAATGCAACTGATCAGCCCGGTAGGATAATTCTGGAATGTAGCTCATAATATATATAATGTGGCTCAAGAAAAACAGGCTACAAAGGCTAGGACGGGTTTCAAATGAGGGACCTAAGTCTAAAGGGTAGAAAAGTAGGCCATTTGGCTAATGTGGAGTTAATATAATATCAGTAACAAAAAACAAGTACCTCTTCGTGCAATGCTCGATCATTTAAGAACAAATAGGCTCAAACAATGACATAAATTCAAGTTTTCATTTCACTAGTACGAGTATATACAATGTCAAGTGGATGGGTAGTCTAAGAAACGCGCCCCGTCTACGTCACATGTTCCTATGTCAAATTATAAGTCAGTTTACTCAAATCACCTCAAGGATGAAAGGAAAGGGTAGGCAAAGCATATAAAATCAACACAATCAAGAGACTCAACTAAGCAACTAAGAGCGTATCTCAAAAGACACTAAAGCTAATCCTGCACAAAAGGTTTCTAAGACGACCAAAAAGAATGCAAAAGACTCGTATTTTTGTATTTTTTAATTTTTTAATTTTTTTGGATTTTTAAATAATGCACACAAAATAAAAATGCAACCAAAGAGCGCGAAAATCGCTTCCTCCCCCAAACCAGAATCACACATTGTCCTCAATGTGGAAAACAGCACAACCACAATTAGCAGAAAAGAGGACACATAATAAATGGGGCGGGAATATAAAGCGAGGAAAAGGAGGGTAAAGGAGTCGAGAAAGCTCACATTCTGAATTGAAGCTCTCCCAAACCGAAGCGAAGCAAGGATCGTGGCTTGAAAATCCACAAATAGGCATCCAAAAATTCATCCATGCTATGAAGTACTTCGGGTAAAACACGCGAAAAAACAAACACGACACAGCAGCAGGGGCAGCCGGCCGGTCCAGACCGGCGGCCGGTCGGCCGGCACCCCATTTTCCATTTTTTTGCCTTTTTCGCGTGTCTCTCAAATACGCCTACGGCCCCGGTTGGGGCCCGGCTGCTGGGAGCCGGTTAGGACCTCCTTTCGAGACTCCTTCTCAAAATCCTAAGTGTCAAAAATCGTAAAATACCTGCGCACTAAAATCACTTAATAATACCCTCATCCTCGCGCGCTCAATAAAAGTTTAAAATGTCAACACGCAAACAAACCAAAGTACAAAGAATTACGACTAACGTCATCGGGTTGCCTTTCGGAAGCGCTGGTTTATATGGTCCCGCACGACCGTCTTCGAAGCTCAAATCACACCACGCAAGCGGTTAAAGTCAAAACCTTTTAGAGCTCTTAGGAGTCGATCAAAAATCTGCGCATGTGCTAGATAAAAGCATACGTAGCACCACCATAAAATAAGCACCATCAAATAACTCAACCTGCATGGAGTAACAACAAACAGTGGGGGTAGTACATGTGAAGGATGAAGATAAACCCCATCTGTTAAACTATAAGCATAAACCGACGTGCTCAAAATATAAGGTGAAAATCGGGAATAAAGCGGTAGAGCTTGGTCCACATTTTTACGCGATATAGATATAGGTGGTGAAAAACATAAACGTGGGATCCCAAAAAGATATTGCGGATCATTTCTTTCATTAGCCTCAGTAGTATCGCCCTCCGAGCTTTCTATGTCAGTGGGAGCGAAATCATTTTGTTCATCCGCGTATAATAAAGCTTCCAATTCATCGACTTCAATGCTCCACGAATTTGTTTCGCCTGCACTATTCTCAACGCACGTTAAGACCTCCAAGGGATCCTTGGTCAAGGATCCGATTGAAACAAAATCAACAGTCTCATCGATAATTGGACAAGTCTCACATGCTTCTTTAGAAATCTTATCCTCGACTATCTCAATAGTGTTCTCAAACTCAGCATAAGGTGGATTAGTCGGTTCATAAATATTCGCAAGCTCAAAATCATCATCAGCAAACAGTTTATCATCAAACAAATAATTGTATGAATTAACTAGCAAACACGTTTGAGATGGAAAAGAATCATCACAAGGAGCATTGTAACATTCGATAGTCTCATAATTAACTCGTGCATCATCTCTTAATTTTCGGACCTCAACAGCCATCCTACTCAATTCGATCTTAATCTCAGATAAAACAGCATCACGAGTTATATCACAAAAAAAAATCCCAAATCTCATTATCCGGCATATAAGAAATTCTTCCGTGACTCATATAATTCATGAAATCGTGAGTCTCAAAATTCATACCTTGACTAACGATGTAAATTTTCTCCCAATCAAGACAATAACAACCGAAAGAACCAATATAATTAACATAATCATTAAATCTTTCAAAATATTGATGGGATGGTTCGTGATCATACTGAGGAAAATCAATATTGTCATGATGAGAAAAAAGAAAAGCAACCTAGAAAAGCAAGTAAAAGCAGACAATGAAACCGTCTCCCCGGCAACGGCGCCAAAATTTGACGGGGCTAAGTTGTATCACCTCGATCAAAAATAATCCTACAAAACTACTAACTGGTAGCTATTGGTAGTAGGGTATCGTATCTGTAACACCCCGACTTTTCCCCTTTTATTTAAATAATTCATTTCGTTAAATTCGTATTTCATTCCTCTTAATTTTGTTATTTTTGGCTCGTGGAATAAGCGAGACTGTAGTCAGAACTTAAAAACGGAGTAATTAGCTTAAAAACGGTGTAATTTCCTCATACGGACTCCGATTCAGGCGATTCAAAAGGCTAAATCACAGATTTTTTCGACGCCCGTGAACCGCCAAACTTTCAACAGACAAAAACCGCGGACGACCCGTGAGCGACCCGCGGGCAACACTGCTTTATGCGGGCTGTTTAGTTTTCGATCCGTAACTTGTCCTAACCTATTATACGTATTATAACTTCTCCTAAGCCCTAATTACCTCATTATTTTCATCATTCAACATTCTAAACATCAAAGCCCTCTCTTCTCTCTCCTTGTTCCTCATCAATTCTCACACACAACTTGATTCATGGGAACTCATCAAGATTCATCCTTTTCAACCCTAATTCAATTCCTATCATTCTTCCTTCGGTAATCTTTCGTTCTTTCTTTGTTCTTAATATAATTTTGATAGGTTAGTGATCATTCCTTATTGTTAGGGTTTAATTTCTTATATTTTGTGTATGAATTATGTGTGTGGTCAAAGGAGGAGGTGAATTCATGGAGGAAGCCACCATCCACATCGAGGAGGAAGGCTATGCTTGATTTTTTGTGCTTCAATAAGGTAACTGGGTGTAGCCCTAGCTATATTTTGACATGTGTGAGACCATGGTATTGATTATGGATGCTTTGATTGTTTGTATGGTTGCAAAAATATATTCTTTGGGTTGTATGTGATGTAAAGCTATCAACTTGGGATGTTTTGGAGTCGGTCTCACACTATTGAGTCTAATCTTATGATTTGGGATGTTTGAATGACTTGAGATTGATTGTATTGTCATCGAATCGATTAAAGATGATAACTTTGGGTATTATGATGGTTTATTTTGGATTATTATTGGGTTCTTACGATTATTACTCCGTATTAAGTTGTTTACTATATTGTTTGGTCGTTGTAATGTTCAGGATGGTTATGGATAGTTAGTAAATGGTTAACTATGTTGCTATTGAGTTAAGATGGATGTTGTGATGATTTGAGTTTAAAGTTTATTGAATTGATATTGATTTTGAGTTGGCGCGGGGTTGAATTGAATTGTTTGTATGCTTGAGTTGAGTATGCGTACGGGTACTGTTCTGGCACGTACGTGAGGAGTTACGACGTCTTTTGTCGGACGGTGCCGCCTGTCGTGGGTTCTCAACAGTTTTTGTCGCGGCTCTGAGACTATGGTTATTGAAAGCTCTTTTGTAGGGGCGCCACTCATTTGTAGGGGTGGTTATTTGAATGTCGACACCGTTTTTGTCGCGGTGGGTTTGGCCAAATTTAGACTGTTGAGGAACTTTTGTCGTTCCGCCATAGGGTTGGGACTTTTGTCGTTCCGGGGTGTTTTGTAGCGCCCAGTACTCCGTGCTTACTCTTGCGATTGATTGTTGATTGTTGTTATTGTTTGTCACTTTGTTGATGACATTCAGGTTGTTGATGATTGACTGTCACTTTGTTGATGACAGGTTGAACTTGGATTAATTAAGTTGAGCTTGATTAACTACATTGAACTAATTGTATTTGGGGTTGTATGGTTTGTACGAAGGTTGATTTGTTTATACTTTGATTATAGGTCGCAAGTTGAGTTAGTTGATTATTGGGTTAGCTTGAGGATGACCTATGTTGGTTGTGCATTTGGGTTGTATTGTTGTTTTTGTTGATTATGTTGAAATATGACTGGGGAGCGCCTAGTTACTCCCAATTGTATTTATTACTTTCTTTTGTGGCAGGTTAGCGCGAGTTCGGGTTTTGAAGTGTGAGAAGCCGTGAGGATTGACCCCGTAGCTAGCTTATGTTGAGAAACTTGGATTAGACTTGTTGGTTTAGACTTGTTATTATTTTATTTCTATCTCATTTTGGTTAAGGATTGTAAGGGGTATTTACTCCCCACTATTAGGCTTCAAGGCCTACCTCTTTATCGTTGTTTAGTTGTTTAGTGAGTGACGACTCGGATTACACGGTGTTTCCGCCACCGTGGCCTTCATTTTTATTCATTTTCTTTTATGAACCTTTTTACTTCTTTATTTTATTTTATTGGAAAATCCGGGTTGTTACAGTATCCACAGAGAGAGGGTTAAGTTCTGCTAAACCTGAAGGGATTCTAGATTACTACGGAGTTTTTAAGATGAATTAAAGACTAAACTAAAATAACTAAAACTAAGACTAAGACTAAAAACTAAGACTAAGAAGGGTGTAAAGCAATAATAAGGAAATTCTAGGGTCTCAGGTTCACGATGTCAGGAAACGAGTGCTACGTAATCATGTAAGTTCACAGTTAATTATGCTATGGGAACGACTACTCCTCTCGGATGATAATCTACCCTAGAGTTCAACTAACGGGCTCTTGCAACTTATTAGTTTACTCTACCTATTGCAAGCAAGTCTAACCTAAACCAGGCTTTCGATGTTAAGTTCAGGTTTCCAAGATTAATTAACTAATTGTGGCCAACAATCAATTAATCATAATAAAAGCATGCAAGGAAGGCTAGCAATGATTAATAACAATCAAACAATCATCTGACTACGCAATCATAACATCGATTCCCCTAAACCTTAGATTAGGATTTAACTAATCGCAATTGAAATTAAACTAAGGAAATAAATAATAAACATGGTAAATAAATTAAGAACAATTAGAATGAAACCTGAAATAAATCTTGAAATAAAGATCGAATCTTGAAAACTAATTTTATTCAACGAGTTTTTGAGAGATAAACTAACTAAATCTAAACTAAAACTAAAAATAAAGCATAAAATAAAGCATAAGAAGAATAATTCGTCCTAAGAGTATTTATATACAACTTTTTAAAAAACAATTGTATCGTTCTAATTTTTATTATTTTGACCTAGACCCCAAAACTCGGGCCTTTCTAAAACCGGAATTAAAATACGTACTTTGCCCGCCCGGGCACAAAGGTCGCCCGCCCGGGCATCTTGAATCAACATAGATATTTGCCGCATAGAGTTTTCCGCCCGCCCGGGCATAAAGTCCGCCCGCGCCGGGCGCCTTGCTACGGCATTTCGACACCAATTTGAGCAACTATTTTTAGGCTTGAGCCATGCCATGTATCGTTAGCGTCTTTTATTCTTATCTCGAGCTCCCGTATAAACTCGAGCTTGGTCTCGTAGTCCCGGTACTCGTGCGTGCTCCATTTGACTCGGGTTTTGGCTTAGGACGGCCAAAACCTGCAAAATATAAATAGGAACAGCAGTACCGCAATATAAAGCAAATAGCTCGTAAAACAATAATAATCTCAACTAAAAGTAAGCTAAATGCAACTAAATCAGGGGCATATAATCTATATAAAATGCACACATCATTTGACGAGCTGTCAAAGTTTGCAAAAAGATTGGTGCCGGATGAAGAGTCTAGGATTAACCAATACATACGGCAGATGGAGCCGACGCTACAACAACTTATGGTTGGTCACGACTTCCCAAACTTTCAGACCGCCGATGAGAAGGCCATGACTATCTATGCTGCTATCCAAAATGCTGAAAAGAAAAAGAAGAAAATCACGCCGCCATCTGTGCATCAATCGAGCTACATTCAGAAACCTACCTATCAACGATCCAATGCTTTTCGCCCTAACATCCCAAAACCCCAATTCCAAAAATCGAACCAACTTGGTCGACGCTTTCAAACCCAAGCTCAAGCCTCTAAAAACCTTCCGCGACCAGGCAATGCACCCCGACCTACCTTGAGTGACTCAAACTGCTTCTTATGCAAGCGACCTCAACACCCAGGAAAGCAATGCAATGGACAACTCCTTATCTGTTATCACTGCCATGAGGTCGGACATAAGTCGATCAACTGTCCAAAGAAGGCTTTACCACAAGGCATTAGGCCTGCGCTGCAAGGAAATGTTTATGCTATGGCTGAAGATGTAGAATACCAAGGAGAGTATAATGAAGAAGGAGCTGATGTCATCACTGGTATTTTTCCTGTTAACCTTTGTTGCGCTAAAATTCTTTTTGATACCGGAGCATCTTTTTCTCATGTCTCAAAACAGTTCGTAGACCGCGCTAAGTTAACTAACCCTAAATCGATATCTGCGAATATCTCGATACCTAATGGTCAGACCTTAAGGTGTAAGTCGATTTATGAGGATGTACCGATAGTGATCGAGGGAATCACTTTCCACGCTAACTTAATTAGCCTCGACCTGCCTAACTTCGACATTGTGCTTGGAATGGATTGGTTATCGAAACACCAAGCTCATTTTGAATGCCATGAGCAAAGGATCGTCATGAAGGATGAACACGGAACCATAGTTGCTTACCAACAAGTAAAGGGCAAAGTGAAACGCCAAGTCATATCGGTAATGAAGGCCGTAAGTTTGGCAAGAAAAGGAGCAGAAATCTACCTATGCAACATCACAGCCGTTAAGGAGGAAGGACCAAAACTAGAGGATATACCCGTTGTGTGTGAATTTCCTGAAATTTTTCCTGAGGAGTTACCAGGGATACCTCCAGAGCGAGATGTGGAATTCACCATAGACCTTGTTCCAGGAACCGCACCGATCACCAAGGCACCCTACTGTATGGCCCCGGTAGAGTTAAAAGAGTTGAAGAAGCAACTTGAGGAACTCATAGAGAAAGGTTTCATTCGACCTAGTGTCTCGCCCTGGGGAGCACCTGTGCTTTTTGTCAAGAAGAAAGACGGAAGTATGCGTTTGTGCATCGACTATAGAGAATTGAACAAGGTGACGATAAAGAATCGTTACCCTCTTCCTCGTATCGACGATCTGTTTGATCAGCTTAAAGGAGCTGCAGTGTTCTCGAAGATTGACTTGAGATCAGGATATCACCAAATACCAATTAAAGCCGAGGATATCCCAAAGACCGCATTTCGAACCAGATACGGACATTACGAGTTTAAGGTAATGCCCTTTGGACTTACTAAATCGCCTGCGGTTTTCATGGATCAAATGAACCGTACTTTTCGAGAATACCTCGACAAGTGTGTGGTGGTATTTATCGATGACATTCTCGTATACTCGAAGTCATCTAAAGAGCATGAGGAACATCTGAGAACAATTCTATCAATACTTTCAAAGCACAAATGGTACGCAAAGTTCTCAAAATGTGAATTTTGGCTCAAGGAAGTCGCTTTCCTTGGACACGTGATTTCGGAAAAAGGAGTGATGGTAGATCCCTCTAAGATTAAGGCTGTTGAAGAATGGGAATCGCCGAAAAATGTTACCGAGATCCGTAGTTTCCTTGGATTAGCAGGTTATTACCGAAGGTTTGTTAAGGATTTCTCCAAGATAGCAAGGCCAATGACGCAATTGCTACAGAAGGATGTTAAGTTCGTATGGACAAAAGAATGTGAACAAGCTTTCCAAGAACTAAAGACTCGTCTAACTACTGCGCCAGTCCTAACAATCCCGAGTGATGGAGAAGAGTATGAAGTTTATAGTGATGCCTCATTACAAGGTCTTGGATATGTGCTAATGCAAAAAGGCAAAGCAATTGCTTACGCCTCACGACAATTAAAGACTCATGAGAAGAACTACCCGACTCATGACCTAGAGCTCGCAGCAATAGTTTTTTCTCTAAAGATATGGCGACATTACTTGTATGGCGTCAGGTGCAAGTTTTACACTGATCATAAGAGTCTTAAGTATATCTTCACCCAAAAGGAACTAAACATGCGTCAGAGACGTTGGTTAGAATTGATCAAGGATTACGACCTCGACCTGCAATACCATGAAGGGAAAGCTAACGTTGTAGCCGACGCACTAAGTCGTAAGACATCTCACAACATCAAAAAGGACTTAGAGAAACTCGATATTGAGTTGTCGGTAGATGGACAAACCCAGTTGTATGCCATGACTGCTGAACCTGATCTATACAATGAAATCTGAACCTTACAATGGGAAGACCCCACATTAGTAAAGCTTCGAGATGATGTACTAGCGAAAAGGACAAATGAATTCCAGATACATTTGGATGGAAGTTTGAGATTTCGTAACAGATGGTGTGTACCCGCAAATAAGGAGTTGAGGAAAAAGATCCTCGATGAAGCCCACTAGTCAAGATATTCTGTACATGCAGGGACAGATAAGATGTATAAAGATGTGAAGCAACATTTCTGGTGGAAAGGATTAAAGAAAAACGTAGCGGACTATGTGTCTAGATGTCTAATATGTCAAAAGGTGAAGTTTGAGCATCAAAGACCCAGAGGATTTTTGCAACCTTTAGAAATCCCATTGGGCAAATGGGAATCCATCTCAATGGACTTTGTCATGGGGTTACCTAAGACCACTACGAAGAAGGATGCGATCTGGGTTATAGTAGACAGACTAACAAAAGTTGCCCATTTTGTGCCTATGAGAGAGGATTGGAGAATGGAAGAGCTCGCTGATGCTTATGTAAAGGAAATAGTGAGACTTCATGGGGTACCAAAGGACATTGTCTCAGACCGTGACGCAAGGTTTGTATCCCATTTTTGGCAAAGGTTACAAAAATGCTTAGGGAGCCAGTTAAAGATGAGTACTGCTTTTCACCCACAGACGGATGGACAAACTGAAAGAACAATCCAAACCTTAGAAGATATGTTGAGAGCGTGTGTACTGGAGTTCAACGTTAGTTGGGAGAAACAACTACCGCTAATTGAATTCTCCTATAACAACAGTTACCACGCCAGTTTGAAGTGTGCACCGTTTGAAGCACTATATGGAAGAAAATGTCGAAGCCCATTGTGTTGGGATGATGCAAGTGAAAGCATGGTGCTAGGACCCCAAACAGTGCAAGAACAAATTGAGCACATTAAGGTAATACGAGAAAGGCTGAGAGCCGCACAAGACCGTCAAAAAGCCTATGCGGATGATCGTAGGAGGCCGATCGAATTCACAGTCGGAGAAAAAGTGTTCCTCAAGATTTCACCAATGAAAGGTGTTCGTAGGTTTGGAGTTAAGGGAAAATTAAGCCCTAGGTACATTGGTCCATATGAGGTTCTTGAGAGAATTGGTGAAGTTGCCTATCGCTTAGCGTTACCTCCGAATCTAGATCGAGTACATAATGTCTTCCACGTATCACAACTACGACGGTACCGAAGTGACCCCTCACACATATTAGAGCCTGACGAGGCGGTGATTGAACCAAACTTGGCCTACTCCGAGCGACCAGTAGAGATCCTCGCCAGAGAAGTTAAGACCTTACGGCGCAAGACAGTCCCGCTAGTGAAGGTGAGATGGCTAAGTCAAAACATGGAACACGCAACATGGGAAACCGAAGCCTCCATGCGAGAGAAGTACCCAGAGCTGTTTACATTAGGTACTGACCACTAACACACCTTATGCGCTAAAAGAAATTTCGAGGGCGAAATTTTCTTAAGGGGGGTAGACTGTAATACTCCGTATTAAAATAATATTATATATATAATATTAGCACTAGAATTAGTAGATACTTTTATTAGTATTATTTTATGGTCAGCTTTACATTTTAATTCGACGGGAACAAATAAGTCCCAACGTCATTCCCGTGTAAAAACTAACGTCAAACTTTAAGAGGTCATAAAATGGTCATACGAACTCGGAATTGGACGAAACAAAATTCTAAACCACCTAATTTTTCGAGGAGATTCCAACAGTATAATTTATAAGATCATTTGACAAATAAAAATTGAGTGTAAAACCACTTCTTGGTCGACCACATGCTCTTCTCATTCCTTGTCCTACACTTTTCCTCCCATGCATGGTCATATCAATAGCAATTGTCACATCATGTGTCTTGTCACATCATGATGTGTCTTGTGACATCATGTGTCTTGTCACATCAATTCTATGGTCACAAGTTAAGGACACTTGTTGTGCATGCATTTTTGGCGAGATTCTTCTTTGACTTTGTACACATGCATGATCAATTATCATCATCATCTTTCCCCTTGTTTTTCTCCTTTTGTTGCCGTATAAGCCTCCCTCCATTTCCTCCATTTTTTCTTCAAATTTTCTCTACAAAATTCTAAGTTAAGTGTTTTACAATCAAGATAATTTGTTAGCCTTCATTTTCAAGTCGATTTAAAAGGTAAAAGCTATCATTTTCGAGTAGTAATTTTTTATAGTTTAGTGTAGTGTTTTGTAAGCTAATTTCTCTTTCTTTTGGTCATAAAACCATGTCATGAAGCCGAAGGAGAGGAAGAAGACCTTTCTATTTTTGACGGTATTGTCGATCCCGACAATCTTTGAGCCGTGTCAAGGTGAGGAGACATGCATCTTCACCTCTAACATCATGTGTTTCATTTTTTTAAGGCAAACTTATGATTCAAGTATATAATTTAGCCTACTATTTTATTGTCATTGTTTGTGTTTTCATGTTGTGGTTTATTTCAAGTTGTGCCACCATAGTTATCTTGTTGAAAGTTTCATGTTTTGGAACATAAAATGAAGTGTATAATAACTTGTGTGCATATGAGTAAATTGTGAATTAGTTTATAGAAAAATAACTTGTGAATATTGTATGTTGCTTAAAATGAACTAGGATTTAGTATTATGTTCACCACTTTATAATTTCTTTAATCTCATGTTAAAATGTTTATTTTATGTATAAATGCTTGCCTAAACTTTGTTGTTGTGCTATCTATTTTAGTTGCATTTTAATCACGTCATTATAAGCAAAATTATGTTTGCATGAGTTATACTTCGTATTTTCCCTTGAAATTTTTATATGATATGTATTCTGATGTTATTGAATGGTGGCTTAAATTTCGTAACTTTTGGATTTATACTTCTTTCTAAATAAAATAAACAAGGCAGAAATTTACCTTAATTCGTTAAATAAGTAAATCTAAATATTTTGATCTGACACTTTTTCTTACATTACAAAGTATGTTTAGGAAGCCACTGTTAAAATTTTGTTTGAAAATATTACGTTTTTACCGCCCGTTTAATTTATACAAACTTATCGTTTTATATCGTTTTTAATTTATTTCGAGTACCAAAACAACTTATTTTTAAAAACGATTTTAACCCAAGGTTTTATATATTCTGGAGAGTTCAAAAATAATTTTTAATAATTTTTATCAATTTATTCATATTTGGACTTATTTTATATTTTAACCGTTAAACAACCGTAAATTATTATAAGCAATATTATGCTCATAAAATGATTTTACTTTTTAACCTATATTCTCCTATTAAACTTGTTTTCATAATTTAAAATATGCATAATCCCAAAGTATATGAAAACATAATTAAATATTATTAAAATATGTATAAGAATCTTAAATTTACAAATAAGGACTTGGCTATGTCTTAACTTGACTTCCACTAGCAAGTTTTGACTAAGTCATTATAATATACCTTGACCCTGACTAAGTCAAACATTGACCTATAGTCATTTGTTGACCAAAGTCAAAGTTGAGCAACTCTTCAATAAACTACTTAATTAGAAATAAGCTACTTAATCTACCCTAAACGTTATATCAAATAATGAACTTTAATCTACTCCTCAAATAAGAATTTCCAAAGATAAATAATTAAAAGACTTTCATACAAGATAAACAAAGATCGCAATTATATATTAAAAGATACTATTCTGGGCCAAGCTGGATATGTCTCCGTTGTTTGTGACCTCTGAACCCCTTGTGCCTTCCGATCATAAGTGGAAATCATAAAGCTTATGTCATTTAGCCTTTAACTCGCCAAGACGATGATTAATGCCGCTTGGATTCAGTCGTCGTGGGTGGAAATCATAAAGCCCATGATGCGCAACTCTAGCCTGGGTACATGGTTACGCCATGTATCTCCATCACATTCGACCGCTGTCTCTAAGTCTCTGAGTGGAAATCATAAAGCTCATGTGACCTCTAGACACATGTCATCCTAATTCATCATTAAATATTTCTTTTAAGCCATGTTTGTTTGGGCACTCTTATGCAACGATCAAATGATCATCCTGACGGGGGATAGCTCCGAAAAGTACGTTGCCCGTAAGATGAGGAATGCTAGGGAGTCACTGCTTAAGGAGTACAGAACAGCAAACCTTTGGGAAGGTCGTCATTGGTAGTAGTCGTCCAGCCGCCGCTGAAAGAGTGCGGGGTGGGTATATGCGCATATATAGACAAGAGTAGATGATCAGCTCTACTACTTAATGGTATCTTGGCACTTGATATGTTGTTGTTCTGAGATTCTGATATGATATTATTGTGATACAGCCTCGAGGTAGTAAGTATGCCTTAAGTGGCCTCTGAGTTATTACCGCCGTTCACTCCCCTGGCGGTCCTTTGATCTTTTGTCTGACCATACTTGTGTTCGGTAACATCGGGAACTGGGGGTGAGATGTAAACCTCCTAGTACTGGTGTGATTGGCGGGATTGATGTATTCCACCCATATGAAGTGATAATGTAAGCTTTATATGAGTGAAATCCATTAGTAGCCACGTCCCGCGCATTGTTTGAAACTTAAAACGTTTTTCAAAATCAAATGGCTACAGTTTTCTGTGATGATTAGTTTAAAGTATGTTAACTCTCTTATATCATAAGACCTGTAACTTATGAAGGAAATCTGATAGTGGAGAATAATTATGGATATTCTTGCTTACGTTTAGTAATGTGATGTTTACTATCTTTTTATTACATGTTTATGGTTCTTAAGATATTCTAGTTGATAATCTTGGCTTCATATTACTTTCTTACTTTTAATTAAGTTCGCTTGATCTTGTAGAGTGACTTAACATGTTGATCACCTAGTAAATGCATATAGTATCTATCTTTTATAATCATGTTCACATTTCATATGTTAGTTGTGCATATAGTATTATGAATAGAATTACTTGCATACAATAACATAAAAAGGGCATAAAATATATACCAATGAATCATAGGGCTGCATTAGAACATGAAATTACATGTTTTGTTATTGCGTGGATTAATGTGTGCTTTCCTCAGGTGCTATGTGAATGTCAACCTGCTTGGATGCATTGGATGCTTGGATGGTTATGCTTATTGCTTCTTTTTGTATACGCGGGTTGAGACGTTATGAGAGAGAGCTCTTTTAATAAATAAACTTGTAGTAGTTGAGAGTTCAGCTTTTGTATTACAGTACTACATCGACTTTTTTTATAGCCCTTTTTTTATAGCCCTCCTTTCCATTTTATGAATCGTTAGTTTGGACTATAGCACTCGGTTACATCGACCATTAGTGGTCATTATTATCCAAATCTTTTAAAGTCTTCCGCTGATTAATATTTATGCTTCCGCTAGTTTTTATACAAAGTCATGTATATATAACCGGGTTATTACACCGAACATATATAATTAAACCAATATTATTTTCAATTAGTAGAAACATACACTTTTAAGCAATTCTTTATACTTTATATTTATCTTTCTTACGACCTATCTATCTTTTAGAAAAAACTCATTGGATTAATTATTATACTTTATATTTTTAAACTAATACTTTGCTATAAATACAACCGATTTCAATTAATTGTACTACTATGAAATTTGGACAATGTCCAATTTCAAACACAAAATCATATTTGTAACACCCCGTGTTATTTTAACACAATATTATAAAAGAATTTAATTCCTTAAATTAAATTCATCCTTTTTCCTTATAATAAAAATGCGTCTGAATTTTTTCGCTAAATAATACTAAAATTTCTTAAGTCCAAATTTAAAAATTTTTGAAAAATAAAATTTGTTCTATTATCTTTAGAATTGAAAAAGAAACACATTTCAAAATTTTATAAAAATCAACACAAAATAAATATCGCCTTTCAAATTTCAAAAAGATTAGGTTATGTTTACTATTCACAAAAATAAATGTAAAACCTTTTATTCATAAAATTCAATTTCGAACTTTTTTCGTTTTCAAATAAAAATGAACCCTTATACTTTTCCCGGCACTGAAATTCGGGTCAACAATTTCAAACACGCAAATCAAAAATCAAACCATCTTATCCTCTTCCACTTTCTTTTTATTTTCAAAAGTAAACTTAACATCAAGTTTATTAATCATTTTGATTATTTTTAATAAATAATTATATATTAATATATAATTACTATTTCATTTCTATTAAACTAGCTTTTTCTAAATTGTCGAAATTTGAAGTCACACCTAGTTTAAATTGATTAAATTTTTGACGTTTGTTTATAATTATTTAAATCTATAACATTCAACGAAAAAAAATAAGTATTTTGACCTAGGAAATTTTTATTCAAAATTTCGAGGATTAGGATCCGATTTTTGTTTTAATACCCT
Source organism: Dianthus caryophyllus (assembly GCA_023091065.1). Lineage (NCBI taxonomy): Eukaryota > Viridiplantae > Streptophyta > Magnoliopsida > Caryophyllales > Caryophyllaceae > Dianthus > Dianthus caryophyllus. The sequence continues at coordinate 667,085 of CM041529.1, forward strand.
TTCGAAAATTATTTTTATTTTTAATTCCGATTTTATTTCAAAACACTATTTTAAGATCATATCCTTTATTTTGAGACCTTTCGCGATCGCGCAAATCGAAAATTTCGAGAAACGAAAATCGAGCCCGAAAATTTGACTTTTGACTTTTGGTCATCAAAGTCAAATTTTATCTTCTTCCATGTTCTTACACATGTTCTTACACCTTTAATTTATCATCATCACTTTTATTTTATTTTATATTTAAATTTAAAGTTTATATTTTTAATAAAAATATAAATACAAATTCAATACTACTACTTTAATATTACCATTTTCAATTCCGTCACTTTTAAAAAATTTCTAAAGTAGTAAATAAAATATTTTAGTCTTAAATTTATAAAATGAATACTTTTCAGAAAATCGTCAAAACAGCACTTTTTAACTTTTATCGCTTTTGACGCCCGACTTTTTAAAACTGACCAAATTCGAGGAAAACATTTTAAAACATCAAAAAGACATTTTTAATGCACCAAATAGTATTGTGGACTTATGAGGTGATGATGGAGTGAATGATGTATTAATTAGTTTAATTAAACATTATTTTTCTAATTAAATCAAAACATATCTAACAAATTTACTTAACCTAATAATTTTACAACTTGTCCTCATTATTTCCAAGTGCAAAAATCAACATTTTGAGCCTCAAAATGTCGTGCCCCTTAACCCCATTTTCTCTCTTTTATTTTTTCCACTTTTCTCCCAAAAACAATTAAAATAAAACCCTAATATTATCTCTAATAATTCCTAAGTGTTCCTAGTTATATTAGTGGGTTTTGGAGCAAACATTCCTTGGTTTATTTGGGTGAAGAACTTGGGTTTTATGGGTGAAGAAATTCCGATCTAAAATTTATTTTAGATCCTCGACGATTAACATCCGAAATAAGGTGACTAGCTTTGTCTTATTTTGGCCTCTTAGTAAATTAACTTGTTTTGTTATTATAAATTTATGAGTATGAAAATTTGTAACAACCTGGTTTTTAGTCGACTTTAATTACTAAGGCGGAAATGAAAATGGTAGTATTAAAGTAGTAGTATCGTATTTTGTATTTTTGTATAATTATTAAGTATAACTTTAAATATAAATACAAAATAAAATAAAAGTGATGATGATAAATATAATGGTGTAAGTAATGTGTAAGAAAAATGGAAGTGGATAGTCTTTGACTAAGGAAAGTCAAAAGTCAATTTTTTCGGGCTCGATTCTCATTTCTCGAAATTTTCGATTTGCGCGATCGCTAAAGGTTTCGAAATAAAACATATGATCTTAAAATAGTGTTTTGAAATAAAATCGGAAATAAATATAAAAATAATTTTCGAAAAGTAATAAAAACAAAAATCGGATCTTAATCCTCGAAATTTTGAATAAAAGTTTCCTAGGTCGAAATACTTATTTTTTTTTCGTTGAATGTTATGGATTTAAAGAATTATAATCAAACGTCAAAAAGTTAATCAATTTAAATTAGGTGTGATTTCAAATATCGACAATTTAGAAAAAACTAGTTTAATAGAAATGAAATAGTAATTAGATATTTAATATAATATGATTTAATAATAAAAATCAAAATGATTACTTTTAACCATTTTTATTTTGAAAACGAAAAATGTTTGAAATTGAATTTTATGAATAAAAGGTTTTACATTTATTTCTGTGAATAGTAAACATAACTTAATCTTTTTGAAATTTGAAAGGCGATATTTATTTTGTGTTGATTTTTATAGAATTTTGAAATGTGTTTCTTTTTCAATTCTAAAGATAATACAACAAACTTTATTTTTCAAAATTTAGAAATTTGTACTTACGAAAATTTAGTATTATCTAGCGAAAAAAAATTCAGACGCATTTTTAATTATAAGGAAAAAGGATGAATTTAATTTAAGGAATTAAATTCTTTTATCAATTTGTGTTAAAATAACACGGGGGGTTACAAACCTACCCCCTTAAGAAAAGTTTCGTCCCGAAACTTGGATAGAGTTGATAACTACTCGCAGTTAGGCAAGGTAGTTAGAGAGAAATATCAAAATTTTACGAGTTTCGATAGTAACATTTTATTTTGGTAGAATAAGATTTTTCAAAAAGTTTGAATTTCTGAATTATTATAAAGGTGTTAGATAGAGTGAGAAGATTAAAAGATATAAACATTTTATATTTGTAAATAGAATATTTTGAATTAAAACAGAAATGTTGCTAGATTGTTATTTTCCAAAATCGACTTCAAAGGGATTTTCAAAAAGATAGGGCCTAGAAGTTTTGTACGGAATTAATATAAATTAAAATTATAAGTATTTTAAAAGTAATTTCATTTAAATTTAGAAATAGATATAAAGTTTTAAGTAGGTTAAAATAAAGATTTTAAAATTTTAAATTTTAATCAATGATTTTAAAATCATCGTATTTTTGTCCTACCCCCTTAAGAAAATTTTAAACATATTTATCAAATTCAAGAGAAAAGCTAAAGATTCATTTTAAAGGTTGATGATTCAGGAATAGGTATTGATAAGTTTAAAATTTTGAACATAATTAAATTTGATAGTATGTAAGGTAAAAGATATACGATTTAAAACCAAATAATTTCGAAGGTATTTAAAATCACGAAATAAAATTTTAGAACTAATTGAATAAGTTTTCAGAGCTATTTTCAAAGGGAAACATGAAAGTAAATTTTTAGAAGATAATTAGGAATTATAAAATTTTCGAAGATATTTAAATCTTGAAAGAAACTATGTTTAAGAGGTTGAAAAATTATAAAATTTAAAGGTTTTCAAAATAAACTTAGAGGAGTTTATGACTTTGAAAAGTAAAAGTAAAATCATTTTGTGAAATTAAGGAAGAGGAATGAAAGTTCATTTGAAAAGTAGTTATTAGGAATTTTAGATTTAGGAAATTAAAGAGTTAGAAGTAAAAGTTTAAGAGATTGAAAACTTTTAAAAGAGATCGAAGTAGAAATTTTAGTTAAAGAGGAAAATTAGATGAAGTTGTAGAAGTCCTTTCTGCGATAGAAATCTTCGAGATCTTGAACGTCTCATCAGTAGTAAGCTTCTTGGTGTGTCCATTTGTTACGCATGAAATGTTGTCGTCATGTATTTGATTAGAGGCTTCAATCTTCGAGAACTAAATTTATTACTTAGATTTTATATCCGAGGATAGTTGTTAGTTTTAGTTAGTCACATCAGCAAGTAGCAAGCATACGATAGTTAGTGTATTTTATTTTGAGGGCAGTAGTTCGTTATTTAAAAGTCCTTAGCCTATGGTCGGTCCTTAAGGTTTCTACCCATCCTCACATTTTAAAGAGATTTCAAGTTTATTATTTAAGTGATCTAATAGTCTATGCCTGACATACAATATGAATGTCCGGCCCAGGTGTCTCTCGCTAGATGAAATAACTATTAAGTTACTCACGGTCGCAAGACAGCTTTGATACCAACTGTAACAACCTGGTTTTTAGTCGACTTTAATTACTAAGGCGGAAATGAAAATGGTAGTATTAAAGTAGTAGTATCGTATTTTGTATTTTTGTATAATTATTAAGTATAACTTTAAATATAAATACAAAATAAAATAAAAGTGATGATGATAAATATAATGGTGTAAGTAATGTGTAAGAAAAATGGAAGTGGATAGTCTTTGACTAAGGAAAGTCAAAAGTCAATTTTTTCGGGCTCGATTCTCATTTCTCGAAATTTTCGATTTGCGCGATCGCTAAAGGTTTCGAAATAAAACATATGATCTTAAAATAGTGTTTTGAAATAAAATCGGAAATAAATATAAAAATAATTTTCGAAAAGTAATAAAAACAAAAATCGGATCTTAATCCTCGAAATTTTGAATAAAAGTTTCCTAGGTCGAAATACTTATTTTTTTTTCGTTGAATGTTATGGATTTAAAGAATTATAATCAAACGTCAAAAAGTTAATCAATTTAAATTAGGTGTGATTTCAAATATCGACAATTTAGAAAAAACTAGTTTAATAGAAATGAAATACTTCCTCCATTCCAATAGGTTCTTTACGTTTCACTTTTTGGACACTATTCATAAGTCTGTAGAATTTTCGATATAACTTTTAACATACAGATAAAAAAATTGTCTAGTGTGATCTTGTTTTAATTGTCTTATCGAACACATTATTAATATCAAAATTTTAGAATTTTCAAGAATACGAAACCAAAGATATGAACGAAACAAAACGAGTATTGATTTACGTGCATAAAGCAAACGTAAAGAATCTATTGGAATGGAGGAAGTAGTAATTAGATATTTAATATAATATGATTTAATAATAAAAATCAAAATGATTACTTTTAACCATTTTTATTTTGAAAACGAAAAATGTTTGAAATTGAAGTTTATGAATAAAAGGTTTTACATTTATTTCTGTGAATAGTAAACATAACTTAATCTTTTTGAAATTTGAAAGGCGATATTTATTTTGTGTTGATTTTTATAGAATTTTGAAATGTGTTTCTTTTTCAATTCTAAAGATAATACAACAAACTTTATTTTTCAAAATTTAGAAATTTGTACTTAAGAAAATTTAGTATTATCTAGCGAAAAAAAATTCAGACGCATTTTTAATTATAAGGAAAAAGGATGAATTTAATTTAAGGAATTAAATTCTTTTATCAATTTGTGTTAAAATAACACGGGGTGTTACAAAATTATGTTAAAATATGTTAAACATCAAATATGTGTGTTTGTATGTTATGTGGAGTATAATAAAATGATAATAAATAAGTAATATTGATAATAGTTAATGTGTAGTAATTTGTTAATATGTTTAGTTAATTTAATTTTGAGCATTTTTAATTTATGTTCATATGATTTTTATGTTTATTTATGTTTTAGATAAGTAGTTAACATATATAAAAATTATGTGAAATATTAACAATGAGTTTAAAGTGATTAAAATCGAAAATAACAATTATATGTTCATATACATACAACTCGGCATTTCCCATTTTTTTTAATATATTTTCACTTTTAATTTTTGTAAATAATATGTTTAGTTAAGTTAGGTTAATTTAGAAGTTATCATGTAAAAAGAATTAAATTAGGAAAATAAATTATAATTTATTAAAAGTAAAAATAGTGTTCTTGAGTTTATTGTTGATGTTCTTGATGTTCTTATTATCTTCATGTGATGTTCATCATGTTAGTGCACTTTGATTTCCTTTTATTTTATGTTTGTTAATGATTTGTGTTTATGTTTAGTTATTGTTTTATATATTGTTAGTATTATTATATAAATCAACCTAAAACATTATAAATCATTAAGATTAAAAAGTTAGAAATTTAAAGTGTTGAAAAACACTATTTGTAACAACCTGGTCTTTAGTCGACTTTAATTACTAAGGCGGAAATTAATTAAGTCTTAAACCAGCGTCATTAATTATACATAAACCCAAAATATTACAACATCGTTCAAGAGTTGAATAAAACAACTCTAAATACGGAATTTAAAAGAGTATGGTGTTATATATTACATATCTCTCGAAATACAACAAAAGTAAGGTATAAACACGTCTTGTGGCCCCGTCCAAAATCCAAATTTCTCGGTCACGATCTTCCCGCACAATAAACTATTGGGGGATGCCCATTGAGCGACAAGGACTAGCTATGGTCATACTTACCCTCGATTTCAATTACTTTGGTTTATTACTATCGCTTTATAACTATAATAGTATGATAAAACGATAAACATGCTTAAAACATATAGCATGTAAAGACATATTAGTCATAATAAACATGCGATTTAAAACGATAAATCATATAGGCATGCTGTTCAATTAGGAAAGCAGATAATGAGATAACATCATATCATTTGTATCATAGATACACAAAGCAGATTACAAACGATATCGGATCGCAACAAACATACGTGATTGTAACATTCTCGCCATGCACTGATTCAATTCAGAAAGTTGTGGTCTTTAATTTTCGAAGATGGTACACACTCGTTCTCAATTAATCATACAACAAACAATACATATTGCTTACGAGCCTGACCACTGAGTAGGCCTTTGTACTCTGATCGATTACATCTCACTTCCATAGTGCAGAGGCTTACTCGACTCGTAAACCACGCCGAATACTATAATACTTGCATCTCATCCTCTAGTGTTCGAAATGATTCGAACTTCAGATACAATCTCGTCAAGTGATCTTTACATGTGGCAAGAACGAATGCTAGTGTCGCGCCCACTAAGAACGAAACACGGCAAGGAGACAGAACCGTGAGATGACAATCGCACAAGGTCACGGTGGCCCCGATAACTTTAGCGAAATAGGGAATAAAACCCTAGTCTAGTATGCATACACTAATATCCAATTTAAGAGTAGGCTATGCTATTCATAGAGCACCTTAACTCGTGATAAAACGACTATTTCCTAAAGCCCCACCCACTAAGAGTTGAATTTTTCATTATCTTGTATTTTAACAAAGCTATACGACTTAAGGCGAACGGCATGGGCAGTGATGCACAAAGCATAATATCACGGCTATACCACACTATTCGGGATGACAATCGCAATAAGGCCGAGATAGTGGCGTCCGCTACAAGACTATCTTAACCCCACTTCACTCACGATTGACGTTTTCATATCTGAGGCCCAAGCTTGACCTTTTATTTAACTTACTCAATATTCATTATTTATTTGATATTACATATCCATGTTACTAGACTCTCCTAGTCTCATCGTCAAACGTTTAAGTATTTGTATTCGGTTTCATATGATCACATAACACGTTCGTTTATTATTTGATGGGTTGTTAATTATTAACGTTTTCAAGATTCTAAATTGAAACGCTTATTAGTATGTCCACTTTATTTAAGTGCTTTTCAAAGCACTTTAAGTCATTTACTTACTCATTTTAAATTTTTCTATACTTAGTAAAATTTTCAATTATTTTCAGTATTTCACTATTCACTTTTCACTATTCACCGTATTTACTATTCATCGTATTTTACTATTCATCGTATTTATACGCATCTTTATACTTAGATATTTTAGTATAATACTAAACTTGTTTTTATTTCCTAAGTATAGTTTTCTAGTTTTAAAGTCGTTAGGTTCGTTTTGTACTTAGTGATTTTTGTAAATATTTTATCAGTTTAGTTTTAAAAACGTTAAGTTCGTTTTGTAAAAAGTGATAATAATATTTATTTTAAAATTCAAGTTTTAAAAATGTTAAGTTCATTTTATATAAAGGTGATAATGATATTTATTATAAAATGAGACTTAGTTAAATTTAGTCGTCTACTTACTAAATTTAGCGATTTTCATTTTTATAATAAAGGTATCGTGAATGGCTCATTTAAGTCCGTATGTCCAAATCCAACAGTCCAATATGCAAAGGTAGTATCACACGATTTAATTCATTTTTATACGGTTACTTTTTTTTTTATCGGTTTAACATAATTCCTTTATAACTAAAACGATTTATACAAAAATTCAATTCTAATTACTATTTAACTTTAGTGACTTAATGATAATTTCATTTTAGTCAAATTTAGTCAATTAAAAATGAAAATGCCGTGTAGCTTTATATATGTATAAAATTGATTTATTTCTTTTGATTTCTTAACTCTAACTTATTAACTAATAATTAAATTATATTAACAATAAACTAAAAAGTGATAAAACAAATTTTAACCCTAAAATAGTGATGATGCCGTGGCTAAGGTGGTTAGAGTCCTAAAATTTCATTTTTCGATTTTATCTGCTTTAACTTAAAGTCTTTATAATTTAATTATTCTAATTATACTAAAACGGTTTAAACTAAAATGAAATTTACTAACAATTTCATTTATATTTATGAATAGTGTTTTTCAACACTTTAAATTTCTAACTTTTTAATCTAAATGATTTATAATGTTTTAAGTTGATTTATATAATAAGACTAACATTATATAAAACAATAACTAAACATAAACACAAATTATTAACAAACATAAATTAAAATGAAATCAAAATGAGTAACAAGGATGAACATCAACATGAATAAATGAAGAACACACATGAAGAACTTAAGAACAACTCAAGAACACTAATTTCGATTTTAATAATTTATAATTTGTTTTCCTAATTTAGTTTTTTTTTTTCATAGGAACATCTATTTTAACTAACTTAATCTAACATATTATTTACAAAAATTAAAAGTGAAAATATATAAAAAAAATAGGGAAATGCCGAGTATAATATATATGTACATATAATTTCTATTTTCAATTTTAATCACTTTAAACTCATTTTTAATATTTCACATAATTTTTATATATGATTACTACTCAAATAAAACATAACTAAACATAAAAATCATATGAACATAAATTAAAAATGCTCAAAATTAAATTAACTAAACATATTAACAAATTATTACACATTAACTATTATCAATATTACTTATTTATTATCATTTTATTATACTCCACATAACATACAAACACACATATTTGATGTTTAACATATTTTAACATAAAAATCATACTTATAAATTTATAATAACAAAACAAATTAATTTACTAAGAGGCTAATATGAGATATAACTAGTCACCTTATTAGGATGTTAATCGTCGAGGATCTAAAATAAATTTTAGATCGGATTTTTCTTTACCCATAAAACCCAAGTTCTTCACCCAAAAATCCTTGAAAGTTAGCTACTAAAAGACCCCCTAATTATACTAGATCACTTATGATTTATTAAAGATAATATTAAGGTTTTAATTAGAGGTTTTAGGAAAGAAAATGGAAGAAAAATAATGGAGCAAAAGAGGATGATGTACACGACATTATGGAGAGCCAAGTGAGTTGATTTTGCTCTTCAAAATTTATGAGGAAAAGTTAGTAGGTTTTGATGTTAAGTATTAGGTTTTAGTTTTATTTAAAGTTTAATTAAAATGAAATTAGGGAACACCCTAATTCTAATTGGTTTAAAAAGTCTTTGACACTATTTGTCATTAAAAATGTCTAAAGTGTGTTTAAAAATGTTTTTCACGAAATTAGTCAGTTTTAAAAAAGTCGGGCGTCAAAAGCGATAAAAGTTAAAGTGTGCGCGTTTGACGATTTTCTGAAATATTTCTACTTTTAAATTCTAAGACAAAAATATTTTATTTACTACTCGAGAAAATATTTAAAAGTGTCGGAAATTGAAAATGGTAGTATTAAAGTAGTAGTATCGTATTTGTACTCATTTTTATTAAAAGGTATAAACTTTAAATTTAAATACAAATAAAATAAAAGTAATGATGATAAATATAAAGGTGTAAGTAACTTTAATTTTGTGTAAGAAAAACGGAAGAGGATATAGTGTGGAAAAATCCAATAAGTCGACTAACCTAATAAAAATCGGGCTCGATTTTCGTTTTTGAAATTTTCGATTTGCGCGATCGCGAAAGGTTTCGAAATAAAAGATATGATCTTAATATAGTTCTTTGAAATAAAATCGGAAATAAAAATAAAACTAATTTTCAAAAGGTTATTAAAACAAAAATCGGATCCTAATCCTCGAAATTTTGAATAAAAATTTCCTAGGTCGAAATATTTACTTTTTTCGTTGAATGTTTTAGATTTAAAGATTTATATTCAAACGTCAAAAATTTAATCAATTTAAATTAGGTGTGACTTCAAATTTCGACAATTTAGAAAAAAGCTAGTTTAATAGAAATGAAATAGTAATTAGATTTTTAATATAATACTTCCTCCATTCCAATAGATTCTTTACGTTTGCTTTATGCACGTACATCAATACTCGTTTTGTTTCGTTCATATCTTTGGATTCGTATTCTCGAAAATTTTAAAATTTTGATATTAATAATGTCCTCGTTAAGACAATTAAAACAAGATCACACATGACTATTTTTTATTTTGTATTTTAGAAGTTTTATCGAAGATTCTACACACGTATGAATAGTGTCAAAAAAGTGAAACGTAAAGAATCTAATGGAATGGAGGAAGTATGATTTATTAAAATAAATCAAAATGATTATATTTTTGATGTTAAGTTTACTTTTTGAAAAATAAAAAGAAAGTGGAAGAGGATAAGATGGTTTGATTTTTGATTTGCGTGTTTGAAATTGTTGACCCGAATTTCAGAGACGGGAAAAGTATAAGTGTTCATTTTTATAAAAATTTGAAATGTGTTTCTTTTTCAATTCTAAACATAATAGAACAAACTTTATATATATATTTTTTTTAAAATTTTTAAATTTGGATTTAAGTAATTTTAGTATTATTTGGCGAAAAAAAATTCAGACGCATTTTTATTATGAGGAAAAAGGATGAATTTAATTTGAGGAATTAAATTCTTTTATAATATTGTGTTAAAATAACACGGGGTGTTACAAACCTACCCCCTTAAGAAAAGTTTCGTCCCGAAACTTGAATAGAGTGGATAACTACTTACAGTTGGGCAATGCAGTTAGAGAAAATATCAAAATTATACAAGTTTCGAAAATGACATTTTATTTTGATAGAGTAAGACTTTTCAAAAAGTTTGAATTTTTGAATTATTAAAAAGGTGTTAGATAGAGTGAGAAGATTGAAAGATATAATCGTTTTACATTTACAAATGAAACATTTATAGAAATGTTGCTAGATTGTTATTTCCCAAAATCGACTTCAAAGAGATTTTCGAAAAGGTGGGGCCTAGAAGTTTTTGTACAGAATTAATTTAAATTAAAATTATAAGGGTTTTAAAATAAAAACAAATTATAATTTTATTTGAAATTAAATATATAATTTAAAGTTGGTTGAAATAATGATTTTGAATAATTTTAATCAATGATTTTAAACCATAATATTTTGTCCTACCCCCTTAAGAAACTTTTAAACATATTTATCAAATTGAACAGAAAAGATACAAATTCATTATAAAGGTTGAGAATTTGAAAAAGGCATGGATAAGTTCAAAATTTTTAAAATAATCAAATTCGATTGTGAAAGAGGTAAAGATTATACAATTTAAAACATAGTAATTTCAAAGGCATTTAAAATCACGGAATAAAATTTTTAAGGATTAAATGAATAAGATTCAAAGATATTTTAAAGGGAAACATTTAGGTAAATTTTTAAAGATAATTAGGAATTATAAATTTACGAAGATTTGTAAATTTTAAAAGAGATAGTAGTTTAAGAGATTAAAATGTAATAAAGTTTGAAGGTTTTTGAGATTCAATTAAAAGAAGTTTAAGAAATTGACAAGCAAAAATGAAATCATTTTGCGAGATTAAGGCAAAGGAATGAAAGTTCATTTGAGAAGTAGTTATTTGTAATTATAGGTTTAGAAAATTAGAGAGTTAGAAGGAAAAGGTTGAAGAGGTTAAAATTTTTAAAAGAGAACGAAATGAAAATTTTAGTTAAAGAGGATAATTAGATGGAGTTGTAGAAATCCTTCATGGGATAGAAATCTTCGAGATCTTGAACGTCTGAACAGTTGTAAGGTCCTTGATGCGTCCATCTGCTGCGTTTGAGGTCTTGTCGTCATGTATTTGATTAAGAGCTTCGATCTTCGAGAATTAGACTTATTACTTAGATTTTATATCCGAGGATAGTTGTTAGTTTTAGTTAGTCACATCAGCAAATAGCAAGCATACGATAGTTAGTGTATTTTATTTTGAGGGAAGTAGTTTGTTATATTTAAAAATCCTAAGTCTATGGTCAGTCCTTAAGATTTCTACCCATCCTCACACTTTAAAGCGATTTGAAATTTATTATTTAAGTGATCTAATAAAAGAAAAATCTAATTTATTATTTGGTCCTATTAGTCTATGCCTGACATACAATATGAATGTCTGGCCCAGGTGTCTCTCGTTAGGTAAGCATAAATCGCATTAGGCGATTTATGTTACTGGCCACGAGTCACTGATAATTAATCAGAATAACCTGGTCTTTAGTCGACTTTAATTACTAAGGCGGAAATTAATTAAGTCTTAAACCAGCGTCATTAATTATACATAAACCCAAAATATTACAACATCGTTCAAGAGTTGAATAAAACAACTCTAAATACGGAATTTAAAAGAGTATGGTGTTATATATTACATATCTCTCGAAATACAACAAAAGTAAGGTATAAACACGTCTTGTGGCCCCGTCCAAAATCCAGCTCTCGGTCCACGATCTTCCTGCACAATAAACTATTGGGGGGATGCCCGCTGAGCGGACAGTGACTAGCTATGCTCATACTTACCCTCGATTTCAATTACTTTGGTTTATTACTATCGCTTTATAACTATAATAGTATGATAAAACGATAAACATGCTTAAAACATATAGCATGTAAAGACATATTAGTCATAATAAACATGCGATTTAAAACGATAAATCATATAGGCATGCTGTTCAATTAGGAAAGCAGATAACAGATAACATCATATCATTTGTATCATAGATACACAGCAGGATTACAAACGATATCGGATCGCAACAAACATACGTATTGTAACATTCTCGTCATGCAGACTCGATACAATTCAGAAAGTTGTGGTCTTTAATTTTCGAAGATGGTACACACTCGTTCTCAATTAATCATACAACAAACAATACATATTGCTTACGAGCCTGACCACTGAGTAGGCCTTTGTACTCTGATCGATTGCATCTCACTTCCATAGTGCAGAGGCTTACTCGACTCGTAAACCACGCCGAATACTATAATACTTGCATCTCATCCTCTAGTGTTCGAAATGATTCGAACTTCAGATACAATCTCGTCAAGTGATCTTTACATGTGGCAAGAATGAATGCTAGTGTCGCGCCCACTAAGAACGAAACACGGCAAGGAGACAGAACCGTGAGATGACAATCGCAATAAGGTCACGGTGGCCCTGATAACTTTAGCGAAATAGGGGAATAAAACCCTAGTCTAGTATGCATACACTAATATCCAATTTAAGAGTAGGCTTTGCTATTCATAGAGCACCTTAACTCAGGATAAAACGACTATTTCCTAAAGCCTGACCCACTAAGAGTTGAATTTTTCATTATCTTGTACTAACAAAGCTATACGACTTAAGGCGTAACGGCATGGGCAGGATGCACAAAGCATAATACTGCCGGCTATACCACACTATTCGGGATGACAATCGCAATAAGGGCGAGATAGTGGCGTCCGCTACAAGACTATCTTAACCCCACTTCACTCACGATTGACGTTTTCATATCTGAGGCCCAAGCTTGACCTTTTATTTAACTTACTCAATATTCATTATTTATTTGATATTACATATCCATGTTACTAGACTCTCCTAGTCTCATCGTCAAACGTTTAAGTATTTGTATTCGGTTTCATATGATCACATAACACGTTCGTTTATTATTTGAAGTGTTGTTAATTATTAACATTTTCAAGTTTCTAAATTGAAACGTTTATTAGTATGTCCAATTTTATTTAAGTGCTTTTCAAAGCACTTTAAGTCATTTACTTACTCATTTTAAATTTTTCTATACTTAGTAAAATTTTCAATTATTTTCAGTATTTCACTATTCACTTTTCACTATTCACCGTATTTACTATTCATCGTATTTTACTATTCATCGTATTTATACGCATCTTTATACTTAGATATTTTAGTATAATACTAAACTTGTTTTTATTTCCTAAGTATAGTTTTCTAGTTTTAAAGTCGTTAGGTTCGTTTTGTACTTAGTGATTTTTGTAAATATTTTATCAGTTTAGTTTTAAAAACGTTAAGTTCGTTTTGTAAAAAGTGATAATAATATTTATTTTAAAATTCAAGTTTTAAAAATGTTAAGTTCATTTTATATAAAGGTGATAATGATATTTATTATAAAATGAGACTTAGTTAAATTTAGTCGTCTACTTACTAAATTTAGCGATTTTCATTTTTATAATAAAGGTATCGTGAATGGCTCATTTAAGTCCGTATGTCCAAATCCAACAGTCCAATATGCAAAGGTAGTATCACACGATTTAATTCATTTTTATACGGTTACTTTTTTTTTTATCGGTTTAACATAATTCCTTTATAACTAAAACGATTTATACAAAAATTCAATTCTAATTACTATTTAACTTTAGTGACTTAATGATAATTTCATTTTAGTCAAATTTAGTCAATTAAAAATGAAAATGCCGTGTAGCTTTATATATGTATAAAATTGATTTATTTCTTTTGATTTCTTAACTCTAACTTATTAACTAATAATTAAATTATATTAACAATAAACTAAAAAGTGATAAAACAAATTTTAACCCTAAAATAGTGATGATGCCGTGGCTAAGGTGGTTAGAGTCCTAAAATTTCATTTTTCGATTTTATCGGTTTTTAACTTAAAGTCTTTATAATTTAATTATTCTAATTATACTAAAACGGTTTAAACTAAAATGAAATTTACTAACAATTTCATTTATATTTATGAATAGTGTTTTTCAACACTTTAAATTTCTAACTTTTTAATCTAAATGATTTATAATGTTTTAAGTTGATTTATATAATAAGACTAACATTATATAAAACAATAACTAAACATAAACACAAATTATTAACAAACATAAATTAAAATGAAATCAAAATGAGTAACAAGGATGAACATCAACATGAATAAATGAAGAACACACATGAAGAACTCAAGAACAACTCAAGAACACTAATTTCGATTTTAATAATTTATAATTTGTTTTCCTAATTTAGTTTTTTTTTTCATAGGAACATCTATTTTAACTAACTTAATCTAACATATTATTTACAAAAATTAAAAGTGAAAATATATAAAAAAAATAGGGAAATGCCGAGTATAATATATATGTACATATAATTTCTATTTTCGATTTTAATCACTTTAAACTCATTTTTAATATTTCACATAATTTTTATATATGATTACTACTCAAATAAAACATAACTAAACATAAAAATCATATGAACATAAATTAAAAATGCTCAAAATTAAATTAACTAAACATATTAACAAATTATTACACATTAACTATTATCAATATTACTTATTTATTATCATTTTATTATACTCCACATAACATACAAACACACATATTTGATGTTTAACATATTTTAACATAAAAATCATACTTATAAATTTATAATAACAAAACAAATTAATTTACTAAGAGGCTAATATGAGATATAACTAGTCACCTTATTAGGATGTTAATCGTCGAGGATCTAAAATAAATTTTAGATCGGATTTTTCTTTACCCATAAAACCCAAGTTCTTCACCCAAAAATTCTTGAAAGTTAGCTACTAAAAGACCCCCTAATTATACTAGATCACTTATGATTTATTAAAGATAATATTAAGGTTTTAATTAGAGGTTTTAGGAAAGAAAATGGAAGAAAAATAATGGAGCAAAAGAGGATGATGTACACGACATTATGGAGAGCCAAGTGAGTTGATTTTGCTCTTCAAAATTTATGAGGAAAAGTTAGTAGGTTTTGATGTTAAGTATTAGGTTTTAGTTTTATTTAAAGTTTAATTAAAATGAAATTAGGGAACACCCTAATTCTAATTGGTTTAAAAAGTCTTTGACACTATTTGTCATTAAAAATGTCTAAAGTGTGTTTAAAAATGTTTTTCACGAAATTAGTCAGGTTTAAAAAGTCAAGGCCAAAAGCGATAAAAGTTAAAGTGTGCGCGTTTGACGATTTTCTGAAATATTTCTACTTTTAAATTCTAAGACAAAAATATTTTATTTACTACTCGAGAAAATATTTAAAAGTGTCGGAAATTGAAAATGGTAGTATTAAAGTAGTAGTATCGTATTTGTACTCATTTTTATTAAAAGGTATAAACTTTAAATTTAAATACAAATAAAATAAAAGTAATGATGATAAATATAAAGGTGTAAGTAACTTTAATTTTGTGTAAGAAAAATGGAAGAGGATATAGTGTGGAAAAATCCAATAAGTCGACTAACCTAATAAAAATCGGGCTCGATTTTCGTTTTTGAAATTTTCGATTTGCGCGATCGCGAAAGGTTTCGAAATAAAAGATATGATCTTAAAATAGTATTTTGAAATAAAATCGGAAATAAAAATAAAACTAATTTTCAAAAGGTTATTAAAACAAAAATCGAATCCTAATCCTCGAAATTTTGAATAAAAATTTCCTAGGTCGAAATATTTACTTTTTTCGTTGAATGTTTTAGATTTAAAGATTTATATTCAAACGTCAAAAATTTAATCAATTTAAATTAGGTGTGACTTCAAATTTCGACAATTTAGAAAAAAGCTAGTTTAATAGAAATGAAATAGTAATTAGATTTTTAATATAATATGATTTATTAAAATAAATCAAAATGATTATATTTTTGATGTTAAGTTTACTTTTTGAAAAATAAAAAGAAAGTGGAAGAGGATAAGATGGTTTGATTTTTGATTTGCGTGTTTGAAATTGTTGACCCGAATTTCAGAGACGGGAAAAGTATAAGTGTTCATTTTTATAAAAATTTGAAATGTGTTTCTTTTTCAATTCTAAACATAATAGAACAAACTTTATATATATATTTTTTTTTAAATTTTTAAATTTGGACTTAAGTAATTTTAGTATTATTTGGCGGAAAAAAATTCAGACGCATTTTTATTATGAGGAAAAAGGATGAATTTAATTTGAGGAATTAAATTCTTTTATAATATTGTGTTAAAATAACACGGGGTGTTACACTATTCATAAATATAAATGAAATTTTTAGTAAATTTCATTTTAGTTTAAATCGTTTTAGTATAATTAGAATAATTAGAATATAAAAACTTTAAGCTAAAAACGATAAAAATTGAAAAATGAAATTTGGACCTTCACCTTGCCTAGCCACGGCATCCCCATTATTTTTAGGTCAAAAATTATTTTTATCACTTTTTAGTTTATTGTTAAAATAATTTAATTAGTAGATAATAAATTGAATTAAGAAATTAAAAGAAATAAATCAATTTTGACATATGTATATAGCCACACGACATATACACTTTAAATGGACTAAATTTGATCAAAATGAAAATATCACTAAGTCACTAAAGTTTAATAGTTATTAGAATTGAAATTTTGTATAAATCGTTTTAGTTATAAATGAAATACAATAAACCGATAAAAATATGTAACCGTTATAAAAATGAACTAAATCGTGTGCTACCGCCTTTGCACTTGGACTGTTGGATTTGGACATACGGACTAAAATGAACCATTCACGATATCATTATTATTAAAAATGAAAATCGCTAAAATTAGTAGATAGACGACTAAATTTAACTAACTCTCGGTTTAAAATAAATATCACAAATCACTTTTTACAAACCGAACTTAACGTTTTTAAAACTAGACTTCTAAAATATTTCAAAAATCACTAAGTACAAAACGAACCTAACGACTTTGAAACTAGAAATTTGTACTTAGGAAATAAAAACAAGTTTAGTATTATACTAAAATATCTTAAGTATAAAAATACGTATAAATATAAAAATACGTACAAGTATAGGAATACGTATAAGTATAAAAATACGTATAAAATACGGAGTATAAAAATACGAATACGTATAAAAATACGTATAAAATACGGTGAATAGTGAATAGTGAATAGTGAATAGTGAAAAGTGAAGAGTAAAATATTGAAAATAATTGAAAATTTTACTAAGTATAGAAAATTGAAAATGAATAAGTAAATGACTTAAAGTGTTTGAAAAACACTTAAATAAAATTTGACATATTAATAAACATATCAAGTTAGAAATCTAAAAACGTTAATAATTAACAACACCTCAAATAATAAACGAACGTGTTATGTGATCATATGAAACCTACAATTCAAATAAAACGTTTGACGCTGAGACTAGGAGAGTCTAGTAACATGAGATATGTAAATATCAAATAAATAATAAACGTTGAGTAAGTTAAATAAAAGGTCAAACGCTTGAGCCTCCGATATGAAAACGTCAATCGTAAGTGAAGTGGGTTTAAGATAGTCCTGTAGCGGTCGCCATTGCCGTACAAGATAATGAATATGCCAAGGCTTTTGTCTCAGGCTTTAGGAAATAGTCGTTTTATCCTGAGTTAAGGTGCTCTATGATTAGCATAGCCCATTCTTAAATTGGATACTAGTGTACATGTACTAGACTAGGGTTTTATTCCCCTATTTCGCTAAAGTTACCAGGGCATCCGTGCCGATTTGGGCGATTATAGCGGTGGTCTCCTTGCTGTGTTTCGTTCTTAGTGGGCGCGACACTTGCATTCGTTCTTACCCTGCGTAAAGATTACTTGACGAGATTGTATCTGAAGTTCGAATCATTTCGAACACTAGAAGATGAGATGCAAGTACTATAGTATTCGGCGTGGTTTACGAGTCGAGTAAGCCGCTACACTATGGTAGTGAGATGCAAGCGACTAGAGTACAATGGCCTACTCAGTGGTCAGGCTCGTAAGCAGTATGTGTTGTTTGTTGTTTGATTAAATGAGAACGAGTGTGTACCATTTTCGAAAATTAAAGACCACAAGTTTCTGAAGTGAATCGAGTCTGCATGATGAGAATGATACAATGCGTATGTATGTTTGCGATCTGATATCGCATTGTAATCCTGTTGAATTATTGTGATATTATTGCTATGATATTATATGTTATTTGCCTTCATAATTGAATATCATGCTTATATGATTTATCGCTTTAAACCGCATGCTTATTATGACTGATATGTCTTTATTTGCTATTTGTAATAAGCATGTTTATGTTTTTATCATAATGTTATATTTATAAAGCGATAATATTAAACCAAAGTAATTGAAATCGAGGGTAAGTATGAGCATAGCTAGTCACTGTCATCACGCACCCCCATCAGTTTATTGTGCAGGATAACCGTGGACCAGGAGCTGGATTTTGGACGGGGCCACGAGACGTTTTATTGCTTTACATTTACTTGTTTTTGAGAGATTTGTAATATATAACACTTTACTCTTTTCACTTCCGTATTTAGAGTTGTTCAATTCAACTCTTAAACGATGATGTAATATTTTGGGTTAATTGTATAATTAATAACGCTGGTTTAAGACTTAATTAATTTCCGCCTTAGTAATTAAAGTCGACTAAAAACCAGGTTGTTACAGTTGGTATCAAAGCTGACTCGTGACCGTAACATAAATGGCCTAATGCGATTTATGCTTACCTAACGAGAGACACCTGGGCGGTACAAACATATTAATATGTTAAACCGCAAGACTACTAGGATCAAATAATAAATTAGATTTTTCTTTTATTAGATCACTTAAATAATAACTTAAATCGCTTTAAAGTGTGAGGATGGGTAGAAATCTTAAGGACCGACCATAGGCTAAGGACTTTTAAGTAACGAACTACTACCCTCAAAAATAAAATACACTAACTATCGTATGCTTGCTACCTGCTGATGTGACTAACTAAAACTAACAACTATCCTCGGATATAAAATCTAAGTAATAAATTTAATTCTCGAAGAACGAAGCCATTAATCGAATACATGACGACAAGATCTCAAACGCGGCAAATGGATGCATCAAGGACCTTACTACTGATAAGACGTTCAAGATCTCGAAGATTTCTATCGCAGAAAGGAATTCTACAACTTCATCTAATTATCCTCTTTAACTAAAATTTTTATTTCGTTCCCTTTTAAAAAAAATTTAACCTCTTTAACCTTTTCTTCTAACTCTCTAGATTCCTAAATCTATAGTTCCTAATAACTACCTCTCAAATGAATTTCCATTTCTATTCCTGAATCTCGCAAAATGATTTCACTTTCCCTCTTCGATTTCGTAAACTTCCTTTAAATTATTCTCAAGAACCCTCGAAACTTTATTATTTTTCAAACTATTAAACTATCTCTTTCAAAATTTATTAGTCTTCGTAAATTTATAATTCCTAATTACCTTCTATAAATAACATTCATATTTTCCCTTTAAAATATCATTTTAACTTATTCATATAGTTCTAAAATTTTATTTCGTAATTTTAGATATCTTTGAAACTATTTTGTTTTAAATTATATATCCTTTATCATATACTATCAAATCTTTTTATTTTCAAATTTTTGAACTTACCAAAACCTTTTCTAAATTCTCAACCTTTGAAACAAATTTTTACCTTTTCTCTTAAACTTGATAAATATGTTTAAAATTTTCTTAAGGGGGTAGGACAAAATATGATCATTTAAAATCATTGATTAAAATCATTATTCCAACAAATTTTAAACTACATATTTAATTTCAAATAAAATCATAATTTGTTTTATTTTAAAACCTTTATAATTTTAATTTAAATTAATTCCGTACAAAACTTCTATGCCCCACCTTTTTGAAAATCCCTTTGAAATCGATTTCAGAAATAACAATCTAACAATATTTCTATATTAATTCAAAATATTCTATTTATAAATATAAAATGTTTATATCCTTCAAATCTTTCCACTCCATCTAACATTCTTATAAAGATTCAAAAATTCGAACATTAGGAAAAGTCTTATTCTACCAAAATAAAATGTTACTATCGAAACTCGTAAAATTTTGATATTTCTCTCTAACTACCTTGCCTAACTGCGAGTAGTTATCAACTCTATCCAAGTTTCGGGACGAAACTTTTCTTAAGGGGGTAGGTTTGTAACACCCCGTGTTATTTTAACACAATATTATAAAAGAATTTAATCCCTTAAATTAAATTCATCCTTTTTCCTTATAATAAAAATGCGTCTGAATTTTTTCGCTAAATAATACTAAAATTTCTTAAGTCCAAATTTAAAAATTTTTGAAAAATAAAATTTGTTCTATTATCTTTAGAATTGAAAAAGAAACACATTTCAAAATTTTATAAAAATCAACACAAAATAAATATCGCCTTTCAAATTTCAAAAAGATTAGGTTATGTTTACTATTCACAAAAATAAATGTAAAACCTTTTATTCATAAAATTCAATTTCGAACTTTTTTCGTTTTCAAATAAAAATGAACCCTTATACTTTTCCCTAAGATCAAATTCGGGTCAACAATTTCAAACACGCAAATCAAAAATCAAACCATCTTATCCTCTTCCACTTTCTTTTTATTTTCAAAAGTAAACTTAACATCAAGTTTATTAATCATTTTGATTATTTTTAATAAATAATTATATATTAATATATAATTACTATTTCATTTCTATTAAACTAGCTTTTTCTAAATTGTCGAAATTTGAAGTCACACCTAGTTTAAATTGATTAAATTTTTGACGTTTGTTTATAATTTTTTTTTTTTTTTTGATGACGAGGGGTTGAGTCCCCCCGGGTACATGCATTCCCGCGCCACCACATGTACCATGTAAGCCACCCCCGATGGGGGCTGCGGTGGCCAAGTGGTGTGCATTTGGTTTTTATTCATTTTTGGTTCCAGGTGGGATTTGAGCCTGGGACCTCACACTTTGTTACACACTTCCAGGTTAACCCAAATTCCACCTGGGCAACCACCACTTGGTTTGTTTATAATTATTTAAATCTATAACATTCAACGAAAAAAAATAAGTATTTTGACCTAGGAAATTTTTATTCAAAATTTCGAGGATTAGGATCCGATTTTTGTTTTAATACCCTTTTGAAAATTATTTTTATTTTTAATTCCGATTTTATTTCAAAACACTAGTTTAAGATCATATCCTTTATTTTGAGACCTTTCGCGATCGCGCAAATCGAAAATTTCGAGAAACGAAAATCGAGCCCGAAAATTTGACTTTTGACTTTTGGTCATCAAAGTCAAATTTTATCTTCTTTCATGTTCTTACACCTTTAATTTATCATCATCACTTTTATTTTATTTTATATTTAAATTTAAAGTTTATATTTTTAATAAAAATATAAATACAAATTCAATACTACTACTTTAATATTACCATTTTCAATTCCGTCACTTTTAAAAATTTTCTAAAGTAGTAAATAAAATATTTTAGTCTTAAATTTATAAAATGAATACTTTTCGTAAAAATCACAAACAAAGACTTTTAACTTTTATCGCTTTTGACGCCTTGACTTTTTAAACTGACCAAATTCGAGGAAAACATTTTAAAACATCAAAAAGACATTTTTAATGCACCAAATAGTATTGTGGACTTATGAGGTGATGATGGAGTGAATGATGTATTAATTAGTTTAATTAAACATTATTTTTCTAATTAAATCAAAACATATCTAACAAATTTACTTAACCTATTAATTTTACAACTTGTCCTCATTATTTCCAAGTGCAAAAATCAACATTTTGTGCCTCAAAATGTCGTGCCCCTTAACCCCATTTTCTCTCTTTTATTTTTTCCATTTTTCTCCCAAAAACAATTAAAATAAAACCCTAATATTATCTCTAATAATTCCTAAGTGTTCCTAGTTATATTAGTGGGTTTTGGAGCAAACATTCCTTGGTTTATTTGGGTGAAGAACTTGGGTTTTATGGGTGAAGAAATTCCGATCTAAAATTTATTTTAGATCCTCGACGATTAACATCCGAAATAAGGTGACTAGCTTTGTCTTATTTTGGCCTCTTAGTAAATTAACTTGTTTTGTTATTATAAATTTATGAGTATGAAAATTATGTTAAAATATGTTAAACATCAAATATGTGTGTTTGTATGTTATGTGGAGTATAATAAAATGATAATAAATAAGTAATATTGATAATAGTTAATGTGTAGTAATTTGTTAATATGTTTAGTTAATTTAATTTTGAGCATTTTTAATTTATGTTCATATGATTTTTATGTTTATTTATGTTTTAGATAAGTAGTTAACATATATAAAAATTATGTGAAATATTAACAATGAGTTTAAAGTGATTAAAATCGAAAATAAAAATTATATGTTCATATACATACAACTCGGCATTTCCCATTTTTTTTAATATATTTTCACTTTTAATTTTTGTAAATAATATGTTTAGTTAAGTTAGGTTAATTTAGAAGTTATCATGTAAAAAGAATTAAATTAGGAAAATAAATTATAATTTATTAAAAGTAAAAATAGTGTTCTTGAGTTTATTGTTGATGTTCTTGATGTTCTTATTATCTTCATGTGATGTTCATCATGTTAGTGCACTTTGATTTCCTTTTATTTTATGTTTGTTAATGATTTGTGTTTATGTTTAGTTATTGTTTTATATATTGTTAGTATTATTATATAAATCAACCTAAAACATTATAAATCATTAAGATTAAAAAGTTAGAAATTTAAAGTGTTGAAAAACACTATTCATAAATATAAATGAAATTTTTAGTAAATTTCATTTTAGTTTAAATCGTTTAAGTATAATTAGAATAATTAGAATATAAAAACTTTAAGCTAAAAACGATAAAAATTGAAAAATGAAATTTGGACCTTCACCTTGCCTAGCCACGGCATCCCCATTATTTTTAGGTCAAAAATTATTTTTATCACTTTTTAGTTTATTGTTAAAATAATTTAATTAGTAGATAATAAATTGAATTAAGAAATTAAAAGAAATAAATCAATTTTGACATATGTATATAGCCACACGACATATACACTTTAAATGGACTAAATTTGATCAAAATGAAAATATCACTAAGTCACTAAAGTTTAATAGTTATTAGAATTGAAATTTTGTATAAATCGTTTTAGTTATAAATGAAATACAATAAACCGATAAAAATATGTAACCGTTATAAAAATGAACTAAATCGTGTGCTACCGCCTTTGCACTTGGACTGTTGGATTTGGACATACGGACTAAAATGAACCATTCACGATATCATTATTATTAAAAATGAAAATCGCTAAAATTAGTAGATAGACGACTAAATTTAACTAACTCTCGGTTTAAAATAAATATCACAAATCACTTTTTACAAACCGAACTTAACGTTTTTAAAACTAGACTTCTAAAATATTTCAAAAATCACTAAGTACAAAACGAACCTAACGACTTTGAAACTAGAAATTTGTACTTAGGAAATAAAAACAAGTTTAGTATTATACTAAAATATCTTAAGTATAAAAATACGTATAAATATAAAAATACGTACAAGTATAGGAATACGTATAAGTATAAAAATACGTATAAAATACGGAGTATAAAAATACGAATAGTATAAAAATACGTATAAAATACGGTGAATAGTGAATAGTGAATAGTGAATAGTGAAGAGTAAAATATTGAAAATAATTGAAAATTTTACTAAGTATAGAAAATTGAAAATGAATAAGTAAATGACTTAAAGTGTTTGAAAAACACTTAAATAAAATTTGACATATTAATAAACATATCAAGTTAGAAATCTAAAAACGTTAATAATTAACAACACCTCAAATAATAAACGAACGTGTTATGTGATCATATGAAACCTACAATTCAAATAAAACGTTTGACGCTGAGACTAGGAGAGTCTAGTAACATGAGATATGTAAATATCAAATAAATAATAAACGTTGAGTAAGTTAAATAAAAGGTCAAACACTTGAGCCTCCGATATGAAAACGTCAATCGTAAGTGAAGTGGGTTTAAGATAGTCTTGTAGCGGTCGCCATTGCCGTACAAGATAATGAATATGCCAAGGCTTTTGTCTCAGGCTTTAGGAAATAGTCGTTTTATCCTGAGTTAAGGTGCTCTATGATTAGCATAGCCCATTCTTAAATTGGATACTAGTGTACATGTACTAGACTAGGGTTTTATTCCCCTATTTCGCTAACTTACCAGGGCATCCGTGCCGATTTGGGCGATTAGAGCGGTGGTCTCCTTGCCGTGTTTCGTTCTTAGTGGGCGCGACACTTGCATTCGTTCTTACCCTGCGTAAAGATTACTTGACGAGATTGTATCTGAAGTTCGAATCATTTCGAACACTAGAAGATGAGATGCAAGTACTATAGTATTCGGCGTGGTTTACGAGTCGAGTAAGCCGCTGCACTATGGTAGTGAGATGCAAGCGACTAGAGTACAATGGCCTACTCAGTGGTCAGGCTCGTAAGCAGTATGTGTTGTTTGTTGTTTGATTAAATGAGAACGAGTGTGTACCATTATCGAAAATTAAAGACCACAAGTTTCTGAAGTGAATCGAGTCTGCATGATGAGAATGATACAATGCGTATGTATGTTTGCGATCTGATATCGCATTGTAATCCTGTTGAATTATTGTGATACTATTGCTATGATATTATATGTTATTTGCCTTCATAATTGAATATCATGCTTATATGATTTATCGCTTTAAACCGCATGCTTATTATGACTGATATGTCTTTATTTGCTATTTGTAATAAGCATGTTTATGTTTTTATCATAATGTTATATTTATAAAGCGATAATATTAAACCAAAGTAATTGAAATCGAGGGTAAGTATGAGCATAGCTAGTCACTGTCCGCTCAGCGGGCACCCCCCCATCAGTTTATTGTGCAGGATAACCGTGGACCAGGAGCTGGATTTTGGACGGGGCCACGAGACGTTTTATTGCTTTACATTTACTTGTTTTTGAGAGATTTGTAATATATAACACTTTACTCTTTTTGTAACAATCTGGTTTTTCGTGACTTTAATTAAACTAAGGCGGAAAATTAATTAAGTCTATATATTACAAAACCAGCTGTTATCGTATTACAAACTCTATATACATAATATGAGTTTAAGATAAACAGAGTTATTCGATTACATTCTCTCAAAAAGGAGTACAAAATAAAGGTAAACCATCCCCAGCATTCGAAATAATAATAGTCCTCGGGGTACCTGCATTTAACCAATTATCATTTTCCCGCAACACTCTTTCGACACATGTAATTCTAAAACATATGGAATATAGGAAGTAGATAAAATAAAACAATTAAAAGGTAGGCAATTAAAACACATAAGGAAATCATGATGATTCAGGCACGAGTATAAATCAAATCGCATAACGTACAAATACTCACACAAAATCATTCTCAAGCAAATCGTATCTCAAGACTCAGGAAATCATGCCATTCAGACAATAACCAATCAAAACAAGACAAGGAAATACATTCAACATACGTTAACCAATGAATGTTCGTTAGCGAGGCGGAAGCATGCAGACGTAAAATGCGCTATAGTAGACAGTGTTGGGGTTAGTGTCCTCCACAGTTAGTGCAATAACAGTAATAAATCTTTAAAGGTACACAGGGTACATTTTGTATTTAATCAGTTGATTAACGTTTATCGATAACGGTTGGCTTGCTAGATAAGTGTGACGTTATTGTCATACAGATGGCGGTGATCAACTGGTCCCTAAGAGTCACACCTAAAGGATGTGTTTGAGAGATATGATTATTTGAGAAAATGATCATATTGATGCCTTACTTAATGACTAAACGGTTAGTCAGTGTTGTTGACTAAAAGGTTAGTCAAATGTGACTAAAATGTTAGTCAACTGTGATGATGTTACTGACTAAAATGTTAGTCAGTGTAATGTTGGTACGGCTATTTAATACTGATTAAATAATTTTAGCTAATGCGAATTAAATGTAATTCGTGAATTGAATATAAAATGTTATATTTAATTGTTGTGTATAATGCAAGCTAATTAAATATAAACCGTTATAATTAATTAGTAAATTATGAATATAAGGATATTTATAATATATTATAGTCGGTCCATACAGATGATACTAGGAATATAATGCATTATATAAAAGGCTAAAATGACCAAGAGAAAAGTGTCCAGGTACATCGTGTCCCGATACACTCTAAACTTGGTCAATAAGTTATTGATTTTGAGGAGAATAATATCTCCCCAAAATTAGAAGAAGAGGCCGGCTACATGAGGGAGTATTAGGAGTATATTTAGCTTTCCTATTTTCTACTCTAATTCTCTCCTTAATTGATTGATTCACTTCTTCTACAACACAAAAACTTAAGAAAGGAAATCAGTTTTCTCTCTAATTTTTCTAGCAATTCAAGGGCATATCTTAGACTCATCTTGGGTGAGATAATTAGGAGATACATAGCTTTGGTATTGTTCTTAGGCCGTATTTCAAGGATTAAGAGGTTAATTCTTGATACTTTTTACTTTGTTATGCAATTCTATTTTATGACTTTAAATCTTATAAAGTTTTTCATTATAATCCTGTGATTTTAAAGGTCTATATACCGATATAAACCTACAAGTGGTATCAGAGCCTTAGGGCACATGAAATTTTTATAAGGTTTTCATAAAAATCGATTTTGTATAATTTTAAATTGTTTTTGATCTTGGCCGTGTGTTATTGTTGATTATGCCGAGATGTTTTGTCAAATTTTTGGCTTGATTTGGTCTTTTTGATTCATATTTATCAATGTTTTAAGATGTTAAAACTATAATATATGATTTTGTATAGGTTTTAATTTAATACCGATTGAATTAAAACTTAAAAGGACCAAATTTGTGTATGTTAATGAACATATCATGTTGTTAATCATTAGATCTACAATTTTAAGATGTTTAATCTAAAAAGTTATTTTGAATCTCTTAAGTCAATGTTTAATACGGATTAAAATTGAGTTTGTATCGATCTAATCATTAGCATAATCGAATTAAATCAGTTTAATTCATTAATTTCCATATTGGCCGAATTATTTTATTTTTGATAAAAAATTTTTTTTAAATTGGCCGAGAGTTTCAATTTTAAAATAAAAAAAAAAAATTATTTCGGTATTTTAATTTGATTTGGCTGAAAGTTTTGTTTATTTTTTGGAAATTTGTTGCTTTTCAATTTTTGGTAATATTTGTTATAAAGATAATGAATATTATGTTATTATGAAAAAGTTCATAAAATTTGATACCAAATATTTTAAAAAAGGTTTAAAATATTTTGTGACCTAATTTATGTTATACTGATAATATAAATTTTGGATTATATTTTGATTAAAAGATATTATGAACAATTAAGGAATTGTTGCATAATTTTAATCATTTAAAAAGGGTGGTTTGGATTTAATCAATTCGTTTTGCATTGATTTTATTATGTGTAGTTGATGCTTTATTTTTGTGAATGAATGTTTGAATGAATGGTTTAATTTTACGCATTAATTTTGTACAAACGGTTGTAATTTACTAGTGTGGCCTTAGAAGATTGTGTTTTCGTAATGAAGGAAACACAATTTTGGTTGTATTTTTGAGATCTCGAATCTCCCATCTTGTAATATTTTAATTTATGGCAAATTTTGAATTAGAATGTAAATAGGTTTATTTTGTAATTCAAAATGTAATTATTGAGAAGATTCAAGATGAAGATTCAAGATGAACTCCCACTTGAAGCCCAAGATGAAGAATGAAGACAAGCTTAGGGTCCATGGAGGATTCCAATTTGTATTTGTCTTTATTTTCATAGGGATAGGCCACACTAGGTGTTTTTTCTTTTTGCGTTTTCTTTACCGTTTTTCATTGCATTCACGTTAGTAGCATCATATTCCGCCTAAACTAAACCAAACCACCTAATATGCATGAAAATGGATCATATAGTTGCATCTTTTTCATAGACATACGGATGTCATTCGTTTAGGGCTATCACCTCAAATTAATCATTTACATAAATGCTAGATATTTGTTCACTTAAAATGAATTAAAATGAGATGATGGGACCTTCCTCTAATTCTAAAATTGAGATTAGTCTTTATAGGAAAAGTATGCTATGAGCCCCTTCTTCGTCGGTAGGCATGTAGGACCTTACTCTCCACATGACCCCTTCTACGTTGGGTAAGTAGTATGCGTTGACCTATTTTACCTCAACACTATAGTTCGAGTAATATCTCGTAGTTATGGTGGACTATTAGATAGGATTTACTGAAATCTATCGACCAAGAATTCTAACAGTAGAATTAGCCAAGAGGTTGGCTTATCAATTTAAAGAAATTGAGTCTTGGGATCGCTTATATAATTCTCGAGGGAGGTCGATTATATGAGTGCACGAGTCATTGCATTAAAACGTTATTGCTTTATGACTTAAACTTTTAAAACTATGATTTCTTATCTTCTCTCTTCTTCTTCTTTCTTTTCACAGTTCGAATACGTTATATACATATATAACCACTATAACTAATGGCTGTACGTACTGACGAACCAATGCCAAGTGCTACACTAGATCGCGAATCATGGCTTAGAATTTTTATGGGCAGCATGAATCACCTACTCGACCAAGCATGATGGGTCCAATTTTTCTCGATCGAGGCCGTGATTACTTAATGCCGCTTATCGCCGACTTTGAAGCTCAAGTACTTGACTGAGCTACTGCCGGCTAAACCAGCTCCCGATGCAGGAGCAAATGAACTCTATCTTTACAATGATTTCATGATGGAGGCGGGTGCGATACATAACGTACTCATCTATTCAATGGAATCCAATTTGCAAAGAAGGTTCATAACCCAGGGTGCAAACAAGATTTTCACCACCCTAACAAAAGAGTTCTCGAAAGCTCCGAGAATCAAGAGTTACGAGTATACCACTCGTTTCTTTGAAGATAGACTCCAAAAGGGCCAACCGGTTGGTCCACACCTTCTCGCCATGATCGAGAACGTTGAGAAATTGGAGGAGCTTGGTTGCAAGATCGATGAGAAGATCATCATTGATCGAGTGCTCCACTCTCTTCATGATGGGTATGCTCTCTTTAGGGCAAACTATTACATGAATGACATGCAGAAAAGTCTGCATGAACTACATTCACTCCTCGTACAGACGGAGAGTGATCTGAAGTTGAGTGGGAGCATGAAATAAGATGTTCTCATGATTGGCAACAAGAAGGGTAAGGGTAAGGCTCCGGCTAACCTAGTTGTAGGTAAGCCAAAATTCAAGAAGCCAGTGGTTACTAAGAGTGGGCCTGGTGAGTCTAGCGGTAGCTCACAAGGCAAGGCAAAAGCGAAGCAGACCATGGAGTGCCACCATTGCCACAAGTCTGGGCATTGGAGGCGTAACTGTCCCGTGTATGCTGAGGACATTAAGGCAGGCCGCGTCGTTCCTGTTGGTATGTCTTCTTTTATTCATATGATTGAGATTAACCATGCAAGTTTCGGAACTTGGGTACTTGATATTGGTTGTGGTTCTCATCTGTGCAATCATTTGCAGGGCCTAAGAAGCATCAAAACTCTGGCAAGAGGTGATGTAGACCTGCGAGTGGGGAATGGCGCAAGAGTTGCTGCCGTTTCAGTAAGAACATATGTAATCCAACTCCCGAGCGGATTTGAGTTATTTCTGAATAACTGTTACTATGTACCTAGTTTATCTAAAAACATTATTTCTGTATCCGTTCCTGATAAAGAAGGATTTTCATTTTTAATAAAGGATAATGGCTGTATTTTCTCTTTGAATGAAATGATTTATGGTAAAGCTGTTTCCATGAACGGAATTTATGTTTTAGATCAAACCACAGAAATCATGCATGTGAGTAACAAGAAAGCAAAGGTTGGTGACAAAGATCAAACCTATCTATGGCATTGCCGTATGGGACACATAAATGAGAAACGCGTGAAAAAGCTCATTGATAGTGGGACAATAGCCCCATTTGACTATGAAACTTTTGGCACGTGTGAATCATGTCTTATAGGCAAAATGTCTCGAATTTCCTTCAAAGGTGTTGGAATGCGCGCTCCTGACCTATTAGGACTCATACATACTGATGTGTGCGGACCTATGTCAATCAACGCTAGAGATGGCTATAGGTATTTTATTACTTTCACGGACGATTTGAGTAGATATGGTTGTGTCTACTTAATGAAGCATAAAAGTGAGTCCTTCGACAAGTTCAAGGAATTCCAGAATAAGATTGAGAACCAGCTGGATAGAAAGATAAAAGCACTACGTTCAGATCGTGGTGGCGAATATCTTTCAACTGAGTTTGATCAACACCTGAAAGACCGCGGGATAGTACTACAGTTAACTCCACCCTAACACCGCAATGTAATGGTGTGTCCGAACGCAGGAATCGAACATTGCTTGATATGGTTCGATCCATGATGAGTCACACGGTTGTACCTGACTCATTGTGGGGTTATGCTCTTTGTCACCGCTCTTATACTTAATCAAGTCCGACTAAAGTCGCTGACAAGACTCCATACGAGTTATGGAAGGAACAAATTCCTAACTTGTCCTTTATTCGGGTTTGGGGTGCGAGGCTTATGTCAAGTGGAGACACGAGGATAAGCTCGGCCCGCGATCGGCCAAGACATATTTTATTGGTTATCCAAAAGGAATGTTTGGTCATTACTTTATTCGCCAACCGAACAACGAGTTTTGTTGCGCTAGTGCGAAGTTCTTAGAGAAAGAGTTTCTCGAGGACAAGAGAAGTAATAGAACCTTCGATCCGCTTGAGATTCTCGAACCAACAACCGAGCAACCAATGGAGGAAGTCGCTCCTTCTTCGTCTGGCCGCGTTAATGTCCCTTTGGAACCCAGGAGGTCGGGTAGACTCTCCATTCCTCCAGATAGATACATCGGTATGGTTGAGGAGAATGGGAGAGACGACGTTTTACTCCTTGAGAGTAACGAACCCGTAACCTATAAAGGTGCCATGACGTGTTCTTACTCAAAGCTGTGGCAAGAAGCCATGCAATCCGAAATGGACTCGATGTACGAGAACAATGTATAGGATCTGGTTGACTAACCTGATAAGGCTAGGCCTCTTCAGTGCAAATGGCTTTACAAGATAAAGCGATCTGTAGAAGGACAACCAGATATATACAAGGCTCGACTAGTGGCAAAGGGTTTCACTCAAGTGCAAGGGTTGCACTATGATGAGATCTTTGCACCCGTAGTCATGCTTCGTTCCATTCGGATTCTCTTAGCGATCGCCGCATTTCATGACTATGAAATTTGGCAAATGGATGTGAAAACCGCCTTCTTAAACGGTTATTTGGAGGAGGAGTTGTACATGGTACAACTCGAAGGTTACACTGATCCTGAAAATCCTAAGAAAGTTTGCAAGCTTAAGCGTTCCATCTATGGACTTAAGCAAGCTTCACGGAGTTGGAATCATCGCTTCGAGCAAGTGATAAAGGAGAATGGATTCACTCGATCGGTCGAGGAACCATGCCTATATATCAAGTCGAGTGGGAGCAAGATTGTCTTCCTAATACTGTACGTCGATGACATACTCTTGATTGGGAATGACATACCTCTCTTAACTTCGGTAAAAGTATGGTTAAAGAACCATTTCCAGATGAAAGATCTGGGTGAGGCACAACGTATTTTGGGGCTCCGTATCTATAGAGATAGATCACGACGGATGTTATCCCTCAGTCAGGAGTCTTATATAGATAAGATTCTTGAGAGGTTCAGCATGACCAACTCCAAGAAGGGGAACCTTCCAATGATCTCTGGAGTGCACTTGAGTAAAGCTCAAACACCAAAGACATCGGAAGAGGTCGAGCGCATGAGTCGGATTCCATATGCATCAGCTATAGGATCGATCATGTATGCCATGATATGCACACGTCTGGACGTGGCATATGCATTGAGTATGACGAGCCGATACCAAGGCAATCCAGGTGAAGCACACTGGATGGCCGTAAAGAACATTCTTAAGTACCTACGGAGGACTAAAGATTGGGTATTGACTTATGGAGGAGACACTAAGCTATGCGCAATCGGTTACGCAGATGCTAGTTTCCAAACGGATCGAGATGACTCGAAGTCTCAATCAGGATTCGTTTTTACTCTAAATGGCGCTGCGGTCAGCTGGAAAAGCTCCAAACAAACAGTTATAGCAGATTCCACGACTGAGTCCGAGTACTATGCTGCTTCCTAGGCTGCGAAGGAAGCTATATGGATGCGTCAGTTCTTACAAGGACTAACTGTAGTTCCTAGTTCGAATGACCCGATCACCATCTATTGTGACAATAGTGGTGCCATCTTCCAGGCGAAGAAGCCAAGTCCGAACAAGTCTCAGACGCGTGCAAAGGAGGGCTCACATGATCCGAGATTACGTGGAGCAGAAGGAGATAGTGATTGACAAGATTGCTACGGATGATAACATAGCAGATCCTCTCACTAAACCGTTGAGACAAGATAAGCATGAAGGGCACGTTAAATCCATGGGAATTAAGCGTGTCCCTGAGTTGTATTAGTTGTTTGTATGGATTAAACACGTGTATTTTTCCTAAAACTTCTAATAAAATCATCGTTTTGTTTTATATATTGTTTTTCATGATGGTTGTGCAGACAACGTTGAACACCTCAAAGTGAACTGAATTGCTTTATATTTTGTTTTGGTCCGTGATCGTCTATACGAGCTGATAACTCTGACAATCATTTTGTGACGTCGATTGATGGTGGGTTCAACGAGCCATAAGTCAAACTGTTGACTGATCGATCACGCAGATCGAGGTTCTTGAAATCGCGCAGGGCATTTTTGTGACGACTACATGGAGTCCTAAATGTTTCATAACATTAGGTGCCTGGTCGTGGATAGGACATCCATAGTGTTCCTAGAGTCGATTCTTTTGACTATCGACTGTCTCTTGAGATTAAGGCAGATTTTGGGTGACTTTGGTTTCTTTCTCACTACGATCGTAACAGAGGCCAAGTAGATTTTCACTGGGTCATTTCATGCTGCGCTTACATCTGCAGGATTCGAGTTGAGGGAAATATCCAAACTTTTATCGAGTTATAATATTTATTCTCAGGGCCACTCGAGGAGCTGTAACTGAAAATGCATGGCCATGCTCGAATATTGATTCGTTTATCAGTTAAGTTACTCTCTAGCCTGGGAAACCACTCTTGATTCTCGATCACTTGTGAACTACGACCTTTGAAAGTACCGGACTTTGCAAATTGGTTTACATTGAGCGAGAAATTTATTATGGATATGAGAATCGGTTATCGCACCTACACTTGTACGGACAAGTGGGAGATTGTTAGGGTTAGTGTCCTCCACGCTTAGTGCAATAACAAGAATAAATCTTTAAAGGTACACAGGTACATTTTGTATTTAATCGCTGATTAACGTTTATCGATAACGGTTGGCTTGCTAGATAAGTGTGACGTTATTGTCATACAGATGGCGGTGATCAACTGGTCCCTAAGAGTCACACCTAAAGGATGTGTTTGAGAGATATGATTATTTGAGAAAATGATCATATTGATGCCTTACTTAATGACTAAACGGTTAGTCAGTGTTGTTGACTAAAAGGTTAGTCAAATGTGACTAAAATGTTAGTCAACTGTGATGATGTTACTGACTAAAATGTTAGTCAGTGTAATGTTGGTACGGCTATTTAATACTGATTAAATAATTTTAGCTAATGCGAATTAAATGTAATTCGTGAATTGAATATAAAATGTTATATTTAATTGTTGTGTATAATGCAAGCTAATTAAATATAAACCGTTATAATTAATTAGTAAATTATGAATATAAGGATATTTATAATATATTATAGTCGGTCCATACAGATGACACTAGGAATATAATGCATTATATAAAAAGCTAAAATGACCAAGAGAAAAGTGTCCAGGTACATCGTGTCCCGATACACTCTAAACTTGGTCAATAAGTTATTGATTTTGAGGAGAATAATATCTCCCCAAAATTAGAAGAAGAGGCCGGCTACATGAGGGAGTATTAGGAGTATATTTAGCTTTCCTATTTTCTACTCTAATTCTCTCCTTAATTGATTGATTCACTTCTTCTACAACACAAAAACTTAAGAAAGGAAATCAGTTTTCTCTCTAATTTTTCTAGCAATTCAAGGGCATATCTTAGACTCATCTTGGGTGAGATAATTAGGAGATACATAGCTTTGGTATTGTTCTTAGGCCGTATTTCAAGGATTAAGAGGTTAATTCTTGATACTTTATACTTTGTTATGCAATTCTATTTTATGACTTTAAATCTTATAAAGTTTTTCATTATAATCCTGTGATTTTAAAGGTCTATATACCGATATAAACCTACAGACAGGGCCGAACAAAGCGGACGTGGCTGACATACTAGACGTCCGCGCAGAAGCGATCAGGGCCGAACAAAGCGGACGTGTCTGACAGGCTAGAGATACCTAAAGCGATAAGGACAGCCAAATCCCGAGTCTAATGTATGCATACACCACTATAGATAGGTTCGTATCATACTCGCCCTCGAGTAAGTAGTCACCTAATAATACGACTATCACCTTAGACGGGTACCCCCGGGTGGGGCTGGAGTTTCCAATTACCGTAGTATGGGCTCACGGAGATATCAATCATGCCCCATCCCTGAGGTTGTATATCCCGCACCGAAATAATACTTTATAAAAATATTAGATCGCCTTTAGCAACTCTGGGAGGGAGCCAAAGTCCCCATAGACGGCTACCTCATTAACTTCGAATTCAAGAGTCATGACATGGCGAACAATCCAAGTATTTTATTCAAGTAGTTCATTTCTCAAATTCTTATTTCCTCGTTCATTCATAATAGGTGACAATTCTGTAACTTAAATATATCGTCTAACTTTGTATAATGAAATTTTAGTTTTAGCAGTTCTTCAGATAAGCAGAATACATAGAAAGACTTAAATATTTATTTTGAGTCCGTTCGTAAAATTTAAATATTTTCACTATTCATTATTTTACTATTCATCGTATTTACTATTCATCGTATTTACTATTCACCGTATTTTTATACGTATTCGTATTTTAGTATTTCAGATTTGTAATGCATTATCTTTATACGTATCGTATTTTTATACTTCAGATTTTATTAAGTATTTTATACGTACATGTATTCTTATACTTAGTATATTTTCTATACTTAGTATTTATTATTATATTTTTATACTTAGTATTTTTATACCTTAAGATATTTTATTTAGGTACAAAATCAAGTTTATTTCCTAAGTATAGAATTCTAATTTCAAAGTCGTTAAGTTCGTTTTGTATTTAGTGATTTGAGAATTTATTTTAAATGTAAAACTCGGTTACGTTTAGTCATATACTTAACTAACATTTTAGCGGTTTCCATTTTTAGCGAGGTTGTCGGAGTTCATTTTAAATAGTCCGTATGTCCACATCCAAGTTTAAGCATAGGTAGTAACACTCGAGATGGTTCATTTTAATACGTGTAACGTTTATTTTAATCGGTTTCGTTGATTCTTTTTATTAACGATTCATTTTACAATCTAATATAATCCTAATTACAAATCAATTTTAGTGACTAAGTGACAAATTCATTTTGATCAAAATTGACTCAATTTAAATAGGAAAACCGTGGCCCTTTATTTAGTTTAGCTATTTATTTCTTTTTATGTTTTTATTAACAATTCAATTTTTTAACTAATTTAATTACTTAAGTGATAAAAATAAAAAGTGACAAAAATCATTTTTGGCCCAAAAATACTCTAAGGCCGTGGCCTTCTATTTATTTAGCTTTTTATTTTCGTTTTCAAATTTTATCGGTTTTTGACTTAAAGTTTTTATAAACTAATTATTTAAATTATACTAAGGCGGTTTAACTAGTTTACGATTTTCACTAATTATTTTATTTCATTTATGAATAGTGATTTTGTGACACTTTATTTTTCTAACTTTTATAATTTAGTGATTTAGTCTATTTAACTTATATATTCATTATTTCACTTAATCACCCATGTATTTAAACAACAATTAAATAAAACTTAAAAATATTATGAATCAAAATAGGCATACATATGATGAACACATGAATATGTGATGAGTTTCTAATATTTTTCATATGAACATCATTTAGTCAAATTTTCATATGTTTATATAATTTTCTCAAATTTTTCATACAAGTCTAATTTAACTAAACTAATCATAATATGTTATTTAGAAAAATTAAAACTAAAATTTGGTCCATATTTTTCAAGTATGCCGTGGGTATGTATATAAGTGTTCAAAGTTTTATTTTTTGATTATTATACTTCTAATTCAATAACTAATTTACTTTATATCATATATATATTTAATCATGAGTAAAAACAACTACAAACATTATCACACAAAAGTAAAATCATTATAACACAAGAATAGCAACAATACTCCAAGAACACATATGAACACTTTAAAACATTTAAATTTTATAACCAATTCATTTTAAGTCCTAAACATAAACTAATTATATTTTCATAAACATATTAGTCTTAGTATTTTAAGCATGCAATTTACAAAAATTACAACGAAAAATTTAGTGAAAAAAAATGAAGGGTGGCCGTATGTTTTTTTTTTAATAGGCTACACAAGTTTTATTTTTTTTTGATTTTTTCCTTGTAATTAGTCATGAAATACTAAAGTGACATACAAATTCATACACACATCAAACATAACATATAATCAAATAGGTGTAAGTGCTTAGCAAATATAGTGTGCGGGAGCACCTTAGGTTAGGTTATTGAAAAAGATCCTAGCAATTGTCGGGGTCTATAATGTGGTCGAATTGGCTCAAATCGACACCTCCACCTTGCTCCTCGTCTTTGGTTAAGATGGTACATAAGAATGTAAATAGACAAGTTAGTAATTTATTTTAAAACTAAACTAACTATACTAAAATTTTAAAGTGTAGTAGCATTTTAGGTTTAGGTGGTGTTTATACTTTATATATTTTGAGTTATGTTCTTAATTAATTGTAACAAAAAAAGAGGAAGTGTTTACTAAATATAAATGATGAGGAATTAATTTAAGTGTTCTAGTGGGTTTAAAACAATAAAATGAAAGTTTAAGGAAGAAAAATAAGGAGGAAGAAGATGAAGATCATGGTGTTCTTGAAGTTGTAGATGAATATGCTTACTTTGGCTCTTGAAAATGAGTTTATTTAGAGAAGGAAAGACTTAGTGCATTTGTTGTGTTTGTGTGTTGTAAGTTAGACGTGTAGTAGTAGTAGTAGTTGTGTAGTAGTTGTAAGTTTATGTAATGTAATTTAAAGTGTGCATGTATTTGTGTAATTAGTTGTATAAACAATTAAATTATAACAAGCTAGAATGATGATGAAAAATGTAGGATGGTAAGTGTTTAGGGTGGCTTGTGTAAGAGCATAGGAGACATGGTTGTGTAAGAGAAAAATAAGGCAAAGGCATGCTCTTGTGTAAGAGAAAATGGAAGAAGATAAGCTAGGACTTAAGAGTCCAAAATTTCGGCCAACATAATGAGCCACTTGGCTCGATTTTCGTTTTTCAAATTTTCGATTTACGCGCACGAGAAAAGTCTCGAAATAAAATATATAGTCTTAAAATAATGGTTTGAAGTAAGATCGAAAATAAAAATGAAGAAAAACGTTGAAGGGTGATCAAAACAAAAATTGGCTCTAGGATCCTCGAAACTCTGAAATAAAATCTTATTTGATCGAAACACTTATTTTTTTTTGTTGAATGTTATTGAATTAAATCATTATACTCAAACGTCAAAAAGTTTATCAGTTTAGACTTAGTGTGATTCATTATTTTGATTTTTAGCGAAAGTGTTAACAAAATCAAAACGAAATAGTAAATTATAATAATTAAATAAGGCTTGTTAGTAATAATCAAAATGATTAACCTTAACTAGTTTTAATTAGATTAGGATTATATGTAAGTAGATTTGGAAAAAGATTAGGTGATTTAATCACCTTAAGTAGCTCGGCCATTTTGGTCAACATTGACCTCGATTTGCGTGCCAAAATTTGTCGTTGAGAAAATTGTCGTAGATTCATCATTTGATTTATCGAGTTCGAATATGTGAAAATAAAGTTCAAATTCGAAGCATAGCAAAATGGTTTTAGTTTAGGTGCGGGAATAACTTGTAGTGTATTGAAAAAGTTGACTTTTATAAAATTTTGAATTGTGTTTCGTTTTGAATTCCGAAGATAATGCAACAAACTTTATTATTCAAAAATTTTATATTTGGACTTAGGAAAACTTAGCATTATTTGGCGAAAAAAATTCAGTCGCATTTTTATTATAATGTAAAAAGGACGAATTTAATTTAAGGAATTAAATTCTTTTATAAAATTATGTTACAAAAACACGGGATGTTACACTTTTCACTTCCGTATTTAGAGTTGTTCAATTCAACTCTTAAACGATGATGTAATATTTTGGGTTAATTGTATAATTAATAACGCTGGTTTAAGACTTAATTAATTTCCGCCTTAGTAATTAAAGTCGACTAAAAACCAGGTTGTTACAATATTAACAAATTCTATTGATATCATTATAATTTACTCCATATAATATGGAGTATGTCATTTTTACTGCACCCAAACCCCATGAGTTAATTATAAATTTATTTATGTTTTAGAGAAAAATCACTAAATTCATTTCTCCGATTAATGAGATTTCAATCCAGTCCATTCTATTTTATCAATTTTCCGTCAAAAAAAATATTGTCTTTATTAAATTGCACGGGTCTGGGCCACACCCGAGAGTATGAGATAGTCCGCTTATAAGGTTTAGGAGGTTCCATCCTAAAACCAATTGGCAATAGAAGGAGTAACCCCTAAACCTTATAAACAAGAGCAACTCTCATCTCACAACCGATGTGCGATCGCATGTGGGAATTTATACTAGGCTGGGTTCATCTCCAACACGCCCCCTCACATGCGAGCCCACTTTCAAACCAGACTGGAAGGCCATTGGCCTCTCTTCCAGCTGTACAATGCAAACTGGGGGGAAATTTGTCCTCTCTTCCAGCTGCACAAAGGCCCATTTTAACGAGAGTCCCAGGTGACACAACCATGGGCTCTGATACCATATTAAATTCCACGGGTCTGGGCTACACCTGAGAGTATGAGAGAGTCCGCTTATAAGGTTTAGGAGGTTCCATCCTAAAACCAATTAACAATAGGAGGAGTAACTCCTAAACCTTATAAACAAGAGCAACTCTCATCTCACAACCGATGTGCGATCGCATGTGGGAATTTATACTAGGTTGGGTTCATCTCCAACAGTCTTAATAAGGAAACTGATTAAATTGCATTTACTAAATAAGGATCGAATAATAATATTTTATTTCATTAGTTAGGGATCTTCTTGATAAGGAAGTTAATTACAATTGCCCTTACTAAATAAGGAAGTTAATTTTTTTTTTTTATATTTTTTTTTCAATTTTTGATTTCAGTAAGTTATTATTCTTTAACTAATTTTTGATTGACTTTCATACTCATCTAAAAGTGAGCCAAATACAGCGTATTAGGATCAAATTCCAACACCATACTATCCAAATATAATTCCCGATTTCAGACCCATACTCGTACATGAAAGATCCCTTAAACTAATCAGCTTGTATAAATTACAATTCTTTTTAGATTTTCGTTCTCACTTGATCGTCATATCAAAAATCAAAACTATAAAGTATAAACACAGTTCACTGAAAAAGGCCTCCCGCCGCCCCAATTTGATATGGCAATAAGAATCGGACTCATAACCTTTTTTATTGTTGTGTGTACTGTCCTGCTAAGAGGTAAATGTTTCATTTTCATCTCCATCAACCTAACTGATGAATATGATATATGAATCTCGTTTTATCTGTTATCTAATTAATTTTAGTTGTTTATGATACGATGTTCCTTTTCAAACAATTTGATTTGATTTACATTTATTTAAAAAAAATGTCAACTTATGAAAATAAGATACAGTTACCACAGACAATGAGTCTTAATACCACCATTTAACGGCACATGCAAGGCAAGGATGATCCTACTTATGAGTACTACGTAATACGTAAAAAAATTTGAAGTCAATTAGGATGTCATCTTATAAATGCTTTTTTTTTTTTTTTTTTTTTTTAAGAAGAAAATAGACCTATGAGTTTTTTATTACCAAGTAACGCTCTACGATTAACTTGTTATTTCAATTATATTACTCCCTCCGTCCCGGTCATTTTTTTACACTTTCCATTTATGGGTGTACGGGTTATCTGTTTACACTTTTCATAAATGTCTATGGTGACCCACTTGTAGAGGTAGACCCTACTTACTTAACCAATCACATTGTTTTATTTTACCCACTTTGTACTTATATTATTATTTTTATAGTTTTTTTATTTACCTCTTTCCTAACATCAATAAATGTGTATAAAGTAAATGTAAACAAATCACCGAAACGGAGGGAGTATTAGTATCCTCTTAAAAAGGAAAAAAAAAAAAAAGCAACAAAATAAATTAAAAAAAAAAAAAGAAGAAAAAAAAAAGCGTTTTTGTTGTAAACTACGGAATACATCATTATATTTTTTGCAGGTACAATATGTGGTGCAGGCACAAACCTTGGTGATACTAAAATTGAACCTACCCAACACGAGGAAAAATGTTGGACAATGTGGGCAGGATGCTCCCCCAACGTCTGCAAACAAGCGTGCGAGAAATACGACTGGAAATGTATTGATGATTATAGATGTTGTTGTTATACCTCATAATTAAACAATTACGGAGTATTAGCTTTAGTGTATGCACAAATTCACGGGCTCAGTATATACTGAGTCACGGGATTTTCTTCCTAAATAAATTACAATTACAATATTTTATTTTGTTGGTGTAGAGTCGAAGAGCCCAACAATACTCTAGAGGGGGTGAATAGAGGATTGCCCCCTTTAAAAAATTTTGCAACGAAAATATAAAATGCGTGAATGTAGATGC
The DNA here is from genome assembly GCA_023091065.1 of Dianthus caryophyllus. NCBI lineage: Eukaryota > Viridiplantae > Streptophyta > Magnoliopsida > Caryophyllales > Caryophyllaceae > Dianthus > Dianthus caryophyllus. The sequence goes on from CM041529.1 coordinate 708,581, forward strand.
GTAAATTAATGGACATAAGGGTTTAACGTGGTTCGGCCCAATTGAAAAGCCTACATCCACCCCTTCTTCTATTAATTATTTATAGAGAGCACCTACTCCAGCCTAACTTCCAACAAATAATGAATAACATTAAGGCGAAATTGCTAATAACTACCTTTTATAACCACTTTTTTTCAAATAACTACATTTTAATTTTTTTTTTTTTTTCAAATCAGTACCTTAATGTTACAAATTGTTTTCAAATCACTACCAGACCACCGGAAACCGTCATTAATTTGAAAATTCCGACCAATTTTAATTTTTTTTGTTGCCTTTAATTTGAAATACTCATTTGAAATACCCATTCTACCATTTTCTAATATTTGTTCCTCTATTTAACCCAATTCTTCATTCATCCTCTTTACCTTTCATTTCTTCCATTGTTTAAACTTTTTTCTCTCAAATTATTCAATCAAAATAATGGTTCTTTCAACTTTCAGCTCTTTTCATCCATATTTTTTTTATTTCTTAATGTTTTCTTTATCTTATTCATCCTCACTTACTCCCTAATTTTTATTAAGATTTCTCCCTCTTTTATCTTATTCATCCTCACTTACTGCCTAATTTAGTTGTTTACGTTGCTTATCTACTATTTGGTTTTTAGAATGTTCTTGTAATTGTACTGTTTTCGAAGATAATAGAACGGAGTTCTAAATTGATGTGTAGACTTAACCAAATTAAGCGCAAATTGAATAACAACAAACAAACAAAACAATAGCTTTAATTTTGTTCAAATACCATAGATTTGGTAGTTACCACAATACACAGGTAACAAGTTCAACATTAAAGTACAAAATAGTATAAAGTAGCTTGTTAGCAAAAAAACACTGGTAACAAATTCAACTAATTACAAAATACCATAAACTACCTTGTTACCACAAAACACGGCTAACAAATTCAACATTCAAGTGCACTAACAATAACAAACACAATTGTCTTCAAATTACACATTCAAGTGCACTAACAATCAACATTCAATTGTCTTCAAAAAATTTAAACAATGGAAGAAATTAAAGGTAAAGAGGATGAATGAAGAAGTTGAGTTAAATAGAGGAACAAATATTAGAAAATGGTAGAATGGGTATTTCAAATGGGTATTTCAAATTAAAGGCAACAAAAAAATTAAAATTGGTCGGAATTTTCAAATTTATGACGGTTTCCGGTGGTCTGGTAGTGATTTGAAAACAATTTGTAACATTTAGGTACTGATTTGAAAAAAAAATTATAAAAGGTAGTTATTTGAAAAAAAATGGTTTTAAAAGGTAATTATTAGCAATTTCGCCTAACACTAATGACCAACCCTAATCTTAGTGTGAAGCTCTCTTTTTCTTTCTTTGAGAAATTAATCTCTTACAAAATGGTTTTTCTTTCTTTCGTTATAAGTCTCTCAATCAAATGAAAATACAATTCAATTGTCTAGATAGGCTTATCGTAACTATGCACTTTAAAATATAAGAATTAAAATCAAAAGTACGTACACGGTTAGAAAATTGCTTTCAAAATCGAAATGATTATTTTGCAAAACCAATGAAGAACACGGCTTAAATTAGAAGCCAAAAATATTTTGCAAAAATGTAAATTAAGAATATATTTGAAAGACTTAGATGATTAGATAAAAATTGGATTGGATTACTTTTGATGAAAATGAAGTAGGAGTACTTATAGTACTCGTGTGACTTGATTTCACACACAAGATATTATTTTGTTTTTACTTATCAAACAAGAGAATAATATAATGAAAGTATTATTGTTTGATAAAGCTTCCTAAGCTTTCTAATCAAAAGATTTAGCTATTTGTAAAAAGATAATTAGAAAGATATTTAAAATAACTTGATCTCCAAGAACGAATCTAGACAAGCTAGTTCAACTAGGAGATGTAAGATAGTATTAAGAAAAAATATCTCTTGAAAATATATTGTCAAATCTGAAAATATTAGAATATGTATGAAATATATTTCGGCTAAAATGTGAATAAAGCAAGGATGATTTTTTCAAATTTGATTATTTCATAAAATCAGTTTCTTGAGGAAGAGAATTATCATAGAAAATATTTTGTAAGATCATAAGATATTAGAAACACTTATCACATCTTTTACAATTAGATTTTCATATATTTTACTAGGTAAAATATATCCAAATCTAATTCAAAGATGAGTAAAGATATTCTCACATATGATCATAAAAAAATAAAAGACTTTTAAGGAAAAAGATAATTCTTTAGAAATATTAGAAAAGATATTTAGACTCTACTACAAAAATCGCTTTTAAAAACGGTTGAAAACCGTTTTAAATAAAAATAAGGTCCGTTTTATTCTTAACCGTTATTTATAATATAAACAACGCCAAGAAAATGGAAAACACCGTTGTTAAAAGCAAATATAACGGTCCACAAAATCCGTTATAATTGATCAAAAACAACGGTTATATGAAAATAATATAACCGTTATTTTTGGTTTATTAAAAACAACGGTTTTTAAGAAACCCGTTGTTTTTTTACTATCAAAAACAACGATTTCTCTTATAAACTCGTTGTTATTGGTAACTCAAAAACAACGGTTTTGTTTAAATAACCGTTGTTTTTAATATACCAAAAATAACGGTTATTTTCATATAACCGTTGTTTTTGTTTATCAAAAACAACGGTTTTTTTAAACCCGTTATTTTTTATTAATGAAAAACAACGGATTTTTTTAAAAACCGTTATTTATATCTGAAGTAGCTTCTTTTAGATAACTTTTACAAACAGTTTTTGTTAGAAAACCGTTATTTAAAACTTTTACAGATTTTATTTTTTAAAACATTTACAAACGGTTTGAGATTTATAACCGTTATTTTTTGTATTTATTTTTTTTTAAAAAAAATTTACGAAATATTTTAATTTCCCGTCAATACGACGATCCAAAATAATATTGCGGCACAAAATCCATCCAATGTATTAAACATCATTCCATAAATACCGCAATCAAATAACGGTTTCTACAAATATTATATACATACACCGCAAATGGTTTACAAGATCGCTAATGACTTACAAATCTTCTTCTTTTGGATGGTTAAACACATATTTTGCCCACATATCGCGTATCTCGTCAATTTCCTGGTTTGTATATGATTTAGCGTGTTGTCTTTTAGGTTGATACTACAAAAAAAATAGAAAACATATCACAAATTGTACCTAAAGCTATAATAAACAAAATAGATAATCGTCAGCTTAATTAAACTTAAAAATCGACTTAACACTTACCCATGATTTCAAAGTTCTACATCAACGGCTTATCAATTCATACATATAGCGAGAAACATAATAGCCGCATTGAACGTCATCAGTTTGTCGGGGACACTAAAATAATAACATGGCATGGTAACAAACAATCAATGTTTATAAATAAAATATAGTTGACACGATATATATTATTTATGATTTATTATCATATATAAAACATACCACAGTCATCGCAATAAATGTAGGGCTATTATTGATTTCCATCACTTGCAACAATGGATCACAAGACCTATTTATCGCATAATCACTACAAAAAAATTATAAATATCGCTTAAGTACGTCGATTATATATAGCTATTTATAATAGATAGTAAATATTATAATAATAAAGACATATAATTCAACGCATATATGCATGTGATTTAAATTAACTTACGCATTCACCAAATCATTAAATATGTCTAATGGCTAACCACCACATGAGTCTAACCATAACACTTTCATCGTCGAAAGCTCAAACGCCGTCAATACCCAATGACCCTATACATTTACAATATTTAAGATATAATTAAAATCAACATTATTGTCAATAATCCAATATAATAAACCGTATATATAGAAAGAAGATCAATTAAGTCCGCAAATATTGGTAAGTCTGGTAAGTCCGTAATCACATTACTACCGCTTTTAAATCATTCTTTGTAAATGTAACTGTAACTATAATACTTTGTAATGAAACTGTAAAATGTTGCAAATACAGTTACATCTACAAAGAACTGCAGTTTCACCAAACGGTACTAACAGTTACACGGACTTACGGACTTACCAATATTTGTGGACTTAGCTGAACTTGACTATATATATATATACAGTGAGGATCCGGTGAGACCACCCCTTAAAATAAGACCGTCCCGCAAATCTGGACCGTTAGATCTAAAAATCAACGGCCTAGATCTGTCGCGGCTGTTATAATAACACCCTATGTTATTATAGTAACACATCTAAAATTATGTTATTATAACATACATGAATATTTGTTATTATAACATAGTTTCAACATTGAGCTAATTTTCCATGTTGTTATAATAAAGAAGATACATTGTTACAGTAATAAGATATTATGTTATTATAACAGAGTGGTCTCATTTAAAGGGGTGTCCTCATTTTAAAGGGGTGGTCTCACCTGATTCAATTCCTATATATATATATATATATATATATATATATATATATATATATATATATATATATATATATATATATATATATATATATATAGGGTTAAGATCCCGTGCGCACCATCTTACGGTGCGCACCGTACGTACCACTAGATACACAAGTATGTGCATTAGGTACACAAATCTGTATATTAGGTACAAATATATATATATTGGATACACAAATTTAAGCATTAGGTACACAGAAAAACAGGTAAAATACACACAAATTACTAATAAATCTTGTGTTTTTATTTATGTTTCTCTCATAGTTATTTATAATGACGACAAATTGGATACACAAAACTATAACTCGGATACACAAAAAATGAGTTTGGGTACACAATACGTATACGTAGATATAAAACTGAGATTTAAATAATAGTAGATCTAAATCTGAAATTTAAATAATACTAGGTATACAAAATTTTGACTTAGGTACACAATATTACAATTTAGGTACACAAGATGTATAATTAAATTACAGATCTACAACCTTGACACAACCTGAAACTCGACCAACTCCGTGTTCATGTACCACCACCTCCACTACCTCCACCACCTTGAAACAGCCCATAACTCCGTAGATCTACAATCTTTCAAAATTAAATTAAATTGTAGATCTACAATAAAAAGAAGTAGATCTACAATAAAAAGAAGTGTAATTTTAAAAACCTACGGTAAATTTGCGGTGACAATGGAGTCGTCGGACCTCCGGTGGATAGAAGACAATGAAAAGGAACGCAGGTACAAGGCGTCGACCTTAGTGGTGCCATCAATGATTCGATGAAAGCCATGATTGATGATGATGATGATGATTTGTGCTTGATTGTGATGATAATGAAAGGATATTTTATGGATATGATTGATTGTTAGAAGTGCATAAGAGAAGAAGAGAGAGGGGAAATGATGGTGGCCATCGGTGGTGGTGGTCGGTGGTGGTCGTCGGTGGTGACTGTAGTGAGCTTGATGGAAGACATGATTTACTGTTAGTTTTGATTTAGGGAAAATGATGAGGGAGATGTTTAGGGTTTGTGAGGGGAGTTGGGCTTTATGTTGTGTTTGTGTGTTGGATTGTATTTGGTGCGTACGGTGCGCACCATAAGGAGGGTGCGCACGGGATCCGTATTCTATATATATATATATATATATATATATATATATATATATATATATATAGAAATAGTTCAAATAAGTTCCTAAATATTGGTAAGTCCGTAAGTCCGTAACTGTAATACTTGTAAATGAAACTGTAATTTTCTTACAAAAATGTAATTTTTAATAAATAAATTTGAATTTATGTTATTCGAAGATAAATTTTTTCAAATTTCGGACTTTTGCGAATGTAACTTTACCGTTTTACGATTGTAACTATTAATAATTTATTTTGAAACTTTAGATTAAAATGTGATTTTTAATAAATAAAATGTGTTATTTAAAAAATAAATTGAATTTACGCAATTTAAGACTTTTACGAATCAGAATCATTGCTTTACTTAATCAGAATCGCTGTAAGCTACGAATTGTAACTGTTGTATACTACGAGTGAAACTCTTGTTCATTACGAGTGAAACTCTTGTTTTTTTCGAGTGAAACTTTAATACACGTTTCAGTCCATCAAAACCAACGTTCATGTCCCATCCATTCTCGTCAACCAGATCTGGTCCAACCACCTTACCCCTACTCTACCAGCCACCACCATCCGCCACCCACCGCCGCTACAATTAAATCTGTAAAAATTAGATTTGAAAAAAAATGTCAGATTTAAATGAAATAATTAAACAAATATTTAAATTAAAAGATTTCGAGTTAGATTTTATTAAAATAAGTTTTAGATCTGAGTTTTTCATACCTTAATATTCAATTTGGTGGTAGTGGCGGCGGGAGGAAGACGTTGGTGGTGGTGGTGGCGGTATGACTTCGTGGTGGTGGTGGTGGTGCGGTGGTAAGCCGTTGGGGCGGCGTGATGTGGTGTTCTGGTGCCGGTGGTGTGGTGGTGATGAGATGCCGGTGGTGTGGTGTTGCGTGGTGGTGGTGTGGTGGTGGCGGCTGGAGGAAGGGGCCGGTGGTGGTGGAGTGCGGTGGTGGTCATTCTTTGGTGGTTGGTGTGTGTTCGTCGGGGGTGGTTGGTGCGTGGTGCGGTGGTGGTAGGTGGAGTGGTGGTGGTGGTTGGTGCGTGGTGGTGTGGTGGTGGTTGGTGCGTGGTGTGGTGGTGGTGGAGATGGAGATTTAGGGTTTAGAGAGGGAGAGAGTTATTTAGAGAGAGGAAATGTGTTTAGAGAGTGAATGGGAATGAGGAGGGAGGATGAATTTCAGCTTTTAATCTCAACCATTGATTTGTTTTAAATCTAATGGTGTAGATTAGAACTTACGGACTTAGCAAAAACAATAGAACTTATTTGATCTTATAATATATATATATATATATATATATATATAGGAATTGAATCAGGTGAGACCACCTCCTTAAAATGAGACCACCCCTTAAAATGAGACCACTCTGTTATAATAACATAATATCTTATTACTGTAACAATGTATCTTCTTTATTGTTTTTTTTTTGGTAAAAAAAAAAAAATTAAAAAATTAAAAAAAATTAAAAAAAAATAAAAAAAATTAGCTCAATGTTGAAACTATGTTATAATAACAAATATTCATTTATGTTATAATAACATAATTTTAGATGTGTTACTATAATAAACATAGGGTGTTATTATAACAGCCGCGACAGATCTAGGCCGTTGATTTTTAGATCTAACGGTCCAGATTTGCGGGACGGTCTTATTTTAAGGGGTGGTCTCACCGGATCCTCACTGTATATATATATATATATATATAGAGATAAGATCTTTTAAGCCCAACTTATTAGAGAAAGTCATTGAGTCCTGAATCCAGTTTGAGATTTTAACACAAAAATTTGAGATTTTAACACATAAATTTGAAACTGTAAAATTCCAGAATATTTGAGATTTTAACATTGATAAAATCTCAAATATTCTGGAATTTTGCAGTTCTAAATTTTTGTGTTAAAATCTCAAATTTTTGTGTTAAAATCTCAAAGCGGATGTCTGGACTCAATGACTTTCCCAAAACTTAGGGCTTGAAAGATCTTATCTCTATATATAGGAATTGAATCAGGTGAGACCACCTCCTTAAAATGAGGCCACCCCTTAAAATGAGACCACTCTGTTATAATAACATAATATCTTATTACTGTAACAATGTATCATCTTTATTGTTTTTTTTTTTGGTAAAAAAAAAAAAAAAAAAAAAAAAAAATGTTGAAACTATGTTATAATAACAAATATTCATTTATGTTATAATAACATAATTTTAGATGTGTTACTATAATAAACATAGGGTGTTATTATAACAGCCGCGACAGATCTAGGCCGTTGATTTTTAGATCTAACGGTCTTGATTTGCAGGACGGTCTTATTTTAAGGGGTGGTCTCACTGGATCCTCATTATATATATATATATATATATATATATATATATATATATATATATATATATATATAGAGAGAGAGAGAGAGAGAGAGAGAGAGAGATAAGATCTTTCAATCCCAAAGTTTAGGGAAAGTCATTGAGTTCAGACATCCGCTTTGAGATTTTAACACAAAAATTTGAGATTTTGACACAAAAATTTGAGATTTTGACACAAAAATTTGAAACTGCAAAATTCCAAAATATTTGAGATTTTAACAATGTTGGATAGCTTCCCCCTTTCTCGCAACTACTTTGACTACTCGTTGCAAATTGAGATAAATCCGTTGGTGGGATTCCTGAGGGCCCTGGCGGCCTGGCTGCCCAGGGTCCTGTGCTGCCAGGCTCCTTGCGATGCTCTGGGTTCTGCGCAGGGCCCTGTAATGGCCAGAGTCCTGAGCAGGTCTTCGCTGCTGCCTGGGCCAAATCTGGGCTGCGAAATTTGGGCCCAACATTTGCCCCCAAAATTTCTGCCCACATCTTGCATGTGTTTTGGGCAGGAATTTTCCCTCCAAGTGGCGACGTGACTTCAGGGGTCATGTCACATTAAATGCCCCCATTTTCCAACTCCCTTTATAAATACTCCCTTTTCCCCATTTCTTAGCCCCCTTTTTCATCTTTTCAGTCTTCCCCATAACTTCTCCCCTTCTTTCAACCCGTTTCGCCTTCCGCGTTCCTTGCTCTCCAGGTAATCCTTCCATCTCCTCTCGCTTCTTTTCGTTTCCCCATGTCTACTCGCTCTCAAAGATGTTCGTCGGCCCTGGTTGCCTTCCCCTCTGCGGGCATTTTAGATAATAAACACCGCTGTGACTCCGAAATTTCGGAGGACGATCTCCCCGCCTTCAGATCTATGGCGGGTTTGGATGAGACGGTGGTTCTGCATGCCCCCGCTTCCGGCGAGTTCGCCGACGCTATCTTCCCTAGGTGGGTTACCCTTTACGAGTATCCCTTCACTATGGGCATGAAGTTCCCTTTTCCTCCTCTGATCCAAGCCTTTCTTCTCTGGTTCTCCCTCGCTCCCGGCCAACTCGCTGCTCAAGCCTGGAGGGTTCTGTACTCCGTGTGCGTGGTGAGTGAGCGTTTTGGTATCAAACTGGGGCTGGCGGATCTGGCGAGCCTATACTCTTGTAGGCACCTTGGCTACGGCCACGTTACGATGAGGGCGTCTGACGGTGACAACTCCTTCATCGATACCAGCAAGGCGAGCGACGATGGCTGGTTTCGTCGCTTTGTCTTCCTAAAGGTTGACTCCATGAACCCTCCCCCAAAGTACTTGTTGGAGAAGTGGGGTGAAACCAAAGGTACCTGGTCGTTTTTGTCGTGCTTGTGATGTCGTCTTTTCCGCTTACTCTCCTTAACCATCTTTCTCTGCAGGGCTCAAGAATCCGAAGGCTACCCTTTCTCCTAGCGATACCCTGACGAGCCTGTGGTTGATTCCCACGTGCATTTCGAACTTTTCCCGAGCTGTTCTCCGCTGTCCCCCCAACTCCAACACCTGATCCTGCTATGGCATCTGGTAGGCTCCTGATTTTTCCTGTCAGTTTTCACTGTTGTTTGGTATTCTGATTTCGATTACGCCTGAGCTCTGCTGCTCCTGACGTGCTTGACTCCCTCTTGTGGAAGAAGAGGAAACAACCCTCCTCGAATACCAAGAAGCCTCCCCTGAAGAAGGAGGCCAAGAGCCCTAGGCCTCCCTCTGCGTTCTGCTACAAGACTGCGCCTGGCCCTGAACTGCGCCCACCTGGATCTTCCAAAGTCCCAATAGGGGTTTCTGATGATGGCTACACTATCACTCTCTCCCCAGGATTTGGCTATGACGCCTCAGTCGCGATGTGGCCTGACCTGGACGCGTTCCTCCTTCCTGGCCCCAAGAAAGTCCTGGAGGGCCAGGGCACCTCTTCAGTTGGCAAGGGTCTCTGTGAGTCTGCCTTTGACGTAATAAAACTCCTCCTCATCCTTTTTTTTTTTTTTTGACACTCCGTTGCTTGCAGACTCTCCAGTCTGCTCTGCATCTTCGCCATAGGGTTGAGTCTCTTCAGGCTACAAATGCCAGCGCGCTTTTTCGTATAGAGAAGCTGAAGTCCGAGGTGGCTGCGCACGCCGATCTCATAACTTTTAAAACAAGTTTTGTTCACTGATAAAGCTTAGAGCTTAGAGCTTAGAGCTTGATTCCTACACACAAAAACACACCAAAGCACCAAGAAAAGAGAGGAGAGAAAAAAGAGTGAAAAACTAGGTTTTTCCTCCATTGTTCTCAAGCTTAGAGCTTGATTCCTACACACAAGTTCACTCATCTTTTTACGGTTCTAGTAAACCAAGAGAGGAGTAATCCAAGGGTACTAGTGGACTTCAATTGAGGAGTAACATTTGGGGCTCTCGGGTTAATCTCGACATACCGGTGGTAATCACGCTAGGCCAAGGAAAGGGACGAAGCCAGGGCGGCGACGGAGGTGGCGAACCGCCTGAAGGTGGCTGAGGCTTCCAAGCTAGGTGACAAAATCACGGAGCTTGAGGCCTCCCAGCACAAATTGAAGAAGACCCTCGCGAAGGTGGCAGTGTATGCTGCTTGGGATTCCAGGATCAAGTGCTTCAAGGCGGTCCAGGCTGATGGTGCTTCTTCCTTTGACCTGGAACAAGAGGAGGCCAACTTCCATGCTGCGTTTCCTCAGCCTCCCGACCTCGGCGTCTTGGTGGGCTTCGATGACTCTGACGACGAGGGGGCTGCTGCATCAGCTGGCCCTGCCGAGGAGGAAAGTGAGCACGCTGAGGGAGAGGATGAGCATGCTGAGGATGAAGGTAGTGCTGCTGTGGAGGGGGACGCTGTTGCTGAGGGTTCTACTGGAGCACCTGCTGGAGATGATGACGCTGGTGTCGTTGCTGAGGAAGTTCCTACTTTGGATGCCTCGGCTGAGGTGCCTGGAAAACAAGAGTAGGCTCCTGCAATCATGTAAATATCCAGTTTAGTTTTAAAACTTCTGTTTGAAATCGTTATTTTGGGGTGGCGTGCCTATCATGGACGCTTGTATTTAAACACTATATTTTGCTAGACATACGTGCTCAGGGTCCTTTGATGCAAGGGACCTTGAGTATGATTGTAACACCCGGTGTTGTCCGAGGTTATTCGGGCCGGGTTCCCCGTTGAATTGGTCCATGTGATGAGCTCAAGTGACCTAGTGCTTAAAAGGATTGTAAGTATTACTCATATCAACAAGATGCATCTTCTTTTCTGGTGGCTCATCTTAAGAACTCTTTGGTTAAGCGTGCTTCTTTGGAGAGTAGTCTTGGGATGGGTGACCTCCTGGAAGTTCTCGGGATGCGCACGCAGTGAGGACAAAGTCTTATTTGGAAAGGGCCCGTGTTGGTGCAGTGGGCGATGTCGCGACTGGCGAGCTCTAGTGAATGACATTTCGGCCTTTAGTTGGGGCCGGGGTGTTGCAATGATGATGGAAACTTATGGTGGCCAACCATGTTTCGCTTACGTTTGTTTGTTGCGCGCGCGTTTGTTGATGTTTTGTATGCATGCTTTTAAAGTCGACTTAGTGGTGGCCTGGAGTCTTAAAGTCCAAGTGGGGTCATGTTTATCCCTGATGCCACGCCTCGTAGTGGTGACTTGATGGCTCTGGAGTCTAGAAGTCCGGAACGGGGTTATGTTTGTCCCCTGTCGCCACGCGCACGAAGTCCTCTCTAAGGAGGATAATTGAAGGGGCCAGCCAGATTCCACTTTTGCCCTAATATTTCAAAGATAGAATGTTTTTCAGAAGATTTGTAAAGTGTTTTAGGCCCCTAAAAAGGCGCCTTCTTTGAGAATGTTTAGATCAGAAATCTTTGAGTAGCATGTTAAACATCTAAACCAAGAGTTGTTTTAAAACTGTTTTTGAAGAATGTTTTAACGGAACAAATAGAAAAATTCTTCAAGTAACTTGAAAATACTTTTTAAACAACAATATTCTTGAAAATGCGTTTACAAAGAAATCAAATGCCTCGAAAATCAGGTGCTTCGAAAATCAGGTGTTTTGGTGACTTTACAAAATATAATCATACTTTTCAATATTAATGCCCCCTTTTCTTAGTTAAAAGGAACGGCATTTATAATGTTTGCAAAGTAAACTAATCATGTGGTTTTATACCAAATTTTCCAGGAGTATTGGAGGGAAAACCACGAAAAATAAACGAAGACATGTCTTTACGACGGCCTAATCAACCTATTATCGTCCAACCTCCACGAAGCTCCACATAAACTCCACCAAAAATCGGGTTACACTAAAAACCTCCCTACAAAAAGCCGCCCAAGTGACAAGAATAGAATTCACAAAAACAAACCACAAAAACTCCGAAAACAAACACAAAGAAAAGCCTCACGAGTCAAAAATAAAACCTTACGAGTTACAAAAACACTCAACAAAAAACGAGCTACAAAAAAGCCGGAAGTTTGGACTAATTGTTATGCCCATCCATTGTTTAGACGGCGCGTCACACAAGAGATGGCCAGGGAGCAAGGAGGGGGGGACTCCCCCGAGAGCCCGAGTAATCATGTATTTTGATTCAAAATGTGGAATTTTTTCAAATTTTCACTAACATTTTGCAGGAATGAATACATGAAAGACCGGAGAAGAATAAGACCTCCCAGGCACCCGCCTGGAAGGCTCCCACCTGCACAATGCTCATCAGTGGTCCTCGCACCCGGGTGAGGGTGCCTTATGCAAAAGAGCCGGGATGTCCACGGCCCTCGTGCTGGTCGCTCTCACCGCGCATACCGATCACCGGCCCTCATGCCGGTAAGACGGCTGCGGACCTCCCATGCACAATGCTCATCCGTGGTCCTCGCACCCGGGTGAGGGTACCATATGCAAAAGAGCCGGGATGTCCACGGCCCTCGTGCCTGGGCTGCTCTCACCGCAGCGCCTGATCACCGGCCCTCGTGCCTGGAAGACGGCTGCGGAACTCCCATGCACAATGCTCATCCGTGGTCCTCGCACCCGGGTGAGGGTGCCTTATGCAAAAGAGTCGGGATGTCCACGGCCCTCGTGCCTGGGCTGCTCTCACCGCAGCGCCTAATAACCGGCCCTCGTGCCGGGACGACGGCTGCGGACCTCCCATGCACAATGCTCATCCGTGGTCCTCGCACCCGGGTGAGGGTGCCTTATGCAAAAGAACCGGGATGCCCATGGCCCTCATGCCTGGGCTGCTCTCACCGCAGCGCCTGATCACCGGCCCTCGTGCCGGGAAGACGGCTGTGGAACTCCTGACAAGGCTAAGTCATAGTCGCCTAAGTCAAAATAACCTAAAGTCAACTAACTGGGTAGCTAGCGGTAGTAGGGTCGAATCCACAGAGAGACAGTGCAAATATAAGGTCGCTTAGCTAAACTAGGTCAATCTCAAGGTAACAAATCGGGTGTGTAGGAAAAGGGTCTAAACTAAGAACGGCAAATAAGATGGTAAAAAGGTATATAAAAGGGAGATTAGGGCATCGGGATTAATGTGACATCGATTCAGGAACTCAACTCAAAAGGAAATAACAGTCAATTGAAGCTATGCAAGTGACTAGGTTTAGGAATACGCTCTCTCGAGTCAATATTAACCTTAAGCAAATTTAGCGGGCTCTCGCAACTTACTAAACTTAACTTATCAAATACGCGTGAGTCTAGTTCCAATTCGGCTTTCGATCTTAAACTGAAACAACCTAAGTTCAATTCAATAAAGGCGTCCCTAAATTCAATTGATAATTAAACGCGTAGGAAGAAGTCAACTTGGACAAGTTCAATCAATTTAACAATTAAAACATGTTCCTGAATCAATCTCACAAATCACCCTAAACCCTAATAGAAAATTAGCTAGACATAACTAGGGCAAAACAATAACAATAATAATAATAATAAGGCATAGCGATTGAATGAATAAAAGCAATTGAAATAAACCTGGTTTAAATTGGAGTACTGACGATTACAATGAAATCAATCTTGAACTAAACTAATTAAGTTTTAGAGTTTGTAAATAGAGAAGATAGAACTCACAGTAAACTTAAACCTAGAAAATTACGATGTAAAAAAAAGCATAAAACTAAGATGTACGACCTAGAATATTTATATAAGTTTCCTAAAAACCAAACTCGAATTAAATCAAACCGACGCGAAAATACAAAGCAGCCGGCCGGCCGGCCGCCGGCCTGACTGACCGGTCGGACCCTCATGTCTGGGCCGGCTCTTCTCTTGGGCCTCCTTGTGTCTTGGGCCTTAATCCTCTTTCATATTACTCGTGGCCCTTTATCTTTTGTTCTTTCTTTGTATCCCGAGCTCCTGCGCGAGCTCAAGCTCGGTCTCGTAATCACGATACTAAAAATGCTCCAATCAACTTAGGTTTCGGCTTAGGACCGCCAAAACCTGCAAAATATAAACGAGGAACAGCAGTACCGCAATATAAAGCAAATAGCTCTTAAACTAGTAATGAACTCGAATAAATGCAGCCTAAATGCGACTAAACCGGGGGCATATAATCTATATAAATAGCACGTATCAAACTCCCCCAAACCAAACCTTTGCTTGTCCTCAAGCAAACTACCCAAACATAGCACAAAATCGCGAGGACAAACTAGTACAGGAAAATGCAACTCAAAGTCTCAAGTATCGTCGCCTCATACAAAAGTGAATCAAATCAATACCTGCTTCCTCTTCAATAAATTGAAGAGTTAGGGAGTAAACTGAACAAATAAAAGACGGCGGAACATAATGGCGCAAACTCCATGCAAATACTTTCGACCGTATGCATCCACTAAAACGCTGAGACTATAAATAATCTCGCAAACATCGACACTAGGAAAACTACTCGAACAAAACACGTCGTCACCCAAAGTGTCTCAAAATCACGTCGAGCGAGGTTTCCAAGGGTTGTAATGTTAGGCTCGGGTCAAGAGGGTAAAAAGGTGGTAAATGTATTTGGAAATGTTGAGCCGTAATGTGGAGCTCAACGGCTCAACAGTTGCATCTAAATCAACACCCACATCCAATCACAACTCCTCCTCAACTCACCAATCAAAATAAACCACAACTCCCGCATAGGAGTGATAAACATCGCTTCCTACTAACACTTCCGATCTTTTTATTGAATTAACAGCATATATACAACCAACTCTTTCTTTTTGTTTTCTTCTTTTTTTTTTTCTTTTTTTTTCTCTTTTTGGATTTTTGTTTTTTTTTGTTTTTTCTTTCTTTTTTTTTTTTTTTCTTTTTTTGAAATGAAATAAGATCGGGTGAAACTTTGAAACATGCAGGAAAGCGCATAATTTGCTGGAATACTCGCACAACATCAACCCATAACTCCAACTCACATAATAAGCAAATCACGGACTTAACCCACTTCCTTCCCAACCGAATACTCCGTGATAACATAGGATCCCTAATGCAACTGATCAGCCTGGGTAGGATAATTCTGGAATGTAGCTCAATATATATAATGTGGCTCAAGAAAAACAAGCTACAAAGGCTAGGACGGGCTACAAATGAGGGACCTAAGTCTAAAGGGTGGAAAAGTAGGCCATTTGGCAAAAACAAGTACCTCTTCGTGCAATGCTTGATCATTTAAGAACAAATAGGTTCAAACAATGACATAAATTCAAGTTTTCATTTCACAAGTACGAGTATATACAATGTCAAGTGGATGGGTAGTTTAAGAAACGCGCCCCGTCTACGTCACATGTCCTATGTCTAATAATAAGTCAGTCTACTCAAATCACCTCAAGGATGAAAGGAAAGGGTAAGCAAAGCATATCAAATCAACACAATTGTAGATACTCGTATCTGTCGATATGGAAATTTATAGAAAACCCGACAAACACCCAATGATGATAGGACAACATGTATTCCGTGTCATTTAATTGAGTTCGTTTTACGATGTAAGTCGGACGCTGTCGACGTAATGTTTTATTAATTTAAATGATGTTTAAATTAATGTTTTAACAAGGTAAATTTATTTCGATCAAAATTTATTTGCCTCAAGTATTTTATTGAAAATAAAATATTTCGATTTGAAAAATCATTTTAAGTAATTCGATTTGAAAAATCGCTTTTACAAATTTTATATTTGACTTGAAAAGTCGTTTCTCGTGTCTTTAAGCCATTTTATTAAATCGTATTCGATTTAATTCGCTTAAAAGCAAGTTTTTTAGCTCGTTTTGAGCTCGATTTAAAGAACGATTTTGAGCCCGTTTTAGCACGAACTTCGAGGCCTCTTTTACCCACTTTATTCCCCACATATCTTAAACCCAGCCCAAACCACGACCTAAACCCCCCCTTAAATAGCCAAAACGTATCCAAGAATTGAGCTGGTCCGCAGCAGCTCATAGGCCCAAAATCAGCCCTCATTTGACCCAAACCCGACTCCTATTCGCCTGCCCATGACCCATACCCGTATCCTAACTATCCTACCCATGTAACCTTGCCTTGCCACTCAAGAAAACCCCCTAAAAAGCCATAAATGAAGCCGTGGACAGCAGCCCCGAAAAACAGAGCAAAGCTGCTCAAAACCCTTCGAAAAACCCTACTTTTCGACCCTATATATACACACCATCCACAAGCATTCAGGGGAACGAGTTTTAGAGCATACACACATAATAATAAGTCACAAAAATCCCTCAAAAAGCCTCAGAAGAAGTCGAGATAGCCGCTCGAAAAACAAAGCACAATTTTCTGATTTTCGTTCAGCTATCACCTGTTCTTCCTCGTTTTTCGTGTTACAAGCTTCATAATCTCTCTGATTTGTTTACATAATCTCAAAGTTCACTTTGTCACGATTCCAAAACATCTTTCGGTTCGAAATTTCGTTGAGAAACGAAGAAGTTACAAGCTTTTGAAAATTGCTGTCAGTTTGGTACAAACTTACGGATTACAATTGGTTTTCGTCGACAACGGCCCCTTGGGATAAAATCTTACAATCGATTACGACTCAAAGAATTGGTCAACGATACATGTAAGTTGAGGGTGCAAAAATACTCTTTTTATTTGGTTGAATTATCGTTTTTTTATCGTTCTTATAGCCCCCTGTCGTTTTTTATCGCTTTCTGTCGCTCTGTTGTTTATCGTCGTAGTTATTGTTTTTATCGTTCGTTTTAATTAGGTTTATATTTTCAGCATGATTTGGATGCGTATGTGTGGATATGTCGTGCCCCTTTGTTTACCTAGTATGCATGTTTAGTTTCCTTGCGTAGTATGACTCGAAAATCCTTCGTTAGATTGATTCTGTTTAGCCCATTAGCTTATTATGTAATTAGATCGTAGTCATGCTTAATTATGTTGATCGTCTGAAACTAGATCTATCGTGTTTCTTCAGATTTGTAATTCATGCTTGTATGTCAAATTAGTTTTCGTGAGTTTATTTCATCGTTTAGTGTTCGTATGGTAATTAGTTTCGTTGTTCATGTAAATAATCGTGCACGTTTCTGCTTGTCGCTGGTTTAGTTTTGTTTGTTAAGTCTTAAGTTGTGTAATTAGATTACATGTAGGTTTTGTATGGTTATTATGCCTGCTTATACTTATGTGTTGGATTATTTAGACACTTGCTCATGTGATTATTAATTAATTACTAGTTTTGTCCATGTTGTTAGCTTAAGTTCGTGCGTTTGTCAACTTTACTTGATTATTAATCTATACGTTTGTTTGTGTTTATTTGTTATAATTTGCGTGTGTCCGTATGTCGACTTAGTTGTACTTGATTATTTAATTTATACGTTTGGTTGTGTTTGTCTGTCGCTTCTTTATATTCGAGTGTAGTGTTCAATTATCTATGTTAGTCTTTCATGCTTATCTACGTATCAGTCATGTTTGATTATTTTTATTCGTCTGCCGCTAACGTTTGTTAATCTATCTTATGCTGTCAGTAAGTATTTCTGCTTCTTTTCTTTGTTTGCTAGAATAGTAAATGAACTCATGTTGAATAACTCTGACAAAATTATATGTGCATTAAACGACATAGAATGGATATATTTTATTTAGGGTTAAAACGCTGTTTGCATATCTGCATGTGTACTCATAATAGCCACGGTTTTATTTAGTAGAGACCGTTTTTATAACGGGCGGGGTTAGGCGTTAAATTAATGAAATTCTTTTAAACTTCCTAACACGTAAACTCACACGAACTCATTTTCTCTAAAATCGTTTTTCTAAATTCCACCTAAAAATTTAGTGGCGACTCTTTTCGAATCAAAAATGTTTTTGAAATAAAACATCGCGTGGATCAAAATCCCTTGTCCACAATTTAGCGACTCCGCTGGGGACGTGAAACTTGAAAAGTAAAACGATGGCTATTTAGAGTACCTTTTTTTTATGTTATTTACGCACCATACTGTTAGGTTTCGAACCATTTCTCCCCTTGGGTCGATCTCAAGGTAGGGAAATGACATTCACTGTGTCTGATTTAAATATCAAGGTGGTCCCGCCGAGGTTAGCAACCGCACTCTCGCCATATAGTTACAAACTTATGGTGGTTGAGTAGGTTACCTAACAACGTGGGATCATTGGCATGGACCCTTTTCGACACTTAGAATAGTCTAGCTCATGCATTGCATCCTTGAACTGTGTATGACTAAATGCTCTGTGAATTCCAAAGCCTTGTTTTTTAGTCCTCTTTAATCAAAACTGTCATCTTTTCTATCGAATATTTTCCAAAAATCTTTTCTTAGCTGAAATGCTGTCTTTTTAGGATTAGAGTAATCTTAAATATTCCTTTTGAAACGATTTTTGACTTAAGCTGAAATGCTTTCCCTCTTAAAAAAAATCATTCCTTAAGCTGAAATGCTGTCTTTTTAGGATTAGAATAATCTTAAATATTTTTCAACACTATCTTTTCCGAAAAACAAAGATTTTTGTCCAAGCTGAAACGCTTTCCTTCTAGGATTAGAATAATCTTAAATATTTTCCAACTTTAGCTCTTTTGAAAAAAGATCTCTTTCCAATTGAATATTTTTTCCAAAAGATTTTTCTAGCTGAAATGGTGTCTTTTTAGGATTAGAATAATCTTAAATATTTTCCAACTTTAGCTCTTTTGAAAAAAGATCTCTTTCCAATCGAATTTTTTTTTTCCCAAAAGATTTTTCTAACTGAAATGCTGTCTTTTTAGGATTAGAATAATCTTAAATATTTTCCAACTTTAGCTCTTTTGAAAAAAGATCTCTTTTCAATCGATTTTTTTTTCCAAAAGTTTTTTTCTAGCTGAAATGCTGTCTTTTTAGGATTAGAATAATCTTAAATATTTCCCAACACTATCTCTTTCAAAAAACAAAGTTTTTTTTAAGCTGAAACGCTTTCCTTCTAAAATTAGAATAATCTTAGATATTTTCTGAATATTAGCTCTTTTGAAAAAAGATCTTTTCTTGGCTGAAATGCCATCCTCTTAGGATTAGAATAATCTTAAAAGATTTCCGATACTAGTTCTTTTGAAAAAAGATCTCCTCCAAGCTAAAAAGTTATTCGTTTAGGGTTAGAATAATCTTAAACATTTTTTTCGATGTTAGCTCTTTTGAAAAAAGATCTCTTCCTAGCTGAAACGCTATCCGTTTAGAGTTAGAATAATTTTAAACATTTTTTCGATGTTAGCTCTTTTGAAAAAAGATCTCTTCCTAGCTAAAATGCTCTACGTTTAGGGTTAGAATAATCTTAAACAATTTTCGATATTAGCTCTTTTGAAAAAATGATCTTTTCTAAGCTGAAATGCTATTCGTTTAGGGTTAGAATAATCTTAAACAATTTTCGATTGCCTCTTTTGAAAAAAGATCTTTTCTAAGCTGAAATGCTATTCGTTTAGGGTTAGAATAATCTTAAACAATTTTCGATATTTTCTAAGCTGAAATGCTATTCTTTTAGGGTTAGAATAATCTTAACCAATTTTCAACATTAGCTCTTTTGAAAAAGGATCTTTTCCTAGCTGAAATGCTATTCGTTTAGGATTAGAACAATCTTACATAATTTTCGATATTTGCTCTTTATAAAAAAAAAAAAAAAAGATCGTTTCTAAGCTGAAATGCTCCTTGTTAGGATTAGAAAATCCTAAAACTTTTTTTCTTTTAAAGAAAATTACCTTTTGAAAAAAGATCCTTTTATAAGCCGAAATGCTATCCATTTAAGATTAGAATAATCTCGAACAGTCTTCGACACTAAGTCTTTTGAAAAAAAGATCCTTTTTAAGCTGAAATGCCACCCGTTTAAGATTAGAATAATCTCGAACAGTTCTTAACACTAACTCTTTTGAAAAAAGATCCTTCTATAGCTGAAGTGCTATCCGTTTAAGATTAGAATAATCTCGAACAATTCCCAACACTAACTCTTCTGAAAAAAAAACCTTTCAAGCTGAAATGCTACCCGTTTAGGATTAGATTAATCCTGAACGATTTTTAACACTACGACTTTTGAAAAAAGAATAGTTTTTAAGCTGAAATACTGTACGTTTAGGATTAGAATAATCTTGAGCACTTTCGAAATGCTACCCATTTGGGAATAGAATTTTTTCCAGCCAAAACGAAGTTTTTCAAAGGTAAAATCTAGCCCAAGTTAAACTGAAATTTCGAATCAGATAAGCCTTTTTTGTAGTCGAAGTGCTACCCATTTCAAACCTCAACTTTGAAAATAAGTTTCTTTTTTTTTCAAGTCGCGAGTAAGCATGAAATGCACCGAGTCGAGTCTAGTTAGAATCTAAGCCGTGTATAGTAAGTCTAGTCCATCTAAAAGTCTTAGAGGATTTACCTGGTTGGGTCACCTAGGCCTACTCTTGGGCCCAAGTCATGCATGTCATTTTTTAGTTTTGAGTCGGGGCACAACAACGTCTCAGCTAAGCTATTTGGAAGTTTTGCATAAACCTTAGAAACTGTTTGGTCCACGCACGAGTTAATTACATTAAGTCCATGTCTAGTTGGGTCTAAGTCCCGTACTGTGAGTCTGTCTTTAAGTCCATATGTCGCATGCATTTGTATAGTTAGGTCGTAGACCATGTCGTTAAGCTTCGAGTCTTTTCATGATTAATCTGGTCCAGTCCATTTGCATCCCGAGTTGTTACAAATAGGGTCGAAACCGTGTCGATTTCTGAACCTGAGTCCCATATTCTTCTCCTTAAGTCAAAGTCAAGTTGCCAAAGTGGGGTAACTTTCGAACCAAGCACCTGAACCTTCTGTTTAATGTTTAGACTAAGATGAGTCAACGACAAACTCGAATTGAATTGTTTTTCAGAATAAATTGAGAATTTATAATTTAAAGTAGCAAATGCATGAACTTTTCCTCCTTATTTAAACTTGAGCTGATTAATTTCATGACATTACATATTTTAGTTCTCTTTTAAATTTGAATCATGAATGGATAATAAAGAATAGCACTTGTGTAACGATCTTAACCCCATTGTTGACTACTTAATATTGTTGACTAATTATTTACTTTCGTGGTGACTCCTTTAATGGACCGACAGAGAGATTACTTGACCTCAAAAGAGCGTGATTGATTGTCTTGTGATTCGAGTTCTTAGCCCGAGGGGAACCCAATTTTAGCTATTGGGAGAATGCCTGATGACTTGTCCAGTTGGACGGGATCCATCGGTTGAGGCTTGCTACATGGGTCACTTGACAGATATTTTGAAAAAGAGAATGTTGAAAAAAAAATCAGAAAAAAAAAAAAGAAAACAGAAGGAAAAATAAATATTGTGAGGAGGTATCGAGTACACCTTAGGTAACCGGGAGAACGATCCACGCAGTAAAGTGGTAATACAAGGTGCCGAAAGTAAACCCCTTCCCTTGAGACCTTAATATTTGGCTGAAACCCATAGTCTAATTGTTGATATGTGGGGAGAAAGAAAGTGAAACAAGTTGTGAAGGAAGAAAAGTTCGTTAATAATCTCAATTTAAAAGCGTCTAAAATCTGTAATGTGGTTTAATTAATCGATTGTACAGCTTGTTGTGGAGGAGAAATTTCATTGTAGGCGCTGCTGATTCACATGATTTGTTTGAAATGATCTTGAAGTATATATTTTAAGTTTGTCGTTGACCGTTCATAAGTCAATATAAGGTTAAGTATGGTGTTATTTTTAGTAGCTCGGTTTGTCATCGTCGAGGACGACAATAAGCTAAGTGTGGGGGGAATTTGAT
This sequence comes from Dianthus caryophyllus, assembly GCA_023091065.1. Taxonomy (NCBI): domain Eukaryota; kingdom Viridiplantae; phylum Streptophyta; class Magnoliopsida; order Caryophyllales; family Caryophyllaceae; genus Dianthus; species Dianthus caryophyllus. The sequence goes on from CM041529.1 coordinate 730,656, forward strand.
AATAGAGTAAATGGATGTGTATTAATTATATAATTTTACACTTTTAGAGTCGTCTTTTATATTATTCTAAAAACGATGTTTTTAAACTAGGTTAATGGCCGGATTATTCGAAATGCTCAAAATCCAAAGTTCATGTCGATGACCTCTTTCGATTTTCAAATGAAATTTGCTATGCGGGTCAATGACCTATCCATTTTCCAAAATAGGGGTCGATGACCTATTTTCAGATGATGTCTTGCGCTCGGGTCGATGACCCATCCACCTTTTCCTCCAAAATATGGGTCGATGGCCCCAATTTTCAATGACAATTATAGTTCGGGTCGATGACCTATCCGCCTTTTCCTCAAAATACGGGTCGATGCCCCAATTTTCAAATGATGAACATAGTTCGGGTCGATGACCCATCCACTTAAATCAAAATGCGGGTTGAAGACCCATTTTCAAAAGATATTTATAGTTCGAGTCGATGACTCATCCACTTAAATCAAAATGCGGGTTGAAGACCCATTTTCAAAAGATATTTATAGTTCGGGTCGATGACCCATCAACTTAAATCAAAATGCGGGTTGAAGACCCATTTTCAAAAGATATTTATAGTTCGAGTCGATGACTCATCCATTTAAATCAAAATGCGGGTTGAAGACCCATTTTCAGAAGATGTTTATAATTCGAGTCAATGACTCGTCCACTTTTCAAGATGCGGGTCGACGACCCATTTTCAAAAAAAATGTTTCCGGTCGACGACCCCATTTTTTTTTTTTTCCAAAAGATGTTTATAGTTCTAGCCGATGACTCATCCACTTTTCAAGATGCGGGTTGAAGACCCATTTTCAAAAGATGTTTATAGTTCAAGTCGATGACTCATCCACTTTTCAAGGTGCGGGTCGACGACCCATTTCTCAAAAGATGTTTACAGTTTCCGGTCGAAGACCCACCAGTCTTTAATCTAAAAATATAGGTCGAGGACACAAAATTTTGAATAGGTCGAGGACACAAAAATTTTGAAATGCGAATCGAGGACGCAAATGTTGATTTTAGCTCGGGTCGATGATCCATTCCCAAAATAGAATTTTCAGTTCGGATCGATGATCCATCGTTTTGAAGCAGGTCGAGGACCCATTTTCAAATTAAAATTCTCAGTTCGGATCGATGATCCATCCCGTTTTGAAGCAGGTCGATGACCCATTTTCAAATAAAATTCGCAGCTCGGATCGATGATCCATCCTTTTGAAAATGCCGCAGATTTCACTATGTTAGTCGTATCCTATGATTTGTTTTAAGATTGAGCAGGAACGCTCCAACCGGGGGCTCTAAAGTCATAAACCTTAGACCCCGACGACAGGATGACATCCTCAAAATGACGAAATTTTAGCAGAAGCTAAACGAAGTGACACTTCCAAAAGAATACAGACATAGGCTTTACTCAATCGAGTAAACAAATATCATTGATTTGGGCCGAAGCAGCAGAAAGCTACAGGCCAGCGAGCTCGAACTACGATACGGGTTTGATTCTGTCACAACGGATACGTAGGCGCCTAAGGATAAGGCTCAACCCACACTTCGATGAAAATGAAGGCATCCAGAATCATGTTTTAGGTATGATTTCTTCTTATGGCTGGTGAGCTTATGTACACAGGTCTAAGGGACCCTAAACGGCCCGTGAGGCTCTCAAGTTGTGATATTCGATCGACTCGAAAGCCTACTTTGACTTTCGCCCTGTCCAAGCCTCAGTCAAAGTGGGGGCTCTGTAGATACCCGTATCTGTCGATATGGAAATTTATAGAAAACCCGACAAACACCCAATGATGATAGGACAACATGTATTCCGTGTCATTTAATTGAGTTCGTTTTACGATGTAAGTCGGACGCTGTCGACGTAATGTTTTATTAATTTAAATGATGTTTAAATTAATGTTTTAACAAGGTAAATTTATTTCGATCAAAATTTATTTGCCTCAAGTATTTTATTGAAAATAAAATATTTCGATTTGAAAAATCATTTTAAGTAATTCGATTTGAAAAATCGCTTTTACAAATTTTATATTTGACTTGAAAAGTCGTTTCTCGTGTCTTTAAGCCATTTTATTAAATCGTATTCGACGAATTCGTTTTCTTAAAAGCAAGTTTTTTAGCTCGTTTTGAGCTCGATTTAAGAACGATTTTGAGCCCGTTTTAGCACGAACTTCGAGGCCTCTTTTACCCACTTTATTCCCCACATATCCGAGATTAAACCCAGCCCAAACCACGACCTAAACCCCCCTTAAACAGCCAAAACGTATCCAAGAACCGAGCTGGTCCGCAGCAGCTCATAGGCCCAAAATCAGCCCTCAGTTGACCCAAACCCGACTCCTATTCGCCTACCCATGACCCATAACCGTATCCTAACTATCCTACCCATGTAACCTTGCCTTGCCACTCAAGAAAACCCCCTAAAAAGCCCTAAACGAAGCCGTGGACAAAGAAATTTCAGAAAACAGAGCAAAGCTGCTCAAAACCCTTCGAAAAACCCTACTTTTCGACCCTATATACACACACCATCCACAAGCATTCAGGGGAACGAGTTTTAGAGCATACACACATAATACTAAGTCACAAAAATCCCTCAAAAAGCCTCAGAAGAAGTCGAGATAGCCGCTCGAAAAACATAGCACAATTTTCTGATTTTCGTTCAGCTATCACCTGTTCTTCCTCGTTTTTCGTGTTACACATGAGACGAACTTGTGACGAACTTGTGACGGATTACCCGTCACAAAATTTGGCGCGGTAAATTAGTGATGGTTTAGCCGTCAGAAATTTTTTTCCGTCACAAAAAAAAAATTAGTGTATGTTGTATGCTTGTGTACGTTATAGACCCATGTATATGTATGTGTGTACGTGGTGTATGGCAGTGGTGTTTTGGCTTAGTCGCAAGGGAATGTAAATTTCTTTGTAATGACTTCACCATGGCGAAAGCGAGGGTTCTTTGATAGTTTATTACGGTGATGTAGAGAGGCGATTAGAGGCGTCTTTGGCCAAGGCTTGGGGCTAGGCTGGTTGTATCGTAGGTCTTGTGCGTGTATGATGTTTTGAGCTGAGACCGTTGTTGCCTATGTCATTATTCTTTGATATTCTATCTTTCTTTTTCGCTATTATCTTTGTTGTTATTTGTGGTCTTTGTTTATGTATTGTGCTGTGATTCATTGTCGTTTTGGTCCACGTGCGAGTTGTGTTGACGATAAGTTATGTGCCGAGTTATTGTTATGTTGATCGTTTTAATGTCATACTTTGAGTAATAGCATGTGAGATAAGACGTTTATGTGAGAAATTATGTAGTGTGTGTGCTACATGACGACGTTTGTGTGATGTTGGCTGCTCAAGGTTTAGTTAGCCACCTACTTGTGCTCATTTTCGTGCTCAAGGTTTAGTTTTCCAGTCATTGTCCGGCCATCTTTCAGTTCTCTCACTCTAAATCATCGATCTTTCTTGAGTCTTATCCTAATTCTTCGATTAATTAAGGTATAACTCGTATTCAATCCTTTGATTTTCAGTTTTCGTTTGATTTAACCTAATATTGGGTTTTTTTTTTTTAAGTTTGAGTGATTTTCATGATTTTAAGTGACGATTGAGTAGTATTACAATTGTAATTAATATTAATGTCGTTAATTGTAGAGTGTGGTGGCTTGAAAGCGTTTTTTGTCCTCTCAACTTTATAATATCGTGTTGTCTTCGTTGGGGTAAGGGAATTTCCCTTACTTAATCCGTTTAATATGAATTCTATGTGTTTGTGTGTAATTAGGGTGTGTGACATGTTTTTGATATTGAATATAATATGGTGTATGTGTGTAGTAATGAGTCGGTTGGGGCGATGTAAACCAGACTGCTGTCAGGTGGTTTGTGGCAACTATGCTGGCTGTTTTCACTGTTCCGCTCTTGCTTGATGCTCTATGGGCACTCTTCTTTATTCTTTATTCGTTTTGTTATTTCTTAGTGAGGTAGGTGTTGATGTTGTCGAGCTTTTACTCGACATTTGATCGAGGCTTTGATGAATTCCGTTGCTAAATTTTCTGTAACGTTTGTGATTCAATGTTAGATGTGTGCGTGATTTATAGTGAAGTAGGACCCCGTAAGCGTAAAATGAGGCCTTGTTGTGAGACCGAGAATTAGTGGCAGCCATAGAAGCTCTCGGCCTGCTGCCTTATTGTCTTTATTGTTGCTGTGCTGCTGTTAATATCATCGAGCTTCTCATCTGCTCAACCCGTATGCAAGATACTCTTATTTTTTTGCATGTCACCTCCGCATATGCTTTTCAAGTCTTTAAAGTTTAGTTCAACCAACAAAACGTTAATTTATTGATTTTGTTGTTGACACAGGTTCTTATATTATTTAAGTAAACAAGAACTTGACTCAAACCTGTGGAATGAAGTATTAGGATCTATGAATTCGGGACAGGTCTTTGTACAAGTGAACAAGAACTAAGCTATTATTCGTCTACGTCTACCTTCATGTCTCTCGTTACCTTCATGTCTCTCGTTTGTTGATTTCCTGGATGAAATATAACTTGGTATTAGCTTTGTGCATGAAGGTATTATATGGCTGCAAATACATATGAGGAGAAATCAAGGAAGGAAACAGGAGTACTATATCGTTTTTATTATTCTTTTTTTTTTTTTTGGTTACTAAATTATTTATATTTTTGGAGGATTGTGTATGTACATGTGTGTTTGAGTTATATAGTCTATCGTGTATGTAATAATGTCAAGTGTACATTAATGTCGAAAAAGTACTTAGGTAAATTTTATTATGGTGTAGTTTTAGATTACATTTTTTCTAACTCATGTATGAATGTATAGACTAAATTAATATAATATATTTTAAGAATTAATTTTATATTATAATTAATAGTTTATAATGCTTTGTTGGAGTTTTTAAGAAAACTCATATAATAACTTTTTTTTATTATAAAAAGTACCTTTTTGTGCCTTTTTTTTTTTTTCAAAATAATGCTTCAAATAAATCATCTATTTGCTTCTCTTTTTTCAGAAAAACGCCGCAAATAAGGAGTTTTATTTGCGGCGTTTTTTACCAAAACGCCGCAAATAAGGTGTCTATTTGCGGCGTTTTTAAGCTCCGCAAATGAAATACCTATTTGCGGCCCCCCCATTTGCTGCTACAACAAAAACGCCTCAAATAGCCTATTTTTAGGAGCCGCAAATGAATGTTTTTCTACTAGTGAGTGGACTCGTTTTGGAGTTGGCGTTCTCTCTTGTCAATTCGAGATAATCTTTACGCTGCAATCCCCGATTCCTCCGAGGTTTGTGTCTTATTTGATTCCTCGTTCTCGGTTCTGAAAGTCTATGGGGCCTTGCGTCCTCGTTCTACGGTGAAGTATTGGCTATCTCCTCTATAGGATGCTGCGGTTCTGCCGAAGCATATGTTTATTTCTTATTTGTTCTTCTGCTGTTCTTTTTCTGTGTCGATTTGGAGGTCGATTCTGCAACTCATGGGTATCACAAGACGACCACAGAGATTGCGCTAAGAGCTTCATTGGTTATATCGAAATGTTCGTGGTCGTTCTTGGCGTACGAGTCGTTTACGAGCTACCTTGGCTGCTACGGAGTACTATTTACGAGATTTGGTGTGAGAAAAACTTCCGGATTTTCAATGGACGGAGTTGGTCTTTGACCTTGATTATCTCCTTTATTCGTTTTGTACTTAATTCTCGGATGTTCTTTTATAATTATGGTTTATCAGAGGAACAAATAGGTAGGCTTATTTAGTTAGGTGGTCGCCTTGACCTTCCTTGTAGGATTTCCTCGGTTTTGTACTCCCTTGATAATTGTTTAATAATAAAGCCTCCTGAATTTTCTGCAAAAAAAGAAAAAAGAAAAATAAAAAAAATTAATAACAATAACAATAACAATAACAATAATAATAATAATAATAATAATAATAATAATAATAATAATAATACTAATAATAATAATAATAATAATAATAATAATAATAATAATAATAATAATAATAATAATAATAATAATAATAATAATAATAATAATAATAATAATAATAATAATAATTCCCAAAATTAATAATAATATGAAACTCTATCAACATGCCTAAGCATAGCTATATTTCAGTTATGGCTATTGAAGAGAAGCTCTCTACCATTGATAAACTTGCATCAAGGGGGTTAATGATGGTGAACTAGTGTGTTATGTGTAGAGATGGATTTGAATGCCATAATCATCTCTTTTTTTATTGTAATGTCACAGCTACTATAATGCAGAGGATTTTCCATTGGGTAGGCATCAATCCTCGAGTACGAAGCTTGAAGTATGAAGTTAGATATGGCGAGCACTTGACACGGAGTAAGCATTGGAGAGCAAGCTGGCTCACTTGTAGTTTGACGGCTACAGTTTATCATATCTGGTTGGAGAGGAATCGGAGAATTTTTTCTGGTCTGACTACGTCTATTGAATGTCTTGTAAAGAATATTAAGTTAGATGTTAGTCTTCGTCTACTTAATTGTTCACGAGTGGAGAATGAGTTAGCTATTGTACATGCCCTTAATGACTAAAGTTTTGTAACCAATTTTGGATGATATGAATATATGGAGCTAAATTATTTCAAAATAATAATAATAATAATAATAATAATAATAATAATAATAATAATAATAATAATAATAATAATAATAATAATAATAATAATAATAATAATAATAATAATAATAATAATAATAATAATAATAATAATAATAATAATAATAATATAACTGAGTTGAATATAATATAATTAAGCTGAATTGAATGAATCTGAACTGAACTGAATTGAGTTGAACATAATGTTGGGATATTGTTACCTTGCTTTGCTAAAATTCAAATGATCTTCTACTACTACTTCATTCAATCATTCTTAATTAGGAATAGTAAACAAAATCCATATTAAAGTACAATTAGGAATGAATAGCGTGTTATATTTATAAACCTTCAATCATATATGTATAATCCAATGATTTAGTTTATTATAGAAAATATATTTGTCTTCAATGTTGTTAAATTGTTGCTAATTTTATGTTGAAAGGTTTTTGTTATTTATGCATACAGAGTATTATAATTAATGAAATACTTTGTAATATATCGAAACACTTTTGTATGATTACTTGGATGGAATAATTAGATAATTTTATTTGACTGATTTTGAAATTTCATTAAGTTAGCTAATGATTCATTGATTTTTGTAGGCCACGAGAACATGAGTATGATGATGACGACAATTATTAAAAAGCTTGGGAACTTCATATACTCGAATAAATGTATATTAAAAAGCTTGGGATCATCTTTCATTGTTAGTATTAAAAAAAGGGTTTTTTTGTCAAACACTACCTTAAATATAGGACGACTTGTGAGAAACTATCTTACGTTTATTTTTTTTTTGTGAAGAACTACCTTACATTTCTCAAAGTTTGTAAGACACTACCAATTAACAAATTTCGTTAATTTTTGGATGTATACCGTCAATGACTAACGGAAAGTTCTTAACCTAATAACTAACTTCCTTCCTTTCTTCCCCTAATGTCTCCTTTTGAAGGTGTTCATATTCTTCATTTCAACTTTTCTTTCTTAATTTGAAATTAACCATATTCTTCAATCAAAGAAACATAAGTTTTATTAATTAAGTTTCAAATACAATTTTTACTCACAATTGTATGCCATTTTCAATATGAATTGATAAGGTAAAAGGAAATATGATTTTTTACACTAAAGTTTATGCTCTCTTGTCCTCATTTTTTTTTGTTATATTTGAGAAATTTTGAATTTCAAATACAACCATATATTAACAAAGTAATAAAACTATTTACTCAAAATCAAAAATATTTGGACAATGTTTTTAACTTAAAAATTCTAATTTATATAACAAATAACAACGTAGGAATAATTACTTATTTACATGAACTTTCATAATTGAAAAAATAATTGAAAGTTATGAGCTAAACTGGAATGAAACCTAAGGGGTTAGGATTCACTCAAGAGAACAATTAAAATCGACTTGAATTTGTTGTGAAAATCTCGGCCAAACAAGTAAAGAAAGGTGTTTGATTTTTCTGAAATTTGTAAGTTAAATGAAAACATAAAAAGATAAACTAAATCTAAGCACAAAGCCAAAGATTTAGGGTTGGATTATCCAAGCACTTAGCCACTAGATAATCACACTCACACTCTTGCACTTAGCTAAGAGAAAACAAGATGAGATAAACTCAAACTTAGGGTTTTAATATCATGTGAAATCTGAAAAATACAAAGTGTTTTGAAGGGTTTATATAATACCCCAAGACACATCTCAACCCTACAAAATAAAGTTGATCTAAGGGCTCAAAGAGCTCCTCAAATGCAACCAAAAAAACGGCTCTATGTAGCCTTACAAATCTGAAATTATAATACAAGCAAACAAAATACATAAAGCATAAAGTTGAAAGGGACTAAAGACTCCATCCTCTCCTTGCATTTAGGTGAGCATCCAAGTGCCATGATGGAGCCTTGGGGTCAAGGTGGGACGGTCCATCCTTCATTAAAATCAGATTTTATAGGCTAAAAAACAATAAAGCATAAAACATAAAGTAAGAAAACGACATCTAGTGAAAGAGACTTGTTGCACAAAATAATGTGTGACTTGTGAGCATTTGTTGAAGCCGGCTCTTAGGCCTCCCTTGAGCTGACTTTTTTTGAGCCATGTGAGTCTTGTTTATTGGAGGACTAACCCACATAGGTGCACCCAAGTGATCACACTTCAAAAATAGCTCATTTGTTGACTTTTTGGTTGCTCTCCTTCTAAACCTTCCTTGACTACCTTAGGTCCACTAAGTATGGCTAAATTTGACCACTTGATTAGCTTGACTTTGCACTTAGTTGGACCCTAGGTCCAAGGCCTAACCTAGGTTTGAGTCCATGGACCCAAACCATGGTCTAGCTCCAAATCTCCCTTGTTTGACTTGACCATTCTTGGTTCAATCTCCTCTCCTTGGAAAGGATTTGCCCTCAAATCCTTGGAGATCATCTTACTTCCCTCTTGACTTGACTTCTTGCTTGATTCTCGACTCAACCCTCGGCTAACCTTGGCTTTCACGACCCTAGGCTCCCAAGGACACCACTTGATCAAAGTTTGGAGAAGAGGTTGGACCCCCTTGATTGGGCTCGTGTGATTGGCCATGTTCCCCTCTTTTCTCACGGTTTCCTTGTCTATGCACTCTTGCTCGAGCACTCCCTTGAGTCCATGGTTTGTAGGCATGCTTTTCATCCACTCTTGTTCATGATCAAGCCCATCTATAATCCTCCATCTCAAAGATCCACTTGATCTTTCCATGCCATCGATTTTAGCTCTCTCCTTGACCACATTCTCATTGTAGTTTGTTGTGTTCATCTCATTGTTGATCGGTTTGTCATTCTCTTGCTCCTCTCCTAGAATCCTCCTTGTTGCCCTAGGGTTTTCCTCGATTTCTTCACCCACACTCATTCTCGGCTCCATACCCACCTCTTTGCTTGAGTTCCCTTCATTGAGTGATTCAAACAAGCACGAGTTGGTCTTGCATCCCATCATAGGAGGTAGTGGTGTGAGAACAATGAGTTTCTCCATAAACTTGAAGAAGTAAGTGTTGCTCCTCCCATGATGAGAGGAGTCCCTCTCATACTCCCAAGGTCTCCCTAGCAACAAGTGACATGCATCCATGTCGAGAATTTCACAAACGACCTCATTCTTGTAATCTTGACCAATCGAAAATGGCACCTTGCATTGTTTGTTGACCTTCACCTCGGCTCCCTTATTGAGCCACCTTAGTTTGTAGGGGCTTGGGTGCTCCAAAGTGGGTAGACTTAGCTTCTCCACAAGCATTTTGGAAGCTACATTAGTACAACTCCCACCATCGATGATTAGATTACAAACTCTCCCCATGATTGTGCATTTGGACCGAAAAATTTGTTGCCTTTGGTCCATGCACTCGCTTGACTCTTGAGTGTGCATTACGCGCCATATAACTAAGTTCAACCCCGAGTCCGGGGGCACCAAGGTTTCGGCCACCTTCTCTTCTACTACTCCTTCTTGTTTTTCTTCCTCTTCACAAATCAACACCTCATCGTCACCCCAATGTACCACCTCGCAGGTACTCAAGGCCCTCTTGCTAGGGCACTCCTTAGCAAAATGCCCATACCCTTGGCATTGATAGCAATTCTTGAGAGGAACCGTTCTTCTCGGGCCAAAGTCGATGCCTTTCCCTTTGTCAACAATTGATGGCTTTGTAGTGGGGCTAGGCTCGGCTATCTTTACCCCTCCTAGGCTTGTAGTAGGAGTGGACTTGGTGGTGCGCTTGGCTGAGTCACTCCTTCCCTTCTCTAGCCTCTCAATTCTCATGGCCATAGTGACGGCCTCATCGAATGACCACAAATTTTGCAACTTTACTCGGTTTGCTACTCTAGGGTTTAGGCCTTCGACAAACCTCGCAATCTTTTGCTCGGGTTTTTCACTCATCTCACATTGAAGGGTGAGTTGTTCGAAATCCCTAAGGTAGGATTCGATGGGTTGTGTTTCTTGCTTAAGTTGAGTCAACATAAGAAACATATCTTGTGTGTAATCCTTGGGAACGAACTTATCCTTGAGCTTCTTTCTAAGCTTGAGCCACGACCTAATGGGCTCTTTCCCCTCTCGAATTCTCTGATTTTTTAGGTTTTCGTACCAAAGGGAAGCATACCCCTTGAATTTCATGATAGCAACCTTAAAACATTTCCTATCCGAGTATTCCCTAAACTCAAAGACTCTTTCAATGGACCTAAGCCAATCTAGTAAGTCTTCGGGGTTAAGACTACCATAGAAGTCGGGAATATCTACCTTTATGTCTCGGTCTTGCTCCCTTGGTTGGACCTCAATAGATTCCTCCGATTCCGAGTGATAATGTAACACCCCGTGTTAATTTAAATCATTTATTAGCCATCAAATTCTAATTTCAATTCTTAAATCATTTCCTAAGCCTTTAACCTTACAAAATCACAATTTTTACAAAACTTTCATTTTGTAAAATTTCTCGACTTCTTTAATACTTTTCAAAATTTTTGAATAATAGAATAAATATTTTAGTCTTAGAATTTAAAAGTAGAAATATTTTGAAAAATCGTCAAACGCGCACACATTAACTTTTATCGCTTTTGACGCCCGACTTTTTAAAACTGACCAAATTCGAGGAAAACATTTTAAAACACAAATTAGACATATTTAATGCATAAATAGTAAAGTGGACTTAATGTGTTGATGATGGACCTAATGATGTATTAAATCATTTAATTAAAACATTATTTTCTAATTAAAAACCAAACTTATCTAACACATAACTTAACCTAAATTATTACAACTTGTGTCATTATTTTCTAAGAGCAAAACACACCCATTTTCTTCTCCATTTTGGCCGGCCACCTTACTCTCTTTTTCTCTCTTTATTTTCTTTCATTTTTCACTTAAAACTTCCTAAATAAAAACCCTAAATATTACTCTAATATTACACTAGTATTCTTGGACATCTTTGGGTATTTAGAGCTTATATTTTACGGGTTTATTTGAAGGTGAAGACGGGTTTGAGGGTGAAGACTTAGACTTGGATAATATAGTCGATCCGGACAACCAATAAACTTACCGATCAAAGGTGACTAACTATGTCTTGTATTATCTTTTTAGTAAATTAATTTGTTTTGTTATTATAATTTTATGAGTATGAAAATTATGTTAAATATGTTAAACATCACTTATATGTACTTGTGTGTTTAGGTGTTGTATAACAAGATGATAATAAATAAGTTATATTGATAATAGATTAGTTGTAGTAAAATGATACCATGTGTAGTTAATTTATTTTTGAGCATTTTTAATTTATGTTCATATGATTTTTATGTTTAGTTATGTTTTAATTGAGTAGTAGTTATATATAAAAATTATGTGAAATATTAAAAATGAGTTTAAAGTGATTAAAAATGAAAAATAGAAATTGTATGTTCATAAATATGTCACACGACATATACCATTTTTTTTTACTAAATTTTCACTTTTAATTTTTGTAAATTATATGTAGTGTTAAGTTAGTATAAAATAGATGTTCCTATGAAAAAAAAACTAAATTAGGAAAACAAATTATAAATTATTAAAATCAAAATTAGTGTTCTTGAGTTGTTCTTGAGTTCTCCATGTGTGTTCTTGATTTATTCATGTTGATGTTCATACTTGTTACTCATTTTGATTTCATTTTAATTTATGTTTGTTAATAATTTATGTTTATGTTTAGTTATTGTTTTATATATCACTTAGTATTATACTATAAATCAACTAAAACATTATAAATCATTTAGATTAAAAAGTTAGAAATTTAAAGTGTTGAAAAACACTATTCATAAAAATAAATGAAATTGTTAGTAAGTTTCATTTTAGTTTAAACCGTTTTAGTATAATTAGAATAATTAAATTATAAAGACTTTAAGCTAAAAACCGATAAAATCGAAAAAATGAAATTTTGAACAACCACCTAGCTAGCTCACGGCATTTCCATTAATTTTGGTCAAAATTTACTTTTATCACTTTTTAGTTTAATTGTTAAAATAATTTAATTAGTAGTTAATAAGTTAGAATTAAGAAATTAAAAGAAATAAATCAATTTTTATATTATATATGTTGTACACGGCATTTTCATTTTTAATTGACTAAATTTGACTAAAATGAAATTATCACTAAGTCACTAAAGTTAAATAGTAATTAGAATTGAATTTTTGTATAAATCGATTTAGTTATAAACAAAATATTATAAACCGATAAAAATATGTAACCGTTATAAAAATGAACTAAATCGTGTGTTACTGCCTTTGCTATTTGGACTGTTGATTTTGGACATACGGACTATAAATGAATCATCCACGATACTATCACTAACTTAAATAAATAGACGACTAAATTTAACCGAGTCTTACATTTTAAAATATTTTCACAAATCACTTTTTACAAATTGAACTTAACATTTTTAAAACTAGTATTTTAAAATGAATATCATTATCACTTTTTACAAACCGAACTTAACGTTTTTAAAACTAGACTTTTAGAATATTTTCAAAAATCACTAAGTACAAAACGAACTTAACGTTTTTAAAACTAAACTGTTAAAATATTTACAAAAATCACTAAGTACAAAACGAACCTAACGACTTTGAAACTAGAAATTTGTACTTAGAAAATAAAAAGAAAACAAGATTAGTATTATTCTAAAATACCTTAAGTATAAAAACAAATAATAATAATAAGTATAAGTATAAAAATACGTATAAAATACGGTGAATATTAAATACGATGAATAGTAAATACAATGAATAGTAAATACGATGAATAGTAAATACAATGAATAGTAAATACGATGAATAGTAAAATACGATGAATAGTGAAAAGTGAATAGTGAAATACTGAAAATAATTGAAAATTTTACTAAGTATAAAAAATTTAAAATGAAGAAGTAAATGACCTAAAGTGATTGAAAAACACATAAATAAAATTGGACATACTAATAAACGTTTCAAATTAGAAACTTGAAAACGTTAATAATTAACAACACTTCAAATAATAAACGAACGTGTTATGTGATCATATGAAACCGAATACAAATACTTAAACGTTTGACGATGAGACTAGGAGAGTCTAGAAACATGTGATATGTAATATCAAATAAATAATAAATCATGAGTATGTTTAAATAAAAGGTCAAGCTTGGGCCTCAGATATGAAAACGTCAATCGTGAGTGAAGTGGGGTTAAGATAGTCTTGTAGCGGATACCACTATCTCGGTCTCTGACATGGGTCATCCCGGTTAGTGTGGTTGGCAGCGACTTTATTGCTTAGCATCCTGCCCATGCCTTACGCCTTAAGTCGTATTGCCTATGCCGTACAAGATAATGAAAAATTCAACTCTTAGTGGGTCAGGCTTTAGGAAATAGTCGTTTTATCCTGAATTAAGGTGCTCTATGAATAGCATAGCCTATTCTTAAATTGGATACTAGTGTACATGTACTAGACTAGGGTTTTATTCCCCTATTTCGCTAAAGTTATCAGGGCATCCGTGCCGATTTGGGCGATTATAGCGGTGGTCTCCTTGCCGTGTTTCGTTCTTAGTGGGCGCGACACTAGCATTCGTTCTTGCCATATGTAAAGATCACTTGACGAGATTGTATCTGAAGTTCGAATCATTTCGAACACTAGAGGATGAGATGCAAGTATTATAGTATTCGGCGTGGTTTACGAGTCGAGTAAGTCTCTGCACTATGGAAGTGAGATGCAATCGATCAGAGTACAAAGGCCTACTCAGTGGTCAGGCTCGTAAGCAGTATGTGTTGTTTGTTGTATGATTAATTGAGAACGAGTGTGTACCATCTTCGAAAACTAAAGACCACAAATTTTTGAAGTGAATCGAGTCTGTACGATGTTTATGATACGATATGTATGTTTGATTGCGATCCGATATCGCCTTGTAATGCCATTGAACTATTGTGGTACTATTGCTATGCTATTATGTGTTATTTGCCTTCATAATTGAATATCATGCTTAAATGATTTATCGCTTTAAACCGCATGCTTATTATGACTTATATGTCTTTATATGCTATATGTATTAAGCATGTTTATGTTTTTATCATAATGTTATGTTTATAAAGCGATAATATTAAACCAAAGTAATTGAAATCGAGGGTAAGTATGAGCATAGCTAGTCACTGTCCGCTCAGCGGGCATCCCCCCATTAGTTTATTGTGCAGGACGTTCGTGGACCAGGAGTTGGGTTTTGGATGGAGCCATGAGACGTTTTTATTGCTTTTCCTTAGTTGTTTCGAGAGAGATGTAATATATATAACGCTACTCTTTTGAATTTCCGTATTTAGAGTTGTTTTATTCAACTCTTAAACGTTGATGTAATATTCTGGGTTATTGTATAATTAATAACGCTGGTTTAAGACTTAATTAATTTCCGCCTTAGTAATTAAAGTCGACTAAAAACCAGGTTGTTACAGATAACCACCCATGTTAGGAGGCGGTTGCCCCCTCCCTCGGCCACCAATACCACGGCCTCTTCCTCCACCCCTTGGTGGTGGTCTTGGTTCATGAAGATTGTGGTCCAAGAGGGTGTTTAGAGCGTACATCATCGTATTGCAATTACCGGCGAGTTGATTCATCTTTTCCTCAAGAGCCGAAATCCTCTTATCCTCGGCCATTTTTTTTTGTGAAAGTTTTGTGGAAGAAATAAGGAAAAAGAAAAGAGAAAACAAAGAAAACAAAAGAGAAAACAAAGAACAAACCTAGGCTTTGATAACCAATTTAGAATGAAACCTAAGGGGTTAGGATTCACTCAAGAGAACAACTAAAATCGACTTGAATTTGTTGTGAAAATCTCGGCCAAACAAGTAAAGAAAGGTGTTTGATTTTTCTGAAATTTGTAAGTTAAATGAAAACATAAAAAGATAAACTAAATCTAAGCACAAAGCCAAAGATTTAGGGTTGGATTATCCAAGCACTTAGCCACTAGATAATCACACTCACACTCTTGCACTTAGCTAAGAGAAAACAAGATGAGATAAACTCAAACTTAGGGTTTTAATATCATGTGAAATCTGAAAAATACAAAGTGTTTTGAAGGGTTTATATAATACCCCAAGACACATCTCAACCCTACAAAATAAAGTTGATCTAAGGGCTCAAAGAGCTCCTCAAATGCAACCAAAAAAACGGCTCTATCTAGCCTTACAAATCTGAAATTATAATACAAGCAAACAAAATACATAAAGCATAAAGTTGAAAGGGACTAAAGACTCCATCCTCTCCTTGCATTTAGGTGAGCATCCAAGGGCCATGATGGAGCCTTGGGGTCAAGGTGGGACGGTCCATCCTTCAACAAAATCAGATTTTGTAGGCTAAAAAACAATAAAGCATAAAGCATAAAGTAAGAAAACGACATCTAGTGAAAGAGACTTGTTGCACAAAATAATGTGTGACTTGTGAGCATTTGTTGAAGCCGGCTCCTAGGCCTCCCTTGAGCTGACTTTTTTTGAGCCATGTGAGTCTTGTTTATTGGAGGACTAACCCACATAGGTGCACCCAAGTGATCACACTTCAAAAATAGCTCATTTGTTGACTTTTTGGTTGCTCTCCTTCTAAACCTTCCTTGACTACCTTAGGTCCACTAAGTATGGCTAAATTTGACCACTTGATTAGCTTGACTTTGCACTTAGTTGGACCCTAGGTCCAAGGCCTAACCTAGGGTTTGAGTCCATGGACCCAAACCATGGTCTAGCTCCAAATCTCCCTTGTTTGACTTGACCATTCTTGGTTCATAAACTAAAAACTATTACTAATCGACACTAAACACTTGTAATTCTTAATAATCTTTCAACAACAATGACAATTAATAAATATAATTATGTGTACTTTGCAATGTTAGAAGTTAAAATTGAAAAAAAATAGGGTTTTAATTTGGGTAAAAGTGTTTTTTTTTTTTTTTTTTTTTTTGGATGCAAATTTGGGTAAAAGTGTAATGGGTTAAGGAGGGAAGAATATGAGGGGTAATAAGAGGGTAATGAAAAAGTTAGTGATTTTCCGTTAGTCATTGACGGTAAACATCCAAAAATTAACAGAATTCGTTACTTGATAGTGTCTCACAAACTCTGAGTAATGTAAGGTAGTTCTTCGCAAAAAAATAAATGTAAGGTAGTTCCTCACAAGTCGTCCTATATTTAAGGTAGTGTCTGACAAAAAACTCTTAAAAAAATCAAGCTACATGGAATTACATAATTCAAATTGAGTGATTGACCACATTTCAATTCTAAATCCGGAATACTAAAAGATTAACAGTTCGATGAAACTAACTAAATTACATAATTCAAATTATTTACTGATTTAATTATATGAATCTTAAATTAAACATATGTTCAAAACATAAAAAAGTTAATAAAATATACTTTTTATAATCCGTGCATCGCACGGGCTTTACAACTAGTAAATATACAATTAAAGCAATTAGTGTGTCAAAGAAAAGAAAAGAAACGGTGGGATATCAATAAAAAAGGATAATCATATTCCAATGTGAACAAGTTAAATGCAAGAAATTGTATATTGTCTCTCAATGAGTTTTGTAACGCAAGAACAACTGCCCAAACTAGATTAGAAGGATATAGAAACAAGATAAGAAGGCAGTAGTCAGCCATCTAGGCAGTGCACTTTTTGATGTCGCAGCGACTTGGGGCGGGGGTGGATGATGCAAGGAAGCATTTGACACCATGGGCGGAAGTGATGGTTCTAACACCTCACCTTCAGTAAGAACGCGGCCAGGTTCTGGAATTTCCGGTCTAAACTCTTTAGGTATCAATGATAAGAGTTGTCTCGGAAAAGCTGGAGACATGTACCTATGTGTTTTATTCAGTGCGGAACAAAGGTTATCTGTAACATCACGACACCAAATACCCTTGTAATCAATATGAGTAACTAACAAGAATAATACTTAGTAGTAGTAGTAGTAGAAAGAAAAAAAAATTTAAAAACTTACTTCTGTAATCAACGGCAGTTTGAGGAAAGGCTGTGATTATCCCCTCAACGCTTGCTGACCGGACGCAAGAATTGATCTCGGCAATTGGATCATAATAGAAGTCATACGGAATTGTCACATATTCGTTTCTGAAACCTTGAACATACACAGGAATCAAAAACATATGGAAATATTGTGCAACATGAGTCCAATCGCAAAGGAAGCCGCTAGTGTTGACGTAGACTGACTCCTTGTTGAGAACAACGGAATGAGCAAAGCACTTGATATCTTCCATCGTCTCCCTCAAGACCCCATCTATTGCCTCACGAACTTCATAAACAAGCTCAAAGCCTTTTCCTTCCATTGCCTTTAGGACTGCGCTGCTTGTCGATTGGATCATAATCCTTTTGTCGCCGCGAAGAGGAATGAGAGAATCCCGTAAGGCCACCAACACCGCAGTAACAATACTTATGCCCTGGTTTTCTGCTAGGTATCTTGCATTCTAAGATAATAAACAAACTAGGTAAACAAGAAGATTATGGTCACAACCCCAAAACTAACACAATGACCCATTGAACACTTACCTCTATCTTAACCAAGACACGTGAAACTGAAGATGCATTTTTTGCGATATCCAAAAATTCAGATAAGGACAAAATTTTCCCAGAGTTTCGAAATTTAGGATTTCCAAACAATCCGAGCTGTCCATATGGGTTTGATAATGCGGCTACAATTCAAAGTGAAAAGATGTGTCAATCAACATTCATTCATATGCCGGGGAACAAATAATAGGTTAAATTCAGAAACTCATAACGACTGAGCTTACGTGTCAAAGCCTGGATATCGGACCAGTTTAGGCTAAATGAAAAAACTCCTATACCGGACTTAATCTCGTCAACAACTGACGCAAATTTTCTGAATTTTGTTTGGTAAACGAGTGTGCTGGCTATGAGGTCCACAGAGCTACTGCAGAACGGCACGCCATCCTTCGACATCTGAACGGGGCAATCAATTGCATCACTCCCGTCAGAAATTGCCTTTTGGTATGCTAGATTTGTACAACCAGGGTAGACTCCGCTTGCCCCACAGTTAGATATTACTAATGGCTTGGGCATTGCTGCAAGACGAAAAGGCATTAAGAGTTCTAAACAAAAGACTTATGAATATATATATGAAGCTCTTTAATTGCAACGCATAAAGCACAAGTCTTAGAGCTTAATTGTTCTCACCTTGTAATGATGCACTCTGTCTCACATGTGCAAAGCATTCTGGAAAAACAAAAAGACGAAAAAAATTAGTGTTTAACCAACGGATGCAAGCAATGGAAATTAAGTCTTTCGACATTTGTAAGAAATAAAGATGCAGACCTCTGGCAGCTGATGATGTGAGTGGGAAATCAGAAACTAGACCGTCAACCGAGAAGTTTCCATTGTCAATATAAGAGAGGTACTCGGCAATAGGATTATAATTGTTGACTCCACGTTTAGTTTTGATAATTGTCAAGTTATTTATTTCTATCGTATACTACTCGTTTGCGTGTTTGTCTTTATGATGCGTAGGTATCTAAGCTCGAAAAGAAGTGAAAAGAAGAAGAGGATATGAAACGTTAAAGACGAACCGTGTCAGTCAAGTATAGGAGCGAAACATGTAAAGTGACTTAACTTGATTTATCTTATTTCTGAATCTTAGCTCGTGATAATGTTCTTCTAACATGATTTCATGTTACTCTAACATTAGTCTTTGTAGCTTTCTTTAAAGCGTTTTTATAAATATTTTTCAAATATTTTACAAGAATTATCTTTGTATTAAAAGTTTTCTATATTTTTATTATGATATATGAGAATATCTTTACTTATCTTAGAATTAGATTTGAGTATATTTTAGTTGATAAAATATATGAGAATCTAGTTGTAAAAGATGTCTGAAAGTATTTGTAATATATTATGATTCCACAAAATATCTTTTATGATAATTCTTCTCTTCTAAAGTTGATTTTATAAGATAATATAATTTGGAAAATCATTCTTAATATCTATTCTTTTTGGCCGAAATTATCTTTAAGTATTTGACCATATTTTTGGTCATGTACAATATATTTCCAAAAGCTAGATTTCCAAATATTATCTTCTAATATCTTATATCTCCTAGTTGAATTAAATGTCTAGATTCGTTCTTGGAGATCAAGTAATATTAATATCTTCCTAAATATATTTTGACAACTAGCTAAATATTTTTATAAGGAAGTTTTATCAAACAACAATATTATCCTAATATTATCTACTTGTTTGATAAGTAAAAAATAAAATAATATGTTTGACTTGTGACATCAAGTCACACGAGTACTATAAGTACTCTTTCATCTTTTGATTAAAAATCATCCAACACAATACAATTGAATATAATACTTCCAATATATTTTTAATCAATCTAAGACTTTCAAAATATAATCTTGAATTTACTTTTGCAAAACTATTTTCGTTCTTATTTGAACCGTGCTATTCATTCGTCATTTGCAAAATATTTACTTTGATTTTGAAAGCAATTTTAACTTTGTACTTTTGTTCTTAATTTCAATTTTCTAAAGTGCATAGTTACGATAAAATTTCTAGACAATTGAATTGTATTTTCATTTTGTTTGAGAGACTTGTAACGAGAAAAATAATCACCTTGTTAGAGATTAATTTCTCGAGTTTAAAAGAAAAGGCTTCACACTAAGGTCGGGGTAGATCTCTAGTGTTTGTTAATTATTTATTGTAAGCTAGGCCGTGGTAGGTGCTCTTGATAAATAATTAATAAGAAGAAGGGGTGGATGTAGGCTTTTCAATTGGGCCGAACCACGTTAAATCCTTGTGTTATTTATTTTCCGCAATTTACATTCACGCATTTATTATTTCATTGCAAAATTTTTAAGAGGTACAATCCTCTATTCACCCCCCCTCTAGAGTATTGTTGGGCCCTTGGACTCTACAATTGGTATCAGAGCCTTGTGCTCTTGATAGCTTTACCGCTAAAGAGGTGATCCAATACTCTAAGTTTTGTTTTTACAAGTTTTTATTTCTTCCTTAAATATCTCGGCCTATTTTTTTAAAAAAAAATGGATTCTAGTGACACGATAAAGTATCCTATCTTCGATGGTAAGGATTATAGTCATTGGAAAAATCAAATGAGAAATCATATAAAAGGAATTGATTTTGAATGTTGGAGAATCATAGTCAGAGGACCCATTGCTATACTTTCTACTGATTTGAAAAGTGAAAAGCAAGAAGATGACTATGAAGAAAAAGATTTTAAAGTTGCTCAAAAGAATTTCAAAGCCTTAACCATGTTATAAAGAGGTTTAACCAAAGAAATTTCTAATCGTTTTTCATCATCTGCTAGTGCTAAAGAAATTTGGGATGGTCTTGAGGCTACCTATGAAGGAACATCTCAAGTTAAAAAATGTCGGCAAAATTTATTAACTCATCAGTACGAGATGTTTCATATGGAGAAAAATGAAAACATCAGTGACATGTCTGATCGATTTACTAGTATAATCAATGAGTTAAAGAATTTAGGCAAAGTTTATACTACCGAGGGTCAAGTCAATAAGATCCTTCGTAGTCTAACCGATAAATGGCAACCCAAAATCACTGCGATAGAGGAAGCTAAAGATCTATCCACTCTTTCTTATGAAAATTTGATTGGATCCTTGATGGCCCATGAGTTAACACTCAATAAGGGGCACGTAGAACCAATCAAAAATAAAGGGATAGCTCTTCAAGCCGAGTCCAGTGATGATGAGAATTCGGGTGATGAAATAGGATTATTTGTTAAACGGTACAACAGTAAAAAGTTTGGTTTTAATTCTTCTAAAAATGTGAGTAAAAATTCTAAACCTTTCAAGACAAAAAACACAAATAAAGGTTGTTACAAGTGTGGAGAGACAACTCACATTATCAAAGATTGTCCTACTTGGGCAAAGATCAAAAACAAAGCCAAACGTGAGAAAGCGAAGAATATGTACAAAGCGGCCATGCTAGCCTCAGAAGGATGGGGAGATCTTGAATTGGACATAGATGACGAGGCCAAGAGGAAGAAGAAGAAAACGCGTGCCTTAGGACACACGGTGAAGAGATGTCAAAAGGAAGGTCTCACAAAGACTTGTGCATGATGGGAAAATCTAACTCAAATTCGGATGAAGAAATCGAGGTAACTTTCAATAAAGTTAAGAATAAATTTTTAAAGTTGTCTAAGGATAGAATTTTAGAAATTTTTGAAGGTGTTTATAATACTTGTGTTAATCAAGAAACTTATATTAAAAACCTTGAAGATGACAATTGTTCTTTGAGTGAAAAGGTTAAAAAACTTCGCTCTAAGAAGAACGTAAGTTCACCAAATGTTTCAAAGCAAAGCTTTGACACATATGTTGAACCTACACCAAACTTGGATCGAAGCAAGTATGACCTTGACTCTGATTACGCTTCCGAAGACGATAAATCGTCCATAAACTCTGAAAATTCTGAAAGTTCGTTCGGTGATGTTAGTATAACACGAGATGATGTTACCATAACATCATCCGAAGTTCATCCAGTCAGTGTTACTATAACATCTGACCAGATAAAGGAAACCCTAGATGAGGTTAACCTAACATCTGAAGAGGATACACCAACTTTGGATGACGTTACAGTAACATCATCATGTGTTGAACGAAATCATGAACTCGAAAAAAAGATCAAGTTGTTAGAAAACCAAGTGAACAACCTCACTAATGAACTTATTCAACAACAATCGAGCTTTAAAGTTATGAAGTCTTCTTTCACTAAGAAAATTGTTGATCTTCAATCCGAATTGAGTAAAAAGGAATCCACCATAAGTATAGAGGTCGAGTCTTGTAATAATTGTGAAAAGTTGAGTAAAGAAAAGGAAGAACTTAATGAAAGGTTAAAAGAAGCTTTCAATGTTAGTAAAAAATGGGATGCTAGTCAAGAAGTTCTTAACTTTTTAACTCAACAATCTAATCGACACCATAAAGAAGGTTTAGGTTATCAAACTAGATGTCGCGTAGAACACGTTAAGAAAATGAATGAACCCACTAACCGTGATTTTCGTAAAAGACAATACGTTAGTCTTCCCGAATATAAAATTTGTAATTTTTGTGGAAAAACGGGTCATTATGTTAATACTTGTAAAAAACGTGTTATGCATTATAAGAGGAATAATGATTATGTCAAATCTAGTTGTGATAACGTGTCTAAATCTAAAACTCAAAACAACAATGAATCTACTAAAAAGAAGTATGAATCTTTCGATCCTAACTTGTACTATAATCGTAAACATAAGTATGTTGTTAAACGTGTTTGGATTCGTAAAGATTTACTTCCCGAAGTAACTAATAGGAGAGGACCCAACTTTGTGTGGGTACCTAAATCGCAAAAGTAACTTTTTGTAGGAAGAAGTGAGAGAAAGCAACCAATGGTACTTGGATAGTGGTTGCTCAAGGCACATGACGGGAGATAAAAGCAAGTTCCTCTCACTTGAAACTTATGAAGGTGGAAGTGTAACGTTTGGAGACAACGGTAAAGGGAAAACAATCGGAATTGGCCGTGTCGGAATCTCCAAAACACACTCCATTGACAATGTACTACTTGTTCAAGGACTTAAGCATAACCTCCTAAGTATCTCACAATTGTGTGATCGTGGGAACAAAGTTGTGTTTCATTCAAGTGTGTGTCGTATCTTTCGTGAAGGATCTAGTCACATTATACTTGAAGGAAGAAGAAAGAATAATGTCTATGTCGTTGACATAGAAAGTATTCCTTCTATATCCTTCACGTGTATGAGTGCGGTCACGAACGAACACTCGATATGGCATAAGAGATTCGGCCATATCAACACACATTGCTTGAAAAGATTGAAGAGGTTGGAACTTGTTGAAGGACTTCCCTCCGTAAAGTTTGACACCAATAAATTGTGTGGGACGTGTGTACGGTGTAAACACGTGAGATCATCGTTTAAGTCTAAAAACGTGGTAAGCACTTCCAAGCCACTTGAATTAGTTCACATGGATTTATGTGGACCAATGAGGGTTAGTAGTAGAGCCGGTGCTAGATACGTCTTTGTTTTAGTAGACGATTATTCGAGATTTGTTTGGCCAATTTTCTTGAGCTCCAAAGATCATACCTTTGATGAATTTGTGTGCTTGATAAAATTAGCTCAAAACAAGTATTCGCATAATCTCATATCTATTAGGACGGATCATGGTACCGAGTTCGATAACCAAGCCTTCATTGAATATTGTCGAGAGCATGGTATCGATCACAATTTTTCGGCCCCTAGAACTCCTCAACAAAATGGAGTAGTCGAAAGGATGAATCGAACCATAGAAGACATGTCACGCACTATGCTACTTTGTAGTGGCTTGCCTAGAAACTTTTGGGCAGAAGCCGTGAATACCGCATGTTACATACACAACCGTGCTATGATTAGACCAATCTTGAAGAAAACCCCTTACGAACTACTAAGAGGAAGAAAACCAAACATATCCCATCTAAGATGTTTTGGAAGTAAATGTTTTATCCATAATAATGGTAAAAATAGATTGGGAAAGTTTGATCCTCGTAGTGATGAAGGTGTTCTCTTGGGTTATTCTAATCATAGTAAGGCATATCGTGTGTATAACAAGCGAACTTTGTGCGTAGAGGAAAGTATACATGTCATATTTGATGAAAACGACACTCTCGAACAATATGAAGGAGATGACTTGGAAGAAGAGGAAGATCCAGATTTCTGGCTTGCTCGTAAAGACTTACCCAAATTAGAGGACGAAAACGATGAAACACAAATTATTGGAACCGACGCCGAAAAGGCTCAAAAGTCAAATTTGGACGACATTCAAGACAAGGATAATGTTAATGTCGCTTCATCATCTAACTCCAAAGACTCTACGAACGACTCTTTGGTAGCAGATGTTAAGCTAACATCAACGGAACATCCAAATTGAATTGTGGGGAACATCAGACGTTACGGACAATGTTACGGTAACATCAGATGAGAATCCAAACAACATTCCAACGACTCTCAAGAAATGGAAACATCAAAGTTCTCACCCCACGGATGCGATACTTAGTGAGTACAACAAAGGTATACAAACGCGTAAGTCCATCATGAATAACTACTGTGTGCTAAACTCGTTTATCTCTACCATTGAACCTAACAACATCAAAGTCGCACTAACCGATTCCGATTGGATAGTTGCGATGCAAGATGAGTTACGACAATTTGAGAAAAACAAAGTTTGGCACTTGGTACCTAGGCCTCCGAATCGTAAAGTCATTGGTACTCGTTGGGTTTTTAGAAACAAACTTGACGATTCGGGAGCCATTGTGAGGAATAAGGCAAGGCTAGTGGTGCAAGGCTACAACCAACAAGAAGGCATTGATTTCGACGAAACCTTCGCACCCGTAGCCCGTTTAGAAGCGATTAGATTACTAATTGCCTTTGCCGCTCACAAAGGATTTAAACTCTATCAAATGGACGTTAAGACCGCCTTTCTTAACGGCTATTTGAAAGAGGAAGTGTATGTTGAGCAACCCCCCGGTTTTCAAAGTAATGAATTTCCAAACCATGTTTATTATCTCGACAAAGCTCTTTATGGTTTAAAACAAAGCCCCTAGGGCATGGTATGATCGTTTATCTCAATTTTTACTTAAAAATGATTTCAAACGTGGCTCTGTCGATAAAACCTTATTTTTGAAAACCAAGGGGTCGGATATTTTAATTGTTCAAGTTTATGTTGATGATATTATTTTCGGTGCTACTAATGAAAGTTTGTGTAGTGATTTTTCAGACCTAATGCAATCCGAATTTGAAATGAGTATGATGGGAGAATTAAGTTTCTTCCTAGGTCTACAAATCAAGCAAACTAAGGAAGGTATAATGATACATCAACAAAAATACATTAAGGAGTTGCTCAAGAAGTTTGGTATGGAGAACGGTAAGGTTATCTCCACACCAATGGCCACGACTACAAAATTGGACAAGGATGAAGATGGAAAAGCCGTGGATGAAACCGTGTATAGAGGCATGATAGGGTCTCTTCTATATCTCACGGCTAGTCGACCCGATATTATGCAAAGTGTTTGTGTTTGTGCTAGGTTTCAAGCAAACCCTAAGGAATCCCATCTTGTGGCAGTCAAGCGTATTTTAAGATACTTAATTGGTACAATGAATTTATATTTGTTTTATCCTATGTACGACAATTTTGATCTTAAAGGTTATTCAGATGCGGATTATGGAGGATGCTCAATAGATCGAAAAAGCACTTCGGGGATGGCTACGTTTCTTGGATCGAGTATAGTATCATGGGGTTCAAAGAAACAAGCTACGGTTGCATTATCTACAACGGAAAGTGAGTATATTGCAGCATCTTTGGTATGTTCTCAACTACTTTGGCTTAAACAACAATTATATGATTATGGGGTAGTTTTCGATAGCGTACCTATTTATTGTGATAATATTAGCACCATAGCTATATCTAAGAACCCGGCCATGCATTCTCGGACCAAACACATCGATATTCGTCATCACTTTTTGAGAGATCACGTAGAAAAAGGTAATATTGAACTAATCTTTTGTCCAACCGAAGATCAAAAAGCTGATATTTTTACAAAACCCTTAGCCAGGGAACGATTTGAGAAATTACGTCTTGAAATTGGCTTGGTTAATGATAATTGATTGTTTGGCCGTGTGATTCTTCTTATGATTGACTAGTTTTGGATTTGAGACTGTGTCCGTATTATGATGTGAAATTCTATATGTCTCATGTTTTGATTTTGTGTGTGCGATTTAAAGACAAGTGTTTATCTATTAAAGCTTAGAGATTGTTCTTTTGATTATCCTTATATCATATGACATTTTATTTCACTACATTCTATATTTAGAAACCTTTTTCTAAATATTCCTAGCATGCTTGGAAACAACCATGTTTTCTATAGTGAAATTTTCTTTCATAAAAATATGGTATAATCTTCACAATAAATAGCTTGCCTTTTGTGTCGTTGAGTCTCCCACGAAAACTTTCTTACAAAAATTTTTCTATTCATGTGTTAAAGATTTGACAAATAGAATCTTTTTCATAAAAGCTCAAATTATATCCACAAATACTTTCTTCCAAAGAAAATAGTCACGGTACAAAATTCTTCCTTGATTAATGTAACCTCATTCGAGTTAAGTTGTGACATTCTCTCCCATAACTCATGTCTCTTTACACTCATACTTATATTGTTACCTAAATTTCTTCTTATCCATACAAATACCTCTCTCACATAAAGTTTATTTTTCTTCCCTCAACTTTGGGTTGAGTTGTGCAAACAAAAAAAAGTTGAGCGGTGCGTGCGAAAAAAAAAAAAAAAAAAAAAAAAAAAAAAAAAAAAAAAAAGGAAGAACCAAGTGAGGGGGAATATTAAAAAAAAGGGAGGTGTATTGATTGAAGTAATTCATGTATCCAAATTTGAGATACTTGCAAATTTAGGTGCATAATTCAAAATAAAAATTGGTGTTTTGAAGAGCGTTCCGAGTTGGAGACAATGAACAATATGGATGTGTTACTATACGGTTGTGGAGGAGTTTTGGGGTCATGTTTGTGAGCTATCTTTGCGCTCTATGAAAATTCTTCATAATGATTGGTTGGTGACTCTCTTACAAAAGTCTTAGCTTGCTTTAGGGTCTATTCTTACATATATACTCTATCTCTTCTTTTGTGTCTTTTTGGAACAATCTTTGATGCTCGCCTTTATGATGACACGTGTTTTGATCTCGCACGCATATATCTTACTTGTTTCATATGTGTGCTTGCATTCATAATATTATTCTAGTCCTTTTCCTTTTCGATGACGTCAAGAGGGGGAAAAACCGTCTAAGATTTGATTGCGTTATCCTCGTTTCATTTCACTATCTTGGTTTCTTATCGTTAATCTCTCTCGAGTGTTTTGTTTTATATATCACTAACGATTTTGGTTGGCTTAAGATAGGTGAAATATATCTTCTTTTCGTGGACTCTCATCTTTTCGAGACGATGTTCGATTGAGGGGGAACGACCTTAGAAATAAATCTTAGGAATGTCATAGAAGACATTTGGGGACTTGACATCATCAAAAAGGGGGAATTTGTTGACTCCACGTTTAGTTTTGATAATTGTCAAGTTATTTATTTCTATCGTATGCTACTCGTTTGCGTGTTTGTCTTTATGATGCGTAGGTATCTAAGCTCGAAAAGAAGTGAAAAGAAGAAGAGGATATGAAACGTTAAAGACAAGCTTCGTATCAAGTCAAGACTATAGGAACGAAACATGTAAAGTGACTTAACGAAGCTATGCACTACAAATCTTAGCTCAGCAGTAATGTTACTCTAACATGATTTCATGTTACTCTAACATTAGTGCTGTAGCAGTTTTCTTTAAAACGTTTTTATAAATATTTTCTGAAATATTTTCTAAAGAATTATCTTGTGTTAAAAGTTTTCTATATTTTTATTATGATATATGAGAATATCTTTACTTATCTTAGAATTAGATTTGAGTATATTTTAGTTGATAAAATATATGAGAATCTAGTTGTAAAAGATGTGCAAAGTATTTGTAATATATTATGATTCTACAAAATATCTTTTATGATAATTCTTCTCTTCTAAAGTTGATTTTATAAGATAATATAATTTGGAAAATCATTCTTAATATCTATTCTTTTTGGCCGAAATTATCTTTAAGTATTTGACCATATTTTTGGTCATGTACAATATATTTCCAAAAGCTAGATTTCCAAATATTATCTTCTAATATCTTATATCTCCTAGTTGAATTAAATGTCTAGATTCGTTCTTGGAGATCAAGTAATATTAATATCTTCCTAAATATATTTTGACAACTAGCTAAATATTTTTATAAGGAAGTTTTATCAAACAACAATATTATCCTAATATTATCTACTTGTTTGATAAGTAAAAAATAAAATAATATGTTTGACTTGTGACATCAAGTCACACGAGTACTATAAGTACTCTTTCATCTTTTGATTAAAAATCATCCAACACAATACAATTGAATATAATACTTCCAATATATTTTTAATCAATCTAAGACTTTCAAAATATAATCTTGAATTTACTTTTGCAAAACTATTTTCGTTCTTATTTGAACCGTGCTATTCATTCGTCATTTGCAAAATATTTACTTTGATTTTGAAAGCAATTTTAACTTTGTACTTTTGTTCTTAATTTCTATTTTCTAAAGTGCATAGTTACGATAAGGCTCTCTAGACAATTGAATTGTATTTTCATTTTGTTTGAGAGACTTGTAACGAGAAAAATAATCACCTTGTTAGAGATTAATTTCTCGAGTTTAAAAGAAAAGGCTTCACACTAAGGTCGGGGTAGATCTCTAGTGTTTGTTAATTATTTATTGTAAGCTAGGCCGTGGTAGGTGCTCTTGATAAATAATTAATAAGAAGAAGGGGTGGATGTAGGCTTTTCAATTGGGCCGAACCACGTTAAATCCTTGTGTTATTTATTTTCCGCAATTTACATTCACGCATTTATTATTTCATTGCAAAATTTTTAAGAGGTACAATCCTCTATTCACCCCCCCTCTAGAGTATTGTTGGGCCCTTGGACTCTACAATAATTGTAGTCGTGGGCGTTTATTTTGTCATTTGCGAAACCATATGCAAAAATATGAAGACCATTCCTATGAGCATCTTCTACGAGATTAGTATGAGGCAATAAATATGAGGTTCCATCAACAGGCCATATGTAAACCTTAGGCACAAGGATTCCTGACGCGAAGGTTCTGATATAGGTGAGATTACTCAAGAGCAACCCATAACTCGTATTTGTTGACGGTTCACACTCATTTTGGTCAAGGAAACTGAAAACCAAACTCGTCTTGGTCGATGAAAATTGTTCGTTGAGTCCTCGTAAAAAGCCAATATCAGGAGATGAGATGTGACTGATATTCAAGGGGTTTGTAATCTTGATTATATAATTTATCATACTCAAATTATGTTGTTCGTAAAATGAAGGATGCTGCATATCAA
This sequence comes from Dianthus caryophyllus, assembly GCA_023091065.1. NCBI lineage: Eukaryota > Viridiplantae > Streptophyta > Magnoliopsida > Caryophyllales > Caryophyllaceae > Dianthus > Dianthus caryophyllus. Next base: position 760,269 of record CM041529.1, read on the forward strand.
ATATGAAATGTTTTTAGTATAACACGAAATGTCGAAATAACAATTAATAAAATGAAGGATCCTATCTTGCATTAAGTAATCAATTAATCAATTAATTATCACTAAGGTATTCACCAGTTAGATACATGGTTTATTTGAATTAGTCTTTACTGTCTTTGAAAGGTTTGTTAACTAAGTCCTGGATTTCAGGCTTCTCATTGATGGCGTGGTCATGAACACAAAATATATTCTAAATGTTACTTTTATTGTGGTCATGACCATATCACTTTTTTTTACTCCCATTGACAACCTACAATAAAGTAAGTATTTAACCAATTAAAGATGCATACAAACACATTAACCATGGTGAAAGTGTTCATGAACGGTGTTCATGTTATGACCACTTCACATGAACGGTCGAGCTATTATTACAAGTTTTATTAATTTTTTAATGAAAAATGTGTTATGACCACTTGTAGAAAACCTCAATGGGGATGGTCTTAGGAAGTACGTACTAGTGCTTAGTCTTCTAGTCAATTTAATTAATTTATTTATTTATTTTTATTTTTTTTGTAGCTGTTAGACGTTTAGTGTAAGGCTATTTATATAGCTATCCTCTTTGATGAATAAGATCATTCCTTCCACACAGTTTTTGGTGACTGTTACGAGGAATGCCTTGAACACGGTATTTCATTAGTACAAGTCATGTATTTACCGATTATAGACTAAAAGATATAGTTTCCTTATTTTGTGTTGTATTAGGTTTAGGTCTTTTAACTTGGTGTTTAATATATAAACCCACCAAGTTATTAGCCTCCTGACATACATAAGAAGAATTGAGAGACAAGAGAATTTACTTCCATAGAAATCAATCCGAGATTGATTAGACGAGAGAAAATTCATTGATCATCTGTAATCTGTAATTCTTCCCATAGTAAGAAAATCTCTTCGCAACCGAGGACGTAGCTATCACGTTGATAGTGAACCTCATTAAATTTGTGTGTTCTTTACTGTTATTGCTATTTATTTCACGCTTCCGTTATAACAATTGGTAACCAGAGCTAAAGATTAAACTCAGAAGGTTTGAGATTTAGGGAGATGGCATCGCTGAACATTAAAGTAGACAAATTTAATGGAAGGAACGGATTTGGCCTATGGCAGATTAAGATGCGAGCCCTACTTAAACAGCAGGGCATCTGGACACCCCTTGTCGTGAATGCTAAGAACAAAGGGGTTGTTTTGAAAGAAGCTGAAGCAGAGGACAAAGGGGATAAGAGTGCCAAGATTTCTGCAGCCGATTTAGAGGCTATGGAGGAAAAGGCACACTCTACGATTTTGCTATGTTTGGCGGATGAGGTTATCACAGAAGTTGCAGATGAGACTACTGCAGCCTCTTTATGGTCGAAATTAGAGAGCCTCTACATGACGAAGACGCTCACTAGTAAGTTGCTTTTGAAGCAAAGATTGTTCGCTCTACGTATGCAAGGAGGTACGTCCCTTAGAGATCATCTAGACAAGCTTAACACTATTTTACTAGATTTACGTAATATTGAAGTTAAGATAGAAGATGAAGATGCTGCTTTAATATTGTTGGTTTCACTTCCATCTGCTTATGAAAACTTTGTTGAGAGTTTTGTGGTTGGGAGGGATACGGTGACCCTAGAAGAAGTGAAGTCAGCCCTTCATACTAGGGAGTTGCGTCAGAAAGCAACAAGTGATAATTTGATAGACAATAATGCCGGGTTAATTGTCAACTCAGCTAAGGGAAAGGGTTCTAAGAAAAAGAAACAGAGTTCTAATTCCAAAGGACCACGTCCAAATGATGTTTGTCGAATGTGTAAGGAATCTGGGCACTGGAAGACTAATTGTCCTAAAAATCCAAATAGAACGTTTGCTGCTGCCAGTGTCGTCCAAAGTAAGAACCATGATTCAGAAGAAGAAATGGTACTTGCAGTCCAAGATGTTCCTACTTCTGATAATAGTTGGGTTCTAGATTCGGGTTGTTCTTATCATATGTGTCCGAATAGAGATTGGTTTTCTACATATGAGACCTTTGATGGTGGTAATGTTGTCGTCGGCAATAATGCTATTTGTAAGGTAATTGGGAGAGGATCGATCAGAATTAGGACAGATAATGGAAAAAACTGTACTTTGGTGAATGTTAGGCATGTTCCGGCTTTGGGTAAAAACTTGATATCTCTTGGTGTCTTAGATGATCAAGGTTTCAAGTGGTCTGGCTCAGAAGGGGAATTGCTTATTAAGAAAGATTCCAGAGTGGTACTTAAAGGTATCAAGAAAAATACTTTGTACATGCTACAAGGTGTGACGCTGACTGGTTCTGCTAAGATTGCATCTATGAGTTACGCGGATTTGAGCAAGCTATGGCATATGAGACTTGGTCATATGAGTGAGCGTGGGATGCAGACATTGTCCAAGAGAGGTCTTCTTGATGGCTTCAGGGTGAAGAATCTTAGTTTCTGCGAACATTGTGTTTTTGGGAAGAAGCACAGATCCAAGTTCGGCAAAGGGGTTCATAACACCAAGGAAGTTCTTGATTACGTCCATTCAGATTGTTGGGGGCCTGCACGAGTGGAAGGTATGGGTGGTTATCATTATTTTGTGACATTTATTGATGATTACTCTAGGTACACATGGTTGTTTTTGTTGAAAAACAAGAGTGAAGCTTTCAAAGTCTTTGTGCAATGGAAGACTTTGGTGGAAAATCAAAGGGACAAGAAGATCAAAAGGCTACGGACGGATAATGGTTTAGAGTTTTGTCATGATGAATTCACCGAGTTCTGCAAGAATGAAGGTATTGCTAGGCATCGTACTGTTCGTATTACACCACAGCAGAATGGTGTAGCAGAACGCATGAATAAGACGCTGCTAGAGAGAGTGAGATGCATACTCTCAAACGCAGGGTTGACTAGAAGGTATTGGAGTGAAGCTGTGACTACAGCTTGTTACTTGATAAATCGTGCACCGCATACAGGGATTGACTGTAAGATTCCATATGAGCTGTGGACTGGCAATGAGCCTAGTTATTCTAAGCTACGTGTTTTTGGCAGTGTGGCTTACTATCATGTTCGAGAAAGTAAGCTTGATCCGAGAGCCAAGAAGGGATGCTTCATGGGTTATGGTGATGGAGTTAAGGGGTATCGTATTTGGTCCCCATCAGAGGGCCGTGTTATTTTGAGCAGGGATGTAACCTTTGACGAAAATTCCATGTACATGTCTTGTGTTGATATTTCAGGCGTAGGTAAGAATGATGGCACTGATAAAGAGGTGGAGCTTGAGGTGGATCCAGCCACTCTGTCACATTTGCCACGAGAGATAATTGAGTTAGAAGAGACTGCAACTCCAAATGCCCCTCCTGAGGAGGTGAGTCAACAAGAGAGTGATGATAATGTTGTTGAGAATGATGTTTTACCTAAGCGGGTAAGCAAGCCTCCTAACAGATTAATCACAGAGATAGAGGGTCGCAAAGTGTGTGGCCAGAACTGCTACTCCAAAGAGATGATAGGTTATGCATTCACTGTAGCCGACGAGATTGAGTCATCTGAACCGTCATCATATCGAGAAGCAGCAGCTAGTAGTGAATCGACGCAATGGTTCATTGCTATGAGTGAAGAGATGGAATCTCTTCATAAAAATGAGACATGGGAATTGGTCAAGATGCCACAAGATCGCAAGGTGATTGGTTGCAAGTGGGTTTTCAAGCGGAAAGAAGGAACCGTAGAAGGTGAGAAAGTTCGGTATAAGGCACGTTTGGTTGCACAAGGCTTCAAGCAAATTGAGGGAGTGGACTACAAGGAGATTTTTGCTCCTGTGGTTCGACACACTTCCATCCGAGTGTTGCTGTCAATGGTGGCACATTATGATTTGGAGTTACAACAGCTAGATGTGAAGACTGCTTTCCTTCATGGAGAGCTAGAAGAAGATATACTCATGAAACAACCTGAAGGGTTCGAGATTCCGGGGAAGGAGAACTATGTTTGTAAATTAAAGAAGTCCTTATATGGACTAAAACAATCGCCTAGACAGTGGTATAAGAGATTTGACACTTTTATGGTGGAGCATGGGTATACTAGAAATCCTTATGATTGTTGTGTTTACTTACAAAAGCTCGGGGATGGATCCTATGTATACTTGATTCTGTATGTTGATGACATGCTCATAGCCGCTAGGGAGAAGTCGGATATTGACAGATTGAAGGCACTACTCAGTTCAGAGTTTGATATGAAAGACCTAGGAGAAGCTCGCAAGATTTTGGGTGTTGAAATTTATAGGGATCGGACAAAGAAGAAGCTTTTCCTATCTCAGAAAAGTTATCTAGAGAAGATACTATTCAGGTTTGGGATGAGTACGGCTAAGCCTATAAATACGCCAATCATGCTAATATTCATCTTTCGATATCACATGCACCTCAAACAGAAGCTGAGAAGTCTTATATGTCCCATGTTCCATATACAAGTGCAGTAGGTAGCTTAATGTATGCTATGGTTTGCACTAGACCAGATATTGCGCATTCTGTTAGCATAGTGAGCAGGTTTATGACTCAACCTGGGAAAGAGCACTGGCAAGCAGTGAAACGGATTTTTCGTTATCTGAGAGGAACCACAGATGTTGGCCTCATTTATGGAAGTGTTAATGAGTGTTTGGTGACAGGTTATTCAGACTCAGACTATGCTACTGACGTAGATAGTAGAAGGTCTGTAACCGGCTATGTATTTACTCTTGGGGGTTCTGTTGTGAGTTGGAAGTCTACGTTACAGTCGTCCGTAACTTTGTCTACTACAGAGGTTGAATATATGGCTTTGACAGAAGCAGCCAAGGAGGCGATATGGTTGAAAGGGCTGGTGAATAACTTGGGTCTACATCATGATATTGCAACTGTATTTTGTGATAGCTTGAGTGCTATATGTTTAGCTCGAGATCAAGTACATCATGATAGGACAAAGCACATTGATGTGAGATATCATTTTCTGCGTTCCGAGAAGCGCATTGAGGTGAAGAAAGTCGGGACCAAAGATAATCCTGCAGACATGTTCACGAAGACGGTTCCATTTAGCAAGTTCAAACATTGCATGGACTTGTTAAATATTGATAGATATGTTTAGCCCATTTGGGCTAATTTGAGCTCAAGGTGGAGCTGTATCTGAGCCTCCCGAGGAGGCAACCCGAGGTTCTGGGGTTATTAGAATCTGACCCGGTGTCCTGGGTTTGTAGGGACTTCCAAGATCTTCCGAGAAGGTTAAGATGAGGTTTGTGTCGACGTGCATAAACCAACTGAGTACGACTGTACACGAGTGAAGGGATAAAGATTTTGATCTTGAAGTTTGTGAGTGTCAAATGTTCAAGTCAAGGTGGAGATTTGTTACGAGGAATGCCTTGAACACGGTATTTCATTAGTACAAGTCATGTATTTACCGATTATAGACTAAAAGATATAGTTTCCTTATTTTGTGTTGTATTAGGTTTAGGTCTTTTAACTTGGTGTTTAATATATAAACCCACCAAGTTATTAGCCTCCTGACATACATAAGAAGAATTGAGAGACAAGAGAATTTACTTCCATAGAAATCAATCCGAGATTGATTAGACGAGAGAAAATTCATTGATCATCTGTAATCTGTAATTCTTCCCATAGTAAGAAAATCTCTTCGCAACCGAGGACGTAGCTATCACGTTGATAGTGAACCTCATTAAATTTGTGTGTTCTTTACTGTTATTGCTATTTATTTCACGCTTCCGTTATAACAGTGACTTTACATCATCACCATAATATGAATTTATTTTAATCTTTTTTACCACTATACCTTTTAACTTGAACCTTCACAAGCACTTATACATCATAGTGTAATTTTTCCGTTCAACCTCGGAGCGGCCTTAACAACGGGTCCTATAAGTTCATTTTCTCTTTTCCCCAATTCCAGCAAAGGGAGACTTGATCAATTTTGAGACAAGATTCACAAATACCATATCATACATAATATGCAACTTGTGTACTCTTTTCTCATCACTTTAACCAAACTTGCATTTTTATGATTATTCATTTGATTACATATCGTTCTCTTTTGGATAGAAACCATCATAATAGGATAAGTTACAAATTAACTCAGATGAAATATAGTAACCACATTGTAGAATAAATGTTTCCTTATATTTCATCACTATGAATTATACTTATATATATTTCATCACTAGAGCTGACCATTTGAACGCGCCAGCCTTACCCGCCCTTCCTAACAACGAACCGTGTCTGGGCCTTGATTCTTAAGACACGACCCATCCGTGACCAAGTCTATCCATCACTATGAAATATATATTATACCAGTTATCATAGAAAATTGCGCACAACGCTCTTTTATCAAATAATAGAAAGAACTTATGTTCCAAACAAATTTTAAGAACATAATAACAATTTTCTCACAATGTAACATTGTCCTTAGGCCCAATTTGAACAAATAATTCTACAGTGTAGGGCAGCAATTTTTGCTCCATATTTAACCATTAAGATTATTTCTCTTTTCTTTTTAAACTTTTTATTGATCCTAAATATATCCACTACATATTGCAGATATTAGAACTATGTTGGCATCTAATACCCACTGAAAATGGATCAATAATTGTCACACCTCATTTATTGTCTTTAGAGTAGTCTTATACTCAAGATAGTCTCTATTTCAATTTTCCAATTCCATGAGAGTACTACTTTGTAATGTTATCAATCAAATCGATCACAAAAAACATGCATGGGAACTATTTTCAATATGCACACTTATTGGTTGAAATAACATCATAACATCCAATATGTTGAACATTAAAATAGTAGCTATTTAAGAGACATTATATATGCGAAGAAAACAAAACTAAAAACAAACATAAGTATGAAATCAATGGACACCATTGATGAAGCTAGGAAGGTGTAACAATGGTGATGAAGGTTTGTTAAAGAGTTTGTTGGGAGAAAATGACAAAATTAAAGTGTGGTTTATTATTAATGAATGAACGTAATTTTACTAATGATCACTACACCTTATATACTTGTAGCAATAACTAACTAATTAATTACTAATAAACATGTATACTAAATGAATACAATACATAGTTCATATCCCCCTCAAGATGGACTTCGAGGGACATGAAGAAGACCAAGCTTGGAGCAAAGGAATTGATGTTGTTGAGCACCCAAGGCCTTGGTCATCAAATCGGCAAGTTAAGTTGTAACGAAGAGCGAACGTTAGTAGTAACAAGGAAACCCTCTTTGAGCTTGTCACGAACGAAATGACAATCCACATTCAAGTGTTTCGTTCGTTCGTGAAAAACGGGGTTTTGAGAAATGTGTTCAGCAGCTTTGTTATCGCAAAGGAGAGGAATAGGCAAAGAAATAGGAACATGTAGATCAAGAAGAAGGTTATACAACCAAACCATCTCGCTAGTAGTATAAGACATACTACGGTATTCGGCTTCGGCACTACTCTTACTAACCGTCAATTGCTTCTTCGTCTTCCACGAGACTAGGGAAGAACCAAGAAAAAGACAATATCCACTCAAAGAGCGACAAGAAAAGGAACAAGAACCCCAATCAGCGTCACTATACGCTTGAAGCGAAATAGGAGAGTCAAAAGAGTAGAATAGGCCGAGATTAACTGTGGTCGTTAAGTACTTAACCACATGTTGAGCCGCTTGGAGATGAGGAACACGAGGTTGAGTCAAAAATTGACTTAGATGTCGCACACTATATGAAACATCGATCAGGGCGAGTAAGATTAAGAAAGAGTAATCGTCCAATGAGACGACGATAAACGGAGGGATCAAGAATAAGATCACCTTCGTCAATGGAAAGCCTCAAACCCTTTGGTAAAGGGAATAAGGTATCCTTACAATCATCCATGTGCAAGTCACTGACAATATCAATGATGTACTTACGCTGATTCAAATAAAGACCAGACTCAAACCGAGTGACCTCTAACCCCAAGAAATATCTCAGGAGACCAAGGTCTTTAATAGTAAACTGGTGATCAAGAGCCTTCTTAAGGCTAGTAATACCATGAACATCATTACCAGTTAATAAGATGTCATCGACATACACTAAAACAATGATTAAAGAATGAGAATCAGTAGAAGATTTAACAAAAAGGGAATAATCATGCCCAGATTGAGTATAACCCAAACCAAGCAAGAAAGAGGTAAGTTCTTTGTTCCATTGTCGAGAAGCCTGTTTAAGGCCATACAAGGAACATTTAAGTCGACAAACTTGACCCTCTTGAGCCTTAGAGTAACCAGGGGGAGGTTTCATGTATACCTCCTCATCAATATAGCCATGCAAGAAGGCATTATTGATGTCTAACTGAAAAAGCTCCCAACCTTTAGAGGCCGCAAGAGCAAGGACCACCCTCACAGTGGTGAATTTAGCCACAGGGGAAAACGTGTGTTTGTAGTCCTTGTCTTTGACTTGGGTAAAACCCTTAGCAACAAGCCTAGCCTTGTATCTAGCCACTGACCCATCTGGCTTATGCTTAATCTTGAAAACCCACTTACTCCCAATTGGTTTTTTACCAGGAGGAAGGGAGGTAAGGGACCAAGTATCATTTTGTTCTAAAGCATTAAGCTCCTCTGTCATAGCATCAAGCCACTTATCATGTTGAATGGCTTGAGCAAAGGAGTGAGGTTCCACCTCAGTCAAAACAGCATGCAGGGAAGAAGTATAAGCCTGTCCTAAGGCAGGGCAGCTATGAAGGACCCTAGCTGCAAAAGAAGAAGAGGTAGAAGGGAGAACAGAAGGAAGAGTAGGGCAAAGAAACCCATGAAGATGTTTAGGAATAGACCTAGGTCTAGAAGACCTTCTTAAAGGCCCATGAGAAGCAACTGAAATAACAGGAGCATCAGGAGCATCAGGAGCAACTAAAATAACAGGGTCTGATGCAGCTGAAAGATTAGAAAGAATATGTGCATCAGAGTTGGTAGTAGGTGCTGAATTATCAGAGATAGTAGGAGTATAATGATCAACTGAATTATCAGTGAAGGGAAGTGAAAAACCAGCAGGTTCAGCAGCAGACCTGGAAGAAGAAGAGGCAGGGGAGTGATTAAGGGTGATAGGTGCATCAGTGGCAGGGGCAGGTAGGGATGTGTGGAACCCGGGATCGGACCCAACTCGGCGTCTTGCTTAAGGGCGGATTTTAAAGTTAAAAAAGATTAAGTTAGAAAAACCTTTAAGAACTGTATGGAGTCGCCACCTATTTATCGCGGAAAATAGGAACCTGCTACCATGTTCTAAGTTAAAAACATGTTCTTAGATTTTGGAGCACGCCGACACCCCTAGATCTAAGGCTTGTGAAACCAGATTGGATTCAAGTGAGGTACTTTAGAAAAAGAGTTAATTCAAATAATGATTTATGAAAACCTTTTAGAAAAGCCTATGTAAAAATAGCCTCTACTGACCTAGAACAATCCTTGTAAGATGATATTTGAGCTAATGTTATCGCTACGTACAAGTGCGATAAGGTTGTAAAAGAATGCAGATGCAAAAAGATTGATTAAAACCCTCAGTTTAGCATGTTTAACTTGTTAACGAATACGGTTCAGTTAAAGGTCGAATTCATTGTTTAAGTTGATTTTAATGCAAAATAGAAAGGGTGCAAGATGCATACAAATAAAATAAAGTTCAATTGTCCATTGGTTTATTTTAAAAGGTCGGTTGCTTATGCGACTTTGGCGTGTCATCGGATATGGAGTGTACCCGAAGTAATAAGAACACTTGGAAGGCAAGCGCGCTCGGGTGCCAAAGCCGGGGGGGGCGCTAGAGTGTAGACCCCTTTGTTAGTCCATAGAAAATAAGAAAAAGCTTTGATCCAAGTGGATCGGTACCTACCTTGTCCTGACGTTTCAGATCTGGGTAGAACTTCGCTTCTTGAACTAGAAAGGAGGATGAATTCAACACGGGATGGTGTGTTGAACTCAAGGATTTGAGTGCTTGAGGCTTTTGTGAAAGAGGATTTGTGTGTTGTGAATTGTGTGTGAGATTGTGATGTGAAAGTATGATTTGAGGTCGAGGTATAGGGCTGTATATATACTAAAAACCTCGGAGAAATTAGGAAACTGGGGTATAAAACCAGGCCTGGAAACCGCATAGCCTTATGCGGTTGCCAGAGCAAACCGCATAGGCTTATGCGGTTGCCTTACCAAACCGCATAAGGTCATGCGGTTTGATGGCTTGGTTTTAGGGCTGCTTTCCAAGTTTCGGTTGCATAAAATCTTTGAAAGATACAGTATAATTTCGTGCGTGTGTGCCAAGAAAAGAGCTGAGATATTTCTGAGATATTTTATGATGTGCAGGGCCTTGGAGTGCGGGCCAAAGGCTTGGGTTTGGGCTCGGTTTCGGGCCCGAGACCCGGAAAAATGAAAAGGGGTGTATTTGCATAGATTTGTGAAATAAGCTAAGACGTGAAGCTGTATTTTGTGTGAGAGGGGGCTAAATAGCGGTTTTAGCTACCGGGCCTAAATTTAGGAATTTAGGGATGCTGAATTAGACCTTGTTAATGTAAAAGGGCCAATTGTAGTGCAAATGCGAAGCTCATGCCAAATGAAGCAGGACAAGGACCTAGCTAGACTCCAAATGGACAAAATGAACGTTATTTAAGTGTGATGTGATGCGACCTAAACCATTTAAACATTTAAAACGACTCAAAATGAATTCGACATTAGTTAGAACCGTATAAGTCAACGTTAAACATGCGTAATAAAAGTCCGTGTTACATCACAGGGTTTTGTTTGGGAGGGTACGGATATGGGTATCCACAGAGCCCCCAGTTTGACTGAGCTCGGACTAGAGCGCTAGTCAAACTCCACGACCATATCCGGACCATTACAGTCTCGATACAGTCAGCGGAACGAAGCATGTGTCCATGGGTGAGACGAGGACTTCGAACCGGGCTAAACGGGGCGGGACGTGCGCATTTTAAGGACTTGGCGGTCCGTGCATGCTATAAGGGCCTGCTGGCCTGCCGGATGTCTTCGCCGTGCTTGTTGCTAATGCCTTTGCTGATGTTGATATCGTTGTCTTGTATATGTTGGGTATCGTATAGTGCTGCTGCTTGTAGCGTCTTCGTATGGTCTCGTGAAAGAGCGCATGTGCTGCGATGCGTGGGGGCTAAAGTGCAGGGTGCATATGCTTGTAAGATGTTTGGATAAGTGCTAGTGTAGGTCTCGTGAAAGAGCGTCTGTGTAATGTTTGTGCTTGAACTTGCTGAGGAGCGTCTATGTAGAGTGAAATGCTTGGAGTTAGGTGTATATCGCGGAGTACTTGTGCTTGGGCTCGCCGAGGAGTGTTTGTGTAGTTGTAGTTGCATATGATTGCCTTCCGTGGAGGAGAAAATGATGTAAGGCTCGTGAAGAGCGTTCGTGCTTCTGCTTTTGTATCGTACATTAAATGCTTAATATACGCGTATGGCGGACTGTAGGTGATGCCTTGACCCAAGCACGGGACGTACTTGGAGTTGTATGGGGGCTAAAATGAATTAGGAATCGAAAGTAGGCGTAAAACGAAGAAAAACCCGAGAAAAACCAAGGGGCCAAACCGCATAAGCTTATGCGGTTCAGGGGACAAACCGCATAAGCTTATGCGGTTTCCCCTGTTGGCAGCTGGGGCTATATAAGGCACGAGTGAGGCCGTGACTTAGCTTCATTACTTCATTTTCGGTTTCTTGCTCAAAAAAACACCATTTTTCGATTTCTCAACCGTTTTTGCTCGTTTTTCTTGCGTTGCTTTGCTATGGAACGAGGTATTGCTCCATTTTAACTTGCTTTTACGTTATTTGTCGTTGTAATTAGCTAGTTTTGCCTTGAAATGTTGAAAAGACGGGTTTTGAATGAAAACCCGAGTTTTGCTTGAGACTTGCCGTTTGAATGCTTGAAATTGACGTCATTGTGTTGCATTATGCCATGTGAACGTGTATGTGTGAATTGATTGTGATTTAGACTGTCTTTGTGTGAAAAACGTCCAAATTAGGTTTCGGGCCCGAAAACGAACCCGGATTTTTCGACCCGGAATTTCAATTAAACTTCGGTGTAGGATGCCCATAGCGAGTATAGCATGCCTATAACGTTAGTTTTGCGAAAAAGTCGAGTTAAGGCTTTCAAATCGCCGTCTTAAGTCGTAGTTATACGGAGTAATTAGGGCGAATTGGGGGTTTTTGATCGGAGTGACCAAAATGCAATTGCTTGTAATGGGTTGTTGTTGGGGACTATTATGGCGCGTAGAAACCATAAAGTTGTGATTTTGAAATGTAGAGAACGGTTTTTGGCTTAATTATGAATTAGGCCTAAAAATGCTCTGTAGGGCGTATAGTGCAATGTGTTAAAGGAATGTATATGTATTATGTGCATATTATTTGTGTGTATTTGTGTATGTGTATGTATTATAGCTGTATGTAATGGTTGTGTTTGGTTGCAGGAGAAGGTTCCAGCCGCGTTACGAGATCGAGATCTCGTAAGAGTGCTAGCTCGAGGACTGAGGGAGCCTCTAGCTCGAGTAGCTTGAGGCGTACACGTAGTGAGAGGAAGTCGACTCGTGATCCGCCCACGAGACGTGGTCGATCCACGGGTAGGGCCGTGGGAGAAATGTTCCTGTGCGTGATCCTGAGGACGAGCTTGCTCAAGAGCTGGTGGATGGGCTGGAAGCCGAGATGGAGGTTGCTGAGGAGGAGGTTGAGGAGGTTGCGCTAGGCGAGTAGCTCTAGGTCGCGAAAATCACGCTACGAACAGGGCTTTCGCGAAGGGTTGGGATGGCCACAACCTTCTGCTTGCTCCGGAGAGACATGTTTCCTATCGAGCGACGATGGGTTGGGATAAGGGCCCGATGAGGACTTTCTCGGGCGTCTCGTCCGCCATGTGTGCTTTTGAGGAGAAGCTTGCGCCGAGGGCGCAAGCTTGGGTGTTGCGTAGTGCTTTTGGCCCGTTGGTTGGCCATTGGAGGGAGATTGCGAGGAAGAAGCAGACGGCGAGCCTGATGTTGATCAGGGCCTTCATGGATAGGTATTGGGACACCACGACGACGTTCCATATGCCCGGCTTTGAGGCCGGCATTACCTTGTCTGAGTACGCGGTCATAACGGGGCTGCCGTTTGGGGATCGCGACATGGATTTTGAGTTTGCGCCGTCCGTTGTGGACGAGGTTGTGACTGCCGCGGTTGGCGGTGGTTTGGAGGTGATTTGTGAGGGTGCGCCCCCCTATACCTTCAAGACGAGCTATATCTTGGAGTACTTTGAGGGGAAGACCGAGTATGGCCCCTCGGAGTGGAGCGACGAGCAGAATGCTCGTATGTGGTTGTGGTGGTTTGTGAGCGCCGTGTACTTCGGCGACAAGGGTGAGCGGGCATCGACATCGGTCCTTATGCATCTCCTGGATTGGAATGCAATTGGGACGTTTGACTGGGTGACGCCGTCTTTGGGCTTGTGCATTCGTTTCTGCATGGATGCTGTGAGACCGCGGGTCATGGATCGAGGGTCGCGACTGTCCTTAGTCGCGCCTGGCTTCTTGATGGAGGTACGTATTGATTTCGTTTTTGGTGCATTGTTATTCATTTTTGTTTTTGTTGTCTCTTGTCCTTGTAACATGTTTTTGTTTCTTGTGTGCAGTCGTGGATTCTTAGCCACTTTCCTTTTCTGCTCCCCAGCATCTTTGTCGCGGATCGTGAGGAGTACCGTGATGCGTGCACAGAATGCGATGTGGCAAATCTTTGCATTTAATTGGTCGTATGATGATGTTAGGGATCGTCTGAACCGAATGCGATTTGATGAGGTTTGTGCTTGAACCATTTTAAATAGGGTGTACTTAAAATGATTGTATCGTATCTGTATTTGTGAGCGTGTTCGTCTTGTCTTCGTTTGTAGTTCGTGCCATTCCCGTGGGGCCAGTACAGGGATATTCCTGAGGGCATTGGGGCTAGGTTTGCGGTGCGAGAGACCCAGCGCCTATACATAGCGACGCCGTATGGATCGGTTTGGTACCTTGGAGAGCGTTTGGTCTTTCAGGCAGGGTGGCCAGCTCCGGTGGTGCCTAAGGATCCGCCGAGGGTCCTGTTCGAGCGAGGGGTTTCTGCTCAGGATCGTGTGGCGTTGTATGGAGAGGGAGAGTCAGTGAGCCTCCTCTGTCCTGAGGAAGACTATGCCCATTTTGCTGAGTCTCGGCTTGCTTGTGGGCCGATTGAGGTATGTGTGCTTCGGTGTTTGGGGGTGCGTAGGGTAATTTTGCGAAAAATTTCCCTGACGTGTGCGTTTTGTATTTGTTTTGCAGGAGTTTGATCCCGAGATGGCAGAGCAGCCTGATGACTTCCCTACTACTATCGAGTATGATGACTCGGGCGTCCGTCGTACCTTTGTTCTGCCGACGTACTTGCCGGTGACTACTGACGCGGGCATGGCCAGCTGGACGAGCAAGGTGAAGAAGGTATGTACTTGTGTGATTGTATGTATGTGTATAAGCCCCCAGTTTGATCGAGGTATGAAGTATATCGATGATCAAACTTGCGAGAGTCGTTTTTTGTGTTATCCCCTCCAGTTTGGTTTAATTTGGGTGAAGTTAAGGTAAAGTGGGGTGGACTGCGTTTGTTTTGAAATTTCCCCCCTAAGTTTGACTTAATTTGAGTGAAATTAAGGCAAAATGGAGAAAAGTGTGAACTGTGTCTGTGTTGTGTTTCTGTGGATACCCATATCCGTACCCTCCCGCACAAAACCCTGTGATGTAACACGGACTCTTATTACGCATGCTTTAACGTCGACTTTTACGGTTCTAACTAATGTCGAATTCACTTTGAGTCGTTTTGAAATGTTAAAATGTTTTAGGTCGCATCACATCGCATTTAAATAACGTTCATTTTGTCCATTTGGAGTCTAGCTAGGTCCTTGTCCTGCTTCATTTGGCATGAGCTTCGCATTTGCACTACAATTGGCCCTTTTACATTAACAAGGTCTAATTCAGCATTCCTAAATTCCTAAATTTAGGCCCGGTAGCTAAAACCGCTATTTAGCCCCCTCTCACACAAAATACAGCTTCACGTCTTAGCTTATTTCACGAATCTATGCAAATACACCCTTTTTCATTTTTCCGGGTCTCGGGCCCGAAACCGAGCCCAAACCCAAGCCTTTGGCCCGCACTCCAAAGCCCTGCACATCATAAAATATCTCAGAAATATCTCAGCTCTTTTCTTGGCACACACGCATCTAAATTATATCAGATCTTTCAAAGATTTTATGCAATCGAACTTGAAAGAAATTTAAAATTAGCTTCATCAAACCGCATGACCTTATGCGGTTTGGTGAGGCAACCGCATAAGGCTATGCGGTTTGCCCTAGCAACCGCATAAGGCTATGCGGTTTCCAGGCCTGGTTTTATACCCCAGTTTCCTAATTTCTCCGAGGTTTTTAGTATATATACAGCCCTATACCTCGACCTCAAATCATACTTTCACATCACAATTTCACACACAATTTACAATCAGAATACACCTCTCTCTTTCACATCACAATTTCACATACAATTCACAACACACAAACCCTCTTTCACAAAAAGCCTCAAGCACTCAAATCCTTGAGTTCAACACACCATCCCGTGTTGAATTCATCCTCCTTTCTAGTTCAAGAAGCGAAGCTCTGCCCAGATCTGAAGCGTCAGGACAAGGTAGGTACCGATCCACTTGGATCAAAGCTTTTTCTTATTTTCTATGGACTAACAAAGGGGTCTACACTCTAGCGCCCCCCCCGGCTTTGGCACCCGAGCGCGCTTGCCTTCCAAGTGTTCTTATTACTTCGGGTACACTCCATATCCGATGACACGCCAAAGTCGCATAAGCAACCGACCTTATAAAATAAACCAATGGACAATTGAACTTTATTTTATTTGCATGCATCTTGCACCTTCTTATTTTGCATTAAAATCAACTTAAACAATGAATTCGACCTTTAACTGAACCGTATTCGTTAACAAGTTAAACATGCTAAAGCGAGGGTTTTAATCAATCTTTTGCATCTGCATCTGCATTCTTTTACAACTTTATCGCACTTATGCGTAGCGATAACTTTAGCTCAAATATCATCTTACAAGAATGGTTCTAGGACAGAAGAGGCTATTTTTACATAGGCTTTTCTAAAAGGTTTTCATAAATCATTATTTGAATTAACTCTTTTTCTAAAGTACCCTCACCCCGAATCCAATCTGGTTTCACAAGCCTTAGATCTAGGGGTGTCGGCGTATTCCAAAATCTAAGAACATGTTTTTAGCTTAGAACATGGTAGCAGGTTCCTATTTTCCGCGATAAATAGGTGGCGACTCCATAACAGTTCTTAAAGGGTTTTCCCACTTAATCTTTTAACTTTAAAATCCGCCCTTAAGCAAGACGCCAGAGTTGGGCCCGATCCCTGTTCCACAGTTTGGCGACTCATTGAGAGATCTTATTTTAAAACTAAAAACTAGCTTTTTCTTTTTAAAAATAAAGAGGTGAAACCTGAAAGCCTTGAACAATCCAAGTATACATATTTGAGCTATGCACATTCGTTTAGAGTCCATTCCTTTTGGAATCTAGGCACCCTTTGCACCCTCGAGAGGTGGTTCCCACATGCAGGCTTGTCCACTCGATAAAGCACATGCCGGACTAGCTTTCCTCTCGCCCCTCCACGGCTTGCCGTAAACGGCTATCTCGACCGCCCAAAGGTTCCTTCAGAAACCCTCTCGCCTCGGCTGAAGGAAGTGAAGGGGTTAAGTATCTGCCAAAGCGTACTCGAGGTAGTTGGAGGTGTACCCGACTGACTCATTTTTCACCCCTTTTGAGTCATACGTACAAGTTCGAGGCTATGCACTCCATGGTCTTTTTCAAAACGAGCATTTGCATTCATATCTTCGAAAACTCGCTTAAACGTTTCAAAGATAAACGAATCTAACATCTAACGAACCTAACACTTTTCAAACAAAACTATCGCGAATTTTTGAAACAAGCTTTCTTGAAATTCTCCTTTCTCACTAACAAGCAAAAACCCGAGCAAGGAATAAAACCCGAGCTCGCGGATTTCAATCCTCTAGGTCACACGGCCTAGACTCCACTTTTATCATCCTCGACTCGACTTGTTAACCACTCTCAAGTCGAATCCATTCTCTTTTACACATCCGACTCGAGCTCACCTCGGCAAATCACCGATATCAGCTCGATGGGTGCAAAGCAAAACCTTTTAACATCGAGACGAGATGTGCGCACACATCCTCGTCTCAAAAGCTTTCCTTTAGCTAAAACTTTTTCGAAAACCTCCTTTTTCAAGCTTAAAAAGAGTTTTCTTAACAAAGAAATGAGCTAGAATGAACACTTAAAATGAACGTTGGTCTAGTCACGTCACTAACGTGCAAATTTAACCCACACAACCTAATCCATTCTCAACACGCTCGACTCGCCTAGCTAATCGCTCTCGAGTCGAATCCTTCTCGCCCATCTAGGCTCGAGCCCTTAACGATGAACCGTTAGGTGGGCTCGACAAAGCTAACACCTTTTAACATCGAGACGAGATGTGCGCACGCATCCTCGCCTCAAAAGCTTCCTTTTAGCCAAACCTTGCCTAAAATCTCCTTTTTCAAGCTTAAAAGGTCTTCCTAAACAAAAATGAGCTAAAAATGAACGCTTAAAATGAACGTTGAATCTAATAGGACTAACTAGATACACGTCACACAAACCAATCCCTTCTCAACATCCTCGACTCGACTAGCTAACCGTCCACGAGTCGAATCCTTTCCATGCATCTAGGCTCGAGCCCTTAACGATGAACCGTTAACATGGGCTCGACGAATGCAAATCAAACACATTTCAACGTCAAGACAAGATCCGCACACGCGTTCTTGCCTCAAAGACTTCTTAGGCACAACATTGCTCCTAAAGCAATACACTCTCATTTTTGAAACAAGCTCTCTTCAAAAATCTCCTCACTTTTACAAAACAAGCAACACACTCTCATTTTTGAAATAAATTCTTTTCAAAATCTTCTTATTTTTACAAACCAAGCAAAACACACCCGCTTTTGAAATGAGCTCTTTTCAAAAATCTCCTCACTTCTACAAAACAAATAACGACATTCTCTTTAGGCCAAACGGCCCAAAGTCGACTCGTTTCAGCAAAAATTGTCTTTTTCAAGCAAACAAAACCCGAGAATGGCCAGCCCAATCTCGCGGACTTTTCATCAGACCAAATGATCCATAACCATCTTGGCCCAAATCCTCTTACAAACTACTTTCACAAAATCCTCATCACGTTTTTGAAATAACCTTTTTCAAAAATCCTTCCTTCGAACCGAATGGCCCATAGTCAGGACGGTTTGATCTAGACAAACAGTCTCCTCAAAACACCCGAGAATAATCACCTTATTCTCGTGACATTCCAAAACATAAATGAACTACATGACCCACACTCATTGTAACCCATTTATCACCAAACATTTTCAAACCCGAGAATGGACCTTTTCTTGAAAACAAATCTAGCAAAATAAACATTTTCGAAATCCATGATTCAAAATGGCCTACCGCCATCTTAATCCAAACATCTCTTTTCACAAGACAACAAAACCTAGGAATGAACTAGCATCATCCCGCAAATCCTTCACGGTTAGACCAAGTGGCTCATAGTCGCTTTAATCTAACCCTCCTTCAAACCGAATGTATGAAAACGAGTATAACCGTCTTCATCACATCTTCAAACACCCTTGATTCGGATAGCCTATCGCCACTCCGAATCGATTCACACTTTCACCGACAAGCCACTAACACGAGCTTATCGGATTTGATTTCAAAACGCCTTTTACATCGAGCCAAAATGTGACAACACACTTAGCTCACCAAAACATCCTGCTACCAATAAAACAAAAATTTTGCAAAATCGAAGACAAATCTAAGTATGCATGAGCCAAGTCCCGACGCGAGCATCAACCCCATCCGAGACATGTGCGTCTCGAGCACCCAGCGAAGAATCCATCAAGGCGCCACCGACGATCTCACGGATCTCCTCAAGAAATTCGAGTCTTTTCAATACGGGTCGAGTTTTTAAACATTGAGTCAATCTCTGTCAGTCTAGGGCAATCGAGTCTTCGACGTACGACATTTTTAACAAATCGATAAAGGAATAAGTTTACCTACAACCCAGCTTCCTTTTTACACACTTTTCCCATAAAAAACACAATTCTACACCAACATACACTGCATCCCAGGAACAACTGTCCTAGGGAGATCTAGGCCGGGTACGAAGGTCCAAGTCAACAACTAAATCAAGGACACAAAGACAAGAAAGCTTCCGACGACTAAACACCTAAGGTTCACTAGTCTGCTTGTGGTCTACTACTCCGCTGCTTTTGGAGGAGGATCCATTAATTTGGAGCTCCACAGTGGTCATGAATTTGATCGCGACCAAAAGTACGAGTATTCCTGGATCGCCCTCCGCGTACTCGATCGCGTGCCTAATAAGCAAACGAACTTGTCAGAGGAGCCCGCGTGATAGACACACGATCACGAGTGACCACCGAGCCGCAAAGTTTAGCAAGGTCCGAGCTCAAGCCCAAGCTACATAGGGCGTGGGATATTCTCAAACCAAACGGGAATACAAGGTACAAAGGTCAAAAACCAAAGTCACCAAAAAGCAAAAGTCTCAAAAGCTCCAGAACAAGGGGCAAAACAACTAAGCAAAAGCTTAAGAAGTCAAAAGCTTAAGAAGTCAAAAGCTTAAGAAGTCAAAAAGCTTAAGAAGTCAACAAGCTTAGAAATCAATAAGCGAGGGGCCGAAACCCCAAAGGCAAGAAGTACCGAAGCCCAGAAACGAGTGGCCAAGTCTTTGAAATTCCAAATTGAAGACACAACAGAAGTAGCAAGCAACCAGCCTAGATCAACCAAGGAAAACTCACCCTTAGGATGCAACGTATCAAGGTCAAACACATAAACACCCCTTGGACCGGCGGGTCCCTAAACACGCACCTTTCCACAAAAACAAACCCACCTCCCAGACCGGTGGATCCTTAAACACGCACCTTTCCACATAAACACCTCCTTACCAAAACAAACACACCCCTTTCGGAACTACGCTAGGTTTGATTCCGTAACCACGGATACGTAGGCCGCTCTCCCGAGCTCAACCAACCTTTTACAAAAATCCACAAAATATTCCCCGTCCAAAGCTTTCCATGCTAAGGATGTGTCCACAAAAATTCACAAAGTTCAAAGGCAAACTATTTCTTTATCGAGGCGACTAAAACGAATTAAATCAAGGCAAAGTTGTCATAGACTTAGGAGTAGTACTCGCTTTTTGGTCTAACACTGCTTTGCAGAACAACAAAGATCCCACCGCAGACAAGCAAGCACCACTGGGGGGCTCCACCAACGCACGTGCTCCCGGATATGGCAACCATGCAACCGTCGAGTCTCAAATCACGCATACGATTCGTCTCTATTTTGCAAACTTGTCGGCATTTTAAGCATCGAGTCACACGTCGAGTCAACCCTCTTCCAATCAAACAATTTAGCGACATTTAAACCGCTCCTTTCAGAAACTCTCCAGTCTTCAAAACGCTCCCACGGAACGACACGCCTTTTCAAACTTACACGAGGCAATGCACCCTCAAATTAGCTAATCACCTTTCAAAATTAACCCAATACTCGAGTTAATATGAAAGCACTTTGCAATTCACTTTTGCAAACACACCCTTTCGCAAACAAAATGTACCTTTCGAAAATGCATCTCAAATCCTTGAAATGCATCTCGAATCTTCGAAGTCTAAACTTTTCCAAAAATTTAACTCGGCACTCGAGTTAATACATTTTGAGAAACAGCATTCTTCGAATTTAACTCACTCGAGTTAACACATTTTAAGCAAAAGCTCTTTCGAACTACGCCGGTTTGATTCCACGTTCGTGGATACGTAGGCAGCTTACGCAAAGCACAACCGAACCTAGCACTACACCCCACTCCGTGTTGAGATTCTACCGAATTCTCATCCTCGACAACTGGGGGCTTTTCAACCTTTGCACTCAAATGACCCTCCACGGTCTTCACAACTCTAGCTTAAGCTCACAACGTCAAAACGCTTTTTCATCTTGCATGAAACCTTACAACCGACATTTCAAATGTTCATTTTTTTAAAGCTCATTTCAACAACTAAAATGAATCTTTCACAAAAAGATTTTTCAACAAAAACATTTTCATCCAAACATCCCAATCGGGAATCATTTCGTTTTTCAAACCTAGCTTACTAACACTACAGGACCAGCATACGAAATGTAAACAAGGGTTCACACAATCCTTATTACACAAGCATACTAATACAACTAATGGTGAAGACGGCGGTACTCGTCAAAGTCTACTGAAGCCAAGCCACCTCAACACGACCCTGACACAGCTGAATCGCCTGCTCCGCCCACGCTACATTTTTCTCCTTTTTACCTTAATTTCAATCAAATTAAGTCGAACCACGGGGGAAATTTCAATACCAAACACCATACTCTTCACTTTGACTCAGTTTTCATTCAAAACTTAGTCAAACTCGAGGGGGTAATCCAAAAACTCCTCCTCCTAATGCACACAACTTTGACTTAGTTTTCATTCAAAACTTAGTCAAACTCGAGGGGGTAATCCGAAAACTCCTTCTCCTAAAACACCCTCATCCTAATACAACCCATAGCCTTTTACATAGTTTGATCATCGCTATATTCCATACCTCGATCAAACTGGGGGCTCACATACACCGGCACCATGACCAAGGCAACTGGGGGCTGACGCTTCCTGTCAAGAATTAAACCTATACAACGAAAAATGGGATAATTTTTCGCATTTTTGAAGACACCCTTGCTATAAATACCCACATCAACATAAGCATCTACGGTTGAGCGACACCTCCAGAACCGCTACAAACACGAGCATGCACGCTACAAGCATAACACTTTCATGTGTGCATCAAACAACAAGCACCCGAACATAGGTCCTAGCACCAAACACCCTAACACATCCAAGAAACGTCCCGTACGTCCAAACATCAAGCCACTCATACAATCCCAAGCACCTACACCCCAAGTCCGAGAGATGAGTATCACGTGAATCCAAACGAGTCGCAATGATACCACGTTTCATGGTCGAAGCAAGCGAAATTGAAGATCTCGAAAGGAAAATCGCGAGTTCGAATATTTCCGGATTTGAAACCGCGACATGTGCGAATAAGTTCAAGCTTGAAGTCGCCAATTGATGAGAGACTCCCCGGAAGAGTCACTAGTCTACAGGCAATTTCCAGAGCATGTTTTGTTCCACGTTTTCCCCTCATTTTTCTTCATACACGCAAGCTTCCTTGGTTAAGGCGTCACCTACAGTCCGCCACAAGCGCTAGCACATACATTATGCGTTATGCCTTGGTTAAGGCGTCACCTACAGTTCGCCATACGCGTGTACTAAGCATATAATACACGGTACAGAAGCAGAAACACGAACACTCTTCACGAGTCCTTACACCCTCTTACACGTCCCTGTGGAGTATCGCTTTCTCCCCATGGAGTCCACACACCTATACAGACATTTCCTACGGAGTCCAAGACATACCCTTCGACTTCCCCAGCAAATCACTAACATAAACACCAAGCGTCTGCATCAAAGACATTCAAAGACATCCAAGCGATTACACGGCCGCACACTTCAAAGACATACACCTTCCTCGGACCATAATCCCGGCGAATATACACCTGCACCCCTAACAAAGACGAAACACCATCACTCTCCCAAACAACCACAACTACACCTACGCTCCTCGGCGAGACCATACATATACACCCTTCCCCAGCAAACTAGTACTTCTCTAGCAAACACTACACTAAGCACCTGCGCTCCTCGGCGAGACCCAGTTCAACATCAACAACGGCATCAGCATAAGCGACGGCATCAGCAACAGCGTCAGCAAAGGTATCAGCAACGACAACGGCACTACCTTCTCCTCAACGAAAGGCAATCATATGCAATTACGACTACATAGACACTCCCCGGCGAGCCCAAGCACAAGCACTCTGCAATATACACCTAACCCAAGCATTTCACTCTACATAGACGCTCCTCGGCGAGTTCAAGCATTACACGGACGCTCTTTCACGAGACCTACATCTACATAAGCACCCTCAATTATACACCTCACGCATACCCCTACATCTTACAAGCACATGCACCCCTGCACTTCAGCCCCTTATACGAAGACATTACAAGCACCAAGCACCAAGCATCCGACGATACCAAGCAACGACAGTACAACAAGCACGACGAA
This sequence comes from Dianthus caryophyllus, assembly GCA_023091065.1. Classification (NCBI taxonomy): domain Eukaryota; kingdom Viridiplantae; phylum Streptophyta; class Magnoliopsida; order Caryophyllales; family Caryophyllaceae; genus Dianthus; species Dianthus caryophyllus. Next base: position 783,552 of record CM041529.1, read on the forward strand.
GACATCCAGCAGGCCGGCAGGCCCTTATAGTATGCGCGGACCGCCAAGTCCTTAAAATGCGCACGCCTCCTCAGAAGCTTGCTCAAGTCCTCGTCTCACCCATGGACACATGCTTCGCTCACCGATCAGATCGAGACCGTAATGGTCCTGATATGGTCGTGGAGTCCGACCAGCCGCTAGTCCGAGCTCACCAAACCGGGGCTCTGTGGATACCCATATCCGCATTCTCCCGCACAAAACCTGTGATGTAACACGGACTCTTATTACGCATGCTTTAACGTCGACTTTTACGGTTCTAACTAATGTCGAATTCACTTTGAGTCGTTTTGAAATGTTAAAATGTTTTAGGTCGCATCACATCGCATTTAAATAACGTTCATTTTGTCCATTTGGAGTCTAGCTAGGTCCTTGTCCTGCTTCATTTGGCATGAGCCAGATTTGCACTACAATTGGCCCTTTTACATTAACAAGGTCTAATTCAGCATTCCTAAATTCCTAAATTTAGGCCCGGTAGCTAAAACCGCTATTTAGCCCCCTCTCACACAAAATACAGCTTCACGTCTTAGCTTATTTCACGAATCTATGCAAATACACCCTTTTTCATTTTTCCGGGTCTCGGGCCCGAAACCGAGCCCAAACCCAAGCCTTTGGCCCGCACTCCAAAGCCCTGCACATCATAAAATATCTCAGAAATATCTCAGCTCTTTTCTTGGCACACACGCACGAAATTATACTGTATCTTTCAAAGATTTTATGCAACCGAAACTTGGAAAGCAGCCCTAAAACCAAGCCATCAAACCGCATGACCTTATGCGGTTTGGTGAGGCAACCACATAAGGCTATGCGGTTTGCCCTAGCAACCGCATAAGGCTATGCGGTTTCCAGGCCTGGTTTTATACCCCAGTTTCCTAATTTCTCCGAGGTTTTAGTATATATACAGCCCTATACCTCGACCTCAAATCATACTTTCACATCACAATTTCACACACAATTTACAATCAGAATACACCTCTCTCTTTCACATCACAATTTCACATACAATTCACAACACACAAACCCTCTTTCACAAAAAGCCTCAAGCACTCAAATCCTTGAGTTCAACACACCATCCCGTGTTGAATTCATCCTCCTTTCTAGTTCAAGAAGCGAAGCTCTGCCCAGATCTGAAGCGTCAGGACAAGGTAGGTACCGATCCACTTGGATCAAAGCTTTTTCTTATTTTCTATGGACTAACAAAGGGTCTACACTCTAGCGCCCCAGGCTTTGGCACCCGAGCGCTTGCCTTCCAAGTGTTCTTATTACTTCTGCACACTCCATATCCGATGACACGCCAAAGTCGCATAAGAATCTCCTTATAAAATAAACCAATGGACAATTGAACTTTATTTTATTTGCATGCATCTTGCACCTTCTTATTTTGCATTAAAATCAACTTAAACAATGAATTCGACCTTTAACTGAACCGTATTCGTTAACAAGTTAAACATGCTAAACTGAGGGTTTTAATCAATCTTTTTGCATCTGCATCTGCATTCTTTTACAACTTTATCGCACTTGTACGTAGCGATAACATTAGCTCAAATATCATCTTACAAGGATTGTTCTAGGTCAGTAGAGGCTATTTTTACATAGGCTTTTCTAAAAGGTTTTCATAAATCATTATTTGAATTAACTCTTTTTCTAAAGTACCCTCACCCCGAATCCAATCTGGTTTCACAAGCCTTAGATCTAGGGGTGTCGGCGTATTCCAAAATCTAAGAACATGTTTTTAGCTTAGAACATGGTAGCAGGTTCCTATTTTCCGCGATAAATAGGTGGCGACTCCATAACAGTTCTTAAAGGTTTTTCCAACTTAATCTTTTTTAACTTTAAAATCCGCCCTTAAGCAAGACGCCGAGTTGGGCCCGATCCCGGGTTCCACAGTTTCACAGGTGGCGAAGGAGGCGCATAAGAAGCTATGGCGTATAGCCAACAGGTGGAGGATGGCTTGGTGAAAGCAGACAATGTGATTGTGCCGAGCTGAGACGGCTCAGATTCGGCGTGAGTTCGACGAGTATCGGCGCCGTCACCCCGAGTGAATTTGTGTATTTAAAGATTGTATGAACCTTTATGTACATGTCGTTGTAGCTTGAACTTTGAACTTTGTTGTAGTAGCTTGAACTTCGTCGGTAAACCTGTTTGGTGGGCTTGGTTGAAGAAATGATATGATTCCCGAGTGGGATGCGTTGATGTTCATTTTAGATTGTGAAAATGTTTTGCAAAAAGTTCATTTTAAATGCGAAATGAGCTCGTGTGAATGCAAAAAATGTTGTGCGTTGACTCGTGGTAAGAATCGGAATTGCTAAAGTGAAGCGTGATGTTGATGTATGGGGAACAACGAGAGAATGTCGTAGCCCAAAGTACGTTGTAGTGTTTTAGGAAAGACGAAATTAGGAAAATTTTGAGAAAAACCAGCCCCTGAAACCGCATAAGCTTATGCGGTTGCAGTGGTAAACCGCATAGGCTTATGCGGTTTGGTGTGCAAACCGCATAGAGCCATGCGGTTTGTCGGCTTTATTTATTAGCCAGATTTCCATATTTCGGACATTGTTTTCCTATATAAGGAGAGGGGGTGCGTGCCATAATCTTCATTCACAATCACTCCTCTTCTTTGCTTTTGCTTTAGGATTTTGCTTTCACAAATATATTAGGCATATTTATAAAAGTTTTTTTTTTTGTGTCCAAGAAAAATGGAGGAGCATTTTGATGCTCTTTTGAAGAGGTGGACGTCTTCCTTGAGTTCGGGGATGAAGAAGGCGGTGTATGATGATGGTGCGGGTGTTTTTATTGGCTTTCGTCAAATGAAAGTCGATGTAGACTTCCTTGATTCATGCTTAGATTATTGGGATCCTAGCTTGCATGTTTTTAGGTTTCCCGGGGGAGAGGTGTGCCCTTTGATGGAGGAGTTCTCGGCCATTGCTGGATGGTCGAAACGGACTACTCCTGTGGTCGTTAGGAGTGAGCTTTGTTACAACGGGATGTTGCGAAACTTTCTCGGGATGACAAACGCTCATGCTGCAGGTTTGTTTGAGGGAGGCAAGGTAAACATGCTTCTCTTGTGTCAACGATATATGAATAAAGCTGATACTAGTATTTCGGACCGTTCTAGGCGGAGGGCCCTTGCTTTTTGTTTGGTTCATCGTTATGCTTTTGCGGGGTCCATGCCAGATGGTGTGTTCGGGAACGCGAGGTATGCTCGTGTTGTCGAAGAGATGGAGCGAGGACATGATCCTTCAAGCGTTGATCCTAGCGGAGACTATCGGGCTTAGACGACCGTTATGCTAATCGCCCGAGCTCGCACAGGGTCAGCGCTAGGATTCTCAACGCTTGGCTCATGGAGAGGCCGAGTGTGTATAGAGCTCTTCCTCTTGGAGGTGTCTTCAAGGCGCGCGGGACGGCGTCTCGGAAGATGGATTGGGCTAACCCTCGGGAGCGTTAAGCTAAACTACTACCGGTGGTTTGTGAAGGAGAGCGGCGATTCGTTGGTATGTTTCGTGGTGGGGCATTACAGAGGTAACGGCACCGTCGGTGGCGAACGCGCAGCGGGTTAATGTTGTCTTGAGGTTTGAGCAGGGTGTATGGATTCATCCTCTTCGCCAAGAGGCAAATCGGACTTCTTGCGGACTATTAGGATCGGGATACGCAGGTTGGAGGGTTGTCCTAAACAACCGGATGATTGATGCTTGGATCCGAGGGTGGTCGGATCGTGTTACTTGGTCAGGTTTGAGCATATAGAGTCTAGTCGTGTTCACGGACTTCTATACACGGTGGTATCGCTCCAATGATCCTAAGGAACGTGAGAATCAAAGGAGGAGGGAAAAGAATGGGCCAAGGCCCTCCTTGGCATATGAGGCGGTCTTGTGAAAGGAGGGACTATGGTGATCTTTGTCTTTGTTGGTGCAGGTGTTTCTTCTTCGAGAACGCATGAAAGGCTTGGACCGAAGGTGACCAGATTAAGGATCGCCTAGGGCCAAGGATCGAGGAGCCCCAGTTGAGCGGGATGAGGATCCGATCGAGCCCTGTGTTTGAGAGATCTACTCCCGTCCTTAGGTCGAAAGTTGTGGCGGATCGGCCTCTTGAAGATGAAGAGGTCAACCCGAAGCGTCGGAAAAAGACTTGATTAGTTTGTTGTGTTTAGTTTAGAAAGATTCCTTTATTTAAATACATGTTTTAGATTTGAATAAAGGGCTAAGGAGGCTTGTTCCTAGCTCCTTTCTAAATTGCGGAAAATTCTAAATAAAGTAATAAAATAGAATTTATTTGCTTTTGCCTTGTCTCGTTGCTTTCTTTGTTTTGTTTTGAAATGTTCTCGACCTTTTTAAGCTTCGAACACTTGTATTTTGTCTCAAATCCTCGACCTTTTTAAGCTTTGGACTTGCGCGTTTTGAATTGTTTTGTCTTAAATCCTCGACCTTTTTAAGCTTTGGATTCGTTTGTTTGACTTGTTCCGTCTTTAAGTCCTCGACCTTTTTAAGCTTTGGACTTGGATTCGTGTTTTGTTTTGTGTTGACTGTGCTCTCGACCTTTTTAAGCTTTGAGCGTGTCATTTTGTGAGTGCAAAACCCTCGACCTTTTTAAGCTTTGGGCATGCGTGCTAGAAGAAGTTCGGTTGTGCTTTTGACAAGCTGCCTACGTATCTGCGTTTTGAATACAGAATCAAACCGGCGTAGTTCGTGTGATTCGGTTGAGCTCTTTGCAAAGCTGCCTACGTATCCACAGTGCGTGGAATCAAACCGAGCGTAGTTCACTCATGCGAGAGCGAAGCTTTTTGTGAAGTACATTGCAAATTTGTTTAAGGGTAGTATTTCTTGAGTTGATCAAGATTTGTTGGTAGTCGGAAGTCTTGACCGTCAAGGTCAGTTAGCGTTACTGCTCCTCCGGGAAGGATGTCCTTGACCAAGTACGGCCCGGCCCAATTGGGTTTGAATTTCCCCCTTGGGTCGACTGGTAATGGTGCTCGGACGGATTTGAGTACTAGGTCACCCACTTTAATGTTTCGTGGTTTGACCCGTTTGTTGTAGGCGCGTTGTAGGCGAGATTGATACATCTGACCGCATTTTAGTGAATGTAGTCGTCTTTCGTCCAGGAGAATGAGTTGTTCGTAGCGTTCGCGTGCCCATTCGGCTTCAGGAATGTCTGCTTCCATGAGGATTCGAAGGGATTGCATTTCGATTTCTACGGGTTGAACGGCTTCCATTCCGTAGGTTAGGAAATAGGGTGTCACGCCTGTGGGTGTGCGGATTGTGGTGCGATATCCCCATAATGCAAATGGGATTTTGTGGGGCCAGTCGTGGCAGGTGTCGATCATCTTTTTAAGGATTGATACGACGGTTTTGTTTGCTGCCTCAACTGCGCCGTTGGTTTGCGGTCGATAGGGTGATGACTTGTGTCGTTGTATTTTGTATTTGAGAAGAAGTGGCTCGACTTCTCCTTGAAAGTGCGTGCCTTGGTCACTAATGAACTCGTGTGGTATGCCATAGCGACAAATGATGTTGTTTTGTATGAATTTTGCGACTTCTTTTGTGCCTAGCTTGCGGTACGATGCGGCTTCGACCCATTTGGTGAAATAGTCGATGGCCACGAGGATGAAGCAGTGTCCTCCTGCTCCTACGGGTTGTACTTTGCCAATGACGTCAATGCCCCATGTGGAGAAGGGCCATGGCGAGGTTAAACTGTATAGTGGTGAAGGAGGGATGTGTTGTACGTTTGCGAAGATTTGGCAATTATGACAATGTTTGACATATTTTGCGCAGTCGGCTTCCATGGTTGTCCAATACCATCCTAGCCTTATGATTTGTTTGCACATGGCTCGTGCGTTCATGTGTGGTCCGCACTCGCCATCGTGTACTTGGGACATAATATCGTGTCCCTTTTTGTGATCGACACATAAGAGTAGTGTGCCTTGGGGTGTCTTTTTGAGTAGTTTGCCCATTTCCAGCACGAATTGTGACGATAATAGGCGTAGGGCTCGCTTGGCTCGTTTGTCAATGTTTGGCGGGTATTCACCGTTTGTTTTGTAGTTGATGATTGCTTGGTACCAAGGGTCGGTTTGTTCTTCCTCGGCTTCAATGTCACAGATGTAGGCGGGTTCGTTCCGTCGTTCCACGACAATGGGGAGCGTTTCCATCCCCGGGGGTATGTTGATCAGTGACGCGAGTTTGGATAACGCGTCGGCGAATTGGTTTTCTTCGCGTGGGAGGTGTATGAATTCTACGTGGTAGAATTCATTTATGAGTTCTTGTATTTTGCTTTGGTATAGTGCTAGGTTTTCGTTAAGTATCTTCCATGCTCCGGACACTTGGTTGATTATGAGGGAGGAGTCCCCATAGACTCTTATGTTGCGGGCGTTGAGTACAAGCGCTGCTTGGAGACCGTGCAAGCATGCTTCGTATTCTGCTGCGTTGTTTGTTACGTCGAAGTCCAGTTTAATGGATAAGGGTGTGTGTTCGCCATTTGGGGATATGAGAAGTATTCTACTCATGACCTCGATAGTTGGAGGAGCCATCGAAGTATAACTCCCATTGTTCTTGGTTGATGTTGTAAATCCCATCGTCTGGAAGGGATGTGGTGTCTATGATTGGTTGCTCGGTGATTGCATTTTCGGCTAGGAAATCGGAGACTGCTCGTCCCTTAATTGCTTTGAGGGGTACGTGCATTAAGGTCGACCGGCTAGAGCAATGTCCATCCGCCATTCGTCCGTTAGTACGTGTTTCTCGAAGAGGTATTTTACGGGGTCCATTGTGGAATATACCCTTGTTTGATGTGCTAGCATATAGTGACGGAGTTTTTTGGATGACCATACTAAGGCTAGGCAACTCTTCTCGACGGGTGAGTATCGGGTTTCGTAATCGAGAAACTTTTTACTGATGTAGTAGATCGCGCGTTCTTCACCGTTTACTTCTTGAGCGAGCATGGCGCCCATGGCGGTGGGTGTGGTTGTAAGGTATAAGGATAAGGGTAAACCTTCTTGGGGTGGTCGCAAAACCGGCGGGTTAGTTAGCAATTCTTTGACCTTGTCAAATGCTTTTTGACATTCCTCGTCCCATTCAACGTGGTCGGTTTTCTTGAGCTTCTTGAAAACTGGTTCACATATCATGGTGAGTTTGCTGATGAAGCGTGAGATGTATTGGATTTGGCCTAAGAAACTTCGAATCTCGTCGAGGTTCTTCGGGGGTTGCATTTCGAGGATTGCTTTGACTTTCGAGGGGTCGACCTCGATGCCTCTTTGGCTCACTACATGTCCTAGTAGTTTGCCGGATTTGACTCCAAAAGTACATTTTTGGGGATTCAAGCGCATTTTGTATTGCCGTAGGCGAGTGAAGAACTTGCGGAGGTTAGTGATGTGACCACTTCTCTCCTTTGATTTTACGATCATATCGTCGACGTAAACTTCGAGTTCTTTGTGCATCATGTCGTGTAAAAGGGTTGTAGCGGTGCGTTGGTATGTAGCGCCAGCATTGATTAGGCCGAAGGGCATAACTGTGTAGCAGTATGTCCCCCACGGTGTAATGAAGGCCGTTTTTGCCATGTCTTCAAGTGACATTTTGATTTGATTGTAGCCTGCGTAGCCGTCCATGAAGGATAGGAGGGCGTGATCGGCGGTGTTGTCGACTAGGACGTCCACATGGGGTAATGGAAAGTCATCTTTGGGACTGGCTTTGTTCAAGTCACGAAAGTCAACGCATACTCGAATTTTGCCATTCTTTTTCAGGATCGACCATGTTCGAGACCCATTCAGATATTCGATGACTTGGATGAAACCGCTTGTAGTTGCTTCTCGATTTCTTCCTTGACCATAAGGGACCATTCGGGACGTAGTCTTCTTAGCTTTTGCTTGATGGGGTTGTAACCGGGTTTGGTGGGGATGCGGTGCTCGGTGATGCTTCGGTCGATGCCGCATGTCTTTGTATGACCAAGCGAATACGTCCTTGAATTCGCTTAGGAGTTGTGTAAATTGGGTGCGCTCGTGTTCATCTAGTGAGGCTCCTAGTTGTAGTTCCCTTGGTTCTTCGGGGGTTCCCACGTTTATGGTTATGGTTTCCTCGATGATAGGGTCTTGTGTTTTGGGAGAAACAATGTTTGCAATGTATTTGTTTAGAGATTGTTCATTTTTATCGCATGAGTTAGTGTCTTTTGATTTGTTTGTCGTTTGTTGATTGTTAGATGTTTGTGCTTTGTTGTTTGTTTTAGCTTGAGACAAGGCGTAAGCAAATTTATTCATTTCATTATTTTGAGAAGAATTATTCGACAATTCAGAAAATTGCTTGGAGCTAGCCTCCGTAAAAAGAAAGTCTAAACTAAAGCTAGAGTCTAGGATAGATGGGTCGACAGGTGACCCGACACTTAGAGCATTAGAAGTTAAAAGAATTTCTTCTTCTTCTTCTTCGTCTTCGCTGTTTGAGGAGCTGCTTGAGCTGCTTGAGTTGCTTGGGGTGCTTGAGTTGCTTGAGGTGCTTGAGTCGCTTGGGGTGCTTGAGTTGCTTGGGGTGCTTGAGTTGTTTGAGTTGTGATGTAAATTGCGTCGTTGCTGGAGGAAGGTGTGGTTTTCCTCCGAGGTTTCTTGATCTTTCCTTGATCGATGAGGTCTTGGATAGCGTGTTTGAGTCTTAGGCAACTTTGAGTGCTATGCCCCATGCCACGGTGGCATGCACAGAAGGCGTTGGGGTCCCATGATTTTGATTTCTTATTCATGGGCGGCTCATTGATAGGTCCGATCGGTGTAAGATAATCTTTTGCGATTAGTTTCTGTAATGCTACGGCGTAAGGCATGTAGAGTTTGTCAAAGATCCTTGTAGGGCCGTGTTTGTTGTGTCTTTTTCGTCCCCTGAGGGTGCGTTCTTGAAGTGTGCCTCGGTAGGCGGGATCTTCATAGCTTGATGTGAGGTCCTTTTCAACGCGGGTGCCAATTTCGATAAGATGCTCAAAGTTACAACGCTGCGTATGAAAGTAATATCGCCAGATGGGCCGCATCTTGAAGAGGAAAGTGTTGATGAGTTCGCTTTCATGCGGATGATTTGGGATTCGGAGAGCGCTTTCTCCATCGATGAGGTGTTTGACGAATCCTTCGCCATCTTTGATGGAAGGCCTCGAGGTCGCCGAGTGAGGCCGGGTTGGCGAAGTTCCTTCTCGATGCGCCTTTCCGCACGCCGACCGCGGCTCGATGTAAAGCCTTCAGGTGATTGATGTCTCTTGCAAGTTGATTGGCGTGTTGTATTACCTCGTCGGTGGGGAACCAATATTCGCCGCCCTCCTCGCCACTAGACCAAATAGATCGCATTGACTTGGTCATCGAGGGCGTGATGAGGTAGGAACAGCCTAGAATAGGGACCGATCCCACGAAAATTGCATGATTACCAAGCTTCTCGTTGTTCAAGGCTTGGTAGGTCGAGATGGTTTGCTAAGCTTTCCTTGATCAATGAGATCTTGGATAGCGTTCTTAAGCCTAAAGCAATTCTCGGTGTCATGCCCCTTGCCTCGGTGGTATGCACGTAAGGCATCAGTTCCAAGATTTAGGCTTCTTGTCTTCGTGGCTCGCTAGTAGGCCCGATTGGTTGCAGATAGTTCTTTTCGACCAACCTTTGAAATGCCTTGGTGTAAGACATAAAGAGAGGGTCAAAGTTCCTCTTGCCTTTGGGAGGTGGTGAGAAGGTAGTTGCGAATGCGGCGAGGGTGTCGTCATCAAGGTTTCCGACAGACGATTTTCGTCGTTCTTGACCGCACGGAGGACTTAGAGGAGCTCCTTGATATGCATGGCCAGGTGTATTTAGCCATGGTGCCACCCTAAGGTCATCTTCGATTTGAGTGCCGACCTTAGTTAGTTCTTTGAAGTTCAATGTTCTTTGTACCTCATGTAGAATTGATACACTGGTCGCAGTTGTTTATGAACTTGGGAACAAGCTCGCCCTCGCGGGACGGTTAGGGATTTGAGCGCTTAGCTTCTTCCAACGAGTGAGGTAGTCAGTGAAGCCTTCGTTGTCCTTTTGAGATAGGACTTCTAGGTGCGGATCGAGACTTGGGTGTCTTCGTTGTCTCGCATCGCCGATCGAATTCAACCGTGAGTTCTTCGAAGTAGGGATGCGTCATGGGTCGAGTGAGTAGAACCATGTCTTCGGCCGCCGCTAGAGAGTGCGGAAAAGAGTTAGCCGTTGTTTGGCATCTACTCCTTTTATAGCCATTTGGGACTTGAAAGCTCTGATGTGAATGATCTGCTCTCATGTCCTTGAAAGATAGGAAGATCACTAAGGGCGAGCTTGTTAGGAGCTCATCCTTAATCTTTGGCCAGTACGATTTCGTTCTCCTTGTGGATGGAGTAAATCGAGACATAGAGCCTTTCCTCCATGGCTTGGAGCTTCTTAGCGTGTCTATCGCCTTCTTCCTTAATCTTGGTTTCCATGCTCCACTTGGTGTGGGTAGTCAAAAGGCGTTCGAGGTCAGCGGTCAGCTTTGCAACTTGGTCACGGAGTGCGGTGACGTCTTCGTTGTTGGCGGCCATTTTGCGGGTGTAGGTGCGTTTTTTGTATGGGATTACTAGGCGGTTCTTGGTACGACGAGTATCCAGCTGAGGCCTGCATTTCACTTTGCATTAGTGACTCGACCCACTAGACTCACATTCATTTTAGGCATTCATTTTAGCTCATTTCTTTGTTTAGAAAGACCTTTTATGTTTGAAAAGAGGAGATTTTCGAAAAAGGTTTTGCTAGAGGAAGCTTTTGAGGCGAGGATGCGTGCGCGCGTCTCGTCTCGATGTTAGAACGTTTTGCTTTGCATCCGTCGAACTGATATCGGTGATTTGCCGAGGTGAGCTCGAGTCGGATGTGTAAAAGAAGAAGGATTCGGCTCGAGAGTGATTAGCAAGTCGAACCGAGGATGTTAAATGTAGAAGCTAGGCCGTATGACCTAGGGGATTGAAAGCCACGAGCTTGGGTTTTAATCCTTGCTCGGGTTTTTGCTTGTTAGTGAAAAAGGGAAGTTTTGAAAAAGCTTGTTTCAAAAATTCGCGATAGTTTTGTTTGAAAAGGTGTTAGATGTTAGGTTCATTTATCTTTGAAACGTTTTAAGCGAGTTTTCGAAGATATGAATGCATATGCTCGTTTTGAAAAAGACCATGGGGTGCATGGCCTCGAACTTGTACGTATGACTCAAAAAGGGTGAAAAATGAGTCACGGTACACCTCCAACTACCTCGAGCACGCTTTGGCAGATACTTAACCCTTCATTTCCTTACGCCGGGCGATAGGTTTTCCGAAGGGAGCACCGGGCGGTCGAGATAGCCGTTCTGGCAAGTCGTGGAGGGAGAGAGGAAAGTTAGTCCCGCACGTGCTTTATCGAGTGGACAAGCTCAAGGTGTTGGAGCCACCTCTCAAGGGTGTAAAGGGTGCCTAGATTCCAAAAGGAATGGACTCTAAACGAATGTGCATAGCTCAAATATGTATACTTGGATTGTTCAAGGCTTTCAAGTTTCACCTCCTTATTTTTAAAAAGAAAAAGCTAGTTTTTAGTTTTAAAAATAAGATCTCTCAAATGGAGTCGCCAAACTGTGGAACCCGGATCGGACCCAACTCTGCCTTGCTTAAGGGCGGATTTTAAAGTTAAAAGATTAAGTTAGAAAAACCTTTAAGAATCAGATGGAGTCGCCACCTATTTATCGCGGAAAATAGGAACTCGCTACCATGTTCTAAGTTAAAAACATGTTCTTAGATTTTGGAGCACGCCGACACCCCTAGATCTAAGGCTTGTGAAACCAGATTGGATTCAAGTGAGGGAACTTTAGAAAAAGAGTTAATTCAAATAATGATTTATGAAAACCTTTTAGAAAAGCCTATGTAAAAATAGCCTCTACTGACCTAGAACAATCCTTGTAAGATGATATTTGAGCTAATGTTATCGCTACGTACAAGTGCGATAAGGTTGTAAAAGAATGCAGATGCAGATGCAAAAAGATTGATTAAAACCCTCAGTTTAGCATGTTTAACTTGTTAACGAATACGGTTCAGTTAAAGGTCGAATTCATTGTTTAAGTTGATTTTAATGCAAAATAGAAAGGGTGCAAGATGCATACAAATAAAATAAAGTTCAATTGTCCATTGGTTTATTTTAAAAGGTCGGTTGCTTATGCGACTTTGGCGTGTCATCGGATATGGAGTGTACCCGAAGTAATAAGAACACTTGGAAGGCAAGCGCGCTCGGGTGCCAAAGCCGGGGGGGGCGCTAGAGTGTAGACCCCTTTGTTAGTCCATAGAAAATAAGAAAAAGCTTTGATCCAAGTGGATCGGTACCTACCTTGTCCTGACGTTTCAGATCTGGGTAGAACTTCGCTTCTTGAACTAGAAAGGAGGATGAATTCAACACGGGATGGTGTGTTGAACTCAAGGATTTGAGTGCTTGAGGCTTTTGTGAAAGAGGATTTGTGTGTTGTGAATCAGCGTGAGATTGTGATGTGAAAGTATGATTTGAGGTCGAGGTATAGGGCTGTATATATACTAAAAACCTCGGAGAAATTAGGAAACTGGGGTATAAAACCAGGCCTGGAAACCGCATAGCCTTATGCGGTTGCCAGAGCAAACCGCATAGGCTTATGCGGTTGCCTTACCAAACCGCATAAGGTCATGCGGTTTGATGGCTTGGTTTTAGGGGTGGTTTCCAAGTTTCGGCTGCATAAAATCTTTGAAAGATACAGTAAAATTTCGCGCGTGTGTGCCAAGAAAAGAGCTGAGATATTTCGAGATATTTTATGATGTGCGTGGCCTTGGACTGCGGGCCAAAGGCTTGGGTTTGGGCTCGGTTTCGGGCCCGAGACCCGGAAAAATGAAAAGGGGTGTATTTGCATAGATTTGTGAAATAAGCTAAGACGTGAAGCTGTATTTTGTGTGAGAGGGGGCTAAATAGCGGTTTTAGCTACCGGGCCTAAATTTAGGAATTTAGGGATGCTGAATTAGACCTTGTTAATGTAAAAGGGCCAATTGTAGTGCAAATGCGAAGCTCATGCCAAATGAAGCAGGACAAGGACCTAGCTAGACTCCAAATGGACAAAATGAACGTTATTTAAGTGTGATGTGATGCGACCTAAACCATTTAAACATTTAAAACGACTCAAAATGAATTCGACATTAGTTAGAACCGTATAAGTCAACGTTAAACATGCGTAATAAAAGTCCGTGTTACATCACAGGGTTTTGTTTGGGAGGGTACGGATATGGGTATCCACAGGATGGCAATGTCACCCTAATCCAGTGGATATCCGTCCACCCGAAATTAAATGGATGGGATATGGATGGCTATATTTTTCTTAATTTAGGGTGGGATATGGATATGGGGGAATTTAGGGTGGGATATGGATTAAAGTCTATCACCCGCTTAATAACCCGGTGGATATCCTTAATTAATGTTTATATGTAATTATATAAAACATTGTAATAATTAATTTGAATAAAAACATACAACCTTAAAGTTTCTTACTTGTATAAAAAACAATGCAAACTTTATTAAAATTTTATTGTAAATGTAATCTTTAGTCCTTAAAAAATTTAGCACCACTATTACTAATATCGCTACTAACTATCGATATACTTTGTCGAATATCAATTTTTTTCCTAATTATTTGCTATACATCCTGTTAGCAAACTAATCTTGCTTGGTTTTTTATTGTCTTTTTATATATATAGATGATTTGTTGGGTGACGCACACCTATTAATTTTATCATTTCATTTTTTTTTTGGTTTACGATATATTACTATTAAATTTTATGCGTATAAAAATATCCAACGGATACCCGCTCCACCCGGTGGATATGGATATGGATATGGATGGATGAAAAAAATATTAAGTGGATTAGGATGTGATATGGTTGACGATAAAATAAATGGATATGGATATGGATATGGCTTCACCCCATCCATATCCTATCCATTGCCATCTCTAGGGGCAGGTGTGTAGGGAGAAGCCCCTGGATTAACCAGATGACAGTCATCTGATGGAGCAACAAAGGGAGATTTTAGAGTATGTTGTTTTGTAGAAAAGGGGAAGTCTGTTTCCCTGAAAACAACATCTCTACTGGAGAAAACTTTGTGTGACTCTAAATCATAGACCTTATAGCCCTTTTGACCAAAAGGATAACCAAGGAGAATGCATTTCCTAGCTCTACACCCAAATTTATCACTATAAGTGAGAGGCATAGAAGCAAAAAAAAAAAAAAAAGGGAACCAAAGACCCTAAGGTGTTCTAGAGATGGAGAAGAACCAAAAAGCACCTCATAAGGTGTCTTCCATTCCAAAATGGGTGTAGGCATAAGATTGATCAAATAAGAAGAAGTGAGTAAAGCATCACCCTAAAAACGAATAGGAAGATGAGCATGAAGCATGAGAGCCCTAGCAGTATCCAACAAGTGTCTATGATTGCGTTCCACCCTACCATTTTGTTGGGGTCTACCCACAATGCTAGTTTGGTGGACAATACCTTTAGAAGCAAAGAAATGAGCACATTGAGTTTGAATAAACTTAGTGCCATTGTCAGTCCTAACAAATTTAATGGACTTTTGAAAATGATTGAGAACATAATGAACAAACTTTTCAATCAAAAAAGGAACCTGAGACTTATTATGTATCAAGAAAGTCCATGTATTCCTAGAATGGTCATCTAAAATAGTTAAAAAAGACCTAGCACCAGAAATAAAATCAATTCTATAAGGACCCCAAACATCCATGTGTACCAAATCAAAACAATTATTAGCATAAGAGGTGCTTCTTACAAAATGAAGTGTATGATGTTTTGCCCTCACACAAGTATCACAAAAGAAATCAGAAGGAACAGGTAGAAAAGAAACATGTCGAAGTTTGTCAACAGATGTATGACTAAGTCTAGCATGAAAAAGAGAAATACTAATCACATTATTGCCATTAGAGGGCATGCTGACATTATTAAAAGAAAAAAAATAGACTTTGAAGATGACAGACTACCAGAAAAGGCTGGAACAATAGGAAGTAACCTATATAAGCCACCATGTTTGTGCCCAACAGCCAAGATATCCTTAGTTAAAAGGTCCTGAAATAAACATTCTGAAGTGAAAAAGTAACAAACATATAAGAATGTTCTATTAGTCTACCAACAGAGAGTAAGTTCTGTTTGAAATCAGATATATGAAGAACATTATGTAAAATAAGAGAAGGAGAAAGAGAAATATCCCCAAATTGATGGACTGATTTAACAGTACCATCTGGCAAAGCAACTGAAAGAGGAAGATTCAAAGACTGAACATTAGAAAGTAAGGACAAATGTGAAGTCATATGGTCTGAAGTACCAGTATCAATTATCCAACTAAGAGCAGAAAGATCAGGTGCAACAGAAAAGGCAGAAGAAGAGAAAAGCATACCAAAGGAATTGAGAGAAAAGTGAGCCTGATGCTCAGCAGAAGCAGCAGGTTTTGAACCAGAGAAGGCCTGAATCACCTGAGTCATAACAGATTGAACAATACCTTGAACCATAGTAAGGTTAAGAAGGTTTTGAACATCAGCAGAAGTAGTGGCTAAAGACTGAGGAATCTCAGAAGTAATAAAGGGAGTATCATCCACATAGTTAGGTGAAATAACACCAGCATTATTGACAGACTTTCTGTGGAATTGTGAAGACTCTGGGAGAGGTTTCTTACCCTTAGAATTGAAGGCCTTAAGCTTGTAACAATGCTCTCTAATGTGTCCCTTATTATTACAGAAGGCACACGTTTTCAGCTTAAAACACTCATCAACAATGTGACTACGTCTCAAACAATGGGAACACTCTCTCACAGAAAGTCCACCTCTATCAAGATGAGGTTTCGTATTCACATGATCAGCAACAGCAGTATGAGCAGGAGAAGCAACATTATAAGCAGAAACATCATGAAAAGTACTACCAGAAGCATCAAAAATCTCCATTTGAGTCTCAACCTTTTGCAACAAACTCAAAGCCTTATTAATAGGAGGTAAAGGCTCTATAGATAGAATGTGAGTTCGAACAGTCTCATAACAAGATTGAAGCCCCATTAACAGATGAATCAACTTAGAATAAGTCTCACGAACTAAAAGACGCTTCATCAAATGACATGTGCACAGTTTAAGAGCACCACAAGTGCAGTCAAGTATAGGATCAATACTATCAATACACTCCCAAGTACGTTTCAATTGACTGTAATAATCCATGAGAGAAGCATTACCTTGCGAGAAACCACGTAGAGCCTTCTTCAAACGATAAAGTTCAAGAGCATTCAACTGACCATTCCTCTCGTTCAACTCAAACCACAGCTCCTTAGTAGATTTAGCATAACGCACGTTATCGTAGATACGCTTGTGAAGAGAATTGAGAATCCAGCGCTACACCATGAGATCACAGCGATTCCACTGACTACGCTTCTTCACATCAGTCGAAGGATAACGACAAGAATCAGTGAGAAAGACCTCCTTATTCTTCGCAGTAAGTGCCATAATGACGTCACCTCGCCAATCAAGAAAGTTTTGGCCATCAAACAAGTAAGGCGTGAGTTGGAGATGAGGTTGATCAACCGATGAGAGAAAAAGCGGATCATCATACTGATCATATGAAGGTGGAGGTGATCCAGAAGCAGAAGACGAAGGTTGAGACATTTTCGAAGTAAAATCGCTGAAGAAACACGAAAAAAATTAGGTATGACAGTAAAATTGATCGAAGAATAGAACGAAAAACACGATTGATCGAAGATTAGAACGAAAAACACGATCAATTGAAGGAAAACAAGAGCGATTGATGTGAAAATTTGATGAAGAGATGACAAAAATCTGAAAATTAGGTATGTGATGTGAAAATTTGGGGAAAACAACGAAATCAACAAGAAATCAATGATAATGATGTGAATTGGAGAGAAAAAATAAAGGAAATGATGAATCAAAGAGGAATTTAATTGAGGAAAGCGATGATCAATTGAGGAAGAAAACAATTAGGTTTTCTGAAGAATAACGTTGAAAGAAAACACAAAACAATTAGGTTTTGTGATCGACGAAGAAGAAATGCGAAATGTGGAAGTAAAGGAAAGATCCAAGGATCGTTTATGGCGAGAGATACCATATGAAATCAATGGACACCATTGATGAAACTTTGAAGGTGTAACAATGGTGATGAAGGTTTGTTAGAGAGTTTGTTGGGAGGAAAGGACAAAATTAAAGTGTGGTTTATTATTAATGAATGAATGTAATTTTACAATAATGATCACTACACCTTATATACTTGTAGCAATAACTAACTACGGAGTAATTAATTGCTAATAAACAACAACTTAGACGAAATCTGGTGGGAAAAACCTACTAATGGATTTTTGAAACTTAATTTTGATTGATCGAATATAAATGGAAATAAAGTCGCTTTAGGATACTCAATAAGAGATCAGAATGGTAAAATCATTTTGCTGGGAGCAAAAAATTGTGGAGCTAATAGTATTCTTATAGCGGAAGCACTCGCTTGAAAAGAGGGCATTTTAGCAGCTAAAAGTTTAGAAATTTCAAAGTTAATTGTGGAAGGTGATAATTTATGTATTATCAATTCAATCCGTAACACCTGGCAAATTCCTTGAAAAATTTCTAGTATTATCAAAGATGTTAAATTAGACCTTCAGTTTTTTGACGAAGTGATCATTAAACATTGTTTTCGTGAAGCCAATAAAGTTGCTGACTTTATGACTTCTATTGGACATTCTTGTCCAAATCTTTCGAGGTGGTCTGAAAGCCGGTGGCTTCAACTAACCTCACTCATCCGAAAGGATGAAATAGGTTAGTCTTATCCTAGAGGATCAACCTAGTTTTTTACCTTATAAAAAAAAAATTACTAATAAACATGTATACTAAATGAATACAATACATAGTTCATAATAAGCATACATCATTTAGAAATGGACTTTATAAAAA
Source organism: Dianthus caryophyllus (assembly GCA_023091065.1). NCBI lineage: Eukaryota > Viridiplantae > Streptophyta > Magnoliopsida > Caryophyllales > Caryophyllaceae > Dianthus > Dianthus caryophyllus. The sequence goes on from CM041529.1 coordinate 801,491, forward strand.
TGAAAATAATAAACTTTAAAATCTGAGTGAGCCTCTTGGTAGTCAAGTCATTTCTCACTGGTACATTTACCAAACAAATTTCAGCAGTTAAAATTAAACCAGGCTTTATGCTACATAGTCCCCACGTTTGTGAGTTGGGACGGATGATTAATTAATTCTTATACAACTGGATAGTCCAGACCATAAGTAGTCAGGTCGTACCTTGAAAAAGAAAAAATTATTGACTGCGGAGCTTTACTTCCTCAAAGAGTACTAAATTTTCAATGTAAAAAAATTTAATTTCACGTTGAAAACTTATATTATTCTACATATCTATGGTTAAATTTTTAACTAAATCCCCAAATTATGAAGAAAATTAACAAATTGTGAGTGTAAAACGCAATTGCGGAGTATAATATACTATGTGTCTTAAAATAAAAAAAATAAAAAAATTAAACATATTTAAATTTTAATAGACATAATTTGGATGATTTAATTCTAATATTGAGGCCATCTATTTTTAGTGAAAAATAAAGCAGAACTCTTTTATTTAGTTTCCATATTCCAATAGAGGTTGGAATTACAATATTTTCTTTTTTCTGTCTTTCTTCCTTATCAAATTTATGGGAGATTTAAATATATCTCTTTTATTTGAATTCCTTCTTTAACAGACCACAATATAATATTTTTCCAATATTAAATGTATCTCATGTGTTAGTAAGTTAAACAATGATATAATATTATGATAAATTAATCATAAGTTTCAGATGTCAATTTGTAAGTGTGTGACTATTTAGATTTAACATTAAACGAGTAATAATTAAATGATAAAAATGATTGAGTTTGACGCACAATTCAAATAACATAATTAGATAATCGGTGTTTTGGAGCATAAGGACATACCTGTATATTTAACCACAAGCCTGCAGCTTCGTGAGGTATCAGCAATTTAAACACATTTTCAACCGTCTCTACATTATACACATTATTAAAATGATGTGGGCGGGAATGAATTTCTTGACTAACTGCATGAAAACATATTTTGAGAGAAGTTTAGTTGATCTTGATCATCATTTTAATAAGAAAACCACACCCACCCGAAAAAAAAAAAAAAAAAAAAAAAAAAAAAAAAAAAAAGACAAAAAAAAAAGACTTTAAAAAAAAACTTACGATTTGTACGAAGAAGTTCTTCCAAAGTGAAATCAATGGGGAAATATCCTTCGGTACGAACACCATTGACAAAATAGAAGTTGGCTCGGTTTGGATAGACCACATCCACATTTGAGGCTTCGTTTAGGAGAAGGTTAGGGAGGCATAATCCATGATCGTCTTTTGTTATTTGGATATCGCACCACATAACCACATCCGGCACACTTAATCCGAGAGCTGTTTTGTATGCCTCTTCACTAGCGTAAGGAAATATACCTGAAAGCCCACCTCGGGCTATCACTAATGGTGAAGACCCTGCAATTTATCAACAACACTATTATTATCATTTGGTATTAATTTGCGGAACAAGACAGTAAGTCTGTCAAAAAGCATAAAGATGTTGTAGGCTTGTAGCACACAAGACTGGCAGATTATGCAACACATTGGTTCATTAAAAACTGTATGTATCATAGAAACACTTGAGGTTAGCATTAGTAATGTATATCCCCTGACTGACCCTACCTCTTCAATTCCCCTACAAATTTTGCGCAAAACTATTACAGAATATTAGAGAAATAATATTTTGGAATAAATATATTATTTACGTTAATTTGATGTTACGGAATGTTCTAGGCTTAGGGTTTTCCCCATGTCTTATGTACTTATAAATATCGTCTTCATATTTCAATAATAGACAACTCATTCTATTCTAATATGGTATCAGCCTAATCGATTCTCTCATCACATCTTCTTCGGCCCACTTCCGACAATTTCCAATCTCCGGCCGGAGATGGCCACCTAATCCCATCCCCGGCGGGATACTACCTTTTTATTTCACGTCAGTATTCTTGCTCTCATCTTCATCTGACATTCTTTAATAATTTTCCTCACCACTATCTTCATCTCTCTTTAAAAAAAAAAAAGTCAAAATCAAAAGCCCTACGATCTATTCTTCTTCTTATTCTCCCTGCCTTATCTTCTTTCTTCTTTTCAATTCCTTTAATCGTCATCTACAATTATCATGCTTGAATCATTATCTTCAGTTCTTCATCACCATCTTGACCATATTCACTGTTCTCGGTTTTTTTGTTGTCGATTATTTCGTTTCAGCCATTGATAGATGCGCCATTAATGCCCGCCCGAATCTGTCTCTATTACCTGAAATCGCCTTGGTCACCGGGAAACGTCACTTCGGCCACTATTCTGTGCCTTGCTCTTGCTAAAATCCTCAAATCATATCCCACAAAACCATAACAATGACGGCCACCACCACGCCACATCACTGGTCTTCTTATCTCTATTCAACTCTGCAGTTACCACCACCGCCGTTTCTCTTTCCGACCACCTACATCATGGTCGTCTCTCTACTCTCTGACCCGAGGTTGCCACGAGTGTCCCCTCCGACCCCTTACATGGCAGCCTGCTCGCCGTTGTCTCGTTTGCTCTTCCTTCTCTCATTTTCGCCCTCATTGTATCTCTTGTCTTGGTCCCTATTACAGCTAAAGCCTTAGCTGCTGTCTTTTTCTCCTTGTCTTCTGGTCGGAGTCATCTGTGCTGAACACTGCCGCAAAGCCAACTTCTTTCTTTTGGTATTCTCGTCTCTAGTCACTGCCCTCGTTGGACACGTCTACACCGATCATGGCTTCCTTTTGTTTCACCGCCGTTTCTCGCCATCATGGGTCTCCCTCAGTGTCTTCATTAGACAATACTCCCCTGATTCGCCCTGTATTCTTCCTCCAAACGCTTTCTCGAGGCCCGCCATCAAGCAAGCAAGCCTGTGCACAACATAGCTGAACATCTGTCTAGCTTCCACCTGCGTGGCTGTACTCGCCATCACTTTGTTCTCAAGCTCCTCTATCATCCAGTTTCCTACTGAGGAACCACTATTCGACGAGGAACGTCTCACAACTCTGACCTTGGCTTCTTCAGCTGCAAGTAACGCCATCCCATCACACCACAGCATACCTACTTTATCAACCTGTCTCTCGTCTATCTCTCCTCTCTACTATTCTACTATCGTGGGTTGTAATCACACTCGGCAGGCATCAAATCCACAATTGAAGGACATCAACGACAACAACGTCACCTTCTGCTCCAGCCCGCCTACCTGGTGCGAAATATACCACTTTGAAAGTGGGGGTTGTGAGATTCGAACCCGTGACCTCATGTCACAAGGCTTTGATACCATGTCAGGAACCAACTCAACCAAAAGCTTAAGCTTATGGTTGGAGGCCCAAGATCAATTATATACTCTAACAAAAACCATAAAAACACTACAAACATTACATCTCAAAAAAAAAAAAAAAAAAAAAAACCAATCAACATCCTTAATTTGAGGATCATTACAACCCAACTAGTAGCACTTGAGAATATTATATATTGACACCAAAGTTATTTCCCGATGGATCATATATAAGAAAAAAAGTTTAATATATTGATTGACTTGATTTACAAGGGAACGTACAACATGTATTTATACTATAGAGAAGCAGAAGATTGTAACCTAATGCTACGTCTAATCCTAGTAACAAACTAACGGAATATATTTACAAGATAGTTAGAAAATATTACAAGGAATATTACAGACGTAATAATAATGGATACAATAATTACGATGATTTTATTTCCTTAATACGCCCCCGCAAGTTGGACGAGCCGGAGGCAAGACCAATCTTGGATAACAGCGTGTCGAAACGTGGACGAGGAAGAGGCTTAGTGAGAGCATCAGCTAGTTGATCAGAGGTGTGAACATGCTGAACACGAATGTCATTATTGCGGACATGTTCACGAACAAAATGGATGGACAATGCGACATGCTTCATACGTGAGTGAAATACGGGATTTTCAGAGTAATGTGTCGCACCCAAATTATCGCCGTAGACGACGGGAACAGTGGGACACGGCAGACGTAGTTCAGTGAGCAGAGACCGTAACCAAATTATATCAGCTGTAACATCCGCAACTGCACGAAACTCTGCTTCAGTAGATGACCGTGCTATAGTCTTTTGTTTTCGAGACACCCACGAAATCGGGTCTTGACCAAGATAGACAATAAAACCTATTGTCGAAGCGTAAGTGTCCTTATCACCCGCCCAGTAAGCATCACAGAAGGCATGCAGAGTCATCGGAGAGCGCGAGTATAACTGAAGGCCAATATCACGAGTGCCATTTAAGTATCATAACAGACGTTTAAGTGCAGCCCAATGACACTCTTTAGGGGCATTAAAAAATTAAGCAAGTTTGTTTACGGGAAAAGCAATGTTAGGACGGGTTAAGGCAAGGTATTGTAGGAACCCACGATGGCACGGCAGTCGGACTGGTTTGAAATAATAGGGCCAGCAGATGCGGTTATGGGTGGGTACAAGGTCAGAGGTGTTGGTGTTGGTTTACTAGAGCTGAGATTGTAGTGAGTGAGTAAGTCAGTGACATACTTGGTTTGAGTAAGAAGAAGACCATCGGGGTTGGGAGTGACCTCAATTCCTAAAAATTATGACGGAGGGCCGAGATCTTTCAGTGAAAAACGAGCGTGAATATTAGCTAGAAAGGCAGAAATGTGAGACGTGGAGGAGCCAGTGACAACTATATCATCGACATAGACAAGAAGATAGAGCGAGTGAGTAGAGTGAGCAATGTAGAAAAGAGAAGAATCAGAGACAGAGTTAGTAAAGCCATATGAAACAAGGTAGTTGGGGAGTTCTGTGAACCACGCACGAGGAGCTTGTTTGAGGCCATAGATAGCCTTATGAAGTTTGCAGACATGGGAAGGGAAATAGGTGTCAACGAAGCCAGGGGTTGAGACATGTAGACCGTGTCAGAGAGAGAACCTTGAAGAAATGCATTATTAACATCAAGATGACGGAGAGGCCAAGAGTGAGTGAGAGCAAGGGAAAATACTAGACGGATTGTGGCAGGTTTGACTACGGGGCTAAATGTGGAGGTATGGTCGAGCCCTTGTCATTGATGAAAGCCCTTTGCAACAAGTCGAGCTTTGCATTTGTCATCTGTGTTGTCAGGGTTGTATTTAATACGAAAGACCCATTTGCAACCGATAGTATTAGGACTATTATGAGAAGGGACGAGAGACCAGGTTTGATTTTTAGAGAGGGCTTTGTATTCATCTTCCATGGCAGCACGACATCGAGGATCAAGTAATGCTTGTTTGACAGTAGATGGAAGAGAATGAGAAGTAGTGGAAGGAAGGGTGGCTATTGTGGCATGTTTAGGAGGTGGCTGGACATATTTCGGATTTGGCTTGACAATATTATTCGTAAGGCGAGTGAATATAGTTCGAGGAGGATGAGTAGAGGAAATTGTAGATGTGGCCGAGGATGAGGCCAAAAGCGGCAGAAGGGCTGGCGACCCGATGAAACAGTCTGATGGGAGAGTGGCGGCGGCGAGCTCGTAATGGGTTGTCTGGCCAGGTGTGGGCCACGCGTGGGGTTAGGGGATGTGGGGAAGCAGGTGGAGACGTGGGGATGGGCTGCATAACAGGGGGTGGAGGGGATGCAAGAAGAGGTAACGAAATATCACACCACTGAGACGGAGAAGGAAGAAGGGAATGAGTCATAGAGTGAAGCTTCTGATAAGGATAAACATTTTCAACGAAGTCGACATGGCGAGAAGTATAGAGACGATTAGTAGTAGGATCTAAGCAATGACAGGAACTTTGCGAGGGAGAATAGCCTAAAAAGACACAAGAAATCGAGCGAGGAGCAAGTTTATGAGGTGTGTAAGGATGAAGCCACGGGTAGCACAAGCACCCAAAACTACGTAATTTAGAATAATTGGGGTGAGTTTGAAATAGTTTAAAGTACGGAGAATCATTATTAAGAGTAGGAGTAACCATTCGATTAATTAGATACACGGCAGTGGTGAAGGCGTGAGTCCAGTACATGGTAGGTAGCTGGCCATGGGATAAGAGAGCAAGACCTGTTTCGACGATATGTCGATGACGACGTTCGACATCGCCGTTGTGTTCACCAGTATGTGGAAGAGAAGCAAGATGGCTAATGCCGTGAGAGCCAAGCAAGGAGGTGAGTTTCATGTACTCACCACCGTTGTCAGAATATAGCTGAATGATGGGACGGTTAAAGTATTTCTCGACAAGGGCTTTAAAGCGAATGAACGTGGCAAGGGTGTCAGATTTGTGCTTGATCGGCGGATATAACCACACATACTTAGTGAAGTGATCGACAAAAATAACATAATATTTGAACGAGTCATAGGATAGAACAGGGGAAGTCCAAACATCAGAGTAAATAAGTTGCAACGGGGCTGTTGTAACGAGAGTGGAAACTGAAAACGGGAGCTTATGGCTTTTATTAATAGAGCACGTAGTACATGAATGAAAAGTAGAATGTTTGAAAGGAAAATTAGCTAAAGTACTAAGTTTATTCAACACTTTGATGGACGGATGTCCAAGACGGTGATGCCATAGCTCTAGAGAAGCAGTAGAAGCAGTAAAACAGGAGTAGACACGCGGGGAGGTAGGTGACCATTCAAAAAAAAACCATTGCGCTTAGTGGCTTGAAGAAGGAGCGTCCCGGTCTGAATATCCTTAATAAAACATGAAGAGGGTGATAATATAGCATAAGCATTGTTATAAAAGCATAGCTTAGGAATCGAGATAATATTACGAGAAATTGTGGGAACGTGAAGAACATCAGTGAACTGTAAACGAAAAGAGGAATGAGAGTATGAGAAAGCACCTATATTTTCAATGGGAAGAGAGGACCCGTCTCAAATGATAAGATCATCGATTGCATCATACGGATTATGAATAGCAAGATTATTGAGGTCATTAGTAATATGGTGAGTAGCACCGCTGTCAAGTAGGTAGGCATTGGGGTCGGTTTGAGTAGCAGTAGTGGCGGTATGGGCTTGGGGAGGGGTATTATTCTGAGTCAGGGGAGGGAATTGGGCTGTGGGATAAATACGACGAAAGTCCCGATAAATCTCGACATAATGACCAGTTTTCTTACACCACTGACAGCGGCCTTTAAAGGCAATAGAGGGAGGGCAAGGCTGAGAGGAAGATGAGGGTACAGTGGGGGTCGGAAGCAGTCCAGGGGAGTTGTTAAGGGGCAGGGGACGTCGGTTACGATTAGCATAGTGGACCGAGGCAGGGAGACGGGTTGGGTCAGGTTTATAAGTAAGGTCATGATGTATAAGTTTTTCATGTAGAGCATCAAAAGAGATTAGAGTGTCACGAGCACGTACCCCGTCGATTACGGGTTTGTATTTAGCATAATTGAGTCCTTCAATTACCTGCGCGACAATGTCACTCAGCATCCATCGATTTGCCGAGGTGAGCAAGTTCATTGGTACACGAGCGGATAGCCTGCATATACTCCGTAGCAGATTTGTCACCCTTTGAAATGGACTTGAGACGGTCTTTAACCTGAAGAATATGTGTATGGGACGGATTGCCATACGTAGCACGAAGAGTCTCCCACACTTCATGAGAGGTTTTGTTGGCATGAAGCAGGGGAGTGATAGTAGGGTCAATCGTGCCGAGCAAGGCACCCTTGATGAGACGATCCTGACGAACCCAGGTACGATGAGCCGGGTTACGCGTCTCCTTCTTGTTAGCATCAGTCGTGGATGCAGGAGGACAAGGATAATGAGTCCCATCCACAAACTTGAACAAATCGAAACCAAACAGCATGTCCTCGATTTGGGTGGTCCAAGAACGATAGGTTTCGAGAGTGAGTTTGATGCGTTGATTAAGATTAAGAACGAGAAAAGGGGAAGATGGGTCATTAGAATTGGGAATAATGGTACTTGAGAAGGCCATTGAAGAGGAAAAGCACGAGGCAGAAAAAAAAAAAAAAATTGAGGGTGAATAGGATCTTTTCGCTCTATACCATATAAGAGAAAGTGTTTAATATATTGATTGACTTGATTTACAAGGGAACGTACAACATGTATTTATACTATAGAGAAGCAGAAGATTGTAACCTAATGCTACGTCTAATCCTAGTAACAAAATAACGGAATATATTTAAAAGATAGCTAGAAAATATTACAAGGAATATTACAGACGTAATAATAACGGATACAATAATTACGGTGATTTTATTTCCTTAATATCATAAAATCAATCTATCTATCTATTACTCTTTACTAAAAGAAAAACCACTCAAGAGATTTTGCTGATGTGTCGCAACCTCATGAGTCGTTTTCCCGCCTAACTTTTCAATACAATATATATGGCATGTAATAATATAATATGAAAATACGGCAACTTTCTCATTGATATCCTTGCATTAATCAATTGGCATTTAAAAATAAATTGAAATCTTCAACTCTCTATAATATGTTCACATTCTACAATTCCAAAATTGTTAATTAAAAATTGAAATCTTCTACGCTCTATAATATGTTCACATTCTACAATTCCAAAATTATTATTAAAATGCTTCCTAAATTACTCTTTACTAATAAAAGAAAAACCGCTCAAGAGATTTTACTGATGTGTCGCAACCTCATGAGTCGTTTTCCCGCCTAATTTTACAATACAATATATTTGGCATGCATGTAATAATATAATAAAACTAATTTAATACTTAACATAGCATATATATGAAAATACGGCACCTTTCTCATTGATATCCTAGCATTAATCAATTGGCATTTAATAATAAATTGAAATCTTCCACTCTCTATAATATGTTCACATTCTACAATTCCAAAATTGTTATTAAAAATTGAAATCTTCTACTCTCTATAATATGTTCACATTCTACAATTCCAAAATTGTTATTAAAATGCTTCCTAAATTACGCGAAAAAAAAATTATGGTTTATTTCAAAATCTTAAACAAAATATATTTATCATGATTTTCAACTCAACTAAAATATTTTCATTTTCAGAACGAATTAAACAATTGTAATAACTTTCGGACAATTATTACCGTAATTTTTTTGAAAACAATATTTATTAGTATTATTTTTGACTCAATTAAAATCTACTCAATTTCATTCAAAAAATTCCTGAGTTACATATGCTACAATTATGCACATAAATATTCATATTTATAACTTCGAATAAACGTAGTTGCTTAAATTTATACTACATGTTGAAAAACCTACCTAAAACCTTCAATCAATAGAGCATATAATATAATCTCTTACGGAATATAAAGTGTTGCATTCTTAAAAATTTGATCAATATATTGAAGTCTTTTGTTGGGATCTAAGTTTCTAATTTTGTTAGTGTCTTTTTTTTTTTTTTTTTCCTTTTCTGACAATGCAAGTAAAGTAAATGATACGGAGTAGTTTCTATAATTTCTTACAATATGGCTTATATTTGTTGTATCATGGGAAGTGACTCTTAATGCTATTTATTTGCATCTATTTTAAAATTATTAATTATTATATAAAATAATTTTACGATTAATTATGGTAAGAGGGCCACTTTTTTATACTCATTTATATATTTTTGTATCATGATATTTATATTATGGGAACATTTTTCGTAATATCCGTGTTCATTTTATTGATCATCAGAACAATGTTTTGAAATATGCATATTATCGACTCTGGTCGATATTGTTTTTTATAAATTTGCATCTCTTCATCTCTAATTTATATAATTACACTCACACTGATTTAATATGTGACCGTCCAACATGTGATTTACCCTTTTAAAAAATTGGAGTGTATATAATTCACTAATTTTGCATAAGACGGCAGCTCTTAATACACATATGTATATTTTTTTAAAATATTTACTTCTTCATTTTATAGCTAATTATTGTTGTATTACAAGAATACGAGCAAATGGTTAATAATGAGTATAATTGCTTCCTTGAACAATGAGTAACTGCTTACTCTTTTTTAATGGTTGAATGTCTCAAAATTAAACTTAATAAACCGATCGCACGGGCCCTAAACTAGTCGTTAAATAAGATAAAGTAGATGACAAAAATTACGTACCGTCAAGAGTCCTCCATTTTTCATTAAGGTGAGATGAAGCGGGAGTTGAATACCAAACAAGAAGTAGAACGAGCATCAGAGCCATTTTTTGTATTAAACCAGTAAATAAGAAAAGATTTCTTGATGAGGATAAGGCGGCCTGAACTAGTGTTGAGTGAAGTTAAGCTACTGATTCGAGCTAGAGTTCGTAGTGTAGCTGATTGTAGGGTATTGAATATAGCTGCTAGAAATTGGCTTGATGTTCTAAGTTGTTGATTGTATATATAGGTGTTGAAAATATGAGTTTCAAAGATGTCGGGATTGATGTCAGGAGGGTGTCGGGATTGATGTCAGGAGGGTGGTGAAGCGTGTGGAGGACATTATTCGAGAGCTGGAAAATGTGGAGAGCGGAGAGTGCAGCGGTGAGGGTGGTGAGCGACAAAAGCACGGGTGGCTTAAACCGAGAAGGGGTGAGGTTAAATTGAATGTAGATGCTGGAGTGAAACGAATGGGTGGTGTGGGTTTGGGAGTGGTTTGTCGGGATGAGGAAGGTCGAGTGCTGTGGGGCCTTGCAACGCAGCGACGAGAAATGATGGAGCCAAAAATTGCGGAAGCGGAAGCGGTATTATTGGGGATGAAGGAAGCTACTGTACGAGGCTATAAGTGGGTTAACATTGAAAGTGACTGTAAGGTTCTTATCGATGCAATCAAGGAGCGAAAGCAGGGATGCAGTGAGTTCTTTGGTGTTTTGGACGATATTTATATGTTGAGTTCTAATTTTGAGACGGTGTTTTGGTCTTTTGTAGGTCGTGAGTCGAATAAAGTAGCGCACGAGCTAGCACATTTCAATTTTGTTGGGTCGTGTAGGCGTGTGTTTTTTGAGTCGTTACCTTTGTATATTGCTTGCTTGGCGGAGGCTGATTTACGTAATGAAATGTGATCCTGGTTTGGGTCTTTGCAAAAAAAAAAAAAAAAAAAAGATGTAATATTTGATTTGAAATTAATACAAATGCTTACATTCTACCAAAAAAAACGAAAAGATTTCTTCTGTATCACAAAACCAATGATTCTTACATGTATATATAGTAATGCTACGTCAAATACAACTACCTAACATGAGAGCCATTTTTGCCTTCCCTATTTGCTAAAATCTCGACTTATTGCCTTTGTCTTCCTTATTGTTTAATTAATAACGCATGTCATATTGTCATCCTAAATTAGTTTGTTCATGCTACGTAATTCACAATATTAATTACTATAACTAGTGATCAAAGTGCTGGCTAGTGGCCGGATTCTATATAAGTAGGAAGTTGAGTATATGGTTAGTGAGTTTGTACTCCGTAATTGATATTCTTGGTCTAGATTCAAACACAATTTTTAAAAATTCATCCAAAATGGTCAATTAATGTATTTAAATAAAAAAAAGGAAAAAAAAAAAAAAAGGTACGGTAAACAAATGAAAAAAAATTGGATAAGCATTATTGATTTAACTTGTTCCCATATACATTAATCAAAATCGAGATTACTGACTTATGTTTGAGGGATGAGATTCACTTTTAAAACATGTTTAACTTCTTTTGAAAAAAATTAGGATTTACTCCTTAATTACAATGAATTGATTAAAACAATACTCCCTCCATCCCAAAATAATTGTCCCCTTTCTATTTTGGGTGGATTTAAGGAGTGGTAATGAAAATGATTTTTTTTTTTTTTTAAAAAAAAATCGTTTGTTAAAACCTACTATAAATAGAAAGGGGATAATTAATTTGGGAAAAATTTTGGTGGAAAGGGGACAATTATTTTAGGATAGAGGGAGTAATTAACTTTTAAAAAATTGTATAAGTTGACAATATTTCTTATGAGACTTGCTACAATATTGAGTAACCTTATAATTCTAGACTTTGTAATTTAATTTCGTGGGAGTACTCAATTTTCAATTGTAGGAAATCCAAATCCCTAACGTGTTCAAGCATGAAGCAAATGAGGATTGAAAAGGTAAGGCCAACATTGTAAATTTGATGATAATGAAGGGGTAATTATGTTCATGAAAAAATTACGCAAGACAGGTTGAATCCAAGCGGAAAAGGTTACAATTATTATTAGTGTATGGATTCTTCCATACACTACGAATATCACAGTGACATGTGTTCAGATAGAAAGAATTATTCTAAAATTTGGATATTTTAAGTTTAGCAGTGTAATTTTTGAAATTTGGATTACAAATTAAAGATGGTTTAATTAATTTCATTTATGGTGGGATGTTAATCAGTTTTAGAGTTCTTTTTTTTTTTTTTACTTTATTCCACATATGTAATCTGAAATTAATTTAATAAAAAAATGTTTTTTCTTAATATGCATAATAATAAATACTCCGTATCTAACAAAAAAAAACAATTAGTTCAAAAGTAAAATGTAAAAAGATTTTAATTATATTAAAAATAAATTTTATTTTTTCTCATACCTAAAATTAAAAAAATGTCTGATTGTACTAAAAATGAACGTTTTCTTGCAAACCCTTGCACAAAAAAAATAAAAATAAAACAAGTGTTTTAATTATATTAAAGAAAAATCTAGCCACATTGACTTTTTTTTTTTTTTTGGTTTCCCAACCGATATCCGAACCCATTTGGACCGACTAATTCGGTTTCGAAGCGTGTCCCGGAGTTAAGGTTTTAAATATAATTTTGTTGAAAAACGTTTTTTTCAACTCTTTTTGTGAAAATAATGTCTTACTGCTTTTAATTAATATATGGTTTTATTTTTAAATAAACTAATGTTTCCTTTTTAAATATACATCATATTATGTATCATGGAAATAAGATGGACTAGAACAAAAAAAAAAAATTAATTTAATTAAATTTGCCATGGACAAAATAAATAATTTTGGAATGAAAAATTAAAATATCTCATATAATATTTTCTTTAAAATATTCCCACAAAAAATGTTCCCTCCAATATTTTCTCTACTAATTTCTCCTTACTACGGAGTAACATAATTGATTGTAAACCGAGGCTTACACATGTAAGAATTTAATTCGTGGTGTATGGAAGATTTATATATGTAATGATTTGAAAAGATTTAAATTAATTGGTGTTGAGCAAATTTAAAGGAAAAATTTACATGAATAATCGCAACTATCACTCATTTTCCAAAAATAATCTTAACTCAAAATAATTCCAAAATAATCCCAAGTATTGAAAATTATTACAATAATATACTTTGGCCAATTTTAACCGACTCAAATGGGTACAAAAGAAGGTCAAACCGATTTTAATTTTAGATAGAATAAGAGTGTGAAAAATTTAAAAGTGGTTTAACTTTCTTTTGTACCGTTTGAGCCTGTTAAAATTGATTAAAGTATATTATTGGAATAAATTTTAATAGATGGGATTATTTTGGGATTATTTTGAGTCGTGATCATTATTGAAAGATGAGTGATAGTTGTTTTTTATAAGATCTACTGTTAATTTTTTTACAAGACGATATTTTTACAGATCTACTGTTAATTTTTTATAAAAAATATCTTATAGACGATATTTTTACAGATCTACTGTTTATATAACTTTCTTATAGACTGTAAGGAAATATCCCATTTTAAAAATATCTTATAAAAAATATCCCATTTTAAAAATATCCCATTTTAAAAATATCTTTTAAAAAATATCCCATTTTAAAAATATCTTATAAAAATAATTTTTTTACAGATCTACTGTTAATTTTTTCAAATGAACATAATTCACGAAAAAGTTATTTCCTTACCGTCTTTGTCTCTAACTTTGACATGTTTATTTAAACAGATTTTTTATCGTGTGATAAGTAACTCAAAGAAAAAATATTACGGAGTATCAAATATCTATGTATAGAAAATCTAAATATACTTATGAATATCCTCGTTAATGAAATAATTTTAATGAATATTTTTTTGAGTTTCTGATCATGGGGAGCCTATGCAAATGTTGGAAAATCCATTATTTAAATTTGAATAATTTATTAATTTTTGACAATAGAAAGCTTGAATAATAAGTAAAATTTGCTAGGATTTTCAATCAAATTTGTGCAAGTAAAATACCCTATTATTATTATTATTATTTTTTTTTATTAATTTTTTTTTTTTATATACGGTATTTTACATCTGTAAATGTCTCTCCAGGATTTTACTAATTATCAAGTATTTCGTTTTCTTATTATTTCTCTATACTTTGTTTCTTAAGCATGAATCATCAAAGTGGAAATGTGTGTGATCCTACTACAGCCACTTTTGAGTGGACTACGGATGACAAAGATGACGAATGTTCGTCTAATATTTTGATTGGCAGATTATGGACGCCAAAGAATATTAATGTTAAGGCCGCTGTGGACACTATAATTTGATGGAGCATTATTAGTAGGTTTGTAGGAGTCGGTTTTATATATTTTTGAGGTACTTGGAGGTTTAATTAGTAGCTATTTTGATATATTTAGCATTGCAGTGAATAATTGGTGAGTTATCACTTTTATGATATTTTTATTGATCGAGACGGTCCGCTGTTACTTCTGACGTGAAGAATAAAGAAGTTCAAGAGGAAAAATAAAGACCGAGTCAAGAAGCTGTTTTTGGAAATAAGAAGACTTGTAATTTATTGTAATTATTTAGGTTTTAGGAAATTGTATATATATAGGGGTTTCTTTTATTTTTATTAGGACTACTACACAACTTGGACACAACATCTACTGCTACTTTTTCTTTCTCATCTAGACCTTGTTTTGATACTTTTGTATTCTCAATTTCTAGTAGTTAAATTCTACTGATACTTTTTCTGTGAGATTTCAATTTCTCTACTTTCTCTTGAGTATTATTCAATTGCTTGTTTTAATTATTGATTTTAATCTTGATTAGAGTGATCAACTAATTAGGATTATTATTAATTCATATGCTAAATTTGATTATTGGCTCAGTTTGCTTTATTAATTTTATCGTGGTAGCAATTGTGATTGATTTATTGTACTCCGTTTATCGTAAGTTAATCATAAAAGTAATTGAATTTGTGACTCGAGTATCAACTGCCTTGTTGATATTAGTTATCTTTATTGATTCTCATGCTAATTCTTCTATAGACTTGAATTTGATTCGCGTGAATTGGGTTAGTCTTAGAAAGGGTAATTTAGGGCATCCGTTTTGACCTAATTACTGACTTAAGAGAGAATACGTTAGTCGATATAATTGAACTGTATTGACTTTCACAATAAAGTGCTCAGGATTAATAGATTAATTGTTTTCAGTGATCAGTGATTTTATCATTCGTGTATTTCGTTTCGTGTTAAGTATTTCGCTCTAGATTTATCATTTTGTTTATTGCTTTTATGTCTTAGTAGTTAGTTTATTAATCAATCAAAACCCCCCTTTAGTTTGGTTACTTTACTCTACATTATTTAGTTTGGTTACTTTACTCTACATTATTCTACGCCGCATTAATTAACTTAGTCCTTCTCTGTGGGTTCGACCCTTACTTCCACTATATTTATATTTAGTAGTTAGTCGAGTAAGTGATTATAAATTTACTTTGACGGCATACGACTTTAAGCCCGTCAAATTTGGCGCCGTTACCGGGGAAGGCAATAGTTTCATATTTGTGTCTTAGTGTAGAGTTTCGATGTTTTTGTTCCATACCTGATTTCTCTTGCATATCATTTATTTTATAAAGAGCCATGTTGTGGAGTAGATCAGCTAATGTTCGGGAGCACGAAGAGATTTGTGCCATGTGCTAGTAATATATTTGATAGTGCATGCTGTAATTTGATTTTTATTTACTATTATCAGTTTTACGGTGGATTTGCTAGCATGTATGACAGGTTACTCCGGGCGTTGACTTGCTCCGCTCGTGCGACGACACTTGAGTTAGAAGTTTGAAAAGATAAAAAGGCGTCGAGCGAACGGCGTTAAACAAAAGCGCTATCGGTGAGGGAACCCTTGATTTATCGTTTTAGTTTTGCATTTCTAATTTAGTTTTTTATTTATTTAATGGGTACTCGTAACGGTTTGTTACATGTTTCAGGAAGCTCGTAATTAAGAAGTGAAACCGATATGAAGCCTTGTTTTTAGTTATTTACAAAAAAAATCGAATAAAGAAAAGCTAGATGTCGAACCAAAGCGCTGGTGACGCTAACGGAGCGCTAGTGGCGCACATTTGATCATGAAGAGAGTAAAATTGCCGAAAGAAAGCGCTACTAGCGCATTCAGCCTAACAGTAGCGCACCCCAAATTCCCCACTAGCCTTATTTCCCTCACCCTCATAAAAAAAAAAAACAAACAAAATAGCAGAACAACAACACCATCCACCACCATGCCTCCCGTCACGGCCAACCACCGGCCATCACTACTGCGGCTGCTGTCCCCACCACCACGCCACCCCTTTGCCCTGACACGCCACCACGACCAGCCACCGTCAGCCTCAACTCTCCTACTCGTGCAGTTTCAGCAAACCCTAATTTGGGGAATTTGGGGGTTTTCGATTTCTCATCAATTACGGTGGTTCGACATTGTTGGAAGCTCAGGTACGCAAGTTGATTCTTATCAAAGCAATTATACTACTAGTTGTGGAAATTCGTGGAATCCATCCCGACGAATTTCAATCCGTTTCTGACGAGCTTTGGTTCGATTTTTGGTGGTAAATTTCGGTCTCTTTCACTTCAAATAGCCTCTCGCTGCTCAATTTCAATATTCATTCATGTGTCGGACATGGGAGCGTTGTTTGTTGTTGCTGTTGTTGACGTGTTTTTTAGATGATTTTGGACTGATTTTTTGGGGTGCGTTTTTGTCTGCCATACATCGTCATTGCTGCTGTTGACGATTTTATTGATTGAGGGGGGATTAGAGAGGTGTTGTGAGTCTGTTACACTCGAGATTATACATGTGACTTTGTTAACCTTTAATATATCCTTATGTGATGTTGGAGTGTCATCTCGTCTTGCATAGTACCGATTATTGCAAGTACTTCGAGTTTCGGTGTCATCGGGATTGAATACATTCTGTGTGAGGGTGCTTGTTGGTTGTCATTGCTGAAAGTAGAACGTTATGTTGAGTTTTGTTGGTTTTGCTCCGAGATTGTGACCCCTTCTTCGTTGTTGATGGTGACTTCAAGTGAGGGCATTTGTTGTTGCGAGCTCGAGCTTGTGAGTGACGAGGATTGTGAGAGAAACAATGTTGGCTCTGTGAATTTACTCCCATATAATGTGTCCCAATTCATCACATTGAGGACAATGTGCCGATTAAGTGTGGGGGAGTGAATCATTGTGATGTGTATATTTTTATTTTTGTATTATCTATTTGTTTCAATTCAAAAAAAAAAAAAAGAGAAAGAAACGAAGTGAATCCCGGCTAGGTGAAAACCCGAAAAGGCGACTAGGCAAAAGTGGGATATGTGGCCGAGGGCGGAGTGAAACCCACAAGGGTGGACGCTCCGAGTAAAATGAAGAAACGAGATGCGTGTCACGAGAGTTAGGGTAAGGTAAAAAGCTATAGTGAAACCCGCAAGGGCGGGCACTCTAGGCAAAATGAGAGATTTAGGAAAATAAAATGATTTAATACCTCCAAATTTTCGGCGTGGCGACATAAGAAGGGTGAAAAAGAAGGTCGGAAGAGTAGGTTAGAGGCTACGGTGAGGAGAAATCGCGGTGCACGGAGTTGTAGGCACCTCTCTTGCTATTGGGTTTGAGTTTTCTTACGGAGTAGAGGCGTTTAGGAGTTCGCTTGTGTGGGTTGTATTTGTGACATTTGCTTGTTGTCATTGGGAGTCATTTGTAGCACAAGTGAGCCGGGCTAGGTTGGAGAGATAAGGGGCGTAGCGTCTTTTTGTCATTGTATTTGTATTGGTAATCATCGAGTCGAGAGAGATTTGGATCCTAAATCTAGTGAGTTGTTGCTTGAAAGAGCGAGTTGAGTGTGTGAGTGGCTACCGCGATTGTGATGGGATTGCTTGGAGTGAACCCGTGATAGTGATAAGCTAGTTGAGTCGAAGATGTAAAGGTGGGATATGGGCGGGTTTACACGTCCACATTTTTTGCTTAAGAGGAATTGGGCCAAGATGGTTATGAATCATTTGGTCCGATGAAAAGTCCACGAGATTGGGCTCAGCCATTCTCGGATTTTGTTTGCTTGTAAAAGATGATGTTTGCGGAATCGGGTCGACTTTGGATCGTTTGGCCCAAAGAGATTTGTAAAGTGCTTTATTTGAAAAGTTATAAGGCCCGGGGCCGTATAAAGTCCAACAAGAATATTATACATTTCTTAGGTTTGGGCTTGTGAAAGTGTTTTGCTAGAAATTGGCGTACGATGACCGTGAGTCATGTAGTCCATTGACCTTTTTGGAAGGTCTCGGAAATGTAGTGATTATTCCCGGACGGTTGAAGAGATTTGCGATTGGGTCTAATCGAACTAGGTATAGACTAGTTGACTTGACATGGAAATTTTGAAAAATGTTATTTCAAATTGTGAAGGGCCGTGAGCCGCTTAGAATGAAAAGTCTCCAAGAATGCGACGAGATTCTCGGGTTTTGCCTTATGAAAATGCTTTGAGATGAATGGGTTACGATGGCCGAGGGCCATGTATTCCACTTGTGCTTTGAAAAGATTCGGGAATGCAATGATTATTCCCAAGTGATTTGTGAAGAGTGCTTAGTGGGTTGAATCGAAATAGTGGAGGACTATGTGGTTCGACCCAGAACTTCGAAAAGTGTTTATTTCGAAGTTGAAAGAATTTTAAAACGCGATTATTTCAAAATGAAAGAGCTTCGCTTATTTTGTAGAAAACATGGGTATTTTCGAAAAGAGTTTGTTTCAAAGATGAGAATGTTTTGCTTGTTTTGTAAAAGCGAAAAGATTTTTGAAAAGAGTTTATTTCAAGAATCGAGAGTGTGTTGCTTTAGGAACGATACTGTGCCTAGGAAGTTTTTGAGGCAAGAATGCATGCGCGCATCTCGTCTCGATGTTAAATGTGTTTGCTTTGCATCCTTAGAGCCCATGTTAACGGTTCATTGTTGAGGGTTCGAGCCTAGATGCATGAAAAGGATTCGACTCGAGAGCGGTTAGCTAGTCGAGTCGAGGATGTATTCATTTTAAGGTGTTCATTTTAGCTCATCTCATGTTAGGAAAACTCTTTTAAGCCTGAAAAAGGAGGTTTTCGAAAAGGTTTTAGCTAAAGGAAAGCTTTTGAGGTGATAGTGCGTACGCGTATCTCGTCTCGATGTTAAAATGTTTTTGCTTTACACCCGTCGAACTGATGTCGGTAATTTACCAAGGCGAGCTCGAGTTCGGATGTGTAAAAGAGAAGGATTCGACTCGAGAGTGGCTAACAAGTCGAGTCGAGGCCGTGTGACCTAGGGAGTGAAGTCCACGAGCTTGGGTTTTACTCCTTGCTCGGATTTTGCTTGTTTTGCAAAAAGAGGTTTTGAAAAATGGTTATTTCAAAAGTTCGCGATAGTTTTGTTTAAAGCGTTAGCTTGTTAGTTGTTAGGTTCGTTTATATCCTTGAAAAGTTTAGTGAGTTTTCGAAGATATGAATGCAAATGCTCCTTTGAAAAAGACCATGGTGTGCATAGCCTCATACTTGTACGTATGACTCAAAGGGTAAAGGGTCAAATCGGGTACACCTCCAACTATCTCGAGTACGCTTTGGCAGATACTTAACCCCTTTATTTCCTCACGCCGTGGCGTGCGGTTTTCTAAATGGAGCACTGGGGCGGTCGAGATAGTCGTTTACGGCAAGCCGTGGAGGGGCGAGAGAAAAGTTAGTCCTGTACGTGCTTTATCGAGTTGACAAGCCTGTATATTGGAACCACCTCTTGAGGGTGCAAAGGGTGCCTAGATTTCAAAAGGAATCGACTCTACAAACAAATGTGCATAGCTCAAATATGTAAAATGGATTGTTCTAGGCTATCAAGTTTCACCTGTTTATTTTTAAAAAGAAAACGCTAGTTTTTTGTTTTAAAAATAAATATTCCCCAGCGGAGTCGCTAAACTGTGGATCGAGGGGACCCATTTTGGCGTCTTGCATAAGGGCGCTTAGAGTTAAAAAGATTAATTTAGAAAAACCTTTAAAACTGTTTTGGAGTCGCCACCTAATTATCGCGGAAATTAAGAACCTGCTAACATGTCCTAAGCTGTAGAACACGTCCTAGATATTGGAGCACGCCGATACCCCTAGATCTAGGTGTATGAAACCAGAATGGATTCTGGGTGAGGGTACTTAACTAAAGATTAATTCAATTAATGATTTATGAAAACATTTTAGAAAAGCCTATTTAGAAAATAGCCTCTACTAACCTTGAACAATCCATATAAAATGATATTTGAGCTAATGTTATCGCTACGTACAAGTGCGAAAAAGTTTGTAAAAGAATGCAAATGCATATGCAAAAAGATTGTTTAAAACCCAGCATGTTTAACTTGTTAACGAAAACAGTTCAGTTAATGTCGAATTCATTGTTTAAGTTGTTTTAATGCAAAAGAAGAAGGTGCAAGATGCATACAATTAAAATAAAGTTCAATTGTCCATTGATTTATTTTAAAAGGTTGGTTGTTTATGCGACTTTGGCGTGTCATCGGATATGGTGTGTACCCGAAGTAATAAGACCACTTGGCGGCAAGCGGGCTCGGTTGCCAAAAGCCGGGGGGGGGGGGGGGGGGTGCGCTAAATTGTAGTCCCCTTTGTTAGTCCATAGAAAATAAGAAAAATCTTTGATCCAAGTGGATCGGTACCTACCTTGTCCCCGACGCCAGATCCCAAGAGCTTCGCTTCTTGAACTAAAAAGGATGAATTCAACACGGGATGGTGTGCTGAACTCAAGGATTTTGGGTGCTTGAGGCTTTGTGAGATTGCTGGTGAATTATAATTGTGAATTGTGTGTATACATGATGAGGCTAAAGTCGTAGTCACCTATCAAAATATACCTAAAGTCAACTAACTAGGTAGCTAGTGGCAGTAGGGTCGAATCCACAGAGAAACAAACAGAGTTATCGCTTGTCGACTAAAACAGTCCGACTCAAGGGTGTGAAAAAGGGTTGATTCGAACTATAAACTAAAGCAATAAGAAGAATGAAAAGAGTTCTATAAGGGAGAAGATTAGGGCATCGGGTTCATCATGACAGTGATTCAGGAAGCCAAGTTTATAAGAAGGAACAATAAACTGTGCAAATGATAAGGTTTGGAATACGCTCTCTCGAGTCAATATTAACCTTAAGCAAATTTAGCGGGCTCTCGCTACGTACTAAACCTGGCTTATCAATTACGCGTGAGTCTAGTTTTAATTCGGCTTTCGATCTTAAACTAAAACAACCTAAATTCAATTCAATAAAGGCGTCCCTAAATTCAATTGATAATAAAACGCGTACGAAGAAATTCAATTGCACAACATATTCAACCAATTTAATCCAAAAACATGTTCCTGAACCAAAGGCACAAATTCCCCTCAAACCCTAATAGAAGAATTAGCTATGCATAATTGAAATTAAAACAAAGCAATAGTAGTAATAAGACATGATGAAAAGAAATAGCAATAGAATTAAACCTGAAATTAATCTCGAATCGAAGTAAAGATCGAATCTTGCAAAAGTAATTAAAGCTAAACCTAATTATTTTAAGTGTATGTGAAAAGCAGTAAAAACTAAAACTCAAACTAAGTAAAAAGATGTGTCTTTCGAGCTTTAAGTATACATATATATATAGGCCTCAACTTATTGGGCCCAAAACAAACAATCCAATTTGTCGACATAATCAAGCAGATTCTTCGTAAATCCGTGGGATTGGTGACAAATCCGACCAGTGTATTTGGCGAGTTTCTTTGTTTCTTGCCTTATATGCTTCGTTCGTCGCTTGTTTGGTTTGTTCGACGCTTGTAGCTTAAATCCTCCACGTACTTACTCGTATCCCGGACTCCCGCGATGGCTCAAGCTTGGTCTCGTGGTCTCGGTACTCGTGCTTATTTCACTTGACTCGGTATTTGGCTCAGGACCGCCAAAACCTGCAAAATATAACCAAAAAGAAGCAGTACCGCAATACATAGCAAATAACTCGTAAAATAACATGGACTCGACTAAAACTCGAGCTAAAATGCAACTAAATCGGGGGTATAAAAGCTATATAAAATGCACATATCAAACTCCCCCAAACCAAACCTTTGCTTGTCCTCAAGCAAACTACCCAACAATAAGCACATAATCTGAGGACAAGCGAGCGCAGAAAATTGCAACTCAACGTCACAAGCATCGTCGTCTCATACAAAAGTGAATCAAATCAATACTCACTTCCTCTTCAATAAATTGAAGAGTTAGGGAGCAAACTAAACAAATAATCGACGGCGGAACAAAATGGCGTAAACTCCATGCAAAGACTTTCGACCGTATGCATCCACTAAGACGCTGAGACTATAAATAATCTCACTAACTAGATAGCTAGGAAAACTACTCGAACTAAGCATGTCGTCACCCAAAATTTCTCAAAATCACATCGAGCGAGGTCCAAGGGTTGTAATGTTGGGCTTAGGTTAAGAGGGTAAAAAGGTGGTAAACGTATTTGGAAATGTGGAGCTCATCGACTTACAGCTGCATTAAAAATCAACACCCACAGCCAACAATACTTCCTCACTAACCCCATATAAATAACATCAACTTCCGCATTAAAACACATAACATCGCTTCCCAAATCAACACTACCAACTAAACCTGTCAAACGGGTCGGGCGGGCGGGTTACGGGTTCGGTCATCTCGGGTTCGGGTAAAATACGGGTCGGGTCAATTTCGGGTTTGTAAAATACGGGTTTGTACGGGTCAGGTTTATACGGGTTTCGGGTCGGGTTAGGGTCAATTTCGGGTTTGTAAAGTACGGGTTTGAACGGGTCGGGTTTTTCCAGGTTTCGGGTCGGGTTAGGGTCCAAAACGGGTTTCACTTCCCAATGACGCCTTTTAAATAATTGTATAATTTATTTTTTTTCAACATTCCTATTTTGAGATTTTTTTTTCAATATTTTTAATTACTCGTAAAATTCATGATCAATTTATCTTTTATTTTTTTACCTACTAGTCAATTTTTACATATTTCATTAATCAAACAATCACCATTTGTAAAATCTTGTATAAATAGTAGTCGTAGACTCGTAGACTCGTAGTCAATTTAGTGACATGCTCACATTTGACAAGTTAAAATGGTGGATTTAACCCTAAATAATTATCCAATTTGTATCCATTCTCCTTTCTCCATTTGTCCCTTGGCCACTTTTGTAACACCCCGTGTTTTATTAACGCTAAATAAATTACATTAACTAAATTGTTAAATTAAATTTTATATAATTTAATTTTTATCCCTTTGTTTTGAAAACGTGACTGAAAAATTTCGTTCGAGTAAACATTCTCAAGATATTTCTAACTAAACCTTCTTGATTTTTAAATTAATCGTTATTATATTTTTATTTCTAAAATACGAGTCGAATTAAAACTTCACTTACGTTACCATTATTACAGTTTATAAATTTGGATTATATTTTAAAAAGCGTTTCTCTCTTAAAATTTAGTTTTAATGGAAATAATTTTTCAAATCGATAATAGTTTGAAAATATGTGAGACCGTAATACAATTTGTAACTGACAACTTTTATACATATATATTTTCGAACTATAAATTTTATAATATGAATAATGGAATTAAAATTTAAAACAAATAATTTAAAACATATATATTTTATAAAATATTTAAGTTTTATAAATAAGAGTAAATAAAACGGAGCAAACAAATCAAACAGACCCAAATAAGTCTACTCTTATGTCGACATCCCTATTTTTGCTTTATAGATATTTTGATATTATAACCTTATTTCTCCTCCACTCATCTTCATCTCCCCTTTTGCTGCTTCTTCTTCTTCTCTCTTTTCTTCTCTTTAAGAAAAACAACAGCAACATCTACAACATCACACAACTACAACAACATAAATAATAATAATAATAATAATAATAATAATAATAATAATAATAATAATAATAATAATAATAATAATAATAATAATAATAATAATAATAATAACAAACGCAGCAACAACAACGAACAACAACAACAATGGCACCGACAACAACAATAACAACAAACGACAACGACTAAGAACAATACACCACCATTAAAGGTAACCTCGTGTTCTCACCATCGCGTTCAAACCGCTTCCACCATGCTCTCGCAACCATCATCGACCGACCACCGCCACCGAGTCGCCATTAATGGCAAGCTCGAGCTCGACCACCGAGCTTAGGCCGCCTCTTCCTGGCCCCCGCTTCGCCACTTCGCCTCTTCGCTTTCACCGCCGGCCGCCGCTTCACCGGAGTCAGAGTCCCCGACCACTGAGTCACCACTAACCACCGAGCCGCCTAGAGCCACCACCATCACCGGAGTAGGCAAGTAACAAATGAATTTTATGGTTTTCATTATTAATCAGGCATTCAGGCCACAATTTTTTAACAAAACGTTGTTTTTTTTTATAACGGGGTATTTACTTTGTTGATCTGCGATCGATTTCCGACCCGACCCGGAAATTACGGGTTATTTACTGCCCGTCACTTTCGGTTCGGGTTTATGATAACGGTCATTTTCGTTATTTTCAGGCGGGTTTCGGCGGTTTCTGCCTGGGTCATTTTTTGACAGCTCTACTACCAACCTTTTTATTGAAAACACTTATGTACAACCAACCCTTTTTTTTTTTTTCTTTTTTTCTTTTTCTTTTTTTTTTTTTTTTTTCGTTTTGATGATTTTTTTTCTTTTTTTTTTTTTGTGTAAATGAAATGAAATGTGATCGGGTAAAAACTTGAAACGCACAAGGGAAAGCGCAAAAGATAGCGGGGATACTCTCATAACAAACAACCTCTAAACTCCAACTCAAATAATGAAATCACGAACTCGACCCACTTCCTTCCCAACCAAATATTCCGTGATAACTCAAGATCCCTAATGCAACTGATCAGCCTGGGTAGGATAATTCTGGAATGTAGCTCAATATAAATAATGTGGCTCAAGAAAAGCAGGCTACAAAGGCTAGAACGGGCTACAAAATGAGGGACCTAAGTCTAAAGGGTAGAAAAGTAGGCCATTTGGCTATGTGGAGTTAACATAAT
Organism: Dianthus caryophyllus; assembly: GCA_023091065.1. NCBI lineage: Eukaryota > Viridiplantae > Streptophyta > Magnoliopsida > Caryophyllales > Caryophyllaceae > Dianthus > Dianthus caryophyllus. The sequence continues at coordinate 826,657 of CM041529.1, forward strand.
ATAGTAACCAAAGTCAAGTACCTCTTCGTGCAATGCTCGATCATTTAAGAACAAATGGGCTCAAACAATGACATAAATCAAGTATTCATTTCACTAGTACGAGTATATACAATGTCAAGTGGATGGGTAGTCTAAGAAACGCACCCCGTTTACGTCACATGTCCCTATGTCGAATATAAGTCAGTCTACTCAAATCACCTCAAGGATGAAAGGAAAGGGTAGGCATAGCATATCAAATCAACACAATCAAGAGACTCAACTAAGCGACAATGAGCGTATCTCAAAAGACACTAAAGCTAATCCTGCACAAACGTTTCTAAGCGACAAAAGACTCATATTTTTGGATTTTTAATTGTTTCAATTTTTTTGGATTTTTTTATTAAATGCACACAAAAATAAAAATGTAACTAAAATGCACGAAAGATGCAACTCCCCCCCAAACCAAATCACACATTGTCCTCAATGTGGAAAACAACACAACCACATAGCAGCAAAGACGAGGACACAAAAGATGAAGGATGGGAATGATGCAAAGAATGAGGGATAAAGGGTCTAAAATTACTCACATTATCACGATCGAGCTCCCCCAAACCATCTTAAAGCAAGGAGCGTGGCCAACTGCCACGAAACGTCAACACAAGGTTCTTAAAATAAGCGTGATAAAGCATCGTAGTACCTGTAAGCTCGATCAAAAATCATCAATAACCCTCCCTCGCGCGCACTCAATAATAAAAAGAAAAATGTACTAGCACACAAAGCAAATGAAAACTACTTATATTACAAAAAGTCATCGGGTTGCCTCCCGGAAGCGCTGGTTTTTATGGTCCCGCACGGCCGTCTTTCAAACTCAACTCAAATCAACATAGTCTCGCCAAGGTCGTTGGCTACTCGCGACTCCTTCACTCGTCAGTATTTCGGAGCGCTCATAAACTTTACCATCGTGGAGAAGGTCACTAGCCATCAATGCACAGGCAACTCCGTCTTTAAACGGCTGACCATATCTTCCTCGAGCACCTGATGGTCTATCCATCGAGCCTTTGTCACCATCGCTAGCATTATATAAGTCGGCATTCAGCAGCTTCTTATCCCCCAAACCAGTCTTGCAGCTATTCTTCGTCGAACCTGCACATGGTGTGACAACAGAGCACACCTCCAAATTGTCTTCAGTAGAGAGAAACGAAGGTATAACATTAATAGCATTAACCGGCCCTAACTGCATGGGTGACCGCGGTGTACTCGACTGTGTATATGTAAGCTTTTCACCCCCCACCGAGAACGTCAAAGTCTTATTCCCCACATCAATAACAGCACCAGCAGTGTGCAAAAAGGGTCTACCTAAAATGATCGGGATATGGGGGTCCTCAGGAATGTCAAGCACCACAAAGTCTACGGGGATAAAGAACTTTCCGACCCGTACTGGAACGTCTTCTAGGATGCCTAGAGGGTGCTGAACTGAACGGTCTGACATCTGTAAGGTAATGGAAGTACAACTCAAAGAGGTCATATTAAGTTTCTTACATATGGAGTAGGGTATAATGCTCACACTAGCCCCAAGGTCACATAAAGCTTTATCGACAATATACTTCCCTATAGAACAAGGAATAGAAAAGGTCCCGGGGTCACTAAGCTTAGGGGGTGAATTCCCTTGCAAAAGCGCACTTCCCCCCCCCATAAAGGCTACCGTCTCGGTCTCACTCAGCGAACGCTTCCTAGTTAAAACGTTTTTCATAAACTTAGCGTACGCGGGAACTTGCTTAATTAAATCAATGAAAGGGACATTTTCCTACAAGTTCTTTACTACCTCCATGAATTTACAGAGCTGAGCATCGGCTCCCGTGTTGCGTTGTCGACCCGGAAATGGAAGCTTGACTTGTACGGTGGTGGAGTAGTTGCCTTAGAATCCTTTTTAGAAGCATTAGCATTATCAGAGTCAAGAACAATAGGATTTGAATCTTGAGAAGCAGCCAAAGGCTCCCGTAGTAAATTTTTTTGACCTGGCCTGATTTAGATGAATCCCACTGATTTCAAGAATCTCGCCAGGTGTTTCACCAGATTTACTTTCCCCTCCTTAGTTTCAAGTTCGTTCGGGTGCCTTGGGCCATCAGAATTGTGACTACTGCAGTCATGATCGCACATGCAAAGGTCGGAGGTTGTTGGCCTTGAGGCGGGAGTGTTCCGGGTTGCCTCGATGCTTGAGAAGTGGCTAGCTGCGCCACTTGATTTTCCAGTAACTTGATCACAGCGTCCTTGGCTTGACCATCTTTTTGCATTTGCAACATTAAAGCCTCTTGTGTCTTTTGCATACCTAACATGGTTTGTTGCATTTGTAACATCATGGCCTTTGTCTCGGCCATAGGGTCGGCTACCAGTTGCATGGGAGGTGACGGGGTGTACGAGGGCTTATTATTATAGAATTGTTGTTGGAAATTGCGAGGGGGACGTAAGGGCCATTTTGTGGAGGTTGTGGGGTTGGGTTAAGGACGTTCTGGTTACGATAAGATAAGAGCGATCGATCATAACCTGGTTGATTCTGGTACGGCAGGTTCGAAGAATAAGACTGATACGCATGAACCTGCTCGTGGGGTCCCGTATACCCCGGGTAAAAATGACCTGAATCGTGCCCCGAGATAGCGTTGACATGGGCACCCGTAGAACCACTCCCCTGCATAGCATCAAACTTCCTATTTAACTCAGAAAGTTGACTCACAACCGCACTCATATTCTCATTCCCACGGTCATTATGCGCGGACCGTGAATTACCCCTAGGCTTACCAAACTGAGATGAATGTGTAGCCATTTCCTCGATCAATTGCCACGCTTTATCGTCATCGGTAATATTATCAAATCGACCTCCCGCGGCCGAGTCAAGAGTAGCGCGACTCTCAGCATATAACCCGTTGTAAAACGTCATAATCACCAACCAATCGCCTAGTCCGTGGTGCGGACATTCACGAATTAACCGTTTGTAACGGTCCCATGCCTCAGCTAACGTCTCGTCAAAGTGCTGTTGGAACCCTTGAATTTGACTACGGAGTTGGTTAGTCCGCTCCGGAGGATAGTACTTGCGATAAAAAGTAAGAGCTAGACTAGGCCAATCCGTAATTCCTGCAGCAGCCTTATCAAGATCCGTGATCCAATCCCGCGCGCGGTCGCGTAAAGAGAAAGGGAATAGCATCTCCCTAATCTGATTTTGCGTGATCCCATTCTGCTTAATCGTCGAGCAGTAATCGGTAAAAACCTACATGTGTTTCCCGGGATCCTCCGTAGGATTGCCACCGAATTGATTGCGCTCCACCAAGGTAAGAAAAGCGGGGCGAATCTCAAAATTACCCTGGACCGTAGCCGGTATTGTGAATCCTTATGGGATCGACTCGGTTTTGGGCAATGAGTGACTATATAATTTCGGCATAGTCACAAGTGGTGGAGTAGAAACTGGAGTAACGGGTGGTGTGTCCTCTTCGTAGTACGATTGCGTTGCACTAGACTCCGCTTGCGACGCTTCCTCAATATCAAGATCGACTATTTTAATTGCTTCCTTGCGTAGCCTATATAATGCTCGCTCAGGTTCAGGCTCAAAAGAAACTAAAGTCCGTGGTGACCTGCGCATACACAGAACTACAAGAAAACAATGAGAAACGGTCTCAAGGAACTAAGGTTCCTTGAGACAAGAGAGAAAAACCTGCAACAAAACAATAACTATAACTAACAAAGCCGTTTCCCCGGCAACGGCGCCAAAATTGATGAGGCTAAAGTCGTAGTCACCTATCAAAATAAACCTAAAGTCAACTAAAAAGATAGCTAGTGGCAGTAGGGTCGAATCCATAGAGAAACAGCGTAGTTATCAGTTAAGCTGGACGAAAACAGGTCTGACTCAAGGGTGTGAAAAAGGGTTGATTAGAACTATAAACTAAAGCAATAAGAAGAATGAAAAGAGTTCTATAAGGGAGAAGATGAGGGCATCGGGTTCATCATGACAGTGATTCAGAATCATGACAGTGATTCAGGATGCCAAGTTTATAAGAAGGAACAATAAACTGTGCAAATGATTAGGTTTGGAATACGCTCTCTCGAGTCAATATTAACCTTAAGCAAATTTAGCGGGCTCTCGCTACGTACTAAACCTGGCTTATCAATTACGCGTGAGTCTAGTTTTAATTCGGCTTTCGATCTTAAACTAAAACAACCTAAATTCAATTCAATAAAGGCGTCCCTAAATTCAATTGATAATAAAACGCGTAGGAAGAAATTCAATTGCACAATATATTCAACCAATTTAATCCAAAAACATGTTCCTGAACCAAAAGCACAAATTCCCCTCAAACCCAAATAGAAGAATTAGCTATGCATAATTGAAATTAAAACAAAGCAATAGTAGTAATAAGACATGATGAAAAGAAATAGCAATAGAATTAAACCTGAAATTAATCTCGAATCGAAGTAAAGATCGAATCTTGCAAAAGTAATTAAAGCTAAACCTAATTATTTTAAGTGTATGTGAAAAGCAGTAAAAACTAAAACTCAAACTAAGTAAGAAGATGTGTCTTTCGAGCTTTAAGTATACATATATATATAGGCCTCAACTTATTGGGCCCAAAACAAACAATCCAATTTGTCGACATAATCAAGGTGATTCTTCGTGAAATCCCACGGATTGGTGACAAATCCGACCCAGGTGTATTTGGCGAGTTTCTTTGTTTCTTGGCTTATATGCATCGTTCGTCGCTTGTTTGGTTTGTTCGACGCTTGTAGCTTAAATCCTCCACGTACTTACTCGTATCCCGGACTCCCGCGATGGCTCAAGCTTGGTCTCGTGGTCTCGGTACTCTTGCTTATTTCACTTGACTCAGTATTTGGCTCAGGACCGCCAAAACCTACAAAATATAACCAAAAAGAAGCAGTACCGCAATACATAGCAAATAGCTCGTAAAATAACATGGACTCGACTAAAACTCGAGCTAAAATGCAACTAAATCGGGGGTATAAAAGCTATATAAAATGCACATATCAATACACCGTGCTAGACGGTGTTTTTGTGGGACCCATGTGTGGGTACTAAACCTAGGAAAAAAGGTTGTGAGAAAGGTTTTTTCTTGTGTGGAAAACTTGTGTGAAAGGGGTCGTGCATAGGGGTGTATATATAGGGGAATTGCCGAGCGAAATTAGGAAAACGCGGGAAAAAAACCAGGAGGGTAAACTGCATAGCCTTATGCGGTTTGATGGGGAAACCGCATAAGCTTATGCGGTTTTGGGGCAAACCGGAGCAGGTTGTGCGGTTTGGGAGTCGGGCAAAATTTCGTATTTTTTCGTATTTCCTTAATCCGGTTTGCTAAATCTTGGAAATATCTGACAATATCCTTTGCTTAGGCTCCAAGTAGACCGAGTATGACCTACAAGAAGACTTTGTGTGTGTTTTCTCGGGCCTTAGAAAGCGTGCCAAGAATGCATTTGGGCTCGGTTTTGGGCCCGAGACCCGAAAATGCAAAAAGGGTGTATTTGCATGGATTTTGTGAAATGAGATGAACCGTGTGGTCGTATTTCTTAAATGAGGATGCTAAATAGCGGTCAAGCTACCGAGCCTAAATGTAAGGAATTTAGGAGTGCTGAATTGGGCCTCGTTAATGTAAAAGGGCCAATTGTAGTGCAATGCGAAACTCATGCCAAATGAAGCGAGACGCGGACTAAGCTAGACTCTAAATGGACAAAATGAACATTTAATTAAGCGTGATGTGAAGCGACTCAACTCATTTTAACATTTAAACGACTCAATATGAATTCGACATAGTTAGAACCGTTAAAGTCAACGTTAAAGCATGCGTAATAAAAGTCCGTGTTACATCACAGGGTTTGTTTTGGGAGGGTACGGATATGGGTATCCACAGTAGAACATTTACTGCGGACCCATTGTCGATTAGAGTTACGGGTAGAGTTTTCTTTTTGCATTCGGCGCTAATGTATAGTGCTAAGTTGTGATTAGCGCCAAATGTTGGGAATTCGTTGTCCGAAAAGGTGATGGCCCCTGCGAGCCAATCCCTTGCAACGTGATTGACCATTTGGTCAGGTGAAATGTCTGCATCCGCGCTTGCTATTTGTAGAGCGCGAATGAATGCGTTCTTATGTTCGGCGGAGTCTCGTAAGAGAGCCCAAATAGAAACGTCGGCCTTAGTGCGAACGAGTTGCTTTTGAAGCGTTTTGCTCGTGTTAGGCGGTAGGACCATCGAGGTTGATGGCGTGACCTTAGAGGGTGTGTCCTCTTGGACCACGGCTTTGCCCTTGTCGGCGGCGGTGGCCTCCTTTGCATGAGCATCCGTGAAGATGTTTTGGTAGGGTCGCCCAGAGCGAGTGAGGTGTGAAACCTCGTCCTTGGTCTCAGGTTCGACCTTGTCGTTTTTGTTCTGGGGCTTGTTGCCCTTTTTCTTTTCTCTCTTATTCTTGTTTTTGCCCTTCTTGTTGTTTTTAGAAGGGGTAGAGGAAGAGTTGCTTGTATTGTTGATCTGGGCGATGGCCTTGTTAGGTGGTGGCCATTCACCCTCACTCTCGCTACTAGAGTACCACACGCCGTTGACTTGTTTGTTGTTGAACGCGTTTAAGTCGTCCTTAATTTGTGTGGCGATGTTGACGAGGTGTTGAAAGTTGCGTATATTAGCATACCTAACATGGGTTTGGTATACTGGGTGTTAGTCTTCAATGAGATCATGTACGAGCTCATCTTCATGTACGAGACTTACGAGGTGCGCGTTTAGCTCCTTCCATCTACCAAGGAACTCGGTAAAGCTTTCTCCGTCGTTTTGAACGTTACTCTCCATGATTGGACGGTCAAGAGAGATAGCGTTGATTTGGTCGTCGGCGGGTGTAATGAGGTATGAGCAATCAATGACGGGGATAGTGCCCACAAAGATCGCGTGGTTAGCCAAGGGATTGTCCTTGTTGGATGGCTTACCATTGGCGGTGGGTTTATCCGTTAGGGTCCCATGACTTGGCCTTCTTGTCCTCGGGCGGCTCGCTAGTAGGCCCAATAGGTTGCAAGTAGTTTTTGTCGACCAATCTCTTGAATGCCTTAGTGTAAAACATGTAGAGAGTGTCGAAATTCCTCCTTGGCTTGAAGAAAGAAGAAATAGAAGTGGCAATTGAGTCAAGATTGCCAACGGTGCGATTCTCGTCGCCCTTAGCCGCGCGTGTCGACTTGGACGAGCTACCTTGATATGCATGGCTGGTGTACTTGGCAGTGGTTCCAGTTCGAAGGTCGTCCTCGATTTGAGTGCCGACGTTGGTGAGTTGCTTGAATGTTTGAATGTTGCTATACCGCATGTAGATTTGGTACACGGGTCGCAAGTTGTTAACAAATTTAGGCACAAGTTCGTCCTCGCGTGGACGATTAGGGATTTGTGCACTACGCTTTTTCCACCTCGTAAGGTACTCGGTGAATCCTTCGTTGTCCTTTTGCGATAGGACTTCAAGAGTGCGGATCGAGACTTGGGTGTCGTCGTTGTCTCGATATTGGTGATCGAACTCGACCTTGATTTGTTCAAATGACGAAAGACGTTGTGGGTCTAGCGAGTAGAACCACGTCTTTCTTGGAGTTAGTGTCCTCCACAGTTAGTGCAATAACATAAATAAACCTCTATAGGGTCACAGGGTACATTTTGTATTGTAATCAGTTGATTAACGTTTATTGATAACGGTTGGCTTGCTAGATAAGTTTGACGTTATTGTCATACAGATGGCAGTGATCAAGTGGTCCCTAAAAGTCACACCTTAAGGATGTGTTTAAGAAATGTGATTATTTGAGAAAATAATCATATTGATGCCTTACTGATAGACTAAAAGGTTAGTCGGTGTTTTTGACTAAAATGTTAGTCAGTGTGATAATGATACGGCCATATAATAAGGATTAAATAATATTAGCTGAGACGAATTAAATGTAATTCGTAAATTGAATATAAAATGTTATATTTAATTGTTGAATATAATATAAGCTAATTAGATATAAACTGTTATAATTAATTAGCAAAATGTAAATATGGATATTTATATTTAATGATATATTATAGTGGGTCATAATTATGACACTAGTAATATTATATTATATTATAAAGCTAAAGGAAACTAAGAGGAAAGAGTCAGGATACACCTTGATTCCTTGGTCAACAAGTAGTTTTGTTTTGGAAAGAAAATTTTGGAAAGAAAAATTTCTCCCCAAAATATAATAAAGGGAGCCGTGATTCAGGTGTATAAGAGGGAGATTTTGATTCAATCTAATTCTCCAATTCACTCATCATAATTCACAATACACTAAATAAAGAAAAGTTGTTTTCTCTCTAAAAGGTTTTCTAGCAAAAATCAAGGCATATCTTGAACAATCTTGGGTGCTACAATTAGGAGATATCATACTTTTGATATTCAACCTTAGGCCATTAAAGTAAGGACTAAAGGTTGTTTTTCTAATCTCTTGTTTAATTATGCAATTTCTTTTATGACTATTAATCATATAGTATGAATTTCATTATAATCTTGGATGTTTAAAGGGGATGTATACAGATATTTTTCCACAAGTGGTATCAGAGACTAAGGGCCATGATATTGTTTATATGATTTTCATAAAAATTGAATTTGTATAATTTTTAAAATTAAAGAAAAAAAAAAACAGTTTTTTTTTTTTTGAAAAAATGTTTCGGCCAAAATTTTTTTTGTTTAGGCCGTGTGTTTTTATTATTTTTGGGATCCATTAGATTCATGTGTTGTTAATTTAAAAGGTTAAGATAATAATATATAAATTTGTTAATGTTATGATTCAATATTGATTGAATTAGGACATAGATGGATCATGAGATGAATGTTAATGAAACATCATATTGCTTTATATTTTTGGTATCATATGATTTAGATATTCATGTTAAAAGGTTAATTTGAATGATCTAATTATTACATCAATGTTTAACACATGATTAGATATTGTTTGTTTTGTACCAATCTAGTTAATATAAGCATGATCAAATTAAAACTGTTTAATTTAAGTTTAATATAAAAACAAAATATAAAATTAAAATTGAAATTTGTTTCGGTTTTTTAATTTTTGTTTCGGTTTTTTAATAAAAAAATAAAACCGGGTTTAGTTGTTGTTTTATTGTTTCGGTTTTTTTTATTTTTGATTAAACCGAGTTTCAATGGTTTTGTACATTATAAAGATGATGTATAATTGAGGTTTGTGAAAAGGTTCTGTGGATACCCATATCCGTACCCTCCCAAACAAAACCCTGTGATGTAACACGGACTTTTATTACGCATGTTTTAACGTTGACTTAAACGGTTCTAATAACGTCGAATTCATTTTGAGTCGTTTTGAAATGTTAAATGATTTAGGTCGCTTCACATCACATTTAAATAAACGTTCGTTTATGTTCATTTGGGGTCTAGCTTGGTCCACGTCCTGCTTCATTTGGCATGAGCTTCGCATTTGCATTACAATTAGCCCTTTTACATTAACAAGGTCTAATTCAGCATTCCTAAATTCCTAAATTTAGACCCGGTGGCTAATTTCTCATTTAGCCTCCTCTTACACAAAATATAGCCTCACGGGTTACCTTATTTCACAAAATGCTACAAAATACACCCTTTTCACATTTTCGGGTCTCGGGCCCAAAACCGAGCCCAAACCCGCCTTTGGCCCGCACTCCAAGGCCCTGAACCTCATATAATATCTCAGAAATATCCCAACTGTTTTCTTGACATGCAAGTTCAAGATTATACAGTATCTTTTAGAGATATAATCAAACCGGAACTAGGAAAGCCAGCCTAGAACCACACCCCCAAACCGCATAGCCTTATGCGGTTTAGGGGTCAAACCGCATAAGCCTATGCGGTTTACCTTGCAAACCGCATAGAGCTATGCGGTTTCTCAGCCTGGTTCTATCCCCGGATTTCCTAATTTCTCCGAGGTTTTTGTATATATACACCCCTATACCCGACCTCATAACACACAATTTATAACCAGAATTTACAGCATACACAATTCAAAAAAAAAACTCTCTCAAAGCCTCACGCACTCAAATTCTTGAGTTCAACACACCATCCCGTGTTGAATTCATCCTCCTTTTAAGTTCAAGAAGCGAAGCTCTGCCCAGATCTGAAGCGTCAGGACAAGGTAGGTACCGATCCACTTGGATCAAAGCTTTTTCTTATTTTCTATGGACTAACAAAGGGGACTACACTTTAGCGCCCCCCTGACTTTGGCACCGAGCGCGCTTGCATTCCAAGTGTTCTTATTACTTCGGGTACACTCCATATCCGATGACACGCCAAAGTTGCATAAACAACCGACCCTTTTAAAATAAATCAATGGACAATTGAACTTTATTTTATTTGCATGCATCTTGCACCTTCTTATTTTGCATTAAAATCAACTTAAACAATGAATTCGACCTTTAACTGAACCGTTTTCGTTAACAAGTTAAACATGCTAAACTGAGGGTTTTAATCAATCTTTTTGCATTTGCATCTGCATTCTTTAACAAACTTTTTCGCACTTGTACGTAGCGATAACATGGGCTCAAATATCATCTTATTTGGATTGTTCTAGGTCAGTAGAGGCTATTTTTACATAGGCTTTTGTAAAAGGTTTTCATAAATCATTAATTGAATTACTCTTTTTCTAAAGTACCCTCACCCCGAATCCATTCTGGTTTCACAGCCTTAGATCTAGGGGTGTCGGCGTGCTCCAAAATCTAGGACATGTTTTTAACTTAAGACATGATAGCAGGTTCCTAATTTCCGCGATAATTAGGTGGCGACTCCGAAACAGTTTTAAAGGTTTTTCTAAATTAGTCTTTTTAACTTAAAGCGCCCTTATGCAAGACGCCGAGTTGGGTCCCTCGTCGACGCCCAGGTTCCACAATTTGGCGACTCCGCTGGGGATATCTTATTTTCAAAACTTAAAACTAGCTTTTTCTTTTTAAAAATAAAGAGGTGAAACTTGAAAGCCTTGAACAATCCATGTATACATATTTGAGCTATGCACATTCGTTTAGAGTCCATTCCTTTTGGAATCTAGGCACCCTTTGCACCCTCGAGAGGTGGTTCCCACATGCAGGCTTGTCCACTCGATAAAGCACATGCCGGACTAACTTTCCTCTCGCCTCCACGACTGCCGTCAGAACGACTATCTTGACCGCCCCAGTGCTCCCTTCAGAAAACCTATCGCCCCGGCATAAGGAAATGAAGGGGTTAAGTATCTGCCAAAGCGTACTAAAGGTAGTTGGAGGTGTACCCGACCTGACCCTACCCTTCGAGTCGAGTCATACGTGCAAGTTCGAGGCTATGCACTCCATGGTCTTTTTTCAAAATGAGCATTTGCATTCATATCTTCGAAAACTCGCTTAAACGTTTCAAAGATAAATGAACTTAACATTTAACAAGGCTAACACTTTTCAAACAAAACTATCGCGAATTTTTGAAACAAGCTTTCTCAAAATTCTCCTTTTTCACTAACAAGCAAAAACCCGAGCAAAGATTAAAACCCGAGCTCGTGGATTTCAATTCTCTAGGTCATACGGCTTAGACTCTACTTTTAACATCCTCGACTCGACTTGTTAACCACTCTCGAGTCGAATCCTTCTCTTTTCCACATTCGAACTCGAGCTCACCTCGGCAAATTACCGATATCAGTTCGACGGGTGCAAAGCAAAAACCTATTAACATCGAGACGAGATGCGCGCACGCATCCTCGCCTCAAAAGCTTCCTTTAGCTAAAACCTTTTCGAAAATCTCCTCTTTTTAAAGCATAAAAGGTCTTTCTAAACAAAGAAATGAGATAAAAATGAATGCTTATAATGTTTGTAAGTCTAGTGGGTCGAGTTGTGTCACTAATATACGAAATGAAATGCAGGTCTCAGCTGGATACTCGCCGCACTAAGCATCGCGTAATAATCCCATACAAAAAACGAACCTACACCCGCAAAATGGCCGGCAATGACGAAGTTACCGCAGATGAGGCGTTATTAGTAGGAGTTTAGAAATCAGTTTTATATATTTTGAGACACTTGGAGGTTTAATTAGTAGCTATTTTGATATATTTTGCATTGCAGTGAATAATTTGTTAATTGTCACTTTTATAATACTTTTATTGATCAAGACGGTTCGTTGCTGCTTCCGCGACGAATATTCACTTGTACTCGGGATATAAGAGGACGTGAAGAATAAAGAAGTTCAAGAGGAAGAATAATGACCGAGTCAAAGAACAGTTTTTGGAAATAAGAAGGCTTGTAATTTTATATTATTTTAATTATTTAGGTTTCAGGAAATTGCATATATATAGGTTTGCTTTATTTTTATTAGGAGAACTACATAACATCTACTGCTACTTTTATTTTTCTCATCTAGACCTAGTTTTCATATTTTTGTATTATCAATTTCTAGTTTCTAATATTTCTTAAACTTGATACGATCGATTGAAGCGACGATAATTAATCTTTGAGATTTCAATTTCTCTATTTTCTCTTGAGTACTATTCAATTGCTTGTTTAAATTATTGATTTTAATCTTGATTAGACTGATCAACTAATTAGGGTTTATTATTAATTCATATGCTAAATTTGATTATTGGCTCAGTTTGCTGTATTAATTTAATCGCAGTAGCAATTGTGATTGATTTATCGTACTCAGTTTGTCGTAAGTTAATCATAAAAGGAATTGAATTTGTGACTCGAGTATCAATTGTGAAGAGAAGCCGGTACGTATCCTTGATAGGAAGGAGAAGAGGTTGAGGAACAAGGTAGTTCCTTTGGTAAAAGTGTTGTGGAGGAGTGAGAGGTATGAAGAAGCAACTTGGGAGACCGAAGCTTCAATGCTAGAGAAGTATCCGCACTTGTTTACTACAGGTAGTTCTTTGTTCTGAAGTTTCGAGGACGAAACTTCTTTTTAGGGGGTGTGGTTGTAACACCCCGACTCATTTCACATTTCATATTATTCATATCGTTTAGTTAGTCATTCATTTCTCTTGATCTTTCTCATTTTTAGCTCGAGGAAGTCGTTTCGTTAGCTTGCGTGTAGTAGGTTTTGTCGTGGTTGCGCTAAACGAGGTGAATCCCGAGTGTGGGAGTGTGTGAGTGAGTGTGGGGGTGATTAGGAGGTCTTGAGTGGGTTAGAGGTGTTTTGGCGACCTAGGCGCGAGCAGGGAAGAAAAAGAGGTCATCCGAAGAAAACAGACGAAAGTGGCAAGCAAGGCGCGAGTGATCCGCGAGTGATCCGCGAGCAGAGAGCGGCTCGCTCTGGTCATGGAGCGGCTCGCTCCCCTGCTGCATCCGCGATTTTTGTTTTCTAATTCGTAATTAAGCGGGGCACGAATTCCTATCCTATTTAAACTCCCCCTTAACCCTAATGTCATTTATCAGCTACTTTTCACCCTAAACATTATAATCCTCTCTTCTCGTTCTTCATTCTCTCATTAATTCTCATTAATTCATCTCACAATTCATTCAATTCTTCTCCAAATCAAGCCCTAATCTGCCCTAATTCGTTCCTTTGCTTATTCCTTCGGTAATTCTTATCGTTTATAATAGTTTTCTGATTATTATGTTATTATATGCTTGTATTGTGTGTTCAAATGTTTTGTATGTGTTATATTGTGCCCTAATCGAAGGAGAAGAGGAGCTTAACGAAGAGGACACCATACTTGTTGAAGAAGAAGAGGAGTAGGATCATTCTCATTGCTTAAACAAGGTAACTAGGTGTAGCCTTGGTTGTATTTTGACAAGTGTGAGGCCTATTGTTATATGAGTCTTTGGTTATGAATGTATGATGTAAAGTTGTGACCTTTGCATTGTTTGGTTCAATTGTGATCATAAGTAATATGTTATGGGTCGGCCTCATACTAAGCTTGAGTCTAGTATTATGCTAGGTTGTTGTTTCACATAAAATGATATAATGATATATAGGTTGAATTATGATTAACAAAGATGAATTGGTTGCATGTATGATCATTGTTTGCATGCCCTAATGTTGGTTTGTACATTTTATGTTGTTAAAGCATGCTATGATTAGCTTGGTTATATTGTGATGATCATTGAGCATTGTTGGTTGATTATGAGGTTACTATGGCTTGTATTGATGGTATTGGAGATTGGTTTGAAGGTTGGTTTGATCATATTGCTATGCTTGAGTTAAGTTTGCATGCGTGTACTGTTTGGCACGTATGTGAGGAGCTACGACGTCCTATTTTGGACGGATACCGCCCATGATCCCCTCGGCTATTCTTGTTGCTTAGTTAGAGCGACTATGGTTCTCAACCATGTTGGTTAGAGACTATGGTTTATATAATGTCGTCACCGTTCTTGTTGCTCGGTGAGATTTGGCCAAATTTAGACTATGAGATTGAGGAACTTCTTGTTGCTGTTCCGCCATAGCGTTTGAGTGATTCTTGTTGCTTCACTCGGGGTGATTCTTGTTGTTTCACTTAGTGCTCTGCGCTTACTCTTACGCTTGTGTTGATTGGTTACGAGTTGGATTGGTTGGGGTGTGTTAGTTGTTGGTTGTGCCGTGTGCTATTGTTATTGGTGCCGTGTTGATTGTTGTTATTGTATCTTGTCTTATCGATTGTTTTGGTACTCTGATTATAGGCCGTAGGCCAGGTAAGCTCATATGCGTTATTTACTATGTTCATGATGTTGAAATATGACTGGGGAGCACCTAGTTACTCCTCACTGATTGTGGTTGTTGCTTCCTTTTTATAGGTACGCGCGGGATGGGACTTATGTGTGAGGATGCTGTGAGATTGAGACCCATAGCTTGCCTTGTCGAGTTGAGTAGCTAGAGTTTTGGAGACTGTTTAGATTGGATTAGACTCATTTGTGTTTCCGTTTCATTGTACTTTGGTTTTGGTTATGTAAGGGGTATTTATTCCCCTTTGTTAGGCCTTGAGGTCTACTTTACATTGGCTTTGCGTTGTTTTTAGTCGTTGTGAGTGACAATACCGGATTCACGGTGTTTCCGCCACCGTGGTTTTCATTTTCATTCCTATTTTCTCTTTTAAAACCTTTTTAAAGCCTATTTTACTTTGTTAAATAATCCGGGTTATTACACTAAGACTATCCCCATTGAAAAAATTAAGAGAGGTCATGACCCTCTTAAATTGCACTAATCATCTAAAAGTTGAGTTAAACAAAGGTAATTGACTTGACTTGAGTCACTCAGTGACTTGGGTTGGGTCATGAGATTTTTGCCATGTGTTGCTCATTTAATGGGTAGAGAAAATTTTTTAATTGTTTTTTATAGTAAAAATTTAATGTGTTTGTCCTTGTTGTGCATTAATTAATGCAACTTTTCTTTCTATATTTTTTTTTCTTTTCTTGTAAAATTTATACCATTATTTTTTTTAATTCATTTTTTTATGAAAATAAAAATATTAAAAAATAAAGTAACCAAACCAAAATTCATATTTTCTCAAGATCTATAAAATGAGATCAATATTAATATAATTTAGAGCATTTTCAACATTTTTATATTTTCATTTTTACTTTTTATTTCTTATAAAAAAAATTACGTAGCATTCAAAAAATCGACCGTTTTTATTTGATGAACAAAATTGAAAGTAAATTTATTTTATAAATTGGAATATGTAAAATAATTAATTTTTTTATAAATATCAATTGAATGAGTGAAAAAGTAAGAAAGATAATAATAAAATAGTGAAAAAAGTTAAAAATAGAAAGGGCCATGACTTTTTCAATGGGAGGCTAAAAGTGAAGTCAAGTCATCAATAGAAATTAAGAAGGTCATGACCCAATTAGACAAATGTTCAATGGGGATAGTCTAACATAGTTTATTTGCAGATTTTGGGGCCAATGGGTTCTCGGTGTATTACTCCATCAATGAACTCCTCCAACTCCCGACCACCGCGACAACCTCAAACCACACCCACTCCCCTCAGCACGCGCTAGTGGCCCCACCTCGGGCGACCCTTCTTTCTCGCTTGCGGTCTTGACGGCGCCCCTCCTTTGCCAGAGCGCTGATTAAGGATTAACTAGTTAATGGATGATGGACAAAATAAATTTGGGCGAAACAGATTCAAAGATTTTTGTTGAACTAATAGAGTTTTGGGTGAAGGCATTTATTATAAATGAAATGCTTTTTAAAGGTAGTACGGAGTAGGAGTACTCCATAATTTCAAAAGTGATTTTAGAAAAAACTATTTTATATGGTAGTTATTTTACAACGTAATTGATTTTTCATATACGATTTTTACTCACGTTGTATACTTTTTTTCATTTAGTTTTCCAACCTTACCCTTTTTTAGTCCCACAACATACAAAATTCTCTTTTTTTTTTCTATCTTTTTTTAATTAAAAATGATTCAATTGTCCAATACTCAATCATGAACTTCGATTATTCTATGAACTAATAATCGTTGACAATTTTAATTTTTGTCATTAAATTATCGATTTTTTTTTTTAATTTTTAATAAGTTTGATTTAAAATTAAAATTAGGGTTTGTATAGGAAGGAAATCAGGGTGGTCGCGACGGCAGGAGGCAGCAGGATTTGCTGGCGCTGGCGAGGGGGAGTCATGCGGTCGTAGTTTGTGTGGGTAAAAGGGAGCAATACCAATATTTTGCTAATAATTACTCCATAATTGTAAACTCACAATAGACGTCATCTTTACCTACTTCAATTAATAGATGAATAGAACTGCTATAACAATAGACAAGTAAATCCAAAAAAAAAAAAACAGTCGGTGTTCTGAATTAAAACAAGTACGAAGATTATAACGGGATCATTGTTGTAACACATCGATACGGTAAGTTATGAGAACAATTGGATGAATTTTTAAGTAAAGTTTGAAAAAGAACAAGAGTAGGATTGAAAAATTAAATGAAAAAAATATACAACGTGAATAAAATCCGTATATGAAAATTTAATACCCATCGTATTTGATTTTTCATATACAAATTTTACTCAAGTTATATACTTTTTGTCATTATTTTTCCCACCTTACCCTTTTTACTCAAAGAATATACGGAGTACAAAAATTCTCTCTTTTTTATTTTCTATAAAATCTCAATTTCATTCAAGTTTCTAAATTTTCAATCATAAATTCAATGAAGCAATAATGATCTTTTAATTTCAATTTTGTGTTTAAATTATTTAATTTTAATAAATTTAATTATACTTTTTTAATTAGGGTTTGCAAGTTGCAACACCATTTTTTTTTCCTTTGGGTTTTGGGGAACGTGGGTTTGCATCAATTTTTTTTTTTCTTTTATTTTCTTTTTCAATTTTTTTTTCTTTTTCTTAATTGTTTTTTTATAATTGAATTCTTGAATTTAAAGACAATTATTATTTCATTGAATTTATGTTCATAATTGAAAATATAGAAACTTGAATGAAATTGATTTAAGATTTGGTGGAAAATTAAAAAGAGACAATTTTGTATATTCTTTGAGTAAAAAAGGGTAAGGTTGGAAAAATAATAACAAAATATATATAACTTGAGTAAAATCCGTATATGAAAAATTAATATCCTTTACAATTTACTCAGAATTAAAATATACTCCGTACTCCGTAGTGAGTAATATTGCAAATACCCCTTATCCAAGGCTTCCCCACCAACCCTGAGTGAAGACCATACATTTGAGAGAGTCGAGTCAGGCCAGTTGAAGCATCATCCCCAAATCCCCTCCTCAGAAACACACACTCTCACACAACTCTCACACACCAACCAACCAACCAACAATGGCATTCACAGCATCAGCTTCCACCATCTCACCTATCTTTCTCAACTCTTCTCTCTTCTCTTCTTCTTCTTCTCCTTCTCCTTCTTCTTTTGTTCCTTTTTCTAAAACCCTAATTCCCAAATTCTCTACTCTCCGCCATTCTTTCTCTCCTTCCTCCTCCTCCTCCTCCTCTTCTTCTTCTCGCCGTTCTTTCGTCGTTCGTGCTGTACGTCTCTCTTTCTTCCCCCTTGTCTTTTTTAATCGTTGAATCTTTTGCGAGTTTTTTTGTTTAGGTTTTCATGTATCTTTCATTTCAATTGAATGTATTCGATTCATGACGCATTTCTGTTGCTTCTGTTTTTTTTGGCTGATTTTGCGATGTTTTTTTTTTTTTTTTTGGTTTTGTGGAAAACTAGTTGAATTTGTGTTGCTTTCGTTTTCTGTACTGTTTTGAGAGAGATTTTGATTGACTTGCTTGATTGCTTGTGCTGCCTTTTACTGCCATGCCGTCTTTCGATTTCACAATGTTCAGTACCACCTGTAAAGTAATTGAAACAAAATGATGTAATGTTATACATTGACAAACATAATCACATTGAACCTGCTTGTGTTGTTGCCTTCTGCTAAACGAAGCATATGAATTTCTGGTGATAAGCATATGTTAGTTCCTCGCTCTCATAATTTGTTACTGTTCAGCGTGTCTTTCGTTAATCTTATTGTTCGCTTGGAACATTTTAATCGCTTTTTCTAGTGAATTGTTGCTGTATTCGTTGTTGTTGATGGTTATTTTGCATAAATCGATGGAAAGGTTCAAACTTGCATTGAAATTCTGAAGTTCGTGGTTGTTTTGTGTCACGATAATTTGATTTGCTTCCACTATTACAAAAGTTGGTTTGATTTCACATCGTAAGTGGTATATGCATGCAGTTTTGTGCTTTCTGCTTTTCTGTTATATACTTTCTCTTCGGTTTATGTGTTGTGACTTTTTAGCTATCCATGCGTCATTATGAGTTGGCTAGAATGTCAGTTTTTCACGTTTATGGGTGTATCAGGAAAAGCATGAAGTAACTCGGTCTCATTTTGCAGGGTGAACTGCCACTAGTTGGAAATGTTGCACCAGACTTTTCTGCTGAGGCTGTTTTCGACCAGGAGTTTATAAACGTAAATTAGTTTTTCTTCGTCCTCTTAAATTTTGAGTATTTGATATTAAGAAGTGTTATTGCATGATGTTGTAAATTCTGTGTTGTTGGACCTCTTCGTTGCTTCCCAAGTAGTCAATCAGACACTTGATACAAGGACATGTTTATGTCAATTATCTGTCCATTTCACGCCACAAACACGTTTTGTTATTTCAAAAAGATAGTTTAGAAAGTTAGTCACACGTTTACTAGCATATGATTATTGAGGGCAAGTTTGAGCAACATATTTACTAGCAACATAGTTTCATGCCATCAACACGTTTTGTTTTTCAAAAACATAGCTTAGTATATTAATTACACATTTAGTACCGTCATATTCTCTAAAAAACTTTGATGTGGGTGCATGAATCTTCTGAGTTTTAGATGTATTCACTTCAATAATTAATAATATCTTCTTGATACTGACGATGCATTATCAAGAACTAATTCAAAATCATCTGATTTATTTTGGCCTCACTATCGATTTTCTTATCTTGTACTGTAGTTTGCTGATTAGTCTGCCTTGCCTTGCCTTGCAGGTTAAGCTCTCTGATTACAAGGGGAAGAAATATGTGATTTTGTTTTTCTATCCTTTGGACTTCACATTTGTTTGCCCTACTGGTTAGTCTCTTATTGAATGCTGTAAACAAGTGGTTTATGGCTGCTGAACCTTCCTTGTATCCAGTGATTGACTAACTTTTTTTTTTTTGTTTTTTTTTTTTTCTTGTTTTTCTTCCTGTTTGTAGAAATCACTGCTTTCAGTGACCGCCATGCTGAGTTCGAGAAGTTGAACACTGAAGTGCTGGGTGTTTCCGTTGACAGTGTGGTAAGTAGTGTTATCTCCCATACCGCTGCATCTTTGCATCATTCCGCATCTAGTGCCGTGCGCTCTACACGCCACGAATTGGTTACTGGTATAAATATATTAACTCAATGCTGGTGAATAGCCCAGCTCCTTTCTTTGTTCGTAGCATGGAAAAGCATATGTTTGCGGTACATGAGAATTTACTGATAAATATTCTGTGTGACAATAAGTTTTGTATGGAATGTATTAAATTGGACTTTACATACGCACACTTTATCGCATCATCATCAGTCATCACAACCCAAATTACTCCAAAGAGGCCCTCACTTTATTGTTTGGTAGTAGAGATGATCTTTGTAAGTCTGCATGTTATTGCTTTGATTGGTGTATCATAATTTAATATTTTAATTACTGTGTACTGTAAAATTGTCTGGAATTTTTTTCGCTTCACTTTTTTTAACTAACTGGTGTGTATGGTGCAGTTCTCTCATCTTGCGTGGGTCCAAACTGATAGGAAATCTGGTGGATTGGGTGACTTGAATTACCCTTTGATTTCTGATGTAACCAAGTCAATCTCAAAGGCTTACAATGTTCTGATCCCTGACCAGGTATGTTATTGACGTATTTCTCAGCTCTTAATCGATGCACCTTGTTTCAGTCATCACATCACAAAGATGAAATTGTTTCACATTAAATTAGTCAATAATATTTTACTCAAACTTGTAATTGACCCATCTTAATGCTTGTGAATTGTGATTCTTCTAATAAAAGATCCTTTGATATAGTCTGTCGTTGGTAACCGTTTTCTCAGCAACAACTATCTTTATTAGCAACCTCTTTTATGTCGCCGGACGCCGGTAATTGGTTTCCTCGTGTCTTTTATCTTTAATCCTTTTGTACAAATCCCATCTTTGTGCGTTGTTGGCTGCAAAATAGATACTCCGTAAAACCTTTTTCTGGAAAAGCCTAATTCTTCCCTTCGACGGAATGACATGTGTTTACCTTTATCAATGAATGACATTCAACTGCAATGGTTCGCTGACAGATATCTTCGATATTGTTATAAACAATAGCTGTACTGTGTTTGATGCATACAAAGAACAAGAGAGTATAACACTCTGTATTGGCTGGATATTACAAGAAGTTATTGTGCTCATATTGGTTTTATGACTTGAATCAGTGATTTGTAATCGAAACTTCAACTATTACAGAAATCCATTTCTTTTTCTGAATGACATCAATCAACATTAACAGGGAATTGCATTGAGAGGATTATTCATCATTGACAAGGAAGGAGTCATCCAACACTCAACCATTAACAACCTTGGTATTGGGCGTAGTGTCGACGAGACTTTAAGAACACTGCAGGTATGATTGCTGTTTATCCAGTACATTGTATCTTTCTTGACTTGGGAGTAGTGAAATCCGACAAAGGTTAACCCCATTTTGTGACATCCTCGTGCAATATATATGGCTTTGCAGGCGTTGCAATACGTGCAGGAGAACCCCGACGAGGTGTGCCCAGCAGGGTGGAAGCCTGGGGAGAAGTCAATGAAGCCCGACCCTAAGCTTAGCAAGGAGTACTTCGCTGCCATTTAAGAGTCACAAATTCGAGTCAATCTCTAAAACTTTTGTATGCTTTGAAGTCTTTTTATTTCTGTATCACGATAATTTGCAAGTCGATGATAGTTTTGAGTTGATATGAGGAAATAAAATTGTTGGTCTTTTTAACTCATTTTGTATGATACAGTTGGTTTCTGCTTACGAATTTCAACGCCGATTATTGCCATGTTCAATCAGTTCCATTACCGGGGCCTCATAGGTAGTTGGCCCATAATTCTTATACAACACGATGTCCACTAGAATTTGAATTTTACTCGTATCTTGGGGCTTAATCTGTTTCTCTGATCATTTTTTTTTTTAATGTTTAGTTGAGCCATTTTTTCGATGGACTTTTTTAATGTTACATTTTAACACAGTTCGTTCTGCACTAGTTTTACTTTACCATTCTCTTGAGGGTTTAACGAAAGTACTCTGTAATGTATTTTTGATGCCTCTAAATTAGTTTCGGAGAACGATCCAAGATTTTTGGTGCTGAAGTTTGTCCCTGATACTGTTTTACGGTGGGAGTTTTGGCAATCGATGGTGGGTCAGGTCACCCTTTTTATATACTTTGAGATCTCCCGTAATTTCTAGGGAGATTTCCTTTGATTATATGCTTCCAAAATTTTCTGACTTTGACACTGCTCTGCGTAGTTGCTCAAAATAGTCTTTCGTTTCTTGAATTCTCACGGTGCTAGTTTTTGTAGAACTTCGTATGTCGTAAATTAACTCAGCTAAAAGTATGAAACTTTAGACTCATTTGTGAAGTCAACAAAAAAACTTAATCCACATGTGAAGTCACATATTGATTGTTAGAACTTAGAAGGGTGTTCTCTACTTTTATAAGGCCCAAGACTTATTCCTAATTGGTTTCGGGGTAAAATTATCTCGGGCTTATGAAGTGTGCCTTTTTCTCTTTCATTTTAGGTGTGTGTGGCTCGGGTCTACCTATGCTTATATCATGGGCTTCTTTTTTGAAACCAAGTCATTTTTGTGTCGAAATAATTCCTTTAAAATTACGAATCTCCAATATAAGATTTCTCTGATAAATTTATTGAGAAACGCCATGCATGGAGATTGATCGCAATAAATTACAACGTAAGTATTAGATTTGTTAAATGGCTCATATCTGAAGAAGGCTTTGAATTCAGCCCGGGCCCATCTTGATTTTATAAGACTTTGAGATGGTCTTTGTATCGATTTTAGAATGAAACTCTCTCATAAAATGGAGATTTATCATCTATTTAAATACAGCCTGAGGTCGTCTTAATTTCACAAAACAATCTCATACGAAGTAATAATTTGATTATTAGATATATTAGTTTATTTGAAGGTAGTAGTTTTTATATTGTAATGTTGATTTTGTTTTTCCTTTTTCTAAAGTTGATTAGTGTTTGTACACGTCTCACTTTCCCTTATGAAAGTAACATTACAACTATTAAAACTAGTGATTTTAGTAAGTGGAACATGTTGATGGTTAAGTAATAACCTACCCATAAGTCACTTTGATAGGGAGTTGAACACGTATAAGAAGAAGCTAAGGCTGCCCTTAAAAATAATGAGATAAGACTAATTAATTAATTAATAAAAATGGTGGGGCCATGAAAATCGTAAACACTTGTTTAAACCGTGTCCCAAACTACGGGACAACACCTGAATAACGCGCTTTTACTTACTGACTTGTTAAAACAACATCAAGAATCTACCAATCACCGGGTTTCAACAATGAATTTCTTATGTAAGGCCAATTTTATGTCATGTTTTAAGGTATAATTAATGAAATTGATTCTTACTCCGTATAAAATAATTTATACTTCGTAGGGAATAATTTTCAAGAAAAATCTGAACTGACATCTATCTTTCATAAATAATTCGCGAATAATTCCAACTATCAAATCATCATTCCGAAATATTTTTTTGCCATTTTTAACTTGCTTTAATAGGTGAAAAAAAAAAGTTGAAACCGGTTTGAATTTTATTTAAAATAAGAGTGAGATAAAATTAGAATTAGTTTTACCTTTTTTTTTTACATGTTAGAGTCTATTAAAATTGGCCAAAGTATGTTATTGGAATGATTTCTGACAATTATTCCTGACAATTATTCCTAATTTCTATTAGACGAGAAAGATTTTATATATAGAGCTAACCGTTATTTTTTAATTTTGCGTATTGTACACTAATCCATAGTCCATATTGACTATTAGGTGCAACGAAATCTTTTAATAAATGTTGTTTAACCAAAAAAATACTTAGCGTTATGGATCAAACTTCGAAAGAAATTGATAAATGGTATTCGGAAAAATAAAAACACCATTGTGCATGGCATTTTGTTTAAAAATAAGTAAAAATAAAAATAAATAAATAAATAAGAGAAGACGCAATTGCTCGGAAAATAGACACTATTGAGTTAAGGTATCAACAAATATCTCATTTCGACTTTTAAAGTATGAAATAGTAATTTCATGTCACCATGATAAAAACTTTCTGCCATTATGTGAATTTAATCCATTTTGTATTCTTGTGACGGTCTAATTCTTGTCTTATTAACTTGAATTGGAGTATAGATTATATTTAGATTTTAGATGAGTATTTTAAAATTGGAAATAAATTTTTCACAAAAACTTTTTTTAAAGTTCATCAATTTTGTAGTTTAGTAACAGTTTGATTCAAGTCAATATTGAGTTGAATCATTTTTAGGTCGTGGATTATCTATGGAGAGGTTTAATTTTGATTGCTTTAAGTCCTACTGAATGTGTCAACTACGGAGTACATTGAGTTGTGCTAAAATAAATTATAATTCATTAAAATATTAAGATGAATGTCTTTATCTTTTTATCTCATACGGAGTGTAAGAATAACTCTATCCGAAATCTTAGGCCTTAAAGGCTTCGACAAACCACTAAAAGAAGTATTTAAGGTCGGTTCATTTCGCTTAATTTTTTTATGAAGTTTGAATTATTATTACGGAGTATTTTTTTTAGTTTTCTGATTTTTTTTTAAATTTAGCGTATTTTAACTAACAGAATTTCTAATTTGTTTTTGAAATAGTTAATAAAATAATTAAAATGAGAATTAATGAATGAAAAAACATGCCTTTATGTACACAACCTTGCATATTCTACAATACTCCGTATTAAATAGTGATATATCTACAATAACACATTCACACATGATTAAAAAAAATTCAAAAATTATGTAGTTGAATAATTACTACTTCATATTATATCTATCTTCTTATAAAAGACCGTTTTGTTATTACATTGAAAGATTGACATACACTATTACATACGTATATAAAGCGAATATGTTCTGACCACTAAACTATAAAATATTTAATTTTATTATTAATCCAATTTAAAAAGGTTATCTTTTTAAACTTTACCTTATCTAAAAAAAAAAAGCAATTAATAAACACAAATTTAGTGAGTACTCCGTATTCTATTACTTTAATATTCCGTTAAAAGCAGGATCAAAAATAGCAAAAATACCGAAGCAATGACCTCACTCCAAACAAGGTACAAATAACAAATGTGGGACACTTAATGAGTTTGCTTTAGTAATATTTTGATCAAAATAGTCAAAAAGAATCTACTCCACGTTTCCAAACAAGTCCATGTAATGTAATACAAATCTTAAGAAATTAGCCTGCGTAATTGACAAGGAATCTACAAATACGTGACTCATGACAATTGCTATTAACTATTTGGATAAGATTTACTCCTTCCGATTCAACAGGTTCTTAACGTTTGACCAATTTTGTGAGGAAGATTTTTGGTCAAACGTTAAGAACCTGTTGAATCGGAGGGAGTACCTTATATAACGAATTTATAATACGAGGTAGTACTTTGTATGAGATTAAACTATCGAACGATTCAACAAAGTACTCCTATAATCAAAATTGTTACGAAAAAGAATGGCATACTCGGAATATTATATGGCTTCAGTTTAGTTAATTAGAGTTAAAACTAATCATCTTTCCACCGTGTAAAAACGTTATGTTCCTAGTCATGTATACAACCAAAATAGAATGGCCAATATTCTTGTTTTTTTAAATCTAAAGATTCCAACCAAAAAAAAAAAAAAAAGCAAAAAAAGGCCTTTTTTTTCTATGCTAGACATTGTCATATGATGATGAGCAACACATTTTTCCCCTGTACTTAGTGTATGCCTAAAGCTGTCCCCAAAATTCCCCAAAAAAAAAACTTGCCAATAGCTCCCATGCCCTTGTTTATGTCGTCGTGACGCCCTGTTCGGGAACATAATTAGGCTTCTCCAGCTCCTCCCATATCAATTTCGAAGATAACTCATCGATCTCAGGAACGTAATCCTGTGGCCCAACACAACAGCATCATTAGCCGATGGCATCTAACCAACATTTTATTTCACGTATTTCACCGTGGTAACACAATAAAGACAATCGTATATTAAGAGAATATATTACGAGTATAAAAAAGTTGACATTGTCGAACCATTGAATTTAAATAAGGATAATATAATTGGGTAGACAATGACATAATCAATAATCAATCATACAGTAACATTCATAAGCCTCATGGAAACAGGGTATTTAACACAAACTATACATACACATTCAACATGAGAAATGTCAGGTGAGTTTTATTATTGTTTAGTTCAACAAGGTTCATTTTTGTGTAGTATCCAATGCTTTGTAACCATTAAATCAAACATAGAAGAAACAAATAATGGTTAATATTATTAAATCATAAGTTGCGACTTGCGACGATGTACAACCATATTAACTTCTATGTCTTATTTAATGACGAAATTTATTAAAAAATAGTTGAAGGTTGTATGACGGTATTATTATATCGGTTTTTCTATGAACAAAATGAGAATATTCCCACCATTTTTCACATTGAATATTATAAAAATTAATTAAAAATATTTTTATTCTCATAGGATTGTGTGGATAATATCCCATTTTTAGCTTCTTATCCTATGCCCAGTGAGAATAGGATAGAAAAACCGTTATTATATTAAGCCCATGTATTTATTGGGTCTTCAATATATAATGGTAAATGTGTATTGTACTTTTAAGTTGGGCATAAATTTACGTTTAACAACATGCGTTAAAATAAGGTCGAACAGAAAACACGTAGTCTCTTATGCAAGGACCAAAATGTAAGTGTAATTCTTCAACAAATTACCTCAAGCTTTCTAAGCAATTCTTTAGCGGTCGGAGCTGACACAATGATGCCACGAGATGTCGAGGAAATAAAGCCTTCATCAACGGCCTTGTCGATGAACGACAACAAGCAATTGTAGTACCCATCAACATTCAACAGACCCACCTGCAGTAAATTAATTAACCAAACTCAATTTAATAATTGATCATACAAATGCTGTTTTTCAATGAAAAAACGTCACAAGAAGATACACCCCTTTAATTGTTTTTTCAATAATCGTTATCAAGGTTTCGACTATGGACGGTACAATACAAAACAATTAACAAACAGTTATACTATGTCATTCAAACAATTTATTTATCGACACAATCAGCGACAATTGTTCCAATAATATTATAATCCATAAGTTATACAATTTCTTAAATAAACTAAGAATCACCAAATCTTCTATCATGTTTCCATGTGAACTCAACCAAAAAATCACATGCATTTTCGATAATTTATCTGCATAAAATCTTACGCGCAACGATTATTGATAAGATCTCCTTATTTAGATTGTTTAATTGCGGCTTATTAAAAAAGGTAATGTAGTTATGGATGTCGGCATGGGAAAACATAGACGTTGACTAGCAGACGTTGCACACAAAAGAATCGGACAATTGTCGCCAACACCCACCATAAAGGAAAAAACAATTGCGGAAAATGAACGAGTCAAAAGAGAAGGAAGAATGGAATCATTGAGAAGAAAGGAATTATTCGGGGGGTAACGGAAAAGATAGATTCCAACCGTCTCAATCGATTACACATTTGTAAATTGAATGGTGCTTCAAACTCTTGGGACATCCTCACAAAAAAGTTGGGGGGTGGTTGGTGTTTTCATGAGTGTTTTTCTTATATCATCTATGGCCTACCTCTAAAGATGTTAATGATTCCTTCTACTGAGAGTATTAATTAAGAAAGAATATCCGATAAAACGTAATTTGTATAATATTAATTCATGGTAGAGGTTTCATACAGGTTTTCGGTGAATTCCTAGCTGTGCGTATGTAATCACTTCTAGAAGTTCTTCGAGAGTGCCGTATCCACCTGGTATAAGGAAACAGTACCGTTAACTACTCGAACACTTTTAGTACTATTTGCAGCGTCTGATATTTATATCCTAACGAAATTCTGTCAAGATATTTTTTTCCCGGGAAAATAAAATTAACTTTTTAATATTTACCCGGCAATGCAATGAATGCATCAGCTTGTCGAGCCATCTCAGCTTTTCTCTGGTGCATGTTTGATACGGTTTTCACTTCTCCTACTGTTTCCCCGGTAATCTGTCCATGAAATTTTCGGTTAGAAAACAAACTTTCAAAAATCGATAATTACGACCTCAACAACTACAACACAGTTTTAGTCTCAATCAGAATTATCCAAATTTTCGCGTGATCATGATTTTCCAAAGTGAAAGAAATAATATTATATCCATCTGTGTGGAATATTTATTACAAAGTTCACATTAGACGTGGACGATTTCTCCGTAAGAGATAAACAAGAACCAAATAATTTAATGATGTGGAAAAGGCATGCTTTGACTAAGAAAAAACAGCTGCTTTTTCGCTTTAGAGCTAACCACCAGAAGAGACGATGCTACTAAGTATGGAAACACAAGCAAACTAATCTTTATCTTTTTAGCGATAATGACATGATCTGTGTCAGCACATAAATTAAATTCCGACAAATCACGAAACTCCCTGAAGTGAGAATCGGGTTCTTACCTCTTTACAAACAAGGCTCTTAGGAATAACCCTGAAACGAATCCACAAACAAAAAGAATAAAACAAATCAGACAAGAATTTGGAATAAAACATTTCGACATAATTACTCTGACTAAAACATGAACTGCACATTTGAAATTCAACTTCGGAGGTTCAAACATTCACATTGAGTCATAGTCATAAAGTATAAAGTTAACGACGGTACTATGTGCCTTTTATCATAGTCATAGTACGTCGAGAATAGATCGAGGGACAAACATTTCCCCAAATCCACTGGTCGTCCGTGACAAGACAAGGGTGTGTTTGGATAAAGCATAGTGCTCTCGAAAAAAATGAGTCAGATAGGAACACGGTACGCAAAGGATGAAGTTCAATTTTAGAAAAACAAAAAAGGTATAAAGGGTTATCTTATCAGATCATAGATAAAAAGGTTTAAAAGAAGGTTTATCTAGTGATAATAGTTATTACGACATCTGTCGCTCGACTTACTTACGTCGAAAAGAAAGCTTTATCTTCACCAAAACCCTTTGCGTGTATATACATTGTATCAATGGAAAACAAGGACAGCATACAAAAAATGGCCTGACATAGGCAAACCCCAAAAAGGATTTTACATTCCCTATTTAAAAAATTTATCAAATCAACCTAAAAAGCTTGTTTACCAAAAAGGTAGGGTAAAAGTTAAAGCCTAACTTTTTACTGATCACTCTGTAAATCAAATATTGGTAACTTTCTTTCAGGATTATTCATTACTCATGCTATTTTTTTTTTTGGTTCAAAGTGGATACAAAGTCTCACATATAAGACAATCTCATGCAGTGCTTTTTTTACCTTCATCATCCACAGTCTTACAATCTAAGAGTGGAAGACCGTCTTATACACAACTTGCTTCTTTATGGAAAATCTATTTTGTTTTTCGAAACTTATATGAGAAAACATCGAAATAAAATAAAATAAAGACCTAATAATGTGTTCAAACTTGGTCCACATTAAACCTTCTTCATGATGGTGAGAACAAAGAATTAACAAGTCAAAAACCTAATATCCATAGTAGAAGCTAAGAGTGAAAGAAAGAAAGAAAGAAATAGAAAGAGGAGGGTATAGTAATTATGGAGGGACATAAATAGGTAGCAATAATGTTGCTTCATTATGTGAAGACACAATGAATATATTATAATGTATTTATATCCAATCAAACTATATACTCCAAACATAAATGTGAATAGATAGAAACAACACACAAGAGACACATAAATGAGTAGAAGAAGAAGTAGAGAAAGCAAATACCCAAGAACATGGCGGCCACCATCATGAGCTGCCTGTGAAACAAGACCCATCAAACCCACGCTGCCTCCTCCATATACCAAATCAATCCTCCTCTCCACCTTCATTAACACATCCCCCAACACACATTCAACATTATTATTTCTATTTCTTTTACTATTAAATATTATTATAAACACACACTTTTTTTTACGAAAATGATGAACAAAACTATACGTACTGAGTTATCGTAGCTGACCTGAATTCAACTCAAATAAATTTAAATTATGTCAAAACAAACAAGACCTAGCTTAACATGCATGTCTACATTAAGTCTTGAACTTGTTAATCAAATGTACGGAATATATAAATTCCAATAGGCTAATTAACGTCTTACAATGATTTTATAAACGACTGTTTTCTCGAAACAAAGTCAAATTAATAGAATAAAACGCCCACATCAACGTAACAACACAAAACAAAACGCCCAACAATAATATCATTGTGAAATAACATAGGAAAACAACAATTGGATGTAATATAAAACAAAATCCAAATTAATAAATGTAGGTTGTGAAGCATATGCCAAAGCAAGAGGGACAATTATCTATATAAATTGAGATTAATTAATTGAATAAACCATGTTATCATATATGGTTGTAAATACTAAATAGTGTATTGAATTGATTAATAACATGCTCCCATAACACAAATTGTTGGGAGAAATTTAATTTTATTTTAAATTTTGTACTGAAAATAGAAGTCTCCAACATCCCACGCTTTCATGGGTCATTATATCCAAACCAACAAAGCATGTTTGTTTTTCTTGGAACCACCAAAGCTTTGCATTTTTAATAAATGATGACAAACTTCCTATCTTCCTTTTTCTTATTTTATTTATGTTTTCACAACTCAATTAATTTAATAAACAAATCATCAACAACAACCCAAGTTACTCCGTATTACTCTACCTTTAACTACATGTTTCTGATGATCAAAATATTCTCAAATTTCATGATTTTTTTTTATGAAATTTATTTTCCGAATGCATGCATTAAATTAGAAAAATCCGCAATAATCCTAACACATTAGAAGTACCCCTTATAAGTTACGGAGTATAACATTATATTATCGAATGCTATACAAATACAACGGTTTTATTCGAGAATTCGCTAGAAATGAAGAAAGTAGAAATTAAAATTAGATTAGAAGGGAGGAAAAATGAGAGAGATCATGCAAGAAGGCTGCTTCACTGACAGCCAACATACAGCTAGCAATAATTCCCTCTCTCATCCCAATTTTAACTCCACTCTTCTCTCAATTTCTACCAAATTATTCAATCAAACCCAGTAAAATTAATTTGTATTGTATACCATGCAAAAATAATTATGAAAATCTATCACAAAATCAATACATTTAGCAGATTACTTTACATAATATTGCATTTATGAAACAGAGGATGGTTCAATGGTGGGTCAACAATCTCATGTAAATGCACAAATTTCTATCAATTGCAACTAAAATTTTCATAGAATTAAGTTTTTATTCCTCAAAAATTTATTTTTACAGCAGTAAAACAAAAACAAAATAGTAAAATTGATTAAAGGAAGCGACTTTTTTATTTAGTATATTTTTTTTAAAGGAAATTTTTGTGGACAATGACGTTATTGCACAGTATTAATGAGTGAATTAATCCATGAAATAGATAAATTAAATGGGGAATTTGGGTAGTAATTGTAATTCCAAACAATGAGGAATATCAAGGGTTTTTAAATTCAAAAGACAACAACTTTTTTTTTCTTATTTTTTTGAGAAGAAAAGACGACAACTTTTGTTTCTATGTACAAACTAATAAAATACTCCGTACTTCGTAGAGTTTTGGACTAAAAATGTGACTATAAAGATCACATTTCACCGACCGAAATAACCGTTATACGCATATAATCGTCTTATTATTATGGTGAAAAAATACCCAAAAAAAGAAAAAAAGAAAAAAAGAAAATACCAGTTCTTTGCCCAACTCAACAGCAGCATCTTGGTAGCTAGATTTTTTCCCAGAACTGCTTCCACAGAAAACACAAACCCTATTGAATTTAGACACCTTTAATTCTGCCATTTTATTTTAATTATTTAAGTTAATTTAATTTATTATGTGTAATTAGTGAAATGAGAAGGAAATTAGGGAAAAAGAGTGCTGAAATAAGAGGGAGAATTATAGGATGAGAGCAAAGTGGAGGAATTATGTAATGTAATGTTTGCAATTTGCGAAAATATGGAAAATATATATATATATATACTCAGCCCATCTCATGGGCGACGGGCCCATCATCTGGTGACGCATCTGCCAAGTAACTTTTTTTTTTTTTTTTTTTTTTTTTTTATACGCCTATTATTTTAATTAGTCTTATTTTTTGTGCGTATTATGTTGCATAATTATTTATGTAATTATTTATTTATCGGATTTTCTATCCTATGTATAGGTTAACAAGCGGATAGTTTATCCACAAATTCTTGTGTAAGGCAAGCCTTACAATAAGTTATTGTAAGTCAGACTTGTTTGTACTCGATTATATAGTTTTTGTACCATTTTAGTAATAATTATTATTAATTGTAACTAAAATTTTTTAGTACCCCTAAAAGTGACTTTAGTAGATTTGTTTCAAGTTTTTGTACTCTTTTAACTACAATTTGTACTCTTGTCTCACATTAACTTAGTGTAAGACTAGTCTTACAGGAGAATTACTGTAGTTTATCAACGCATAGGTTAACAAGTGGATAGTTATTATTTTTTATTTTTTTTGGTTGATTATTAAAGATTCCTAAAACTAATCACTTTTACTCTCATCAATTTTCTAATTTCACTCTCGACTCCCTAATATTCTACTGCTACGTTAATTGCTACAACCTCTATTTAATTTTATTTTTATTTTTCAAAACTTTAATTATTCCTCATAAATTACCGTAATTTTTATTAATTGTTTTTGCATCGAGTAGTCTACAATTTCAATCACTCTAGTCACAATAAGTCCCTAAAGGGTTCACCAAATTTCTTTTTTTGTCTCATTAGATTAAGGCGGCGAAGCCGCCGGAGTACACCGGAAAAGGTTTAGGGTTTGATTTTACGGTGCCGCTTTATGGGAAAAGTGAATTATGTAAATTGTGTGTATTATTAGTTTTGGTTAAGTGATTTTTTAAATTAAGAAAACAAAAAAAACATCTATATTTTATTTAGGAAAAAAATCAATTTAATTGTAGCCATATAATTAGGATGATAGGTAGAGAGAAAAATAATTATAATAACTAATTTATCCACTTAACATTATTATCCTATGCCCTTAGGGCATAGGATAGAAAAACCCTTTATTTATTAATCTTTTATAGTTAATGATATTTATTACCATATAGAGTAATGTGATACCAAATGGAACATGAGAATGAAACATGCGATCTCAATTCAACTAGTTAAGGTGAGATCGGGTTTAGATGTATGGAGTAGTTGTATTTTTTTGCTTTTTTTCGCATGTATTTCCTTCATTTAAATCTATTTGACATATGACATTATGTTTAGAATAATTAAAAAAATGTTTAAAATATAATATAAGTGACAAAAGTGTTTTAGAAACTAACAACTAAAAATAATTAAGATGATTAAAATATATGGAGTAATTTTTTTTTTTGGATAACGCGGGGACCTCGCAGCCACTACCTTTGGTGCGCACTGGGTAAACCCCCCGAGCATGAATGATAGCCTGCAAACCATACACGACAGGTCAGTCACCCTTTTTACCAGGGCGAAAGGACCTGAGACCCATGGGAATTTCACCCATATTTTAACCACTAGGCCACACCCTGACCACACTCTTGCGGGCATGATTAAAATATAATAAATTATTAAGATGATTAAACATTTTGTATGGACAATATTAGAATCCATTATAGACCAATATAAACGGACTTAATTAAATTGCCTAAAGACAAAAAATATGCCTAATACACTTCAATAAAGGGAGTATTTGTCTTTGGGGTCTACATTTCTCTTATAGATAAAAACTAGCGATGCGACCCCTAAAATTTACGGGATGTTTTAAAGTCCTGTTTGTACTCAAAATTGTAATTTTGTGTTGTTCATTTATAGCATAAGTAAGAACACAAATTTCGGTAAATATCCATCAATATTTGTTGATTTTATTAAAAAAGAATGCACTCCTAATCAAATAATTTAAACTATAAATTACGCAGTAGTAATCGTCGACAAAACAGCATAGTTTTTGCAATAACTTTCCGGTAGTGACTCATCGATTTTTTTCCAAGTGACCTTTGCAATACATTAACACGATGTGACGGTTATGTTAATGTTTGTATTCACGAGATTGTTCTAAGCTAAGCTAAAACACAAATCTTATGTACACGAGCATACACATAAGTTGCTCAGGGATTGACAAATATCGATTCATATTACATTTCAGGATTTACATATAATACAGTGCCAATAACATTTGTCAGGAAATTCAATCCATCCTCAACACCAATAAAATTCTCCCGGCTAAAATCACACTATAATATTTTATCGCAACTTAAATCTACCATTACTCATTTATGCATCTGAGCCCTCATGAGAAATGCAACACCAGTGTTAGCTTATATGGCGGGCTTGGGAGGAATTCGGTGACACGAAAGTCAATTTGTGCGAATATATGCAGCCGTGCAGGTGGCATGCAGATGATGTTTTATTTGATTCACAGGTTTTGGGAGCAAGAACTGTTTAGGTGAATTAGGTCAATGCATTGGTCAATTTTTGTGTTTTATGGTGTTATATAGAATAGTATACATTTTAATGTTTTCTTCATCTTAAAATTTTAGTTGTTAGTTGGAGACAAAGAAAACACATGTTAAATTTTAAGAAAATATATGTTGATTCAATCTTATCTTAATATATACTAATTGTGAAACCAACTACGAAAATGTTTCTCTAAAGGGAAATAATTTCCCCTCATTTTCCCGCCTAAGCACTCAAATATAGTTTTAAAAAATCACTTAAAATATACATACCAAAAATTGAACTCGTGACCTAGAGGCCATGTACTATCAAACATGTAATATTACCAAATAAACAAACATAACTTTGAAGCTTATTATTACTATTATTAATCAAATTACTGTAAACATGACGTAAACTAATAAAGATTATCTTCTCAAAATATATAATAAAGATTATTATTACATTATATATATAATAAAACTTATTACACAAAAATTTATTATAAAGATACTTCTAATTAAACAAAATATTATCTTCCTATTCTATATCCTTTATCCTATCTAAATATAATCTCATCCCATAAAATAATATTATCCTAAACTAATAAATATTATCATTCTCAAAATATATTGTAAAGATTCTTAAAATATGTAGTAAAGATTATTATTACGCGAAATATATAATAAAGATTATTATACGGAAGATTATTATTAATTAAGATACTATACTTATAATCCTTTCTAATACTCCGTAATACTTTCTAATTAAATAAAATATTCACTTCCTATCATATTATCCTTTATCCTATCTAAATATAATCTCATTTCATCTCATCTCATCCCATAATATAAATATTACTCCGTATTCAAAGTGTACTATTTATACTATTCAAAATATAGTCCCAAAATATATTATATTATTATTCTAAACTAAATATAAATATGTCAACAGGTATATAACATAGTTGAATAATATATATACCATTTGACATCACATTTGATTTCTTTTAATGAGTACTCCGTAATTCCGATTTTCTTTATGTATTTCGAAGTTTTTTTTAATAAGTTAGTCTTACATAATAAATTATTATTGTTTGAAATTTTAACTTCTAATATAAATAATAACTTTGAGAATTCTAAACAAATATTACATATAATAGGTTTTACATAAAATCATAATAATTTTACATTTAAAAAAAAGTTTATTAAATAACTCCCCAAAAAATAAAATCTATTACAAACAACTACTGTTACCGTGCAAGTGCACGGGCACTACACTAGTATACACTGTATAATCATTAGCATATATCTTTTAGTAATCTTAATTTTAAGCCGTCATTTAAAATATTTAGTTTCAAAATCTTGTTATTTTAAAAGGAAAAATTCATTTATTTAAAGTTATAAGACATTTACAATAAACATTAAAAATCAACGTACACAAATCTAAACAAATCAAGTGACAACACAATAATTCATAACATAAATTAAACTAAGAAATTCGAAACTACAGAACATATTATTAACTCTCGCCACTTCAAGTCCCCAAAACATGCAAGAAGCATTCGAAAGCATCCGGTATCAACTTGATGAAGGGGAAAGGGGTTTCGACAATTTAGTCGCGATTAAGTAGATATCCTCCAGTCATGTTTACGATATAATGAATATAAGTAACAATCAACAATAATTGAAACATACAAAACATGTCAGAGTAAGTGTAAAACCCCGGCCCCAACTAAAGGCCGAAATGTCATTCACGGTAGCTCGTCAGGCTGCGTACATCGCCCACAAACTAACACGAGTCCTTTCCAGCGCACTTTGTCCTCACTCGTTCGCATCCTAAAAAATTCCAAGGAGGTCACTCATCCTAAGATTGCTCTCTAGCAAACACGCTTAACCAAAGAGTTTTTAACCATTTGGGCTCGGTTATCATTTTTTAGTATAATTTTATTATATCGTAATATTAATTTAGTTTAATTTATATATTATTTAGGCATGTATAAGTATAATATAATAATTATTTTTTTTAATATTTAATAAGCTTATTAGTTTTTTGAAAATATTTATATTTAGTTAGATACAAAAGGTGAGTAAGTTAAGATAATACAATGATAAACGAGCTCGATTTGAGGTCAAGCCGAGCTCGAGTTCTTTCCGAGCCGAGCTCGAGCTTCAATATTCTTGGCTCGACGAGCTTCGAGCCGAGCCCGAGCTCGAGCCCACCAAAGCTCGAGCTCAGTTCGGCTCGTTTACACCCCTAATATAGGGACCTAAAGACTATTGATAAATACTTCACCCGATCCAGTAATTGTTAACATTTGCTCTATTTTGTGAGGCGAAAACGAAGCAAATGTTAGCAATTGACTATGACAGAGGTAGTATGATCTTATGATATAGGACAAAATAAATAATTTAATAATAGTAGAAACCGTAATGCATAAATGTCTAACCCTTGTTAATTACAAGACTTTTCTTAATATGTAATTTTCAAAGATTATTACGGTAACAACTATTGTAAATTAGTTGAGTCTTCCTACAATCATCATTGTAACAACTATTCTTTAAGTCTTGTTGGCCGTTAGTTGCTGATGATTTATCAAAGGCAGTATTGGATTTCTTCAAGCACGGGAAACTCACCAAATATGCGGCTACAACGGTGATTACTCTTATTCCGAAAAAACCTGATGCTTTGAATGTCAAGGACTTTAGCCCTATATTGTTGCACTATGTTTTATAAGATCATTTCCAAAATGTTGACTTATTGGTTGAAATGTGCTACTTTGGTTAATTGGGGACGAGCAGGTTGCATTTGTGGCCGGACGTTGTATTTTTAGCAACATTCTTCTTTCGCAAGCGTGCACTGATCATCAAGGTGTATATACGCAAAGCTTTCGATTATTTATGTTGGCCTTTTATACATGATATGCCGGTCAATTTTGGTTTCCCGCCCAGTTTTCGAGGGTGGATTATGCAATGCATTTATTCGCCGCCGTTTACTCTTAAAATTAACGGAGGACTCCATGGCTTCTTCAAGGGCAGGAAAGGGGTTAGACAAGGCGATCATATCTTTCCTTATGTATTTGTGCTGTGTATGGAGGCTCTATCTCGGGCTTTGCGTCTACTTCCTCGGAGTCCATGCTTTTCAGTCCATCCTAAATGTGCGAAACTTGGTCTTACTCACCCTGTTTTTGGTGATGATCTCATGCTTTTCTCATGAGGTGATGTTCCTTCTATTCAGGCTATTACAGAAGTCTTAAAGAGCTTTGCGGTTGTTTCTGGTCTTTCGACTAACCAAGAGAAAACTGAGGTTTATCATGGCGGTGTCTGTCCTGATGTGCAGTCTATGATCCTTTCCACTTCGGGTTTTTCCCTGGGCTCTTTTTTTTTTTTCGCTATCTAGGTGCCACTTTGAATTCATCACAGCTCCATTCTGACATGTATTGTCATTTAGTTGATAGGTTAAAGAGGCTATGCACCACTGGACGTCGTGCATGCTTTCTTATGATGGCTGTATTTAGTTGATTAGTTCTGTCATTTTTGGTATAAAAAACTTTTGGTGTAGTAGCCTATTCATACCAAAAGGAGTTGTCAAGCAACTTAACAATGTAAAGATTTTTTTTCTAGAGTAAGTCTAGCCCTATTTTTAAAAGTTGGGAGGATATATGTAAACAGAAGTAAGAGGGGGGCTTTGGTATCAAAGAGCATTTATCGTGGAATAAAGCTCTTCTAGCTAAGAGAATTTGGCTCGTTCTTACTAGTGAGTCTGATATTTGGGTTCGTTGGGTGTACTGTTACATTTTGAAAGGCAAATGTTTTTGGGATGTGTTTAGTATGCCCACTGATTCTGAAACTTGGAGGGGGCTGTGGAACCCGGGATCGGACCCAACTCGGCGTCTTGCTTAAGGGCGGATTTTAAAGTTAAAAAAGATTAAGTTGGAAAAACCTTTAAGAACTGTTATGGAGTCGCCACCTATTTATCGCGGAAAATAGGAACCTGCTACCATGTTCTAAGCTAAAAACATGTCCTAAATTTTGGAGCACGCCGACACCCCTAGATCTAAGGCTTGTGAAACCAGATTGGATTCGGGGTGAGGGTACTTTAGAAAAAGAGTTAATTCAAATAATGATTTATGAAAACCTTTTAGAAAAGCCTATGTAAAAATAGCCTCTACTGACCTAGAACAATCCTTGTAAGATGATATTTGAGCCAATGTTATCGCTACGTACAAGTGCGATAAGGTTGTAAAAGAATGCAGATGCAGATGCAAAAAGATTGATTAAAACCCTCAGTTTAGCATGTTTAACTTGTTAACGAATACGGTTCAGTTAAAGGTCGAATTCATTGTTTAAGTTGATCTTAATGCAAGACAGAAAGGGTGCAAGATGCATACAAATAAAATAAAGTTCAATTGTCCATTGGTTTATTTTATAAGGTCGGTTGCTTATGCGACTTTGGCGTGTCATCGGATATGGAGTGTACCCGAAGTAATAAGAACACTTGGAAGGCAAGCGCGCTCGGGTGCCAAAGCCGGGGGGGGCGCTAGAGTGTAGTCCCCTTTGTTAGTCCATAGAAAATAAGAAAAAGCTTTGATCCAAGTGGATCGGTACCTACCTTGTCCTGACGCTTCAGATCTGGGCAGAGCTTCGCTTCTTGAACTTAAAAGGAGGATGAATTCAACACGGGATGGTGTGTTGAACTCAAGGATTTGAGTGCTTGAGGCTTTGTGAGTGTGTTTAGGTGTATACCGTGCTAGACGGTATATTTTGTGGGACCCAAGTGTGGGTGCTAAAACTAGGAAGAGAGGTTGTGAGAAGAGAGGGTTTTCTTGTGTGGAAAACTTATGAGAATAGGTCGTGCATAGGGGTGTATATATAGGAGGAGAGTCGGACGAAAATAGGAAACTCGGGGCTAAAACCAAGCTGTGAAACCGCATAGCCTTATGCGGTTTGGTGGGGTAACCGCATAAGGCTATGCGGTTACCACATATAACCGCATGGTGACATGCGGTTTAATGACAGTTTTAACTTCGTGATTTCGTATTTCCTTAATCCGGTTTGGATAGATACGGTATAATCTTTGACTTGCACGTCAAGAAGGCTGTAGGGAGGGCTCTCCAAGATATTTTTGAGGGTTGAGGGCTTTGGAGTGAGGGCCAAAGGCGGGTTTAGGCTCGGTTTTGGGCCCGAGACTCGGAAAAATGAAAGAGGAGTATTTTGTAGCATTTTGTGAAATAGGATAACCCGTGAGGCTATATTTTGTATAAGAGGAGGCTAAATGGGGGAATTAGCCACTGGGCCTAAATTTAGGGATTTAGGAATGCTGAATTAGACCTTGTTAATGTAAAAGGGCCAATTGTAATGCAAATGCGAAGCTCATGCCAAATGAAGCAGGACAAGGACCTAGCTAGACTCCAAATGGACAAAATGAACGTTATTTAAGTGTGATGTGAAGCGACCTAAATCATTTTAACATTTCAAACGACTCAAAATGAATTCGACATTAGTTAGAACCGTTTAAGTCAACGTTAAAGCATGCGTAATAAAAGTCCGTGATACATCACAGGGTTTTGTTTGGGAGGGTACGGATATGGGTATCCACAGAGCCCCCAGTTTGACTGAGCTCGGACTAGAGCGCTAGTCAAACTCCACGACCATATCCGGACCATTACAGTCTCGATATAGTCA
The DNA here is from genome assembly GCA_023091065.1 of Dianthus caryophyllus. Classification (NCBI taxonomy): domain Eukaryota; kingdom Viridiplantae; phylum Streptophyta; class Magnoliopsida; order Caryophyllales; family Caryophyllaceae; genus Dianthus; species Dianthus caryophyllus. The sequence goes on from CM041529.1 coordinate 866,553, forward strand.
GCGGAACGAAGCATGTGTCTATGGGTGAGACGAGGACTTCGAACCGGGCTAAACGGGGAGGGGCGTGCTCATTTTAAGGACTTGGCGGTCCGTGCATGCTATAAGGGCCTGCCGGCCTGCTGAGCGTCTTCGTCGTGCTTGTTGTCGTTTGCTGGTGCCTTTGCGTGTGCTTGTGATGTCAAATGTTTGGTGCTTGGTGCTTGGTGCTTGTAATGTCTTCGTATAAGGGGCTGAAGTGCAGGGGTGCATGTGCTTGTAAGATGTAGGGGTATGCGTGAGGTGTATAATTGAGGGTGCTTATGTAGATGTAGGTCTCGTGAAAGAGCGTTCGTGTAATGCTTGTGCTTGAACTCGCCGAGGAGCGTCTATGTAGAGTGAAATGCTTAGAGTTAGGTGTATATAGAGTGCTTGTGCTTAGGCTCGCCGAGGAGTGTCTATATAGTTGTGGTTGCATATGATTGCCTTTCGTTGAGGAGAAGGTAGTCTGGTTGTCGATTCTTGATGCCTTTCTTGTGTTATTCTTTGATGTTGAACTGGGTCTCGCCGAGGAGCGCAGGTGCTTAGTGTAGTATTTGCTGGAGAAGTACTAGTTTGCTAGGGAAGGGTGTATATGTATGGTCTCGCCGAGGAGCGTAGGTGTAGTTGTGGTTGTTTGATCTTGTGGAAGAATGATGGTGTTTCGTCTTGTAAGGGGTGCAGGTGTATATTCGCCGGGAATTATGGTCCGAGGAAGGTGTATGTGCTCATGTATACTGCTCCGTGTAATTGCTTGGACTTGTTGGATGTGCTGATGTAGACGCTTGGTGTTTATGCTCCGAAGTTGAAGGATGACTCGTTCAGGATGCTTTGTAGAGGTGTATTGGCGTACTGGGAAGAATGCCGCAGGGATGTAGGCTAGTGATTTGCTGGGGAAGTCGAAGGATATGTCTTGGACTCCGTGGAAAATGTCTGTATAGGTGTGTGGACTCTGTGGGGAGGAAGTGATACTCCACAGGGACGTGTAAGAGGGTGTAAGGACTCGTGAAGAGTGTTCGTGTTTCTGCTTCTGTACCGTGTATTAAATGCTTAGTACACGCGTATGGCGGACTGTAGGTGACGCCTTAACCAAGGCATAGCGCATAATGTATGTGCTAGCGCTTGTGGCGGACTGTAGGTGACGCCTTAACCGTGAAAGCTTGCATGTATGAAGAAAAAAAATGAGGAGAAAACGTGGAACAAAACATGCTCTGGAAATTGCCTGTAGACTAGTGACTCTTCCGGGGAATCCCTTATCAATTGGCGACTTCAAGCGTGAACTCATTCGCACATGTTGCGGTTTCAAATCCGGAAATATTCGAACTCGCGATTTTCCTTTCGAGATCTTCAATTTCGCTTGCTTCGACCATGAAACGTGGTATCTGATGATTCGTTTGGATTCGTATGATACATGTCTCTTGGACTTGGAATGCATGGTGCTTGGGATGTTTCTTGGATATGTTAGGGTACTTGGTGCTTGGACCTACGTTCGGGTGTTGCTTGTCTGATGCACACATGAAAGTGTTATGCTTTTAGTGTGCATGTTCATGTTTGTAGCGGTTCTGGAGGTGTCGCTCAACCGTAGATGCTTATGTGGGTATTTATGCCAAGGCGAAAAATTATCCCATTTTTCGTTGTAAAGGTTTGATGTTGTAAAGGCTTGATCCTTGATAGGAAGCGTCAGCCCCCAGTTGTCTTGGTCATGGTGCCGGTGTATGTATAAGCCCCCAGTTTGATCGAGGTATGGAATATAGCGATGATCAAACTATGTAAAAGGCTATGGGTTGTATTAGGATGAGGGTGTTTTAGGAGAAGGAGTTTTCGGATTACCCCCTCGAGTTTGACTAAGTTTTGAATGAAAACTAAGTCAAAGTGGTGTGCATTAGGAGGAGGAGTTTTTGGATTACCCCCTCGAGTTTGACTAAGTTTTGAATGAAAACTGAGTCAAAGTGAAGAGTATGGTGTTTGGTATTGAAATTTCCCCCGTGGTTCGACTTAATTTGATTGAAATTAAGGTAAAAAGGAGAAAAATGTAGCGTGGGCGGAGCAGGCGATTCAGCTGTGTCAGGGTCGTGCTGAGGTGGCTCGGGTTCAGTAGACTTTGACGAGTACCGTCGTCTTCACCCTTAGTTGTATTAATATGCTTGTGTAATAAGGATTGTGTGAACCCTTGTTTACATGACTGTTTGTTGTAGCTTGGCTTGAACTTTGTAGTTGCTTTCGTCGTCTTTCGCTTCCGTGCTGTGTTGTGCTTCCGTGTACCTGCGTAGTTAGTAGGTTTGGATTTGAAAGTGAAATGATTCCCGATTGGGATGTTTGGATTAAAATGTTTTTTGTTGAAAAATCATTTTTGTAAAAGATTCACTTTAGTTGTCGAAATGAGCTTTAAAAATGAATGCTAGAAATGTCGGTTGTAAGGCCTCATGCAAGATGAAGGGGTGTTAGACGTTGTGAGCTTAAGCTAGAGTTGTGAAGACCGTGGAGGGTCACTTGAGTGCAAAGGTTGAAAAGCCCCCAGTTGTCGGTGGAATCTCATGACAACACGGAGTGGGATGTAGTGCTAAATTCGGTTGTGCTTTGCGTAAGCTGCCTACGTATCCACGAATGTGGAATCAAACCGGCGTAGTTCGATAGTGCTTTTGCTTAAAATGTGTTAACTCGAGTGAGTTAAATTCGAAGAATGCTGTTTCTCAAAATGTATTAACTCGAGTGCCGAGTTAAATTTTTGGAAAAGTTTAGACTTCGAAGATTCGAGATGCATTTCAAGGATTTGAGATGCATTTTCGAAAGGTACATTTTGTTTGCGAAAGGGTGTGTTTGCAAAAGGTGAATTGCAAAGTGCTTTCATATTAACTCGAGTATTGAGTTAATTTTGAAAGGTGATTAGCTAATTTGAGGGTGCATTGCCTCGTGCAAGTTTGAAAAAGCGCGTTGTTCCGTGGGAGCGTTTTGAAGACTGGAGAGTTTTTGAAAGGAGCGGTTTAAATGTCGCTAAATTGTTTGATTGGAAGAGGATTGACTCGAGGTGTGACTCGATGCTTAAAATGCCGAAAAGTTTGCAAAATAGAGACGAATCGTATGCGTGATTTGAGACTCGACGGTTGCATGGTTGCCATATTCGGGAACACGTGCGTTGGTGGAGCCCCTAGTGGTGCTTGCTTGTCTGCGGTGGGATGCTGTTGTTCCTGAAAAACAGTGTTAGACCAAAAAGCAGAGTACTACTCCTAAGTCTATGACAACTTTGCCTTGACGAATTCGTTTTAGTCGCCTCGATAAAGAAATAGTTTGCCATTGAGCTTTGTGAATTTTTGTGGACACATCCTTAGCATGGAAAGCTTTGGACGGGGAATATTTTGTGGATTTTGTAAAAGGTTGGTTGAGCTCGGGAGAGCGGCCTACGTATCCGGGGTTACGGAATCAAACCTAGCGTAGTTCCGAAAGGGGTGTTTAAGGGCGTGCATGAGGTGTTTATGTGGAAAGGTGCGTGTTTAAGGATCCACCGGTCTGGGAGGTGGGTTTGTTTTTGTGGAAAAGGTGCGTGTTTAAGGACTCGCCGGTCCAAGAGGTGTATTGTGTTTTGTAAAGAGGTGCGTGTTTAACGACCCGCCGGTCCAAGGGGTGTTTATGTGTTTGACCTTGATACATTGCATCCTAAGGGTGGGTTCTCCTTAGTTGATCTAGGCTGGTTGCTTGCTACTTCTGTCTTGTTTGGAATTTCAAGGACCTGGCCACTCGTTTCTGGGTTTCGGTACTTCTTGCCTTTGGGGTTTTGGCCCCTTGCTTATTGATTTCTAAGCTTGTTGACTTCTTAAGCTTTTGGACTTCTTGAGCTTTTTGCTTAGTTGTTTTGCCCCTTGTTCCGGAGCTTTTGAGACTTTTGCTTTTTGGTGACTTTGGTTTTTGACCTTTGTACCATGTATTCCCGTTTGGTTTGAGAATATCCCAGGCCCTGTATGGCTTTGGCTTGAGCTTGGACCTTGCCAAACCCTGTGGCTCGGTGGTTACTCGTGATCGTGTGTCTATCACGCCGGGCTCCTTTAACAAGTTCGTTTGCTTATTAGGCACGCGATCAAGTACGCGGAGGGCGATCCAGGAATACTCGTACTTTTGGTCGCGATCAAATTCATGACCACTGTGGAGCTCCAAGTTAATGGATCCTCCTCCAAAAGCAGCGGAGTAGTAGACCACAAGCAGACTAGTGAACCTTAGGTGTTTAGTCGTCGGAAGCTTTCTTGTCTTTGTTTTTGATTTAGTTGTTGACTTGGACCTTCGTACCCGGCCTAGATCTCCCTAGGATAGTTGTTCCTGGGATGCAATGTATGTTGGTGTAGAATTGTGTTTTTTTTTATGGGAAAAGTGTGTAAAAAGGAAGCTGGGTTGTAGGCAAACTTATTCCTTTATCGATTTGTTAAAAAAAGTCGTACGTCGAAGACTCGATTGCCCTAGACTGACAGAGATTGACTCAATGCTTAAAAACTCGACCCGTATTGAAAAGACTCGAATTTCTTGAGGAGATCCGTGAGATCGTCGGTGGCGCCTTGATGGATACTTCGCTGGGTGCTCGAGATGCACATGTCTCGGATGTGGTTGATGCTCGCGTCGGGACTTGGCTCATGCATACTTAGATTTGTCTTTGATTTTGCAAAAGTTTTGTTTTCGGCGAAAAGCAGGATGTTTTGTTGAGCAAAACTGCGTTGTCACATTTTGGCTCGATGTGAAAGGTGTTTTTAGATCGAATCCGATAAGCTCGTGTTAACGATGTGTCGTTATGGGCTTGTCATTGGATTATGATGAAAACGTGAGTCGATTCGGAGTAGCGGTAGACTATCGAATCGAGGATGTTTGAAAATGTGATGAAGACGGTTATGTTAGTTTTCATAGGTATGGTTTGAAAGAGGGTTAGATTGAAGCGACTATGAGCCACTTGGTCTAACCGTGAAGGATTCGCGGGATGATGCTAGTTCATTCCTAGGTTTTTGTCGTCTTGTGAAAAGAGATGTTTGGATTAAAATGGCGGTAGGCCATTTGAACCATGGATTTCGAGAATGTTTATTTTGAAAGAGATGTTTAGCGGCCGTGAGCCGTTAGATTTGTTTTTGAAAATAGGTCCACGAGAATGGGTCACCACTCTCGGATTTGAACGTGCTCGGTAATAAATGGTTTACAATGACCGTGAGTCATGTAGTTCATTTATGTTTTGGAATGTCACGAGAATAAAGTGATTATTCTCGGGTGTTTTGAAGAGACTGCTTGTCTAGATCAAACCGTCATGACTATGGGCCATTCGGTTTGAAGGAAGGATTTTTGAAAAAGGTTATTTCAAAAACGTGATGAGGATTTTGCGAAAGTAGTTTGTCGTGCTTTGACAAAAGGTTTGGAAAGTGTTTGAACTAGAGACGTGTTGACACGTTTCTGGCTTGACCTTGAAGAGTGCAATTGGCCCAAGTTAACGGTATATCGTTGTGGGCCGGTTGTAGATTGCGATAGAATTGCTTAGAGTGAACCTATGATAGCGATAAGCTAGTTGGGTTAAAGATGTTGAGGTGGGATATGGACGGGTTTACGCGTCCACATGTTTTGCTTAAGAGGAATTGGGCCAAGATCATTTGGTCCGATGAAAAGTCCACGAGATTGGGCTTGGCCATTCTCGGGTTTTGTTTGCTTGTAAAAGATGATTTTTGCTGAATCGAATTCGATTTTGGGTCGTTTGGCCCAAAGAGATTTGTAAAGTGCTTTATTTGAAAAATTTTTGCTAGGAATTGGCGTACGATGACCGTGAGTCATGTAGCCATTGACGTTTTGAAAGGTCTCGGGAATGTAGTGACTATTCCCGCACGGTTGAAGAGATTTGCGATTGGGTCGAATCAAACTAGGTATAGACTAGCTGATTTGACTCAGAAATTTTGAAAGAAGTTATTTCAAAAACATGAAGGGCCGCGAGCCGCTCAGAATGAAAAGGTCTCCAAGAATGCGATGAGATTCTTGGGTTTTGCTTTATGAAAATGCTTTGAGATGAATGGCTTGCGATGGCCGAGGGCCACGTATTCCACTCGTGCCTAGAGAGGATTCGGGAATGTAATGATTATTCCCGAGTGATTTGTGAAGAATGCTTAGTGGGTTGAATCGAAATAGTGGAGGAATATTTGGTTCGACCCAGAACCTCGAAAGGTGTTTGTTGTGATTATGAAAGGGTTTGCTTGTTTTGTAGAAAACACGGGTATTTTCGAAAAGAGTTTGTTTCAAAAAAGAGAAAGTCATTGATTGTCTTGTAAAAGTGTGAAGATTTTCGAAAAGAGTTTATTTCAAAAACGGATGTGTTTTGCTTGGTTTGTAAAAATAAGAAGATTTTGAAAAGAGCTTTTTTCAAAAATGAGAGTGTATTGCTTTAGGAGCAATGTTGTGCCTAAGAAGTCTTTGAGGCGAGAACGCGTGTGCGGATCTTGTCTCGACGTTGGAATGTGTTTGATTTGCATTCGTCGAGCACAGTTCATCGTTAAGGGCTCGAGCCTAGATGCATGGAAAGGGTTCGACTCGTGAACGGTTGGCTAGTCGAGTCGAGGATGTTGAGAATGGATTGGTTTGTGTGACGTGTATCTAGTTAGTCCTATTAGATTCAACGTTCATTTTAAGCGTTCATGATTAGCTCATTTCTTTGTTTAGGGAGACCTTTTAAGCTTGAAAAAGGAGGTTTTTGAAAAAGTTTAGCTAAAGGAAGCTTTTGAGGCGAGGATGCGTGCGCACATCTCGTCTCGATGTTAAAATATTTTGCTTTGCACCCGTCGAACTGATGTCGGTGATTTGCCGAGGTGAGCTCGAGTCGGATGTGTAAAAGAGGAAGGATTCGGCTCGAGAGCGGTTAACAAGTCGAACCGAGGATGTTAAATGTAGAGACTAGGCCGTATGACCTAGGGGATTGAAATCCACGAGCTCGGGTTTTAATCCTTACTCGGGTTTTTGCTTGTTAGTGAGAAAGGGAAGTTTTGAAAAAGCTTGTTTCAAAAATTCGCGATAGTTTTGTTTGAAAAGGTGTTAGATGTTAGGTTCATTTATCTTTGAAACGTTTTAAGCGAGTTTTCGAAGATATGAATGCATATGCTCGTTTTGAAAAAGACCATGGAGTGCATGGCCTCGAACTTGTACGTATGACTCAAAGGGTGAAAGGGTCAGTCGGGTACACCTCCAACTACCTCGGGTACGCTTTGGCAGATACTTAACCCCTCTATTTCCTTCTGCACGGGCGATAGGTTTTCTAGAGAACCTTTGGGCGGTCGAGATAGTCGTCTACGGCAAGCCGTGGAGGGGAGAGAGGAAAGTTAGTCCTGCACGTGCTTTATCGAGTGGACAAGCCTGCGTGTTGGAACCACCTCTCAAGGGTGCAAAGGGTGCCTAGATTCCAAAAGGAATGGACTCTAAACGAACGTGCATAGCTCAAATATGTATACTTGGATTGTTCAAGGCTTTCAAGTTTCACCTCTTTATTTTTAAAAAGAAAAAGCTAGTTTTTAGTTTTAAAAATAAGATCTCCCCAGCGGAGTCGCCAAACTGTGGAACCCGGGATCGGACCCAACTCGGCGTCTTGCTTAAGGGCGGATTTTAAAGTTAAAAAAGATTAAGTTGGAAAAACCTTTAAGAACTGTTATGGAGTCGCCACCTATTTATCGCGGAAAATAGGAACCTGCTACCATGTTCTAAGCTAAAAACATGTCCTAAATTTTGGAGCATGCCGACACCCCTAGATCTAAGGCTTGTGAAACCAGATTGGATTCTAGTGAGGGTACTATAGAAAAAGAGTTAATTCAGATAATGATCTATGCAAACCGTTTAGAAAAGCCTATGTAGAAATAGCCACTACTGACCTAGGACAAGCCTTGTAAGATGATATTTGAGCCAATGTTATCGCTACGTACAAGTGCGATAAGGTTGTAAAGAATGCAGATCTGAGATGCAAAGATTGATTAAAACCCTCAGTTTAGCATGTTTAACTTGTTAACGAATACTGCAGTTGATTAAAGGTCGAATTCATTGTTTAAGTTGATCTTAATGCAAGATGTAAAGGGTGCAAGATGCATACAAATAAAATAAAGTTCAATTGTCCATTGGTTTATTTTATAAGGTCGGTTGCTTATGCGACTTTGGCGTGTCATCGGATATGGAGTGTACCCGAAGTAATAAGAACACTTGGAAGGCAAGCGCGCTCGGGTGCCAAAGCCGGGGGGGGCGCTAGAGTGTAGTCCCCTTTGTTTGTCCATAGAAAATAAGAAAAAGCTTTGATCCAAGTGGATCGGTACCTACCTTGTCCTGACGCTTCAGATCTGGGCAGAGCTTCGCTTCTTGAACTTAAAAGGAGGATGAATTCAACACGGGATGGTGTGTTGAACTCAAGGATTTGAGTGCTTGAGGCTTTGTGAGTGTGTTTAGGTGTATACCGTGCTAGACGGTATATTTTGTGGGACCCAAGTGTGGGTGCTAAAACTAGGAAGAGAGGTTGTGAGAAGAGAGGGTTTTCTTGTGTGGAAAACTTATGAGAATAGGTCGTGCATAGGGGTGTATATATAGGAGGAGAGTCGGACGAAAATAGGAAACTCGGGGCTAAAACCAAGCTGTGAAACCGCATAGCCTTATGCGGTTTGGTGGGGTAACCGCATAAGGCTATGCGGTTACCACATATAACCGCATGGTGACATGCGGTTTGACAGGCTGGTTTTAACTTCGTGATTTCGTATTTCCTTAATCCGGTTTGGATAGATACGGTATAATCTTTGACTTGTACGTCAAGAAGGCTGTATGGAGGGCTCTCCAAGATATTTTTGAGGGTTGAGGGCTTTGGAGTGCGGGCCAAAGGCGGGTTTGGGCTCGGTTTTGGGCCCGAGACCCGGAAAAATGAAAAGGGTGTATTTTGTAGCATTTTGTGAAATAAGCTAACCCGTGAGGCTATATTTTGTGTAAGAGGAGGCTAAAGGGGAGTTCTAACCACCGGGCCTAAATTTAGGAATTTAGGAATGCTGAATTAGACCTTGTTAATGTAAAAGGGCTAATTGTAGTGCAAATGCGAAGCTCATGCCAAATGAAGCAGGACAAGGACCTAGCTAGACTCCAAATGGACAAAATGAACGTTATTTAAGTGTGATGTGAAGCGACCTAAATCATTTTAACATTTCAAACGACTCAAAATGAATTCGACATTAGTTAGAACCGTTTAAGTCAACGTTAAAGCATGCGTAATAAAAGTCCGTGATACATCACAGGGTTTTGTTTGGGAGGGTACGAATATGGGTATCCACAGGGGCATCTTGATGGTTCGTGACGAGATTTTGGCGAAGTCTCTTCCATCTGTTCTAGATAATTGGTGTGTTCAAGGTCAGTTCTCCATTTTTAAAGCATACTCGTTCTTTAGGAATAATGGTCAAAAATGTCATTGATGGCCTCTTATTTCGCATCTTTGGCCGCGGAAAACAAACTCCCTACTATTGACGTACAACCTTTGTCGACGGGGTTTGTTGTTGGTAAATCGGTGTTCTTTATGCAAGGTTGCGAAGGAATGTGCTAGTCATCTCTTTTTTGTTTGTGACTTTTTTGGTGCGGTTTGGCGTCATATTCTCGACTGGCTTGGCATAACCCGTCGAGCTTGGAGTCTCCGTCGTGAACTTCAGTGGCTCTTACCTCGATAGCGGAAGCATGCATCAATAGAAATCTCGATGAGTGACTGTTGCTCTTACTGCGACCATCTACATGTTGTGGGTTGAGCGCAATACTCGAATCTTCACTAGTAAGGAAGCTGACTCCCAAATTCTTGTCCGTCAGATCAAGTACTTTGTTAGTGTCCGTATGTTAGTGTGGGTTATCCCTTCGCTTGGGAGTGATTTACTTAGTTTGTTGAATATGTAATTCTCTTATGGGTGTTTACTTTTTGTAAGAATCCTTTTCTTTTTCCCCCTCGTAGATGAATAAGAGAAACTACCTTCTTACAAAAAAAAAAAAATACTAACTTTGAAAATAATTTCCTTATAACCCACTTTAGGTCTTCAAAAAAAAAAAAAAACAAAAAAAAAATTAATTTCCTTATATGGGTTCTTAATATGTGTCCTTAGAACACATTTAGAAAAAACCCTATTATTAATTCTATGTTAACAAAAATCTAAGATTTGTTGTGAAATAATAAGAATAAGAGAGAATAGAGGGAAGAGAATGTGCAGAGATGTGTGTATTCATTCCTTATGAGGGTTACATATATATAGTACATTAGGAATAAGGGTTTCAGTTAAACCCTAGTTGTATAGAATAACTAATGGGCTTTAGGCCAATGGACATCCACATATATTATTCATAACACTCCCCCTTGGATGTCCATTCTTAAAATATATACCTCATCAAAACCTTCCTAGAAAAAAACCTCGTGGGAAAAAAACACTAGCGAAGGATAATAGTACAACACCCTCAAAACACGCATAAATGATATGCTGCCTCGTTAAAACCTTTCCATGGAAAACCCAGTGGGATAAAACCATGGTCAAGGAAAAAGAGTACAGCGCGTGTCTACTCCCCCTGACGATTGCATCCGTTGCTTGACTTGTCTTGATATGTACCATTATGATGAAACTTTTTGTCTTCAGTAAATATTTTTCGTAGTAGATAAATTTGATGTAATCTTTGATCAAATAAACCATGACCACCATTTTTCCTTTCAAAGCTCGCAATATGCAGAAGACCGTAATGTTCTCGACTTCATATGAAATAATAATTTGATTTTCTTGCTTGAGAATAATTTCTTTCCACCATTCATAGGCATACGTGCAATTGCCTATAACACTTGTCGTCTAGACAAAGTGATAATCACAAATATCGCCAATTTGTGTGTCGACCATGCTGCCTCGTTAAAAACCTTGCTAGGAAAAACCCTTTGGGACAAAAACCTAGTCGAAGGGAAAAAGAGTGCAGCAACCATTCGTATATCATTGAATAATTTTATCTCTTCAGAAGATACCTTTTTAGAATTAGGATAAGAATTTGAAATCCGCAATAAGTATTTCAAGAAGATCGATTGCATGGATTAATAATCCCATCATAAATCGGATTTACCTGTCCAATATCATGGTTCTTCCAAACCGTGAGTTTTGTAACCATTTAAAACATTACATAGTCTCAAACTTCCGGTCGAGACAATAAAGAATGACCTGTAACTCTTTAAGAGTTTCAAAATTCCTCTATATGAATTCAAACCATAGAATTCAATTATTATACTACTCCGTAGTATTATATTGATGCGTGCCCATAACCGCAATCATTATAGAGGTTCATGAGTTTCCCGTAAACTCAATTGATGCGTCATTTTCAATTTGACGATCATTTACCATATACTCCTATACGGAGTTGCCATCTTAGGAGCATATATCTCCATATAAACATTAGTATATAAAGACATCATAGACAATCATGTGCATGCATATGTTATGAACTAAAAGTTAAGGTATGTATCTACTAATGTATACAATAATGTAGTATCGAAACTAAAATCTATATGCAAATGATAAACTTAGTCTATATATGCACATGATGACTCGATAATGCAAACTGTACAGTTTTCAAACCAATTACCATGATTTTTAATGGACTTCACGTCCTTGATAGACTTCAAGTCTATGAGCTCTTTTCAAACCATATATCATGTCGACAAACAAAATGGACTTATGTATTAGATGCCCATCATCTAGTCCATTAGTCATGCGCGCAAATGCAAATGCATATCGGTTTCTTACGCGTATCGATACTATTTTATCATCTCGTGATATAGTCAGTACTGATTAATGATATCTGAATATATATGTGGTACCATACTTCCATTCACTTTCCAATATAGGCCATCTATTGTCATTCAGATATCTATGTCACTTCCAGAACATCCCAATTTATATAGATGTACCAACTGCTTATTCTTGCCACCAAAATATGTAAACCGATATGACTTTCATGCTACACCCCGTGTGTAGATGTTGTTCAATTTGGCAAGAATTTCAATGTTCATTACAAATACTTTTCATGACTAATCTATAGCTCAATACGCCTTAGACCAGGTCATACATGTCTATAGTCAAATCATAAATTTCAATGAATAAACATACCACATTTCGATAAGGAGATCAAGCCGGTATACTTTAGTACATCATCTTAACCAAATGAATACCATCATTTTAGTTTTAATGAACCTCTACATGATGTACATTAGATTTCAAATAAATCACTGAACTTTTGGTTCAGTTGAGGATCAAAACTAATTGTCCGTTTTTTTCCAGCTTTCCTTATCATCTTCCTCCTAAGGTGGTAAAAACTATCAGCACCGGATAGATTTATTGGGCAATCGATCATTATATCCACCTTATACCACATCACATATCCTTTTTATGCCATGATCATATATTTATTTTAAAAGGATAGAATATGGGGAGTTAGTTAAACCATATTATGCAGTTGGCACAAGTGCTGAATATAATGCCCAATTTAGGAGAGAAAAATTTCAAGTCATAATCAAACTGTGATAATCTCCGATCACATAATTACTCGTAGGTGACTAAATGTCACTTAATATATTCAATCCAAGCGTGAACAGTTAAGTTCTTTAATTTAATTTCGAGTAATATATTCAGATCTCCAATATCGACATACTCAATCTCCATGTACAGTCTTGCCATCAATAAATTTAATGATACATGAGAGAGTTTCAGCACTTTATTATTTTTCCTTTAAGATAAACTCCACGTTTATCAATACGGGTATAATTAGAACCCGGATGGCCTTTATCGTCACATCTTAAGTATTTCATGTCAACATTTCTTTGTCAAAACCGTGACAAATTTTCACAAAATTGGCTACGACCCAACCAATTCGCTTATTAAATACCAAACTTGTTGACTGAAAACATAGTGCTAAACTTCCAGTTAGCAATAATTCATTATGTAATTTTAACATTTGGCCAAATAAATCTATGATGTGACTTAAGACACTAACCAATGTGTCTCATTTATATTGGCAAGACTTATATGTCTTAATATTTCTTTTGTGAATATATCACATTACTCATTCTGAGTGACATATAAATCAGAACTGATTATTAGGATAATCTCAGCTCTGTTTAGTTAATTTATCCATCCTTCCAGTGGATGTAGCGATTGCAATGACTTTTAGTTATTATTCCCTCACAATATATATTGATCACATATCGCTTGCATTTATCCCACACCATTGTTGGTGGACATATGAAATATCAAACAAGATCCATAGATCTTTGTGAATGTTTAGGACTAGCCACTTAGTCCCTCAACCACATGAAGTGGTATAATATTTATCCATTTCAATTCATATGTAATGTCATATTCACTTCGGGGAATAATGACGACCATTTGTCAATCAAAAACATTCACATTTTCCATTAATAACTCATCATTTTCTCGATCTACTAAGAGATCAATTTCAATTCAAATAATTGTGGAACCCTTTTGTTCTCACAATGTATCGTCCCTAAGACAATATTATTTGCATATGAGAAAGAGTATGATTTTTCTCCCATTTCTCAAATTTGCACATCTCGCATACTGAGATTGACACGCCTTTCGTGTTATGTATCCTTTTAATATACAATTTAGGCTCAAAACACCATGACATTAGGCTCAATTAAGGCCACATATTAGATTTAAGAAAACCACATTACTCATCCTCAGAAGAGGTTTCATTAATTCAATTGCGAATTTAGCAATTCATATATTACACAAGTAGAACTCCGGCCACTGACATTTACATGTGGACTTCCGGCCACTAATTTTAGATGTGAACTTCTAGCCACGAACAATATTATGTGATTTGTACATTATTTCTCAAACTTTGAACTTCAGGCCAAAGTCTTACTCCACAGGATAAATATTTGGAACTTCAGGTCCAAATTTATATATGTCATATTTTAAGCCTAAAATTCTTGATCACCCATGTCAAGAGTTTTAATAGTGATATCATGGCAAATTTATATATGTCATATTTTAAGCCTAAAATTCTTGATCACCCATGTCAAGAGTTTTTAATAGTGATATCATGGCAAATTTATTTGCTCATTCAGAGGATCTCTGGCCCAAAATTGTATTTAAATTAATTGTATTTCAAATAAAAATAGTCCATATGACTAAATTAAATAACACTCATGGGATCTCCGGCCCAATAATTATATGAACATATCATATACAGTCGGCATGACTGATTTGTGCTTTGAGCATTTTTCATCATCCCACTTCCAGGGGAGAGAATTTTAAGGTTTATTTGCTCAATTTATGACCAACCTCGAGGTCATATTATCCTTAACCACTTCTGGTGGAAGGACAATTTTAGTTAATTAGTTGTCACTTTTGACCATAACTGTGGTCAAACTCTCAACGACCTTAACCATGGTCACATTCTCAACCTCCCTCTATGGGAGAAAAAGTTTAACCAAAACTTATTAGATCGTCTCCGCGATCATATTCTCAACTACTACAAGTAGGAGAAAAGATTTACACAAAAATTTAATTTGTAACCGTCTTTGCGGCCACATCCGCGCCCACGTCCCGTACATGGGGGAAAATTTTAAATTATAAGTCAGATCTCGATAATGACCACTTCTGGTGGAAACAACGATATTATATGAAATCTGATTTAGAACCGTCTCCGCGGTTATATTCTCAACCAATCTAGATGGGAGAAAAGATTTACATAGAAATCTAATTTGGACCGTCTCCGCGGCCACATTCTCAACCACGTCCCGTACGTGGGAGAAAATATTAAATTCGCTTTCAAAAAAAAGTTATTGCATAAATTTCATGATTTTTCATCTTTAAAACAAGAATAAGTAAACAAAATAATTTGATCAAAATACAACTTATTCACTATCTTTCACCATATCAGTAAATAAAGTTGTAAAATTATCCTACATACTTTATGAACATAACGAGAATTTTACCAGAAAAACTGTATATCCATGATGATTATACATAAACAAACAATCACATCATAATTGCAAATCAAAAGCAAAATAGTAGTTCATAATCACGTGCTCCACAATTAATGACTCATAGGGATCAATTTTAACCAACAAAAAATTGCTTCCAATACGTAAACGTGATTGATAATTGGTAACATAACTAAAACTCCGTACGTTGAGATTGATTAAGAAAATATCCTTCCCTGTTCACTATGAGTAATACTCCGTATAGAGTTACTCTTATCTCTTTCTATATTAATATGCGTGAATCAATCAAAGCATGGCAATTACAATTAAGATGATATAATATAATTTTACACGTCATGAATTGAACTTCATTGATTTAGCATTTGAAAAAAAAACCAACCGCATAATAATTTAATCCATAGATAATAAGATCACAAATTATAGAAACTATATCGTCATATATTGAGACAAAATAAAATATACAAAAACTCATAATATGATTTAATATCAAGGGCAAAATAATATAAGTTATACCAATATATAACCAAAAAAATTGATTGTAATCCAATTTAATATTTTGCTTTCCAAATATCTTATTAAATAAAATATGAAAACATAGGATTTGCTTCACATGTAAGAATGAGATCCAAAACAATACTCCGTACTACGTAACTATGATCTTCATCAAGTTGTTAACCACCATTAATAAATTACTAATGATTATTGTATTTAACAGTTAAAGTGATGCAAATGAAAAAATACTCTAAAACAAAGAAAAAGGTAAAGCTATAATGCTAGTAGTATACTCTAGGGCTGAGCAAAATATCCGAATATCCGAACCGATCCGATATTCGAACCGAATCCGATCCGAAAATTTGGATATCCGATCCGAAAAAAAATTCGGATCGGATATCCGTATCCGAAAATTTCGGATATCGGATCGGATACGGATATCAGTCTGAAAAATTTCGGATATCCGTATCCGATCCGAATGAATATGATGGGGCGAAATTTTTGCATTTGCTTAATACTTATGAGTAATGGGCCTTTAATCTGGGCTACTCAAATAAAACAAATACCCACAAAACTACACTAACCCTATATTGGTGTTGTCTACTTGCCTTTCTCTTTCATTATCCCCGATTCTATCAAATTTTCAATTTCAATCACATAACCCTAGCCACTATTCAACGACATCAATTATCAACCTCCATTACAACTTCAACTCATTCAACTAATCCGTCATTTTTCCTCATGTTACTTAACTGATTCCCTCTCCTAGATATCACTTTCATCTCTATTTAGATCCGCCATACTTTTTCTTCCCAGTAATTTTTTTTTTAATTTATTTATTTTGAGAACCCTACTAATACTACTCCATAAAAGAGAAGTCAGTGTCAATATGAAATTGTGTGATTTAAAGTAATGGTATTGAACAATTTTTTTCTCAAATTAAGTAGAAAATTGAATATAAAGTTGTTTTTGGGATTGGAGATGTGGATATCGGATATATTGGATATCCGATCCGAAACTTTCGGATATTAAATTTCGGATATCCGAGGCCTTTCGGATCGGATATCGGATATCATTTTTCTGAGATTTCGGATCGGATATCCGATCCGAAATGAGGGTTCGGATCGGATATTTGATCCATGCTCTCCCCTAGAACTATACTCCGTATATTATGACAAAGTGAAGTAATAATTTGATGTCATTAAGCAAAATTAATGAGATAATACATGCATATATATTACCATACCATGAAACGTGTTACCATCACAAGCAAAATTCAATAAATAAACCCCTATTTCCATTGCAACCTACTCCCTCCATTCAAATCCAAACTACCACTTTCTTTTTACACATTTGCCGAGACGACTTTTGCGGATTAAATATCGTAAGCTACGCTTTTGCGAAAAATATGAAATTTAGTTTTTAATTATGTACTCGTAAAGACGAATCAAACAAGATCCCACATGAATATATTTTCACTTATTTGTCGAGAGATAATTGAAATTAAACGATTAGTGATGAATAGTGGCAAAAGTAGATAATGGTAGTTTGGATTTGAATGGAGGGAGTATTGTAAGAACTTTGTGCCAGACACTAAGACAACATGTGATAATACGTGTATTGATTAGTATCTAATTGCAGTCAAATTATAAAAGTATACGTACCTTAATACCGAGACAATAAAGTTAGATCTAATACAAACCTCCATAGTATTAGATCTTATATATAACGAATAAACCTCTTGAAATAATATTATTCCGTAATAACTTTGAGACAATTCGTGCTGATAACGTGTTGTGAAATAATAAGAATAAGAGAGAATAGAGGGAAGAGAATGTGCAGAGATGTGTGTATTCATTCCTTATGAGGGTTACATATATATAGTACATTAGGAATAAGGGTTTCAGTTAAACCCTAGTTGTATAGAATAACTAATGGGCTTTAGGCCAATGGACATCCACATATATTATTCATAACAAGATTCTTTTTATTTAATTTTCTTATTACTCCGTATCATTTTAATTTCCCGGAAAACCCATATAATAAAAAGCGATATATAACAAGCTAATTGTCCAAACTCGATAATTTTTTTTTATCCACTTGATATACTTCCTCCATTCCATTTGATTCTATACATATTCCTTTTTCGGAAATTCCAATCAATTCTATACATTTCTATTTTAGTCTCTACTTTATTAAACTAAAAGACCAATATACACTTCACTAATACCCACTCAACCCACTTGCAAACAATAAAGTAGGGGTATTTAAGTAATTCCATTATCTACCCCACTTGATTTTCTTCTACCTTAATTACCGTGTTTTGGTCAAACGTATAGAATCAAACGGAATGGAGGAAATAATAAGCAATTACTAGAAAGAAGTAACTATCTTGCTAAGATTTGATGCCCAAATATTAGTAGCTGTAAGGAAATCTGTACAACAAATGGGCACGACTTAAAATTTTTGAGAAGCTTGACACACAATAAATGAATAAATGGATATATAAGAAGGAGATTCTAAGTTGCATTATTATAATATTGGCCTAATATTTTTGAATCTCCCCCCAAAAAATTAGATTTATAAGATCCTGGTCTTCGATTCTATTGATCCACATATCTTATTTATTACAAATATAATACTTTTACTTCTTTTTTTCTTCCTAAGTGATCGATCATTATATTGGACAGCAATCTAATCCATTAAACAAAAAATAATTACGAGTATAAAAATGGGCACAGTTGTCACCTATTGAGTTCCATAAGACTATAAGAAAAAAGAGGTTGGTATAAATCTTGCACACGCAAAAAGACTAAGAGATAAATGTGCCTACATACCCTTTTTACATAATTTGTATGCTTACAATTTTACATGTATTTCCTTTTTCTAGTTTTTTTTATTCTCTCTGTTCCAGTGATTTGTTTATATTTTAATTTTTTTGAGAGAGAGATTTGAAGTAAGTGTAAATAAATGACTGAGACAAAGAGAGTAGTTTTATTTGTTTGTTTTTTTTTCAAGGGAGTTTTTTGACAATGGAAAAGTTTAATATTGTACATGCCTTCAAAATATAAGGATCAAACCTTTGTTATGCAATATAATACAAATAATCATCTTATTACACCTATTAATTAATTAAGGGGGATTTTTACGTTTTCACCTATTAGTGATTTTTATGTCCTCACTTATTAGTGAATTTATTTTCTCTTAGTTTCTCATCTACTGTCTCAGAATATGTCAAAAATCAATGGTCGTCTGAGTTTTCATGTGGTGATGCAATTGGCGAGAAATTTTCATCGTATACGATATAATTGATCAAATGAAAAATATACTTTTAAAATTCTGGAAAGAATTTTAGAAACCTCGTAGACGACCGTATCAAGAAACAACGATATAACCTAAAATAGGTAGAAGCGGCCATTATCAACTATTATGTTCTTTATTTTATTGATTTTTTACTTTGTTTAATTCATTTAGATTTGGATACTTTGATTGTAAATGTCTTAAGCTTTTGATTAATGAAATGAATTTTTCGTTCAAAAAGGTTTTTAGGTCATACAAAAACTTGTATGTTCTATTCTTTTTCATTTGTTGAAGCCGAATTGTGAATTGAACTGATTCAACTTAAATTAAAAGAACTAAGTATATAGCTAAATTGAACTAAAGTGAACAGAAATCAACTAAATTGAACTGAATTGTACTGAACTCACTTTTATAATTAATAAAAACTAATAATAAGTTAATACTCTATAATAATTAGTTTATATGTTTATTATTATTATTATTATTATTATTATTATTATTATTATTATTATTATTATTATTATTATTATTTTATTTTTTTTAATAATAATAAATCGCAATTTTATTAAAGAATTATAAACAAGATTTACACAAAATTGGTGGGGAGCCGAGATACAATCTGGGCCCCCACCCCCTTAGCAATAGCGAAGCTAAGCCTAGGAAAATAAATTATTATTATTATTATTATTGTTGTTGTTGTTGTTGTTGTTGTTGTTGTTGTTTCTTTTTTATAATAAATTATTGTTGTTGTGCTGTTTAATTTTTTATTCTGTGTCACTATATATGTTGATAATTCTAAAATTAAGGTAAAATTTGAGTAGACTTATGATTTAAAATGTTATATTTCTTTTTAATAAAAAATTATATCGTTATAAAAAGTGAAAAATAAATAACAGCGAGTAAGGATTAATCAATAATTAATCTTTTAAGATGAGTCGAGCCAGAAATATATATACACCTAATTCATGTATTTTTTTTTTGTTAAAGAGGAGACGCTAGGCCATTACAACGGTGGAGAGGGGAATCGAGCCTGACACCGCTACCGCTCAGGGTAACTTAGTCCATACCACTAAGACATGACATCCTCGGTAATTCATGTTTTTATCAAACCCAAAACGTATAATCCTTCTTTCATTAGTGTTTATCAAATTCGCAATTCGTCTGACCGACCGATTTGACAGGTGTATTTGGAATTCAAGGGAGAGGTGGTTGTCCTAGCAAAAAAAACTTGGGATTATGAGATGAAGCCCAACTAATTAATGGGTAGCAAGTCTCCCTTAAAACGAGCACTTTTTGTCTTAAGTTTAACGGATAAAATGTAATTATTTATAATTAAATATAATCTCTTTTTGATAAACTGTTATCATAATAACCATTTTAGGTTTAAAACTATCAAAAATAGTTTGCAGTTAAAATGTCACATTTTACTATAAAATGACAACATAATTCTATTTTAAGTTAAGATGAAAATAATTCGTTTTAGATGAGAATTTGCTAATTAATGGAAGGTTGTAGTCCGTAATGTGTATGTTATTACATCACACCTGGTTCGTAAAGGCCCATACATGGACTCAAAATGCACTTTTGATTTAGTATTTGTCAAGTGCGATCCAATGAATCACATTCATTAAAGGAACTCACTATTTTGAAATTTGGATATGTCAAATTTAACATCGTCTACATGGCTTGATCTTAATTTGTATATTCAGTATTGTTTTTGTCAACATTTAGATTTCTTTTAAGATGAATGTAATTTTTTTACTCCGTATTTAATTAAAGTGGTCTAATGGTTTATATTTGACTAGGGATGTCAGTGGGGCGGGTCAATGTGTATACCGCTCTGCATCCGCCCCAGTTAGAGTGGAGGTAGGGGACACTTTAGAGGGTCGTGAAGCGGAGGTGGATCCTAAAAGTGACACTCGCCGCTGGTCATGAAGTGGTGGTGAATTTCATCAAAATACCGCCCCGCCCTCACCCTGCACGCGCCCCGCCTATATCCGCCTTATTCATATCCTTGAAAATATAAATACAAATTTAACATTTAAGCAAAATAATATTCTATACTTTGAATTGGTTATTTGGATTGTGTTTCCTATGTGACTATGTCGTTATTGAAAATTTCCAATAAAAATTATTTAAATTTACGTTACGAATGCGATTCTATGGGGCAGGTCTCGGGTGGGGTGGGTGGTGGATCTAATAAATCCACCGTTAGACGGGTGGTGGAGGACGGGTGGCCACCCGCCATGGATGATGGGGCAGAGGTGGAGGTGGGTTTTTGTTGATGAATGCGGTGGTGGAGATCCTTCCCCCGTCCCCGCGCCGCTCAAATGACATCCCTTTATTTGACTATTATTGTGATTGAAATTTTGGTCAATGGTTAACAATCAAACCTATCATACGACTCTTTTTTTTTGTTTATAATAATTATTCGTCGTAGGGATTAATTGTCTGACATCCACCTTAAAAAAAATGACTTACAAAAAATCATTTTTAAAAAAACTTGTAATTACCACCAATAAAACAAATTATCGAATATGACCTTTTGACCAGAGATTGACTAAACCTAAGTAAATTCCAACATTTAATGAAGCGGAACACCGAACACGTAAATTTTTTTTTTGGTACTAGCTCGCCTTTAGTAGTCGTATTAAAAAGCACCAAATTAACTATTTATAAGACCTTAGTCGATAGCTATATGCACAAGAATTAGTAGTATATACGCCCTCCGTCCCGATGATTTGTTTACAGTTTCTATTTTTAGGTGTACGAGTCATTTATTTACATTTTTATAAATGTCCATTGTTGATGCCATGCATGTGGGGGTGTTTAAATGGTTTTCTTTGTTACAAGTGGGTCCTTTTTGTACTATAATAATATTTATTCAACTTTTTTATTATCTATCTCTTACACTTAGATAATTGTGCATAAAATAAATGTAAACAATTTATCGAAACGGAGGGAGTAGTAAGTAAGGGTCGAACCCAAAAGAAGAACGATTGCTATTAGATTATAATATGCAAATAAAGAAAAAATTTAGACTAATTCAACAAGTAAAGGCAAGTAAAAGATGATTTCAACAATTAAAGAGAGTACCTTGACATAATTAATCTCACTTCCAACCCACCAAAGTTTAACAATTCTCACAAATTATAACCTTGTTTACTCAACCAAAACTAATCAACGATTAAAACTTTCCGAATAATTAGCAATTTATGATAACCTCCATACAAAAATCACCCTAATCAATGAACGACTCATGAAAAGTACACAACTTTAGGGTGTGTTTGGATGGAGGGAATTGGAGGGAAAGGGAAGGGAAGGAAAATGAGGGATTAATTTTTCTTTGTTTGGATACAAATTTTGGGAGGAAAGAAATGAGAGGGAAAAGAATTGGAAGGATTCAATTTACCTCCCTTATACTAAAACATATTGGCGAGCACTTTTACGTCGTTAATAAAAGGGCCAAATTAAACAATTTATAAACCTATTCAATCACACACGAAAAACGTAGTATAGTGACAAAGTAGGGTCGAACCCAAGGGAAGGCCGAACGATAGACTCGATTAAACCTAATTAGCTAGACTATTAAAACGGACTAAAACGAAATATAACTTGTAACAAGGGAGGGATATGTTGAAATATGATTGAAAACTACTAATTAAAACAACAAGAGTGAAAGATAAACACAACTATAATTCTAAAAGTGTAGAGAAAGATGAGAATTTAAAGTGTTGGTTCATATTAATATCCATCATCCAAATACAACATCGATCATAGCCAAACTCAAGTGAAAATATCGTTACTTACTATCAACAAAGGCTTGAACAAGTGAAAAACATCTATTCTCACAAATTCTTACGATAACATGCAACTCAAATCAATCTAGAAAGAATTTAACATGAATCGAGCAAAGAAAACGATAGTGTTGACTCCACGTTTAGTTTTGATAATTGTCAAGTTATTTATTTCTATTGTACGCTACTCGTTTGTGTGTTTGAGTTTATGGTGCGTAGGTATCTAAGCTCGAAAAGAAGTGAAAAGAAGAAGAGGATTTGAAAGCGTCAAAGACAAGCTTCGTATCAAGTCAAGACTATTGGAACGATACTTGTAAAGTGACTTAACGGTTTGTATGCCCTACAAATCTCAGTAGTGATGTTACCCTAACATGATTACATGTTACAGTAACATCAGTGCTGTAGCAGTTTTTCATAAAAACGTTTTACAAATATTTTCTAAATATTTTCTAAAGAATTATCTTGTGTTAAAAGTTTTCTATATTTTTATTATGATATATGAGAATATCTTTACTCATTTTAGAATTAGATTTAAGTATATTTTACTTAGTAAAATATATGAGAATCTAGTTGTAAAAGATGTGCAAAGTATTTGTAATATATTATGATTCTACAAAATATCTTTTATGATAATTCTCCTCTTCTAAACTGATTTTATAAGATACTATAATTTGGAAAAATCACATCTACTATATTTATATATTGGCCGAAATTATTATTAAGTATATGACCATATTTTTGGTTATGTACAATATATTTCCAAAAGATAGATTTCCAAATATTATCTTCTAATATTCTACATCTCCTAATTGAACTAGCTTGTCTAGATTCATTCTTGGAGAATAAGTTATTTTAAATATCTTCCTTATTATCTTTTACAACTAACTATATCTTTTTATCAAAAAGATTAGGAAGTTTTATCAAACAATAATACTATCTTAATATTGTCTTCTTGTTTGATAAGTAAAAATAAAATAATATTTTTGTATGTGTGATATGTATCACACGAGTACTATAAGTACTCTTCTATCAATTGATTAAAAATCATCCAATACAATACAATAGAATATAATACTTCCAATTCATTTTTAATCAATCTAAGTCTTTCAAAATATAATCTTAATTTTACTTTTGCAAAACTTTTGTTCATCATTTGAACCGTGTTCTTTAACTTGTTTTTGCAAAATATTTTCTTTGATTTTGAATGCAATTTTAACTTTGTACTTTTGTTCTTAATTTCTATTTTCTAAAAGTGCATAGTTACGATAAGTTTCTCTAGACAATTGAATTGTATTTTCAATTTATTGAGAGACTTGTAACGAGAAAAATAATCACCTTGTTAGAGATTAATTTCTCGAGTTTAAAAGAAAAGAGCTTCACACTAAGGTCGGGGTAGATCTCTAGTGTTTATTAATTGTTTATTGTAAGCTAGGCCGGAGTAGGTGCTCTTGATAAATAATTAATAAGAAGAAGGGGTGGATGTAGGCTTTTCAATTGGGCCGAACCACGTTAAATCCTCGTGTTATTTATTTTCCGCATTTACGTTTCCGCATTTATTATTTCGTTGCAAATTTTTAAGAGGTACAATCCTCTATTCACCCCCCCTCTAGAGTATTGTTGGGCCCTTGGACTCTACAATTGGCATCAGAGCCTCGTGCTCTTGATAGCTTTACCGCTAAAGAAGTGATCCAATACTCTAAGTTTTGATATTTTCTTTTTATTTCTTTTTAAATCTCGGCCTAGTCTTTTATTTTTTAAAAAATGGATTCTAGTGACTCAATAAAGTATCCTATCTTTAATGGTACCGATTATAGTCATTGGAAAAATCAAATGAGGAATTACATTAAAGGAACAAATTTTGAATGTTGGAGAATCATAGTCAAAGGACCCATTGCTATACTTTCTACTGATTTGAAAGGTGAAAAGCAAGAAGATGACTATGATGAGAATGATTTTAAAGTTGCTCAAAAGAATTTCAAAGCTTTAACACTTTTACAAAGAGGTTTAACCAAAGAGATTTCTAATCGTTTTTCATCATCTGCTAGTGCTAAAGAAATTTGGGATAGTCTTGAGGCCTCCTATGAAGGAACATCCCAAGTTAAAAAGTGTCGGGAAAATTTATTAACTCATCAGTACGAGATGTTTCATATGGAGAAAAATGAAAACATCAGTGACATGTCTGATCGATTTATTAGTATAATCAATGAGTTAAAAAATTTAGGCAAAGTTTATCCAACCGAGGATCTTGTCAATAAGGTCCTTCGGAGCCTAACCGATAAATGGCAACCCAAAATCACTGCGATAGAGGAAGCTAAAGATCTATCCAAACTTTCCTATGATAGCTTGATTGGATCTTTGATGGCCCATGAGTTAACACTCAACAAAGGGCACGTGGAACCAATCAAAAATAAGGGGATAGCTCTTCAAGCCGAGTCGAGTGATGAGGAGACAGAAGATGAAATAGGATTGTTTGTTAAACGTTATAATAAAAAGTTTGCTTCTAATTCTTCTAAAAATGTGAGTAATAATGCCAAACCTTTCAAAACAAGAAACACAAATAAAGGTTGTTACAAGTGTGGAGAGACAACTCACATTATCAAAGATTGTCCTACTTGGGCAAAGATCAAAAACAAAACCAAACGTGAGAAAGCTAAGAACATGTACAAGATCGCTATGCTTGCTTCAGATGGTTGGGGAGACATAGAATGTTACACGGATAGTGATACCGAGGAGGAAGAAGAAGCTAATGTATGTCTTAGTACGCATGGAAAAGAGACGTCAAAGGGAAGGTCATATAAAGACCTATGCTTAGTTGGAACATCTACTTCGGATTCGGATAATGAGGTATGTTTTTCACAAATTAAACATAAGCTTAAAAAGTTGTCTAAGGATAAGATTTTGTCGATTGTTGAGAATATTTGTGAGGATCAAAGGGCTTACATACGAGATCTTGAAATTGAAGTTAGTAAAAATGAACAAAAGAATCTTTCACTAACTAAAATGGTCAAAAAACTTCGCTCTAAGAAGAGCGTAAGTTCACTAAATGTTTCAAAGCAAAGCTTTGACACATATGTTGAACCTACACCAAACTTGGATCGAAGCAAGTATAACATTGACTCGATTACGCTTAGAAGATGATAAATCGCCTATAAACTCGAAAATTACGAAAGTTCGTTCGGTGATGTTAGTCTAACACGGGATGATGTTACCATACCATCACCGTAAGTTGATATACCTCTGTCGGTGTTACCTCAACATCTGACCAGATAAAGGAAACCCTAGATGAGGTTAACCTAACATCTGAAGAGGATATGCCAGCTTTGGAAGATGTTACAGTAACATCATCATATGTTGAACGAAATCATGAACTTGAAGAAAAGGTTAAGTTGTTAGATAACCAAGTAAATAACCTCACTAATGAACTTATTCAACAACAATCAACGTTTAAAGTTATGAAGTCATCGTTTATAAAGAAAATTGTTGAACTTCAATCCGAATTGAGTAAAAAGGAATCCACTATAAGTGTAGAGGTCGAGTCTTGTAATAATTGTGAAAAGTTGAGTAAAGAAAAGGAAGAACTTAATGAGAAATTAAAAGAAGCTTTCAATGTTAGTAAGAAATGGGAAGCTAGTCAAGAAGTTCTTAACTTTTTAACTCAACAATCTAATCGACACCATAAGGAAGGTTTAGGTTATCAAACTAGATGTCGCGTAGAACACGTTAAGAAAATGAATGAACCCACTAATCGTGATTTTCGCAAAAGACAATACGTTGGTCTTCCCGAATATAAAATTTGTAATTTTTGTGGAAAAACGGGTCATTATGTTAATACTTGTAAAAAACGTGCAATGCATTATAAGAGGAATAATGATTATGTCAAATCTAGTTGTGATAACATGTCTAAATCTAAAACTCAAAACAACAATGAATCTACTAAAAAGAAGTATGAATCTTTTGATCCTAACTTGTACTATAATCATAAACATAAGTATATTGTTAAACGTGTTTGGATTCGTAAAGATTTACTTCCCGAGGTAACTAATAGGAGAGGACCCAACTTTGTGTGGGTACCTAAATCACGAAAGTAACTTTTGTAGGAGGAAGTGAGAGGAAGCAACCAATGGTACTTGGATAGTGGTTGCTCGAGGCATATGACGGGAGACAAAAGCAAGTTCCTCTCACTTGAGACTTATGAAGGTGGAAGTGTGACGTTTGGAGATAATGGTAAAGGAAAAACCATCGGCATTGGTCGAATTGGAATCTCCAAAACACACTCCATTGATAATGTGCTTCTTGTACAAGGACTTAAGCATAACCTTCTAAGTATCTCACAATTGTGTGATCGTGGGAACAAAGTCGTGTTCCATTCAAGTATGTGCCGAATCATGTGTGAACGATCAAGCCGTGTTATACTTGAAGGAAGAAGAAAGAATAATGTCTATGTCGTTGACCTAGAAAGTATTCCTTCTATATCCTTCACGTGTATGAGTGCGGTTACAAACGATCATTCTATATGGCACAAACGATTCGGTCATATCAACACGCATTGTCTAAAAAGGTTGAAGAGATTGGAACTTGTTGAAGGACTTCCCTCCGTAAAGTTTGACACCACTAAATTGTGTGGCACGTGTGTACGGTGTAAACACGTGAGATCATCGTTTAAGTCTAAAAACGTGGTAAGCACTTCCAAGCCACTTGAATTAGTTCACATGGATTTATGTGGACCAATGAGAGTTAGTAGTAGAGCCGGTGCTAGATACGTCTTTGTATTAGTAGACGATTATTCGAGATTTGTTTGGCCGATTTTCTTAAGCTCCAAAGATCATACCTTTGATGAATTTGTGTGCTTGATAAAATTAGCTCAAAACAAGTATTCGCATAATCTCATATCTATTAGGACGGATCATGGTACCGAGTTCGATAATCAAGCCTTCATTGAATATTGTCGAGAGCATGGTATCGATCACAACTTTTCGGCCCCTAGGACTCCTCAACAAAATGGAGTAGTTGAAAGGATGAATCAAACCATAGAAGACATGTCACGCACTATGTTACTTTGTAGCGGTTTGCCAAGGAACTTTTGGGCAGAAGCCGTGAATACCGCGTGTTACATACACAACCGTGCTATGATTAGACCAATCTTAAAGAAAACCCCTTACGAGCTACTAAGAGGAAGAAAACCAAACATATCCCATCTAAGATGTTTTGGAAGTAAATGTTTTATACATAATAATGGTAAAAATAGATTGGGAAAGTTTGATCCTCGTAGTGATGAAGGTGTTCTCTTAGGTTATTCTAATCATAGTAAGGCATATCGTGTGTACAACAAGCGAACCATGTGCGTGGAAGAAAGTATACATGTCATATTAGATGAAAACGATACTCTCGAACAATATGAAGGAGATGACTTGGAAGAAGAGGAAGATCCAGATTTCTGGCTTACTCATAAAGACTTACCCGAATTAGACGATGAAGACAATGAAACACAAGTTATTGGAACCGACGCTGAAAAGGCTCAAAAGTCAAACTTAGACGAAACTCAAGCTGAGGAAAATGTTGACGTCACCTCAACATCTAACTCCAAAGACTCAAAAGATTCGTTGGAAGCAGATGTTAGGGTAACATCGACAGTAACATCCAGCTTGAATTCAGGGGGAACATCTGAAGTTACAGACAATGTTAAGGTAACATCAGAGGAGAATTCGAACAATGTTCCAACGACTCTCAAGAAATGGAAACATCAAAGTTCTCACCCCACGGATGCGATACTTAGTGACTACAACAAAGGTATACAAACGCGTAAGTCCATCATGAACAACTATTGTGTGCTATACTCGTTTCTCTCTACAATTGAACCTAACAACATCAAAGTTGCCCTAACCGATTCCGATTGGATAGTTGCAATGCAAGATGAGTTACGACAATTTGAGAAAAACAAAGTTTGGCACTTGGTTCCTAGGCCTCCGAATCGTAAAGTTATTGGTACTCGTTGGGTTTTTAGAAACAAACTTGACGATTCGGGAGCCATTGTGAGGAATAAGGCAAGGCTAGTGGTGCAAGGCTATAACCAACAAGAAGGCATTGATTTCGATTTAAACCTTCGCACCGTGAGTCTGCTTAGAAGCGATTAGATTACTAATTGCCTTTGCCGCTCACAAAGGATTTAAACTCTATCAAATGGATGTTAAGACCGCCTTTCTTAATGGCTATTTGAAAGAGGAAGTATATGTTGAGCAACCCCCCGGTTTTCAAAATAATGAATTTCCAAACCATGTCTATTTTCTCGACAAAGCTCTTTATGATTTAAAACAAGCCCCTAGGGCATGGTATGATCGTTTATCTCAGTTTTTACTTAAAAATGATTTCAAACGTGGCTCTGTCGATAAAACTTTATTTTTGAAAACCAAGGGGTCGGATATTTTAATTGTTCAAGTTTATGTTGATGATATTATTTTCGGTGCTACTAATGAAAGTTTGTGTAGTGATTTTTCAGACCTAATGCAATCCGAATTTGAAATGAGTATGATGGGAGAATTGAGTTTCTTCCTAGGTCTACAAATCAAGCAAACTAAGGAAGGTATAATGGTACATCAACAAAAATACATTAAGGAGTTGCTCAAGAAGTTTGGTATGGAGAACGGCAAGGTTATCTCCACACCTATGGCAACAACAACCAAGCTCGACAAGGATGAGCATGGTAAGGCCGTGGATGAGACCGTATATAGGGGCATGATAGGGTCTCTTCTATATCTCACGGCTAGTCGACCCGATATTATGCAAAGTGTTTGTGTTTGTGCTAGGTTTCAAGCAAACCCTAAGGAATCCCATCTTGTGGCAGTCAAGCGTATTTTGAGATATTTAATTGGTACAATGAATTTATATTTGTTTTATCCTATGTATGACAATTTTGATCTTAAAGGTTATTCAGATGCGGATTATGGAGGGTGTTCTATTGATCGAAAAAGCACTTGAGGGACTCGCTACTTTTCTCGGATCGGGCATAGTGTCATGGGGTTCAAAGAAACAAGCTACGGTTGCATTATCTACAACTGAAAGTGAGTATATTGCGGCTTCTTTGGTATGTTCTCAACTACTTTGGCTTAAACAACAATTATTTGATTATGGGGTAGTTTTCGATAGCGTACCTATTTATTGTGATAATGTTAGTACCATAGCTATATCTAAGAACCCGGCCATGCATTCTCGGACCAAACACATCGATATTCGTCATCACTTTTTGAGAGATCATGTAGAAAAAGGTAATATTGAACTAATCTTTTGTAGATCAAAAAGCTGATATTTTTACAAAACCCTTAGCTAGGGAACGCTTTGAGAAATTACGTCTTGAAATTGGCTTGGTTAATGACAATTGATTGTTTGGCCGTGTATGTTCTCCGTATGATTGACTAGATTTGGTTTTGAGACTGTGTCCGTATTGTGATGTGAAATTCTATGTGTCTCATGTTTTGATTTTGTGTGTGTGTGATTTAAAGACACGTGTTTATCTATTAAAGCTTAGAGATTGTTCTTTTGATTATTCTTATATCATATGACATTTTATTTCACTATATTCTATATTTAGAAACCGTTTTCTAAATATTCCTAGCATGCTTGGAAACAACCATGTTTTCCATAGTGAAATTTTCTTTCATAAAAATATGGTATAATCTTCACAATAAATAGCTTGCTTTTGTATCTTTGAGTCTCCCACGAAAACTTTCTTACTAAAATTTTCTTATTCTTGTGTTAAAGATTTGATAAATAGAATCTTTTTTACAACAAGCTCAAATTATGTTCACAAATACTTTCTTACCAACACAATTACATCCAAGTTAAGTTCACTTCCTTCTTGTTAACATAACCTTGTTCTATGTTAGGTTAACATCAGTTATGTCATTCTCTCCTATCTCATGTCTCTTTACACTCATAATTATATCGTTACCTAAATGACTTCTTATCCATACAAATACCTCTCTCACATAAAGTTTATTTTTCTTCCCTCAAAATTGGGTTGAGTTGTGCAAACAAAAAAATGTTGAGTGGTGCGTGAAAAAAAAAAAAAAAAAAAAAAAAAAAAAAAAAAAAAACCGCACCAAGTGAGGGGGAATATTAAAGAAGAAGGTGTATTGGTTGAAGTAATTCATGTATCCAAATTTGAGATACTTGCAAATTGGGTACATAATTCAAAGTAAATATTGGTGCTTTGAAGAGCGTTCCGAGTTGGAGACAATGAAAAATATGGTTGTGCTCTTATACGGTTTGAGGACGTATTTTTGGGGTCGTGTTTGTGAGCTATCTTTGCGCTCTATGGAAATTCTTCACAATGATTAGATGGTGACTCTCTTACAAAAGTTTTAGCTTGCTTTTAGGGTCTATTCTTACATATATACTCTATCTCTTCTTTTGTGTCATTTTGGAACAATCTTTGATGCTCGCCTTTATGATAACACGTGTTTTGGTCTCTCACGTATATATCTTACTTGTTTCATATGTGTGCTTGCATTCATGATATTATTCTAGTCCTTTTCCTTTTCGATGAAGTCAAGAGGGGGAAAAACACCTAAGATTTAGTTGCATAATCATTGCTTTATTTCATTATCGTTACTTTCAGTTTTGTTTCTCTCTCGAGTGTTTTGTTCTACATATCACTAATGTCTTTTGGTTGGAACAAGATAAGCAAAATATATCTTTCGCTTGTGATTCATCATCTTTTGAGACGATATTCGATTGAGGGGGAACGACCATAGAAATAAATCTTAGAGGACTTGACATCATCAAAAAGGGGGAATTTGTTGACTCCACATTTAGTTTTGATAATTGTCAAGTTATTTATTTCTATTGTACGCTACTCGTTTGTGTGTTTGAGTTTATGGTGCGTAGGTATCTAAGCTCGAAAAGAAGTGAAAAGAAGAAGAGGATTTGAAAGCGTCAAAGACAAGCTTCGTATCAAGTCAAGACTATTGGAACGATACTTGTAAAGTGACTTAACGAAGCTATGCACTACAAATCTCAGCAGTGATGTTACCCTAACATGATTACATGTTACAGTAACATCAGTGCTGTAGCAGTTTTTCATAAAAACGTTTTACAAATATTTTCTAAATATTTTCTAAAGAATTATCTTGTGTTAAAAGTTTTCTATATTTTTATTATGATATATGAGAATATCTTTACTCATTTTAGAATTAGATTTAAGTATATTTTACTTAGTAAAATATATGAGAATCTAGTTGTAAAAGATGTGCAAAGTATTTGTAATATATTATGATTCTACAAAATATCTTTTATGATAATTCTCCTCTTCTAAACTGATTTTATAAGATACTATAATTTGGAAAAATCACATCTACTATATTTATATATTGGCCGAAATTATTATTAAGTATATGACCATATTTTTGGTTATGTACAATATATTTCCAAAAGATAGATTTCCAAATATTATCTTCTAATATTCTACATCTCCTAATTGAACTAGCATGTCTAGATTCATTCTTGGAGAATAAGTTATTTTAAATATCTTCCTTATTATCTTTTACAACTAACTATATCTTTTTATCAAAAAGATTAGGAAGTTTTATCAAACAATAATACTATCTTAATATTGTCTTCTTGTTTGATAAGTAAAAATAAAATAATATTTTTGTATGTGTGATATGTATCACACGAGTACTATAAGTAGTCTTACATCAATTGATTAAAAATCATCCAATACAATACAATAGAATATAATACTTCCAATTCATTTTTAATCAATCTAAGGCCTTCTAAATATAATCTTAATTTTACTTTTGCAAAAAATTTGTTCATCATTTGAGCAGTGTTCTTTAACTTGTTTTTGCAAAATATTTTCTTTGATTTTGAATGCAATTTTAACTTTGTACTTTTGTTCTTAATTTCTATTTTCTAAAAGTGCATAGTTACGATAAGTTTCTCTAGACAATTGAATTGTATTTTCAATTTATTGAGAGACTTGTAACGAGAAAAATAATCACCTTGTTAGAGATTAATTTCTCGAGTTTAAAAGAAAAGAGCTTCACACTAAGGTCGGGGTAGATCTCTAGTGTTTATTAATTGTTTATTGTAAGCTAGGCCGGAGTAGGTGCTCTTGATAAATAATTAATAAGAAGAAGGGGTGGATGTAGGCTTTTCAATTGGGCCGAACCACGTTAAATCCTCGTGTTATTTATTTTCCGCATTTACGTTTCCGCATTTATTATTTCGTTGCAAATTTTTAAGAGGTACAATCCTTTATTCACTCCCCCTCTAGAGTATTGTTGGGCCCTTGGACTCTACAGATAGTTTTAAGCATGAATTCACAAGAATAATCTAATCCTCATGTAACTCACTAATCTCCTCCCTAATCAACACAACAATCCACAAATCCATGAGATAATTGCATCAACAATGTCACACAATAGATAATTACCAACAATCTAGAGGCAAAAACCTAATGACAATAGATAAATTCACTAATCATATGATGATCAAGCATAAAAATCAATGAATTAATCATAAACAACATTAATAACAAGAGGAGATTAAACAATAATATTAAAAGAGAGAAACTTTGGCTCACAATGTGTATTAGATGATTTCAATCAATACAAACCAACAAGAGAGAGATTAGCCACTCATATTTGGCTTAATTCCCATAAATTCTTCAAGAGAAAGACTAATTACCCACTAATTACTCACTAATTACTCCCTTAATGAAAAGCTAAAGATGAACTAATTGAGAGAAATCTGAAAATAAAAGGTGTCTTGCAAAATAAGATAAGAGATAATGAGAATAATCCTCCAAAAACAACTTAAAAACTCGTCAAAAACTAGACTAAACGATGCAGTTTTAAGTTTTGCGCCAGGGGCGCATTCGGGAGGCGCCTGGGGCGCATGGCTGCTGGAAGCCGATTTTGTAAAGGCCATATCTCACTCGTTTCTTGGCGGAATTAAGCGTGTGACCTGCCGTTGGAAAGCTATCGAGCCGAACTATCATCTCCACTTGGTCTTGCATCCATTGGAGGTCTAAAACTTGAGATATAACCATTTGAAGTTGACCTTGTTTCGGCTTTGGTTGACCTTGACCTTGACCTTGACTTTTCTTATAACCGTAATTTTGCCTCGGTTTCCCATTTACGTCAAAAGCACCATAATCCATCTAAAAAGTGGGAATTATAAGATTCTCGAGGGCTAAATTCTCGGTCTTAACACCGTATAAACGTGTCTTATCATCCTTTCAAAATTGACAAGATTTGGAAGGAAAACTAATTGAACTCTCATTTAATTTTGAAAAGACCATTATACCCCTGCTCTAAACCTACTATCTAATGTCTACTTGTTTTATGTCGTAGAATTAATACTTGTTTTGTTGTTCTCTAATCTCCTCTACTTCCAGCTGCCTTTCTATTTGTTTTACTCCGTATTTATTTGGGTTTCATTTTGTTGGGACGTAGTTTTTGGTTTTCAACATTATACTCATGTCAAAACGATGAATTAATATGCGACTAATCAAAATTTAGTTATATAAGATTTTTACGTTAATAAAAAATAGTACTGAATATTATTAAATTATGAATTGAAGCTTGGAGATTTGTATTAACTTATTTACAATTGTGACTTTCCTCCCTTTAATAATAAAAAAAAAAAACTCCGGCTCGTTTAATAAAAGGTCCCAATATAATAGTTTAATAATAATAATTAAAAAAAAAACACGTTGTTTTAGTAAGTCGTACGCTTAAAATCGTCGATTTATATAAAATTGTGACTTATTTAAAATCGTTGATTGATAAATTGTTTTTTTACAAACTTAAAATGTAAAATAATACGGAGCTTTAAAAATAATATGTCAACAATATCAAAAAATTAGGGGCATTATCGTCATTACACATTACTAATCAACACTCCCCCTTCATTTTGTCATCCTCATCCTTCCACCCCTTCCATTTCCCTCTCATAATTTTCTTGCTATCCAAACAACAACATTTTATTTTCCTTCCCCTTCCCTCCCCTGCTTTTCCTTTCCCTCCCCTCCTTTTCCCTCCTAAAATTGTATCCAAACACAGCCTTAATCTAAAGAAAAACATTAAAGATTAAGACTTGGGAAAAAGGCAAAGATAATAGTACTAAAACAAGCATTTAGCACTTAATCACTTTTAAATCTCCAACTTCGGCCTCAACATATTCATAATATCCACTTCAATCTAGAGAAAATTTGTCTAAAAAACCAACAGTAATAATAATACCCACTATTGATAAAGAAAGATATCAAATTGTATGATTTCAAACAAAGATGATAAAACTAAGAAAGAAATTGACAATTGATACAATAATATTAAGGAGATTCATATTAAACAAGGATTGAAAATAGTAGAGAATTGTCTTACAATGGATTAATTGAAAACTTGAAGAATTACACCAAGTTTTGAGAAGATTAGCCTTCCATTAACCTTACAAATTAAAGTTTAGATCTAGAAAAATTATGATGTTCTTAAGTTTTTAGATGATAATTGTAACACCCCGTGTTATTTTAACACAATTTGATAAAAGAATTTAATTCCTTAAATTAAATTCATCCTTTTTCCTTATAATAAAAAAGCGTCTAAATTTTTTTTCGCTAAATAATACTAAATTTTCTTAAGTACAAATTTAAAAATTTTGAAAAATAAATTATGTTGTATTATCTTTAGAATTCAAAAAGAAACACATTTCAAAATTTTATAAAAATCAATACAAAATTTATATCGCCTTTCAAATTTCAAAAATGTTAAGTTATGTTTACTATTCATAAAAATAAATGTAAAACCTTTTATTCATAAAATTCAATTTCAAACATATTTCGTTTTCGAATAAAAATGAGCCCTTATACTTTTCCCGTCTCTGAAATTCAGGTCAACAATTTCAAACACGCAAATCAAAAATCAAACCATCTTATCCTCTTCCATTTTTCTTCTTATTTTTGGTAAAGCAAACTTAACATCCAAAATATATAATCATTTTGATTAATTTTTAATAAATCATATTTTATTAAAATCTAATTACTATTTCATTTTCATTAAACTACTTTTTTCTAAATTGTCGATATTTGAAGTCACATCTAATTTAAATTGATTAACTTTTTTTACGTTTGATTATAATTCTTTAAATCTATAACATTCAACAAAAAAAATAAGTATTTCGACCTAGGAAATTTTTATTCAAAATTTCGAGGATTAGGATCCGATTTTTGTTTTAATACCCTTTCGATAATTATTTTTATTTTTAATTCCGATTTTATTTCAAAACACTATTTTAAGATCATATCCTTTATTTTGAGACTTTCTGCGATCGCGCAAATCGAAAATTTCGAGAAATGAAAAATCGAGCCCGAAAATTTGACTTTTGACTTTTGGTCATCAAAGTCAAATTTTATCTTCTTCCATTTTCTTACACATTTACTTACACCATTATAATTATCATCATCACTTTTTATTTTATTTTATATTTAAAATTTAAAGTTTATACTTTTAATAAAAATATAAATACAAATTCAATACTACTACTTTAATATTACCATTTTCATTTCCGTCACTTTTAAAATTTTTCTAAAGTAGTAAATAAAATATTTTAGTCTTAAATTTATAAAATGAATACTTTTCAGAAAATCGTCAAAACAGCACTTTTTAACTTTTATCGCTTTTGACACCCGACTTTTTAAAACTGAATAATTTCGTGAAAAACTTTATTTTGATCAAATATCTTTAGGAACCTTCCTAGATCATCAAGTTGTTCCACTTGAGTTTTATGACTCATAACTTAATTAAATTTAGCTTTATTTTCTAATTAAACAAACTTACATCATACACTTTCTTTTAACCTAATAACTTGACCTAATTTGTTACTAACATACTCATTATTTTCACAAGAGCATAAACATCACTCTTGGCTCTCCAAATGGTCGTGGCTCCCTCCCCCTTATTCTCTCTATATTTTTCTTTCATTTTTCTCCTAAAACACTAAATAAAAACCTATAATATTATCTTAATAATTCCTAAGTGTTCTAAGTTCATTAGTGGGTATTTTAGGGGCTAACTTGCATGGATTATTTGGGTGAATAACATGGGTTATGGGTGAAGAAAAATCCGATCTAAAATTTATTTTAGATCCCCGACGATTAACTTCCTAATTAAGGTGACTAGCTTTGTCTTATTTTGGCCTCTTTGTAAATTAATTTGTTTTGTTATTATGTTTTTTATGAATATGAAAATTATGTTAAATATGTTAAACATCACATGAGTACACTTGTATGTTTATGTGTAGTATAATAAAATGATAATAACTAAATAATATGTTAAATAGATTATTGTAGTAAAATGTTCATATGTTTAGCTAATTTAATTTTGAGCATTTTTAATTATGATTCATATGATTTTTATGTTTAGTTATGTTTTATTTAAGTAGTAGTCATATATAAAAATTATGTGAAATATTAACAATGAGTTTAAAGTGATTAAAATCGAAAATGAAAATTTATATACATATATACTTATACTCGGCATTTTGCCATTTTTTTTATATATTTTCACTTTTAATTTTAGTAAATAATATGTTAGAATAAGTTAGTTAAAATAGATGTATTCATGTTAAAAAAATTAAATTAGGAAAATAAATTATAAGTTGTTAAAATCAAAATTAGTGTTCTTGAGCTTTATTATAATCTTCATGAGTGTTCTTGAATTCTTCATGTTGATGTTCATCATTATTGTTCACTTTGATTATGTTTTATACTTCCTCCGTTTCGGTGATTTATTTACGTTTACTTTATACACATTTATCGATGTGAGGAGAGAGGTTGAGAAAAAACTAATAAAATAATAATATAAGTACAAAGGGGGTCCCGTTT
Organism: Dianthus caryophyllus; assembly: GCA_023091065.1. Classification (NCBI taxonomy): domain Eukaryota; kingdom Viridiplantae; phylum Streptophyta; class Magnoliopsida; order Caryophyllales; family Caryophyllaceae; genus Dianthus; species Dianthus caryophyllus. Next base: position 904,015 of record CM041529.1, read on the forward strand.
GCTTAAAATTATCAAATGTTATTGGTTGAGTGAGTAGGGGCCACCTCCCACATGGGTCAAGCATGACCATTTTTGGAAAGTGTAAACAAATGACCCGTACACCCCAAAATGGAAAGTGTAAACAAATGACCGGGACGGAGGGAGTATTATGTTTGTTTATAATTTGTGTTTATGTTTAGTTATTGTTTTATATATTACTTAGTATTATACTATAAATCAACTTAAACTTTATAAATCATTTAGATTAAAAAGTTAGAAATTTAAAGTGTTGAAAAATACTATTCATAATTATAAATGAAAATTTTAGTAAATTTCATTTTAGTTTAAATCGTTTTAGTATAATTAGAATAATTAAAATATAAAGACTTTAAGCTAAAAACCGATAAAATCGAAAAATGAAAATTTAGGACATGAATAGGCTTGCTCACGGCATTCATGCTATTTTAGGCTTAAAATTGTTTTTATCACTTTTTAGTTTAATTGTTAAAATAATTTAATTATTAATTAATAAGTTAGATTTAAGAAATTAAAAGAAATAAATCAATTTTGACATATATAGTATATCACACGACATATACACTTTAAATTGACTAAATTTGACCAAAATGAAATTATCACTAAGTCACTAAAGTTAAATAGTAATTAGAATTGAATTTTTGTATAAATTGTTTTAGTTATAAATGAAATATTATAAACCGATAAAAATATGTAACCGTTATAAAAATGAACTAAATCGTGTTATTCTTGCCTTTGCTATTTGAATTTGTTGATCTTGGACTTACGGACTTAAATGAATCTTCCACGATACTATTATTTTTAAAAATGAAAATCGCTAAATTTAGTTAATAGACGACTAAATTTAACTAAGTCTCATTTTAAAATAAATATCGATATCACTTTTTACAAATTGAACTTAACGTTTTTAAAACTAATATTTTAAAATGAATATCATTATCACTTTTTACAAACCGAACTTAACGTTTTTAAAACTAGACTTTTAGAATATTTCCAAAACTCACTAAGTACAAAACGAACTTAACGACTTTGAAACTAGAAATTTATACTTAGAAAATAAAAGGGTTTAGTTTATTTTCTAAAATATCTTAAGTATAAATACCTAAAATATCTTAAGTATAAAAATACGTATAAATATAGAAATACGTACAAGTATAAGAATACGTACAAGTATAAGAATACGTATAAGTATAAAAATACATATAAAATACGAAGTATAAAAATACGAATACATTATAGGATCTGAGTATAAAAATCTGAAATACGATAAAAATCATTATAAAATACGGTGAATAGTGAATAGTGAATAGTGAATAGTGAATAATGAATAGTGAAAAGTGAATAGTGAAATATTGAAAATAATTGAAAATTTTACTAAGTATAGAAAATTGAAAATGAATAAGTAAATGACTTAAAGTGTTTGAAAAACACTTAAATAAAATTTGACATATTAATAAACATATCAAGTTAGAAATCTAAAAACGTTAATAATTAACAACACCTCAAATAATAAACGAACGTGTTATGTGATCATATGAAACCTACAATTCAAATAAAACGTTTGACGCTGAGACTAGGAGAGTCTAGTAACATGAGATATGTAAATATCAAATAAATAATAAACATTGAGTAAGTTAAATAAAAGGTCAAACGCTTGAGCCTCCGATATGAAAACGTCAATCGTAAGTGAAGTGGGTTTAAGATAGTCTTGTAGCGGTCGCCATTGCCGTACAAGATAATGAATATGCCAAGGCTTTTGTCTCAGGCTTTAGGAAATAGTCGTTTTATCCTGAGTTAAGGTGCTCTATGAATAGCATAGCCCATTCTTAAATTGGATACTAGTGTACATGTACTAGACTAGGGTTTTATTCCCCTATTTCGCTAAAGTTACCAGGGCCACCGTGACCTTATTGCGATTGTCATCTCACGGTTCTGTCTCCTTGCCGTGTTTCGTTCTTAGTGGGCGCGACACTTGCATTCGTTCTTACCCTGCGTAAAGATTACTTGACGGGATTGTATCTGAAGTTCGAATCATTTCGAACACTAGAAGATGAGATGCAAGTACTATAGTATTCGGCGTGGTTTACGAGTCGAGTAAGTTGCTGCACTATGGTAGTGAGATGCAAGCGACTAGAGTACAATAGCCTACTCAGTGGTCAGGCTCGTAAGTAGTATGTGTTGTCTGTTGTATGTTTAATTGAGAATGAGTGTGTACCATCTTCGAAAACTAAAGACCACAACTTTACAGATTGAATCAGTGCATGAGGAGAATGATAAGATATGTATGTTTGATTGCGATCCGATATCGCCTTGTAATGCCATTGAATTATTGTGATACTATTGCTATGCTATTATGTGTTATTTGCCTTCATAATTGAATATCATGCTTATATGATCTATCGCTTTAAACTGCATGCTTATTATGACTTATATGTCTTTATATGCTATATGTAATAAGCATGTTCATGTTTTTATCATAATGTTATGTTTATAAAGCGATAATATTAAACCAAAGTAATTGAAAACGAGGGTAAGTATGAGCATAGCTAGTCACTGTCCGCTCAGCGGGCATCCCCCCATCAGTTTATTGTGCAGGATGATCGTGGACCAGGAGCTGGTTTTTGGACGGGGCCACGAGACGTTTTTATGCTTACTTTTGGATGTTTTACGAGAGATTGTAATATATAACCTATACTCTTTTTATTTCCGTACTTAGAGTTGTTTTATTCAACTCTTGAACGATGTTTGTAACATTTGGGTTTTTATTGTATAATTAATGACGCTGGTTTAAGACTTAATTAATTTCCGCCTTAGTAATTAAAGTCGACTAAAAACCAGGTTGTTACAATAATATGAGTGTAATGATAATCTCCTAAAACCCTAAATAAACCTTATATATGATGGAATAAAATCTACTTCGAAACAAGCAATTGCGGCTACGCGTAAAACAGAGCTGACATGACGGTGCTGTAAGTTGCTTCATTTTTTTCCGCTCTTCTGCCTTGACTTTCTGTGACTTCATTCTTGGACCTCTTTTAGACTTCATTTTTAGGCCTTGAATATTTGTTGCAGTCTTCATAATCGAGCCCAACATTGCTTGCACTAAAAATCAACAATTACATAATCGGGATAGAATTCGGCATTTCATTATTAAAGTACTCAAAATCGCTCCAAAAGCCCACATTATTCTCATAAATAATACTAATAAATACCTACTAAGATCGACTCATCACTTACCTCCCTCAAATTTAAAATTTATCCTTCAAAACTAAGTTTTTCTCCAAATTTCCCAAAAATTTCTTCAAATACTCCAAATATTCCAAATTTCCAAAATTTCTTCAAATTTCCCTTCATTTCTTCATACTTCATTTTCTTTTAAATAGATGATCTTTTTTAGGAAAATGTTTGAAACTTTTGGGTATTATTGGAACTCATGATGTAGATGGAAGGTTATTCATTAAATTTAAAAATGGGTAAAAATATGAAGATTTTGGAGTGTTTTTGAAGATGAATATTGTTATATGTTTGTGTAGTATATTAGAGTTTAAGGGATATTTTCTGGTTTGAGGATTATAATTATGAGTTTATTGAATGATGAATTCTAATTTGAGTGATACTTCGTATATCTTTAGGATTGATGATTGAATTTCAAGGTTGGAGTCTTGGTTTGAGCGTGTGAAGGTACCGGAGAGTGAATGATCGTGCCACCTCTTCTCGACGCCCCGCGCGCGCCCGCCCTCGGATGTCTTAGGGGCGGAATGCACGACGCGGGAAAAATGCGTATGAAATGCGCGCGTGAATGCGCGCTCGAGGTCAGTTCGCTCGAGTTCTTTGTTATGCTATGGGGGAATGTCTTTGCATGAAGTTTTGACAAAAGAAATGTAGAAAATCCTTTTGAAATGAATTTTCGGAGTCGCCACCAACTATTAAAGGAATTTGGAACCTATTCAGCGCGTCTTAAATCATAAGACGCGGGGGTCTCGGATTTCAAGGTGCGTCGATACCAATCCTTCTGAGGTTATTGTGAAACCAGAGAGGATTCAGAGTGAGGTTACTTTTCGAAAGTTTTGACAAAATGTGTTATGAAAACTGTAATAAAAAAGCCTACGTAAAAGTAGTCTTTACTAATTTGAAAACAAATGCTTAATTTCGATATTTGGGCTAATAGGACGCTACGTACAAATGCGAATATGTGACTCGACAAATATGTAAAATGAATGTAAGTCGTCAAAGTTATGACGATTTGCTATAGTAAATATACGTAAGATTAATAATTCATTGTATTTGAATTACTAAATAAACGTTATTTTCCGACTCGTATTCAATTCTAAGATTTCGTAAAACCCTCGGTTTTGCATGTTTAAAAAGACTAGTTGAAACGGTACAATTTAATGTCGAATCCGTGTTTTAGTCATAATTTAATGCATGAATCGAGAATTTGCATAATGTAAAAGTGGTGTTTAATTTAGTGATTTTGAGTCGTTTATTTATGCGATATTGGCAAGGTTTAGACGAATTCTGAATTCGAATTACTACAACCGTATTGCGAATACGGGTTCGTTAAAGCCAATATCGAGTCGGGTTAGGGTAACCCTTTTGTCCAAGTCTCAAACGTCCAATCCGAAAGTATAGTTTTTACCTTAAAATGCAAAGACGGTTTTTAGAGTTGAAATTTATAAGTGCGAGAGGCCTTGTATTTATGTAATTCATGTGTATTTGATTGTAATTGTGTTGTTAACGATGAATGTTGATGATGATGATGATGATGATGATTTTGTTGTGTAAATATGTTGCAAAGGGCTGCTATTTATAGCAATTGTTTCGTGTTTTATGTATAGTTGCTCAGAAAATTGCCAGTTAACCAGCGATTAAAGTAAAAATCGCCAGTGTGTAAGTGGGGAGAGGGAAAATCGCCTGTGTACAGGCGATGTTTAGTCTGTTTTATGATTGATTTTGGGTCGCCGTATTTTGTATGACATGTTGCGTAGGTATGCTCGTGTGTGTTTTGTTGTTGTTGACTTTGGGGTCGAGGAATCAACTTGGGTCAGTTGATTTCTCGGCTCCGTTTTCGCGTTTTGGTTTTTCGTCGTGTTTTTCGGTTTTGGCTCGAAATAAAATACTATTGTAATATATTATTTTACGACGTCGTGAAGTTTTGTTTTGTAAAAATGTGACCCGGGACGCGCTTTGTTCTGTTTCGGGTGCTTGCTTTTTGCGTGTTTTGGGCCGTTTTTTGTTTTTTGGGTCGTTTTGTGTGTTTGGACCGTTTTTGTGTGGCGTTTTTGTGTCGTTCTTGTGCGTATTGTGTCGACTTAAAACTAAAAATGACTAAATTAATATTCATTTTTACGATGTATGCAAATTCAAATTAATTTCGTTAAAAATGACTAAAATGTTTTAGACATTTTTGTACCGTTTCGTCTTATTTATAAAACATGCACGAAAAGTCCTTTTCGTCATCGGGTTTGTTTTAGGGGGGTACGGATACGGGTATCTACAGCGTGTATTTATGGGTTTGAGTGAGGTAAGAAGAAAGAGAATAAGAAAAGTCACGTGTTCCGGTAAGTCAAACAGCAAAATTTATTCAATTACAGCCGAATTGTCATATTCGTCAATTTTTTTTAAGGTGGTAAATCACAAGTTTTTTTTTTGGATTTTTCTCATCTATACCCTCTTACTTTTCACTTTTACCAATTGTACCACTACGTTTGGTATATTCTCATCTGTAACTCTAAACTTATATAGTTAGTCCCAACCGTGATCAAATAAGAGTAAACCGTTATATTTAGCCGTTAATTTTGTTTTTCATAAAATTTCATCCTTTTTTTCAGTTTTTTTTCCTCCATATTTTTGCTCAAAACTGTGAAGGAGTAATGTCTGAAAATAATGAAGAGTGAACCAAAGTATTTATTTCAAAAATATCGACGTAAATGCTGAAAAAAATGGGTAAAAATTTATAGGAAACAAAACTAACGGCTAAATTTAACGGTTATTCTTGTTTGATTACGGTAGGGACTAACTATATAAGCTCAGGGGTACAGCTGACAATACTCCAAACATTGGGATACAACCAAAATAAAGTGAAAAGTACGAGGGTACAGATGGTAAAAACCTTTTTATTTATTTATTTATTTATTTTTTTTTTTTTAAGGGCAGTGTTAGACAATTAATCCTAATATCAGAGTTTAAAACAAATAAAAAGTGTATTGATAGTTAACGATAGCTGTCAAAAGACAAAATAAGATAATACGATATCTTTTATACCATATTTTCTCTATTTATAAACTACATGAAGAATTTGCAAACCTCGACTCATGATAAACCCTGAAAACTTACTGATTGAATTAACGAGGCAAAGCTAAAGATCACCTTCAATGTGTAGAATGTTCTTGATGATTTTTCATCATTCAACTTGATTTCTTACAATGTGCATTGTGTAATATATATATATATATATATGTATGATCATATTCTAGAAACCCTAGGACGACTCATATAAGACAAAATTGATTAGTATGAAGCACAGCTCAACATTCTTTTTGCATGCTCCTATTTACGTTCTCCTTCCTCTGCTCTTTTTTCTTCTTCATACACACTTTGGGGTTTAATCATTTTTGGACAATAAATCATGTATATGCTCCTTTTGGGCCGTAGCTCATGTTTTTGTGTGTGTGGACTGTTGTTGTTGTTAATGATTGTTTTGGGCTTCACCTAGCAAGGCCTTCACATAACTCCTTTTACACTACAAGTATTGAAGTATTTTTTTTTTTTCGAGATTATATTTTTATTAAAAATGTACTTGTAAATAATAAGTTTTGTGTTTTAAGTTTTTATATTTCGTTAAGACTATAAACTATTCTTTCCGTCTCTGCCATTCATTTACACTTTCTTTGTTTCCACCTCACAAAGTTCAAAAAATGTAAACAATTTATTGGAAATTTGGAACATACACCCCCCGTCCCAATCATTTGTTTACCTATTTCATTTTTTGCTGTATCACTCATTTGTTTATCTTTCTTCTTTAAGAAGTTTTTATTACATAAATAGACCAAGTAGCCCTCCCACTCCACCATTTAAATTCCCTTATCAATATTTTCAACCTCATATTTCAAGGGGCATGTATGTCTTTTGTGAATTTTTATTGGTATTTGAGTTAAAATGATAGGTAAACAAATAATTGGGACGGAGGGAGTAAAAACTAGTAGTCCTTGGCAGTAGAATGTTTAGATAAATGATTTATCTCTAAAGTGAGAATGGATCTCTTATCTATGTCAAGTAATTTGGATGGTCGTGCTCTACCATACAAACAGATATCAAACACATCCATCCACTCGAATACCCAAAAAAAAAAAAAAAAAACAGTAGATATAAAAAACAGGTCAGCAAATGATGTGGGCCAATAATAGATAAGAAACATATTAGACAACCAATGAATTACAAGTATTAGATTTGCTTATATCCACTCCTTTGCACTACTTGTACACTCCCTAGCTATCTGTCTCTCAAACTGAAACTCTACTTCACCAAAAAAATCTCAGCAATTTGTTGATTAAGTTGTTGTAACCAGACGATATGGCTGCGTCTAATGCGTTGATGAGCTGCGGCATTGCGGCTGTCTTCCCTTCATCTCTGTCGTCTGCCAAGTCTAAGTTTGCTGCCTCTGTCCCGGTTGGTAATGTATTCGGTTGCAATGCGTCTTCTCGCTTTTCTATGTCGGCTGAGTGGATGCCCGGTGAGCCTCGCCCACCTTACCTCGACGGTTCTGCTCCCGGGTAATTATTACTCTTTTTATTTAATCATATGATTTTTTACTCCATCAATCTGATTAGAGTCATCAGGTTATATTGAGTTAAGCTTCTAAGCCTAACAAAACTGAAATGAACTTATCTTAGTTGAAATAAATAAACGGATATGGCCTTAGTAAAAGTTTCAATTTGATAAATAATCATCTTTGAACTTAAGCAGTTACCGCGTGCTCAAGCTTTTCCTATAACAAAATCTTAAGTAGGCGAGAAGCCGAGATCTTACCCAAGGCACTTTACTTTCAACTTGGGAGCCTCATCGAATTGTGTTATATAAAACACTCTAATTAAATGCGTAAAAATGTTCGCTGCTCAAAAATCGTTTAATTGTGCAGTGACTTTGGATTTGACCCTCTTCGACTAGGAGAGGTACCGGAAAATCTTGAACGGTTCAAAGAATCGGAGCTCATCCATTGCAGATGGGCAATGCTTGCAGTTGTAAGTTTCAAATTGGATGACTTATAACTTCAATCCTACGTGAGTACCTACACCTGTTGCACACGAGAATCGTTGTATAATTTTATACTGAACAAATATGCAGCCAGGGATACTAGTACCGGAGGCCTTGGGACTCGGAAACTGGGTGAAAGCACAAGAGTGGGCAGCACTACCAGGAGGGCAAGCCACATACTTAGGTAACCCTGTTCCATGGGGCAACTTGCCTACCATTTTGGCTATTGAATTCCTAGCCATCGCCTTCGTCGAGCACCAACGAAGCATGGAGAAGGATCCCGAGAAAAAGAAGTACCCCGGTGGTGCTTTCGACCCCTTGGGTTACTCTAAGGACCCTAAGAAGTTCCAAGAGTTGAAGGTCAAGGAGATTAAGAACGGTAATTATTATTGCATGACCATATTCTTTACCACGGAGCACATGTTAGAAAAACCGTTAATAATTTTATGAAATGACGCAAATATTTGGTATGCGCAGGTCGTCTAGCACTATTGGCCTTTGTTGGATTCTGCGTGCAACAATCGGCGTACCCAGGAACTGGACCGTTAGAAAACTTGGCAACTCACTTGGCTGATCCATGGCACAAAAACATCGGCGACATTGTTATCCCTCCCCTTTAATTTTTCCCATTATTTTTGTGCTGAATATTGGCTCCCAACCACAAATTATGTAAATTAAAGATCTTTTGTTTTGGTTAATGTAATCTTTTGAAGAATACAATTCTAGATGAACTAATTAATTGGTATTTTCGCATTTCAATTTTGTGTCACGTTACGTATCTAAAAATAGTTTTAGATGACTTCAAAAAAAAAAAAAACCTATATCCTCCTTTTCTCTCTTAAAAAAATCTAGTTCCTAAAAAATCAATTTGAGGCTACCATAATATTTAATCGATGGTAAGCCTTCGTTATTAATGAAAATCCCCTTCTGGTCAGATTTGATTTTAAGGTATGCTTGGATAGCAAAATAGGAGGGAAATGGAGGGGAGGGGAAATGGTGGTGTTTGGATACCATTTTCCTTCCAAATCTTACCTATTTTGGAGGGATTCCAATTAGGCTTTGAGGAGGGAAAATGGATCTCTCCAAATCTCTTCCCCTCCATTTCCATTCTTTCATATTTTGTATCCAAACAAAGGACAATGTTCCCCTCCTTTTCCCTCCCCTCCCTTTCCTTCCAATTCCTTCAATCCAAACGGACCCTTAGTCTCCATTTTCGGAGATTTTTGAAATTTTTCAGTCATTCGTATTATCTTAAGTTGAGTTCTTAATGAATGCAAGGATAAAAATGATTCGTTAATACTTCGTTAAGCGTATCTTTGATGGATTCAAACTATTCGTATACGTTACTTTGTGCATTTTGAAGATAAAAATATTTTCAATCAAACGATGTAACCCTTCAAAAGTTACATTGGGATAGTAATACGAGGACGTGCCGAGAAGACTTATCTTGGTTTGAGATCCTTAGTTTAATAAGAAAATTTGGTAGTTCTAATTTCATGTTTGTTTTCGATTATATTGATCCTTTGTAAGTGTCGTTTGACAATTTATTAATGAATCAGTCTTTCTATTTAAAAATAAATTTTTTAATGAGATTATAGTTAATGATGCAATGAATGATGTGTTAGACTGTTAGGACAAAGTGAGCAACAATGAAAATTTAGCGAACTTATGGGCAATTTTCAACAAAATAGATAGATCGTCTTCCTTTATTTTTTCTCCATTTCTTCTCACAACACATTATTTTATTATATATTTCAATATTATTTACCTTTTATTTCAAAGTAAATCCACAACCTTTCGATTGAACTCAAATTTAATAAGAGCGGTCCATAGGTAATGAACCCTCCATCTTTTTTTTGAGAAATAGAGAGAATCCTTATGCAATTTTCAGGGCTATGTATAATAGAAATTAAAGAACAATAAGTCTCTCCTAAGATGGGTTATCCGTCTTAAGCTTAAAACGGGTAAAGTACTCATCCACTCGCGCACAGAAGACAAAATACTCTACTTTTTCCTACACTTTTCACTTTTGTCTTATCATAACATTAAAAATCAGAAATTAAAAACACATATGATAAAACTCATAGACAATAGAGACCACAACATATATATATTATGAACTTATCGAGATCTCCATACTCAAAGCAAACTTTTATATCACTCTTAAACTATCTACATAAATATGACATTAAGGTCGATAGCTTGTCTCGATCATCGGTCTGGCATCCCATAAGAGGCTAAATAATCGCAAACGAGAGCGTTTTCTAATCAAATTGTCAGCTTCTGTGAGTGACACTAAATACTCCCTCCGTTTCGGTGATTTGTTTACGTTTACTTTATACACATTTATTGATGTGAGGAGAGAGGTTGAGAAAAAACTAATAAAATAATAATATAAGTATAAAAGGGGACCCGTTTGCTTAAAATTACCAAATATTATTGGTTGAGAGAGTAGGGGCCACCTCCCACATGGGTCAAGTGTGACCATTTTTGGAAAGTGTATACAAATGACCCGTACGGCTGAAAATGAAAAGTGTAAAAAATGACCGGGACGGAGGGAGTAACTAAAACTAGGATATTGTAGATACCCGTATCCGTACCCCCCAAAAACAAGCCCGATGATGAAAAAGGACTTTTATGCATGTTTTATAAATAGACGAAACGGTACAAAGTGTCTAAAACATTTTAGTCGTTTTTAACGTATTAATTTAAAATTGCATATTTCGTAAAATGAACATTAATTTTGTCGTTTTATTTCAAGCCGAGAAACGCGACACGATTATTTACTCACAAAAACAACCCACAAAAACAGCCCACAAAAACAACCCACAAAATCAACCCGCAAACTACAAAAATACGCACCCAAATCGGGTCAACACGCCTCCCGAGTACATTTTCGTAAAACCAAATTTTACGACATTACAAAATAATACAATACGAAATAATTTTATTTCGAGGCGAAACCGAAAAACACGACAGAAACCGAGACGCGAAACACAAAAATTAAAAACAAAAATCAGCCCAAAAAGGGGATAAAACCCTTTGGACCAAGGCATAACGCCCCTCAAAATCCAGCCCAATCAATCACAACTAGGGGTGTTCATTAACGGTTCGGTGCACCGAACCGTTAATTTTTACGGTTCATGTACGGTTCGGTTCGGGAAAAATCCGAACCTAAACCGAACCATTAAGAATCTGCATCGCATTTGCCTTCGGTTCACCTTTTTAACGGTTCGGTTATGCGGTTCACCGCGAACCGTTTACTTTGTCAAATTAAAAAAAAATGTAAGTTAATTATTAATTACGACGCACTTTAACAACATACTAACGGTAAAAACGACAAATTACAAATGCCACATCTAATATACCATTATTAACTAAATAATACTCCGTAATAAATAGAAAATTTATAAATGTTTTAACTCAAAAATGCGTATTGAACAAAAACAAAGCAATAAACATGTTAAAATTAAAGTTAGAGGGGTGCATATGAGATTTTATTTTACGAGAATGAGGCTTTTGAGTGCTAGAAAAATACGGTAGAATAAAAAATTGATATTTGAAATTTGATGAAAGTTGTAAAGTTAAACTTTATGTTTTAATTTGTATATATAAGTATAATTTATTTATATTTTTGCTCTTAGCTCGGTTGCCTTGCTAATCAAGTTAACTCAAAATGCCGAACCTAAACCGAACCGTAAACCGTTAATTTTAACGGTTCGGTGCGCCGAACCATTATTTCTTAACGGTTCGGTTCACCGAACCTATAAAACGTGCGGTTCACGGTTTTTTCGGTTCGGTTTATCGGTTCGGTTTTTTTTGCACACCCCTAATCACAACATGTCACGCGCAAAAGGCGGCCCAAAGCTGGGTCTGACACAAACCAAAACAATTTGCCAGTTGACTGGCGATTTGTAAACGGCTTGTTTCCCCTCTTAAATTCATTCTGGCGATTTGTTATTCTGCTGATTTCACACTGGCGACTTATTTTACCCCTTGAACACACACTAGCGACTTGTTTTGACTTCCTGCACAAATTCAACCAACTTCTATAAATACCCATCCCATTATTCGTTCAACACACAATTAACACAACTCACATATAATCACTACTAATACTTAGCATTCTAAAAACCGTCTTTGCGTTTTAAGGTAAACACTTTACCTTCGGACCAGACTTTTTAGACTCGGACAAAGGGTTACCTTTACCCAACTCAATATTGGCCTAACGAACCCGTATTCGTAATACGGTTGTAGTAATTCGGATTCCTAATTCGTCTAAACCTCGCCAATATTGCATAAACAAACGATTCACTCTCACTAAACAAACCGGCGTTACATTTTACATTACGCAAATTCTCATTCATGCATTAAATATGACTAAACACGGATTCGACACAAACTTGTACCGTTTCAACTAGTCTTTTAAACATGCAAAACTGAGGGTTTTCAAAATACTAGAATTAGACAAGAGTCGGAAAATAACATTTTATATTAATTCAGATCAATGAATTATTATTTCTCGTATATTTCCTATAACAAAACGTCAGGACTTTGACGACTCACATTCATTATTTTGCATTTTTATCGAGTCATATTCGCACTTGTACGTAGCGTTTTATTAGCTCAAACATCGAAATTAAGCAATTGTTTTCAAATTAGTAAAGACTACTTTACGTAGGCTTTTTGATTTCAGTTTTTCATAAAACATTTTGATAAAACTTTCGAAAAATAACCTTGCCCCGAATCCTCTCTGGTTTCACAATAACCTTAGAAGAATAGGTATCGACGCGCCTTGAATTCTAAGACTCGCGTCTTATAATTTAAGACGCATCGAAAAGGTTCCAAATTCCTTTAAATAATTTGGTGGCGACTCCAATTGCAAAAACGATTTTCAAGTATTTAAGCAATGATATCCCCATAGCAACTCGAGCGCTTAGCAACTCGTACACTATATGCACATTTTCTCGCGTAGCGACCCACCCCCTAATCAGGCGGGGCCCGCGCGTAGCGTCGAGGAGCGATCCGATTCCCGATACCTTCAGATATCAAACAAAAATAACAAACGTTCTACAATTATACCTCAATTCTCGTCGTTGGTTCAAGGTTAAAAGTCAACTATCTAAACTCTCGAACCCTAATTTACTCAATAAAATTGAAGTTCCATTTCTTTTCAATGACTAAAATCTCTTCTAAATACAATCTATTTAAAAGTTACTCTCTCAATTTCATATATTTAGTCCAATGACTCTATTTTTCTCTTCACAAAAAGTGGGTCAACAGGACGCTTCCATTGGAATAAAATAAGTAGTTCATTTCGTAAATTTAAAAGTAAAAATAAACATTAGTCCCTCCCATTTCGTATGTTTTTCCTACTTTTTTTTTTGTTATCCATTTTGTTTATTATTCTTCTTTTTATTTTGGTGTGCATATTATGATTCACTAATTTCGTTGTCCTACATATTTTCTCTACTTTTATTTTTCACTCTATATTTATCCCTTCTTAATTTCTAACCCCAAAAGTCAAAATAAGTGGTAAGAACATACAAAGTACTTTCTCCATTTCATTCAATTCTATACATTTACTTTTTGTACACTATTTAAAAGTGAGGAGAATCTTCGATATATCGTCTAATATATGAAATAAAAAATAGTCATGTGAGATCTTGTTTTAATTGCCTTTTCGAGAGCATTATTAATATTCAAATTTCATATTTTTCAGAATTATGTAACTAAAGATATAAATAAAAGAAAATGTGCATCGACGTACGTGCAAAAAACAAATGTATAGAATTGAATGAAATGGGAGAAGTATAAAATAGAATGGAGGATTTACCAACATGGAATACTCAAATTTTGTGTGATTAGTGATTACTCATTAGTCCATACTCCATAGTCCATACTACTCCGTAAATACATTTATGCACACTATCACCAATTACACAGTAAAATCAATCAATCAAGCAACAGTAAACATCAAATCCAAAAACAACACTACATATCAGTACACCTAATTTTACAATCCAAGGGCCACTCACTAACTCCTGTTTTACTCAATTAACTTGAAAAACTCGAAAAGGCTACTCTCACACTCAATGTCAACGTAATTTTTGACACCACGAATGAGAAGCTGCCACGTGGCATCCTTACTGAATCTTTTTTTTGATGATTCTGTCCTTTATGGATTATTCTTTTTATTCCTAATTTATTTTTAGCCTTAATTATTTATTTTATTTTCCATTTACATGTATTTATATTTATACGTATATGTATTTCCATTTACATGTATTTAACAATTTTACGTATATATATTAATACGCCGTATTTATTCATTTTTATTTCAAATTAGTGTTTTCTAAACTCGTTAAGTTATATTAATTTTAAAAATTAATGGAGAACAAGGTGTGTGAAATGTTGATTCATTACGTTAACATGTTGTTGGGAAAACTATATAAACAGTGAAGTTGTTGGTTTCTTTGTCGATGTGGGAGGTGGTGTGTTATGTAAAACTTACTTGAGTTGGAAGTTCAATATTAATGAGATTTATTATGTTATACAAAGTGAACTATATGAAATAATTCAATCTATTTAATCCATACTTCCTCCATTTTGATAAATTTTATAAGTTTGGTGTTTGAACACTATACATTTGATCTTGTTCAATCAATGTATTTAATCCATACTTCCTCCATTTTCTTCGATATATCGTCTAATTATAACGTATATATATTTGAATACTATACATTAATTCTTGTTTTATTTGCATACATCCTCCGTTTTATTTTTTGTGTTTCAAACTAATTATAATTTTAATAATTAAGTAACTAAATATGTAAACACAAGAAACGTTGATCCACGTAGAGGGGAAAACCTAATGTATATTACTCACAAAAATGGAGAGAGTGTTACCAAAACCCGTATTATTCGATATATTTACTAATTAAAGTATAAAAGTTTAGAAGTTCCAAACGCGTATTATTCGACTTTAGAAGTTGAACTAGTTAAATTGTAACGTATATGTATTCATACAGCCGTTTTGTTATTTTCTCTTTTCGTCTTAAATGATATTGAGACTCTAGTAGAAGTATTGATTACTTCAATCGACTAATTAAACAACATGAATTAGTGAAAATGATTCATCATAAGAATATCAACAAATTTAACGATATTGCTTAAGTTGTCGTTAATTATGTCATTCATACATACATCGATGGAAAGGATCACAAAACTATTGAGTAATCAAAACATATGTACAAAGTTAACAAAAAAAATATATTCACTTGCATCCCACATTGGTCACCCTATAGATAATTTTCATGTTTATATACTTTCTCTTCTAATACCTTCTCAGTTGAGTGATTCCCTAGCACTAGTTACTTGATGTTTCTTTGTACCCAATGCATTTATACCTAATTTAGTAGACTTTTTTGGGCGTGGGACTTAGGTTTATTTTATTTTTTTAATGGAATTATAGTATCCCACATCGGTCATGCGTTCATAATTGGCGGTGTTTATAAACTTTATCTTGTATGGACTTATTGAATGACCCAATTGTTGGCAATACTCGCTTGCTGCTCAACATATTTTAATTCGTTATCTAAAACAACTGATGTAATTTGGGGGTGGAAATTTTTTAATTTTTTTTTGGCTTAGTTTCATTTTTGTTTGAAGTCGTAGGCAGTACGGATCGATGTATTAAAAGTATATCTTTCGTTTTTGGGTAGCTTTTGGATTTTGGATTATTCTGGAACTTATTATACTCCGTACTCGATGGCATTATTTTGGGTTTTATTTGATTTTAATACCTCACTGTAAGTGTTAAGAAATTTAGTAATGCATGTAGTTTATTATTTTTGATATCGACTAAGTTGAACTATTGTAAGTTAGACTTACGCTAGGTTTAGAGTTGAGAAATCTACGGATTCCGTCTAAATCATTGTTATATCAATTCAATCAAACATAAGGTACGTCTTCGGTTATGACATATCTGACAACGATATCGAGTTGTTTGATGTTGTGTCATTTTAAGACACGATGTTAGGCCTAACCAACATACTATTGCTCATAATGGTAACCTCACGAAAATAATGTTCAGATATCGTAATGAGGTATGATCGATGATATTAGGGTTCATATTACTTAAAATGATTGGTAATCTTTAATGTAATTAGGGTAAAATTTGACTCAGAATGCCTGCTTTTTTTTAACTAAATAGGGTTATATTTAACTTGAAATAGGGTGGATTTAAACGGAATTAGGGTACACTTTAACGGAATAAGGGTTTTCATTTAACGGAATTAGGGTTTTAGATGCATCACATTAGGATTTTAACGGAATTAGGGTAAACTTTAACTAAATAAGGGTTAACTTTGACGGAAATTTATGTTTTATTTAACGGAAGTAGGTTTTTTTTTAACGTAAATAGGGTAATATTAAACGGACCATTAAATTTTACGGAATTAGGCTTAAGCACTACGAAATTGTAATCAATTTGGAGGGAAAAATAATGCACACAATCTATTTGGAGGGAAAAATATATTTGGAGGGAAAAATATATTTGGAGGGAAATTAATTTCACCAAAAATGATTTTGGAGGGAAAATTTAGTCTTATAAATACTCACTAATCCAAAAGTTTAATCACTCATAAAAACAATCAACATACAATTAACTTCTTTTCTCCTCTAATATTGCTCATATATATTCCTCTAATATTGCTCATATATAAACCCTTCATCGGCAATAGGCTAGTACTCCTCCAACAACGCAACAAGCTTTTCATTCTCAATCTTGAGAATGTCAATAAGAAAGCATGCATGCTTATGGCCCTTGCGTAAATCGACTAGATGAACTTCCATCTCCTTCACATCCTCATCATCACCCAATTTACCATACCTTTCCTTCAGATTTTCGCTCTTGAGAATTAGGTCTTCATAGTCGTGCTTGGATTTTGATATTGATATTATCAAATCACAGTTTTGTTGAACCATTTGTTTTAAAACCTTCTTATGGTCTTCCATTTTTTTTTTTTTTTTTAAAACTGTTAATTTTTTTTTTTTAAACAAAATATAGGGATGAACGAATGAAAGAAGAAGGAAGAAGGAAGAAGGAAGAAGGAAGTTCAAAAGGTTGTGGTGAATTTAAAAGAAAAGAAAGATAAGAGCAATTAATATCAAAGAATTAATATTTCCCAACCCTAGTCAAATCAGTTTTGCCAAATGCCTCTTTTTTTTTTTTTTTTTTTTTTTTGATTATTTTTTACACGGTTCACAATTAATCAAAGTATATAAAGTGAAGTTTTTTTTTTTTTTTGAGTCAATTTAATTGCTCTTATTATCTTTAACAAGTGATATGTACAAAAACGTATTGAACAAGTAATTCGTACGATAAACGTTTACTCACATCAGGCACTCACAACGTAAGGACTAATACGTACGATCAACGTTTAGTTACATTTAACCTCATTAGGCATTTACAATCTAACGAGTAATACGTAAGGTAAATATTTACTCACAATAGGCACTCACAATGTAACGACTAATATGTACGATTAACGTTTAGTCACCCTTAATCTATCCTCATTACCCCCCCAACAAACGTGCGACTGGAAGGAGACGTGTCACAAAGCAACCAAAGAGAAGAAAAATGTCACAACCAAATACAAATCCTAACGTGCAATTCACGCCGGATGACGCTTCCTCCCAATTGAGCGGTTTTAGTTCGTCACACCTTAGAGACTCTCAACTCCCCCATTGGTCGGGGTCTCAACAAACACCCCAACTTTCGAACTCACAGTTTACAAATTTTAGTCAATTGTAACCGCGGTTCGTATTGTTATAGTGCATACGTTTTAAAATAATATTGATTTTACATGTTTGTGCCACAATTCGTTTTTAAAATAGTATTGATTTTACATGTTTGTGCCACAAATCGTTACTTCAATTTCAACAAAGTTACAATTATATTATATTACATACGTAGGCTACACTCATGATTTATTGAACTAACCGCATTTTTAAAGCTTGAAAACCGTATCCCACATCGATCAATTTCATCAACATCTAACAATTTATATATGACATCTGTTTATGGGTAATTAATTGAAATGACCAGCCCAATGCTCAAGTTGGGCCTAAACCTCACCACTCTATATGCTACACTTAGTTAGGCCTCGCTTGGGTTTTTATAATCAACTTCTTTATTTTACTTAAAGTTATATCCCACATCGACCAAGTTTGACAACTTCTGAGTGTTTATATACTTGTTTTCTATACTGACTGTTGAGTGAAAAGCATAGCCCAACATTGCACTTAGCGTATAACAGCCCAACACTACTTGCATCGCTTACATAGTCTATACTAGTTAGTTTTTTGCAACTAACTTCATTTTTTATCTTACACCTACATCCCACATCGACCAAGCACAACAACGTCTCACTGTTTATATAGGACTTGTGTGCGTAACTTGTTGAGTAAAATGATTAACTTATTAATAGAGTTGGCCCGATATTATACTTACTAACTTTTTAAATACGACTCAACATTAAAATATTTATACAATTTATTAAAACTGAAATATACCAATATAAACAAAGGAATAATTACAAATACTAATACGTATATACAGAAATACGTAGTAAAAAATACGGTTTAATAAAACACAATTAAAAAAATACAGATTAATAAAATTAATTAAATAAATGCTATATAAAATAATATACGAATTAACGAAAATAATTACAAAGAATTAAGCTCAAAAATTCCAAAAAGATTCCAAGTCCAGCTGCCACGTGTCACCGTCTGATTTGTGGTGTCAAAGGGGTCTTTGACACTGAGTGTCAAAGAATCATCTTCCTGAAAAACTCATGCAAACAAACGCCTTTCACTTCTTGTCTCTAAAAAACTTTTTTTTTTTTTTAAAAAAAAATGGCGACTTCACTTTCTCTCTCTACACCCATCACAGCCACCGCCCTCCGCCGCACCAACCACCACCGCACCACCACACTACCTTTTCTCCAAAACCCCCCCTCTCTCAAATCATCCACCACTCCACGCGCGGCTGCCCCACGTACAGCCACCACACGCAAGGCTGCAGTGGTGGATACCGACGTGGCGGTGATCGAGAAGTCAGTGAACACGATCAGGTTCCTGGCAATCGACGCAGTGGAGAAGGCGAAATCGGGTCACCCGGGTATGGCCATGGGTTGTGCACCCATGGGCCACATTATGTACGATGAAGTAATGCGGTTTAACCCGAAAAACCCGTATTGGTTCAACCGTGACCGGTTCATTTTGTCAGCCGGTCATGGGTGTATGCTCCAGTATGCTCTCCTTCACCTTGCTGGCTATGACAGTGTCACGGTATATTTTTTCAGATTTTTAAATGTTTTGATTGGTTTGGTTGAAATGGGTTTTCAGATTACTACTGATCTGCCTTCGTCTTAGAATTTCAAATAATAAGATCTGCGATAAATGACGGTTATCTGAGACATGAATTATGAAGCGACGACGTAGAAAGGGCCTCTCTACCTTAAAAAGTAGTCCGTATTTCGGCTCAACTGTGATGGCGATCAGCAAAATAATCCCAGACTCGCCCGCTCGAGGTCAGGAGCTTCGGAGTTAAGGGAGTGTTAGTGTGTCCAAAATGAACAAACACATGCTCCTTTTATTCATTTATTTATTTATAATAAAAAGAGTACAGTTAAGGGAGCCAAAAAAAAAAAAAAACAAAGATCTCCTAGAATTCAGGAGTGGCAATGTTGCTCTATTATGGTCATGAGAATTATATATGACAATAATATGCATATGATGATGTAGGCATTTTAATTTGTTTGGTAGTAAGTAGAGTAGTAAGTCAGCTTAACACTTTTTATTTGTTTGGTAGTGTCTATATTACAATTTACTACGGAGTAATAATCAATCCAGTGTTATAAGATATGTGAGGTTTTTGACTTCCAATCAAACATACTGCTTATTAAGGTTGCATCTTCTTTTACATGCTGTGCTAAATGCAGCCAGTGCTGTTGATTTCTCGTCTTCGGAAATAAGATCGAAATGATAACGCTCACAGTAGCCACTATAATGGACATAGTTGGCGTCTGTGTGATTTTTATGTCACTTAACTTGGTGGAATCCTAAAATTAGCATCATTTTACGTCATCACGTACTCAGTATAAACATGTCATTTCTGAGAACAATTGATTTACGTGGGTAATCTATTATTGGGAATGCCATATTAGGAAGAAGATTTGAAAAATTTCCGTCAGTGGGAAAGCCGGACTCCTGGTCATCCCGAGAACTTCGAGACTCCTGGAGTTGAAGTCACCACTGGTTTTGATCTACAACTTTGATCATTTTGCCTCGCACTTTGATGTTGTAAAAGACAAGACGGTGTTCATTTTGTTGTTTCACAGGTCCCCTTGGTCAAGGTATTGCCAATGCAGTTGGGCTGGCTCTTGCTGAGAAGCACTTGGCTGCTCGGTTTAACAAGCCTGAGTCTGAGATCGTTGATCATTACACGTATGTTCCCTTATATCGTCAACACTTTGTCGAAGGGACTATTGTTTTGTTTTTGTTTATTTCTGAATTGGCCTCTTTCTGTTTCTAGGTATTGCATTATGGGAGACGGTTGTCAAATGGAAGGCGTTTCTCAAGAAGCCTGTTCGTTAGCAGGACACTGGGGCCTCGGCAAGCTTATAGCATTTTATGATGACAATCATATATCCATCGACGGAAACACAGATATTGCTTTCACAGAAGATGTTGACAAGCGTTTCAAAGCACTTAATTGGCATGTGATTTGGGTCAAGAATGGCAACAATGGCTACGATGAAATTCGTGCCGCAATTAGAGAAGCCAAGGCTGTGACCGACAAGCCGACTTTAATCAAGGTAAGTAGAGTAATTTCTGTGCCTAAATGACACATATCCTGTGACCAACTAGCCGTCTAAAGTTGTGTAATTGTTTACTACCTTTGTAATAACAGTTGACGACAACCATTGGTTATGGTTCTCCGAACAAAGCCAACTCATACAGCATACACGGTAGTGCATTGGAAGCCAAGGAAGTCGAAGCGACGAGGGGAAATCTCGGGTGGGCACACGAGCCTTTCCATGTACCCGAGGAGGTGAAGAAGTAAGTCGTTTGTCGGATAAATGTTTTCATTCGATTACTCTTTAGCTGCCTAGTTTGAAAACTAAAGAGGAGAAATGATGTTAATACAGGCATTGGAGCCGCCACATCCCTAAGGGAGCAGCTCTTGAAGCGGAATGGAACAAGAAATTTGCCAAGTATGAAAAGAAGTACAGATCTGACGCTGCAGAGCTGAAGTCGATAATCACTGGTGTATTACCAGCTGGTTGGGAGAAGGCACTACCGGTAAGTGGACTGACTTTACTAATAATTACGTCTCATTTATATTCTTAGTTGGTTTTTATGGAATATGGTTAGGGGGTTGAATGTATGCAGTCTTTCTCGTGTAAATATATAGGTCTGCAATTCAATATGTGTATGTTTAATGTATCTAAACAACCATTTTTGCATTAATTTTTTAAAATCATTTTAGCTTTTGTATAATGAGGGAAGAGTCCGTCAATGTTTTTATCGTTCGACCACCAATGTCGACTGGAAACTAAGAATAGGATGGCTTGAGTAATTTAGTACGTTTTTCTCCATTTTCTGTATTGCATGGGGGAGTTCTCTCACCTCGAGTAACGGTACCTTGTCCATTGTTGTGTTAAACATTTTGAAACCATGGCATCGTCTCTAATCACGGCTATAATTTTTGCACCATTACAGACCTACACCCCCGAGAGCCCTGCCGATGCCACCAGAAATCTATCACAACAATGCTTAAACGCACTTGCACAAGCCCTTCCTGGTTTCCTTGGTGGAAGCGCTGACCTGACGTCCTCAAACATGACGTTACTGAAGATGTTCGGCAACTTCCAAAAAGACACACCAGAAGAGCGAAACCTGCGATTCGGTGTCCGAGAGCATGGAATGGGGTCTATCTGCAATGGCATCGCGCTGCACTGCCCTGGCGGGTTCATTCCGTACTGCGCAACTTACTTCGTCTTCACCGACTACATGAGAGCATCGATAAGAATGGCCGCCTTGTCGCAGGCAGGTGTTATCTTTGTCATGACCCACGACTTAATCGGTATAGGCGAAAATGGCCCGACTTATCAGCCCATTGAACATTTGGCGAGTTTACGAGCCATGCCTAACGTTTTAATGCTTCGTCCTGCTGACGGTACGGAGACCGCTGGGGCCTACAAGGTTGCTATCCAACATCGAAAAACACCCTCAGTCATCGCCTTATCTTATCAAAAACTCCCACAGCTTCCTGGAACTTCCGTCGAGGGAGTTGAAAAGGGTGGTTATATAATCTCTGACAATTCCACTGGGAACAAACCCGACGTTATTTTGATTGGAACAGGGTCTGAGTTAGAGATTGCTGCTAAAGCTGGTGAGGAGCTTCGACAGGAAGGTAAGACTGTACGAGTTGTGTCTCTCGTGTCGTGGGAGCTTTTTGACGCTCAGTCAAATTTGTATAAGGAGAGCGTTTTCCCGGAAGCTGTGACTGCTCGTGTTAGCATCGAAGCTGGATCGACTTTTGGGTGGTTGAAGTATGTCGGTTCCAAAGGGAAGACAATTGGAATTGACCGTTTTGGAGCGAGTGCTCCCGCCAGAAAATTGTACAAAGAGTTTGGAATTACAAAAGAGGCCGTCCTTGAGGAGTTCTTTTGTAAAACTCCTTAATTTTAATTAACGCGATGAAATTGAAGGGTAAGCGACGTCAAATTATATCAATTTCAATTTCAACATGAAAAGCGAATAGAAAGGCAAATGACTTGTTAATTTGCTATGCTAAAGGCCAAGTACCAACAAATACAAATACAAATACATGACACGACAAGTATGAATTGTCAATAAATGGGTACCATATATAATTTGTATCTTATAATTATTTAAAATACGCAAAATTACTAAAAAACTACCTTATAAAACCACTTTTTTACAAATAATTATCTTATATAAGATTTTTTGCAAATAACTACCTTTTAACGTCATTTTTATTCAAATAACTACCTTAATGAGACAAATCTGATTCAAATCCAATA
Organism: Dianthus caryophyllus; assembly: GCA_023091065.1. Lineage (NCBI taxonomy): Eukaryota > Viridiplantae > Streptophyta > Magnoliopsida > Caryophyllales > Caryophyllaceae > Dianthus > Dianthus caryophyllus. The sequence goes on from CM041529.1 coordinate 927,405, forward strand.
CCAAGTCACCGGAAACCATCAAAAAATTCCCATTTTCCGACCAATTTGTATTTTTTCTTTTCTTAAATTTAAAAATAACACTTGAAATACTCATTTGTCCCTTATTTAACATATTTTCTTCTATTCCACCTCTTTTATTCCTCATCATGTTTAACTTATTTTTTCGGTGTTTACATTTTCATCTCTTTTCTTTAGTTTTTTCTACACCATCTTCATCTTCAATTTCTCCCTAATTGTTAGTCATTTTTCCCAATTTTTTCTCTTTTTCTTCATTCTCACTTTCTCCCTAATTCTTAGTCATTTCCTCCTTTTTTTTTTTTCATCCCAATGATATTTAATCTCTCATACTCCCTCCGTCCCGGTCATTTGTTTACACTTTCCATTTTGGGGCTTACGGGTCATTTGTTTACACTTTCTAAAATTGGTCATGCTTGACCCATGTGGGAGGTGGCCCCTACTCCCTCAACCAATTACATTTGATAATTTTAAGCAAACGGGACCCCCTTTGTACTTATATTATTATTTTATTGGTTTTTTCTCAACCTCTCTCCTCACATCGATAAATGTGTATAAAGTAAATGTAAACAAATCACCGAAACGGAGGGAGTATTATTGTTTTTATTTATTTATTTACCCATTTATCTTCACTTCCTCTCTACAAGAAAAACCAACAAATTCAACTCAACCAAAATTTCATAAATCATTAATCTCAATTTTTTTTAAACAAAAAATTAAAGTCACAATCTTTCACAAATTGGAACACTTTCATACCAAATTCAACATAACTAAATACAAGCATTAATCTAAACAAAAGGCGAAAAATCGTACCCAGAAAACCCAATTTTTGTAATTTAGGGTTTCAAAAACACCATTTTACATTCAATTAAAGTAAACAAAATAAGAAAAATTATAATACCTAATATAAGACGAAATTGAAACCTTAAAGATAAGGATTTATTAAACTGAAGTAAAAAGGAAAAATCATATAATTTTGGCTGAAATTTTAATTTTTTTTTTTGGGGATGATTTTCATGGGGTGTTGAAAAAGTTGGGAAAACAAATGAAATCAGAAATGGGAAAATGAAAAGGGTTGGGGAAGGTTAATTTGAGGGGCAAAACGGTCAATATGTAAAAATTTTGGGTTAATTGAGATTTTTGGTCAAATGGTAGCATTTTGAACACAAAATGACGTTAAAAAGTAGGTATTTGCAAAAAAAATTATATAAGGTAGTTATTTACAAAAAAGTGAGTTTATAAGGTAGTTTTTAGCAATTTTGCCTATATAATATTAAAAGATAAATTAGAGCAAACCTTAAACATAGCATAAACCTAAATGCTATATTTAAACAATAAGTCTCCTATGAAACGGGTAAACCCGTTTCACACAAGAAACGGGTCGGACCCAATTAGGGTTGCTTAAATACCCTCTCCTCTCCCTCTCCTCTCCTCTGATCTGCCTCTCTCATTTTTTTTGTTTTTTTTTCTCTCTCTCCCTCTCTCTCTCTCTCTTCCATTTTATTTCCCTTCCTCTCTTCCATTTCTTTTTAATTTTATTTGTTTCTCTCCTCTCCTCTCTTTGTTGCTGTTGAAGATGAAGTGAAAAAGGAAGGTTGCTGGTGGTGGTGGCTCACGGTTTCTGGGTTTTTACCCTTTCTCTTTTTTAAACCCTAATTTTTGTATTTGTTTTTTTTTTTTCTCTCTTTTTTTTTTTTTTTTTTAAAACCCGTTTCTCATTTTTAAACCCATTTTAATGGTGGATTTGGGGGAAGAAGAAGGGTGACATGTTGGGGATTTGTGATGTCGCCATTGTTGTTGTATTCGTTTTTTTTTTTTTGCTGGGATTTGGGGGAAGAAGAAAGACGGTAACATTATTGTTGTAAATGGTAACATTATTGTTGTAAATCTGATGGTAACATTATTTGTGATCTGATGGATTTAAATTAAATCTGATGGTAACATTATTGTTGTAAATGGTGACCTTTTTGCATAAATGGGTAACATTTTCTTTCAAGTAAAACAAACCCATGGAAAGACGGTAACATTGTTGTACTAAATGGTGACCTGTTTGTAATAAAGGACAACATTATATTTGTAGGACAAAAAACCCATTGAAACATTAGTTTAGCTGAGAAATAAAATGGTAACATTGTTTTTCTAAAGGGTGACCTGTTTGTATAAAAGGGCAACATTTTCTTTCAAGGAAAACAAAACCATTAAAACTGAAAAATGAGATGGTAACATTGTTGTAGTAAAGGGTGACCTGTATATATAAAAGGACAACATTATCTTTTAAGGAATACAAACACTGAAAGCTAACATGGTAACATTATTATACTAAATGGTTACCTGTTTGTAGAAAAGGACAACATTATCTTTTAAGGAAAACAAACCCATGAAAACTGAGGTCTCATAATATGTTACCAATATAATATAATATGTTACCATTTTTGTCTACTTTGTTACCATTTTTAATTACCCTATAAAAACGATTTCCGATAAAAGATTGAAAAAAACAAAATTTTGGTCTTAAAAAAATTTTCAAAAAAAAAAAAAAAAAAAAAAAAAAAGGAAAACGGGTATGACCCGACCCGTCTCAAGGCTGGAAACGGGTCACTGGTCTCAAACAAGAATTTGTGATATTTAAATGATAGCTAAGCACTTTTTATTTTCCATGTTAACCTAAAATGAAAAAAAAAAAAAATCAAGAATGTCATTTATTCAAATAACCTTTTAAATTTCCCTAACTTTCCAATCAGTGTTGAAAATTATATACTCCGTATTTATCAATAATATTAACCAATTAACTTATATAAACTTTTAAACTTTTTAGATATGGAAGTTTTTATATTGGTTGGTCTCTAGTTAACAAGTTTTGGTCAAATGTAGGTTTATTATCGCCTTTTTTTTTTTTTTAGAAAAAGGAAACAAATTAAATAATTAGTTACTACCCGGTAGGTTTTATTAGACTTTAACAACCTAACACTTCGTAAACCCATTTTTCGATGAAAAAGCCGTTATAACATTAAATTTTTTGAATTATGATTCTAGTACTGTAATTGAGTAACTTTTATAGAGGACAGTCTAACAGTAAAAAAGTGTTAAATGGACTCTTAAATCTTGGAGAGTAAATAGTGGAGAGTCAGATTTTAGAATAGTAAGAGCAAAAGCAATGGAGGTTTTTTAGTCTTGGGTTAGTCAACAAAACTCTAAAGATAAAGTTCTTCCCATTGTAGGCCTCCTAGGGTTTGTCAAAGGTTCTTATTTTAGAATTAAGTTCTTTGTTGTTTCAAATAAAATTAAATTAATTTGATAGAGTTGAAGTAAAAGTTTTTCCACTGCAATAAGAAGTTCTTAAATTTTGAGGTTGTTAAAAAATAATTGAAAATAGAAAGAACATTATATAAAGTTCTCACATTGTGCTTGCTCTAACAAAAAGTGTGCAGTGTTATAATTAACGAACTAGTATAGCACCCGTGTAATCACGGGACATTTAAAACTATTTGTTAACAGATGATACCATAGTTGTGTTCTTGTTCAATATGATTTATGTGCACAAAAGTTTCAATTTCAATATGTACATGAGAATATTAATTTGACGAAAATAAATTATTAAATAACTTTTTAATATTTTCTTTTTAACAGTTAAATTATTTTTGAAGTAGGCAAGGGCTCAATTGTTTCTTAACTTAGGTTTATTATGTTGTTAAAGATATGAAAAAACTAATTTACGTCTTATGTCAGGAGTCAACATGGTTATTATATTTTATTTTTTTCCTATAAATTATAAAAAGTATACTATAATGATTATTAAGGAAACATAAAATAGTTATTATGTTACTCCTCATTATTTGCTCATATCCTCGTTTGGTTATATTATTTCCTTATTATATGCTCTAGTGTTAATCATATCATTTCCTATAGTTACTCTTTTAAATTAAATACATTCATATTTACATTTTCAATTATTTCCTTAATTAGTTACCATGCATGAATGAGTGAATGACGGTAATAATTGCTTGCTTATTTACACATATAATTATCTTTTTAATTAACTTAATCGATCATATATCATATATTAACTTTTAAATTTTTTCCTTGATTAACCTTTGCACATATATTTTTCTGCAAGTGTTTGAGCGGAAATTTGAGAGCATGAGGAGCTGCCACGTGGACAGAGCTCATTTTCAACACAGTTTTGTTATGATAATTTTCGGCACTCTTTCGTTATGATGATGATGATGATAATAATAATAATAATAGTAGTAGTAGTAGTAATAATAATAATATAACATGGATGTTCAGACGTATACACTAATTTTACACTTATGTTGATTATTATACTAATTTTTACATTAGGTAGACATCATTTATTTCATTACCCTCCAACGTCTATTATTCGCTTCAAATAATATGAAAACCTCAAACATTATTTTTTAATACACAAATTCTCATGAGATCACAATGACACTATTATGAGAAATCTCACATAAGTTAATTATTTCACTTTTATTAAATTGATTTTGTATATTTTTTTGTAAATTTCATTTGTGAGACAGGTGTCACCTAAAACCTACTGGATTAGATATTGCAATAAATACTTCCTCCATTCCAATAGGTTCTTTACGTTTGCTTTATGCACGTACATCAATACTCGTTTTGTTTCGTTCATATATTTGGTTTCGTATTCTCGAAAATTTTAAAATTTTGATATTAATAATGTGCTCGATACGACAATTAAAACAAGATCACACATGACTATTTTTTATTTTGTATTTTAGAAGTTATATCGAAGATTATACACACTTGTGAATAGTGTCAAAAAAGTAAAACGTAAAGAACCTATTGGAATGGAGGAAGTATTACATAAATTTTGAGTAATTACACAATTAATAACTGTTGGGGGTGGTCTCTCCCTGTCCCGGTAGCATAGGGCCGGGAGGGATATGGACCGGAAGCATCTCATACACCAGGGTACCCAGTGGTCCACCCGGTCCTGGCAATATGGTTCGCTTGGGATCCGTCTTTGTCTGACTTTGACCTCGCTAGAAGTCAAACCAAGACCAAGTATAAGTATGAGCCAAAACCCTAGAAAAAAGGGATTCACACACATAACACAAAAACACTACAAAAAAGGTTCTTCTCTCTCTTCTCTCTCTAGTTTTACTTGTTCTCATTACTGACTTGAGCGTCGGAGGGCCATCACCCGGAAGGCCCCGGGGCTAGGTTTGTTACGTTATTTCAGGCTGAGAGGAGGACCAAGACCGTCAAGAAGCTAAGGACCGTCCAGGGACTTAGTTTACTTAGTTTGTAATCCATATTCAACTTATAATCGTTTGTATTTAGTTTTGGTATTTAGTTCCTAACTTTATACCCGAAACAATTGGCGCCGTCTGTGGGGACATTCTTACGAAAATTCTTACAAAAAGTCATGTCAAATCCACCACAAGAGCCGAGAAAGATAGTCGAAGGAACCTCCTCCCCGGGGGGAGGTGCAGGCGGTACTCCTCTGGAGACCGAGCTACAAACGCCCTTGACTCCAGAGGAGAAAAGGATGATGAGCGCCTTCCTTGAGAAGTTGAGGAAGAAGCCACCTACCGGAAACCCGCCACCCGAACCAAGCCAGCAAGTATCTCCTCCAAAAAGGGGTCCCGTCCCATCTGTGACGCCCAGGAACCTCTTCCACGAGGAGAACGAGGTGTCAAGCGATGACAGTTCATGGAAAGAATCGGAGCATGCCCACTCAACGTCCCAGTCTTCACCTTCAGTTGAGGAGGTATCCAAGCCCGATGTTCCACGTACTGAGAGGCCCAGGCGCAACAAGCCCAAAGAAAACAGAATGCAAGGAAAAGTCTCAGTAAAGTCGCCCCTGGCCCCCTCAGTGCTGGAGTACCCTCTGCCACCTAAACTAAAGATTCCAACGATACAATATGATGGGAAGGCGGACCCGGAAGAACACCTGGCGGCCTACGAGAGCCACATGATGATGTACGACCCTACGGACTACGTTTGGTGTAAAGTCTTTCCCACGACCCTAACGGGGCTTGCAAAAACGTGGTTCCGTAACCTTCCAACCGGTTCTATCAACGGATATGAGGATATGTGCCGGGTCTTCCGCCAGCAGTACGCAGGTAATAAAAGAAGGGAGAAGGTGGCTACGGAGCTCTTGAACGTGATACAAGGGAGGAACGAAGGGTTGAAGGAGTACATAACAAGATTTGACCGGGAATCACAGCAGATCAGAGACTTGGACCCTAAGATAAGAGTCCATGCCTTGACAGTTGGATTGAAGGAAGGAGAGCTGAAAAGTCTCCTGATCAGGAATCCGCCAACCAGTCTCATGGCGGCCCGAGAGATGGCTGAAGGGTATGTGAGAGAGGAGCAATTCCACAAGACGTTCAGTAAGAGAAACGACAAGAAAGAAGACCAGGGCGGGGCCCAACAAGACTAGAAAGGACCGCCCCGGAGACAGAACAACAACAACATCCGCAACAATTACAACCGCAACAGCAATAACAACAGTCATAACAATCACAACAATCGCCGAGATAACCGAGACACCCGCGGCCAGCAGGGAGGCGGCCAAAGGTTCGAGACCTGGACTCACTATACGCCCCTCATTAGGTCCCAACCAGAGATTTTCGAGATGACAAAGAACGAGATAAAGTGGGCCACCCCGCGGCCGATGAAGCACCCAGGAAATGACAAATCCGCGTTCTGTGGGTACCATCAGGTAGCGGGTCACGCAACGGAGGATTGCGTATCCCTGAAGAACGAAGTTGAGCGTTTGGTGCAGCAGGGTACCTTACGACGTTTTGTTAAAGACAAACGGGAGAGAGACGAAGGCGAGGGGAGTCGGGATACGGCCCAGGCAGGTCCGAGAAAGAACAAGCAAAGAATTGGTGAAATCCATATGATCGCCGGGACCGAGGAGTCAGTCCTGTCCGGAAGAAAACGAAAAGCAGAGAAGCGTGAACAATCTAGAATGGGCATATACTCAGTTGGAAGGACGGCACCGAAGCCGCCTGTCCCAGACCTGACCATCAGCGAGGAGGACTACCAGCGGGTCTCCTACCCACACAACGATCCATTGGTAATCTCCATTGATATCGGACCTCATCTGGTCCATAGGTGCATGATAGACATCGGAGCCTGCACCAACCTCCTATACAAAGAGGTATTTGAGAAGCTGGGCTTGAAGAAGGAGCAGCTGACCCCTTACGTGGGATCACTCTATGGTTTCGCAGGGGCCGGTATAAACCGATGGGGACGATAACTTTGCCGGTCACAATAGGAGAGGAGGACATGGTCAGGAGCGTGGACGCAAGCTTTGTGGTCGTGGACGCCCCGTCAGCGTACAACGCCCTCATAGGCCGGGTCACCCTAGATCACATTCATGCTGTTGTATCGATACGGGCGCTGGCTATGGTCTACGTCACGGATAACTGGACCGAGGGGAAGGTTTATGGTGACCAAAGTGCAGGGAGGTCCTGCAATTCCCTGTCGGCCCGGGGGGCAAGGCAGAAAGTAGTGTCGGAAGTAAAGCTTCCAGAGCCCGGAAGCAAGAAAGGCCTGGACGTGACCCCAGGCCCGGAGAGCGAGACGAAGGAGATCGAGTTGTCACCAGGAAGGAGTGTAATCATAGGGGCGGAGCTAGACCCCAGCTTTCAAGATAGTCTGATTAGTATCCTGGAAGCGAACAAAGATGTGTTTGCCTACTCAGCTGCCGAGATGCCGGGGATAAGCCCGGAAGTAATTATGCATCAATTGAACGTTAACCCCGGCTACAAACCAAAAAGCAGAGGCTGCGGCCCATGAGTGCAGAGAAAGACGCGACCATCCTTGAAGAAATAAACAAGTTACTGGATGCAGGTTTCATAAAACGTTGTGACTATCCCGAGTGGTTGGCAAACGTTGTGATGGTAAAAAAAGCGTCCGAGGCATGGAGAATGTGTGTTGACTTTACGAATCTAAACAAGGCATGCCCCAAGGACTGCTACCCATTGCCGAGGATTGATTAGTTGGTAGACTCCACCAGTGGTCACTCGACCCTGAGCTTCCTGGATGCATTTTCAGGGTACCACCAGGTGTACCTGGCGGAGGAGGACAGACCCCGTTGTGCCTTCATCACGGGCCATGGGGTCTATATGTACAAAATGATGCCGTTTGGGCTAAAGAATGCCGGGGCTACCTACCAGCGCCTGGTGGACGCTGTGTTTGCAAAGCAGAAGGGAAGGAACATGGAAGTGTATGTGGATGATGCAATAGTGAAGAGCAAGTCTGATGAACAGCACCTGGAAGACCTCAAAGAGACGTTCAGCTCGCTCAGAAAATACCAAATGAAACTAAATCCGAAGAAGTGTACCTTTGGAGTCCGGTCTGGGAAGTTTTTGGGGTACCTGGTTAGTTCAAGAGGGATTGACGCCAACCCTGAGAAGGTCAAAGCCATCCTGGACTTGCCGGCACCGAGGACGATTAAAGACATTCAAATCCTGACCGGGAGAATGGCAGCACTCTCGAGGTTTATCTCCAGGTCCGCCGACAAATCCACACCGTTCTTCCAGGTATTGAAAGGAAACAAGAAGTTTGTATGGGGAAAGGAGCAGGACGAAGCTTTTGAGCAGTTGAAGAGACACCTTACAACGTTGCCTACCTTGGCAAGGCCGGTCACGGGCGAAACCCTAATCTTGTACATCGCCGTGACCGCGAGCGCAATATCGGCAGTGATCCTACGGGAGGAAGAAAAACAACAACAACCAATCTACTTTGTTAGTCACGCTTTGGGTCAGTCAGAGAGGAACTACCTAATCATTGAAAAGGCCGCGTACGCCGTCATCATAGCAACCCGGAAGCTCAGACCGTACTTTGATGCTCATCCGGTGGAGGTGCGCACTGACCAACCGCTGGAGAAAGCACTCGAGAAATTTGAAAAATCCGGCAGACTCCTCAAGTGGGCGATCGAACTATCAGGTTTCGGCATAACCTACGCCGGAAGGACAACAATCAAGGCCCAGGCCCTGGCTGACTTCATCGCAGAGTGCACCCACCCGACTAGGGGAGGGGCACCAAGAGGGGTCTGGCAGGTGTATACCGACGAGTCAGCCACCATTCATGGCTCCGGGGCAGGGGTTGTCATCATCAGCCCCGAGGGGCATGAGTTTGAGCATGCATTGAAATTCGCCTTCCCGGCCACAAACAATGAATCTGAGTATGAGGCGGTCCTAGCGGGACTGGAGCTGGCAAAGGCTATGGGGGCAGAGGAAATTGAGCTTAGAACGGACTCGCAGCTGGTGGCGAGCCAGCTCAAGGGAGAGTACGAGGCCCGGGAAGAGGGAATGGCGTTGTACCTCCAAAAAGCAAAAACTCTGACCTCTGGACTAAAATCCTTCGAGGCCCGCCATATTCCCAGGTCCGAGAACAACAAAGCAGACGCATTGGCCAAGCTGGCCAGCGCAACAGCAGACAACAAATCGAAAACAGTCACCGTTGACATCCGGCGGCAGAAAGGGGGGTTGACAGTTAACGCAATCTCTGAGGACCATGGCTGGATGAGGCCAATATTGAAGTATAAGCTAGAGGGAGAGATCCCGGAAGACAAAACCGTGGCTGCTAGGTTGAAGAGACTAGCCCCCTAGTTCATCTTTGTGGACGGGGAGCTATACAGACGATCTTTCTCGGCCCCACTGCTAAAGTGTGTAGGGGGCACGGACGCTGAATTCATCTTGAACGACATACACTCAGGAGTCTGTGGCCATCATGTGACCGGTCGCACACTAGCTCACAAAGCATTGAGGGCTGGCTACTTTTGGCCCACCATGCTAAAGGATGCCAAAGAGTTGAGTAAGCGGTGCCGGCAATGCCAGATCTTCGCCCCGGATATCCACCTTCCCGCCAGAGACCTCAGACCAGTCCTGAGCCCGGTGCCATTCGACCAATGGGGGATGGACATCCTAGGACCGTTTGCAACGGTGACAGGGGGTAGGAAATATGTAGTAGCGGCCATTGACTACTTCACTAAGTGGATAGAGGCAGAAGCCATCCTAACCATCACTGAACAGGCCGTGAGGAAATTTATTTGGAGAAATGTAATCACCAGGTTTGGAGTGCCCAAGGTAGTGGTGTTCGACCACGGAAGACAGTTTGACAACGACAGCATGCGAGACTGGCTAAAGCGAAACGGGACTATTGTCGCATATTCATCAGTTTGTCACCCACAAAGCAACGGACAAGCCGAGGCCGCCAACAAGCAAATGTTGAACGGCATGAAAAAACGACTGGACGAGCTGAAGGGGGCATGGGCCGATGAGCTGCCGAGCGTTCTCTGGTCAATTAGAACTACAGTCAAGGAATCTACCGGCCACACTCCATTCAACATGGTCTACGGAGCCGAAGCTTTGCTCCCAATTGAAGCAATCCTTCCCAGTCCTCGAACAAACTTACACGACCCTGCCAGTAATGAACAAGCAAGAAAGGAGTCCCTGGATCTCCTAGATGAGGTCCGGGACCGAGCAAGAGAAAATCTGGCAGTCTACCAAAACAGGATGAGAAGGATGTACAACCGAAGGGTGAAACACAGGGATTTTGAGCTCGGAGACTTGGTGTTGAGAAGAGCATCTGCTACCGGGAAGGGTAACATCCACGGGAAGTTGTCAGCCACTTGGGAAGGGCCCTATCAGATCACCGAGATTAAACAACCAGGAACCTTCATGCTTAGAGATATGAACGGCAGCGACCTCCCGTCCCACTGGAACACTGATACGTTAAAGAAATACTACGTGTAAGCACTGTACTCTTTTTCTTTACCCGTGGTTTTGTCCGACTGGGTTTTCCACGGGAAGGTTTTAACGAGGCAGTGCGTAGACATTTGTAACGCGAGTGATCAGGAATGTTGACACCGCGAACTTTTGCTTGTGATCTTTGTATGTAATCCCAAGTAGAATTTTTGCCCAACATTTGTTTAGATTTGTATCACACAAAAGCTGGCCAGGGGGCAAGGAGGGGGGACTACCCCCGACCCCGGCTAATCACGATAGTCTGATTCAAAAATAGAGATTTTTGAAAATTTTGCTAACACTTTCAGGAAAAGGGGGATGAACACTTGTGGATACCCATATCCGTACCCTCCCAAACAAAACCCTGTGATGTATCACGGACTTTTATTACGCATGCTTTAACGTTGACTTAAACGGTTCTAACTAATGTCGAATTCATTTTGAGTCGTTTTAAATGTTAAAATAATTTAGGTCGCTTCACATCACACTTAAATGAACGTTCATTTTGTCCATTTGGAGTCTAGCTAGGTCCCTGTCCTGCTTCATTTGGCATGAGCTTCGCATTTGCACTACAATTAGCCCTTTTACATTAACAAGGTCTAATTCAGCATTCCTAAATTCCTAAATTTAGGCCCGGTGGCTAAATCTCCCCTTTAGCTCCCTCTTACACAAAATACGGCTTCACGTCTTACCTTATTTCACAAAAACTATGCAAATACACCCTTTTCATTTTTTCGGGTCTCGGGCCCGAAACCGAGCCCAAACCCAGCCTTTGGCCCGCACTCCAAAGCCCTGAACATCACAAAATATCTCAGAAATATCCCAGCTGTTTTCTTGAGCTACACGTTCAAGATTATCACGTAATCTTTCAAAGATATAATTCAACCGAAACTAGGAAACTAGGCTAAAACCACACCCTCAAACCGCATAAGCTTATGCGGTTTGGGGAGGCAACCGCATAAGCCTATGCGGTTTGCCCTGGCAACCGCATAAGGCTATGCGGTTTCCTGGCCTGTTTTTATCCCCGGATTTCCTATTTTCTCCGAGATTTTTAGTATAAATACACCCATATACCCCGACCTCAAATCATCAATTTCTCTTCAGAAAACACAATTCACACACAATTTCTCACATCTTACACACTTCTACAAAACTCTCACAAAAGACTCAAGCACTCAAATCCTTGAGTTCAACACACCATCCCGTGTTGAATTCATCCTCCTTTTAAGTTCAAGAATCGAAGCTCTGCCCAGATCTGAAGCGTCAGGACAAGGTAGGTACCGATCCACTTGGATCAAAGCTTTTTCTTATTTTCTATGGACTAACAAAGGGGTCTACACTTTAGCGCCCCCCCGGCTTTGGCACCCAACGCGCTTGCACTCCAAGTGTTCTATTTACTTCGGGTACACTCCATATCCGATGACACGCCAAAGTCGCATAAACAACCGACCCTTATAAAATAAACCAATGGACAATTGAACTTTACTTTATTTGCATGCATCTTGCACCTTCTTATTTTGCATTAAAATCAACTTAAACAATGAATCCGACCTTTAACTGAACCGTTTTCGTTAACAAGTTAAACATGCTAAATTGAGGGTTTTAATCAATCTTTTTGCATCTGCATCTGCATTCTTTTACAACTTTATCGCACTTGTACGTAGCGATAACATTAGCTCAATTATCATCTTACAAGGATTGTTCTAGGTCAGTAGAGGCTATTTTTACATAGTCTTTTCTAAAAGGTTTTCATAAATCATTAATTGAATTAACTCTTTTTGTAACAACCCGGATTTTCCAACAAAATAAAATAAACTTTTAAAAAGGATTTATAAAAGAAAGTGAATAAAAATGAAAGCCATGGTGGCGGAAAACACCGTGAATCCGAGCTGTCACTCACGCAAACAATCTAATCAAATCAAAATGACAAAGTAGGCCTTGAGGCCTAGCAAAAGCGGGGAGTAAATACCCCTTACAATCCAAACGAACATAAGTATGAAAACAATAGAGTAGTCTAATCCTTAAACACGGTCCAACAAGTCTAACAAGTCTAGCCAAATTGTCCACCACTAGCTACGGGTCATGTCTCACAGCATCTCACTCATAATCCCGTCCCGCGCATACCTGTCGCAAAACATGCAACAGCCACAATCAGTGGGGAGTAACTCAGACGTTCTCCCAGCCATATTACATTACAATAAAGCTGACAAGTAAATAAAACAGCTCATAAAATAAAAATAATAATAATAGTGATAATAGTAATAATAAAAATAATAAAGCTCAATCACACTAAAAGCACAGACTACTCCCTTTTATCCATCTTGACCTTATTCGACACAATACTCTTAATTTAATACGATTTAGTAAGCTGAAACGTTTATACGCATATCCCTACGGGGTCGACTACTAACCAGCTGATAATAGGACCTCAACTAGCTAGTCCCGCATACTTGACAATAAGACCTCAAGATACTTCCGGCAATACTGACAATAGGACCTCAGTAAACTAGTTTAGGCCAACAATAGGACCTTGGACACTAAACCAGTCCGAAATCGGATAAAAATATAATTGTTTCGTAACTTACTAAATTAATTAACCGACTCAACAAGGATAGAAACCAACAACCCTAAAACCATACGAATATATAGTATAGAAAGATCCATCGTATATTATATAAATTTTACTTAATCACCCAAGTCAATCATAAGAATTAAACCCACACTTTAATTATAACCAACTAGGACAATGATTACTTCCACCCAAGTATAATAAACAATCAATAATAACACAAGTTCACTAACGTTAATAACCCCTGCAAATTCATGTAAAAAAAAACAGAGTTATTCGGCCATGTTGTCTATTTAAGCAAACCCGCATCCTTTCCACTAATTAAGAATCCTAAAGTTGAGGATACACAGCATATAATACACGCAAGTTTAGCAAGTACATCACACATATAAGAACCGTCTCATAACTCGCACGACGCACAAAACCGTAACCTAGTACTACCCCTAAACTTTAATGTAACATAATATCGAGTAACGTCATCACCGTTACCTTTTCACGCTAGTCCTCAATTGAATCGTCTACTACGTACGTGTCAGCGTCAGGGTCGTCCTGGTTCAGTCCTACGATCGATTAGGGTGAAAAACGGGTATAAATACGAGTTACGATATCGACGGCGATCCGAGCGAATGAGACGAAACGGAGTATAGCTTACCTTAATGTGAAGAGGATGAAGAGAGGGTAATTATGACGCAAGAACGGAGTAAAACGGTCAAGAAACGAAGTCAGAATGGAGGGTTGAAGAAGGCGTTAATGGTGTTTGGTTATCGAAACAGGCGTAGGGTTTTTTTATTTGCGTGTGATTGTACGTGTTAATGTGTTATTATTGTATACGGAGTATATAATCTTAAAACTCTATTTATACTTAAATTTAATTTAGTATATACTCCCTCCATTCAACTCCACACTACCACTATACTATTTTAGTCCATTCAACTCCACTCTACCACTTTCCTTATTTGATTGTACTTTTAATATTATTATATTACTATGGCCCACTTTTTTAATATAAATAACAAACATTAATTACCTCTTTCATCCTTTAATTATACTTTTAATACTATAATAATGTTTTCTTAAAATTGGTGCAAAAAGCATAACTACCATGTAGACTTGAATGGAGGGAGTATATTGTTTTTAACTAGTTTAGAAAAATTACTTTAATTAAAGTATAAGAATATATTATAATAATATTTTACAAAATATTAGAGTATATATTATATAGAAAACATATTATTAAAATAATGGCCATACTTATTATTTGATTATTTAGGTATGAAAATATTTTTTTTTTTTGGTAAAAATGTTAATTTCATTAAATCACCAAATACTTACAATTTTCTCATCCACCACGTTGTGGTCACTTTCTACACAATGCTATCTAACCATCGTCTATCACTATACTTAGGCTCTTTCACCAACTTTTTGAATCGATGTACAAAACTATTACGCAAAAATTTGTAACTAATCTCTGGACGTGGAACCATCTGGAGCTTATAGCATACATTCCGAGCATGCCATACACTATACAAGATACCACAGAACAGACCAAAGCGAAACTGCCGTTGTAACGTGGACAACCTTCTGTCGCATACTTGCTTCCATAAGTCGATCCCTCCAATCTTAATACCAAAATCACGCTGCACTAACTCAATGTACCGCTTACTATATGAACATTCGAAAAAAAGATGCTTACTCGTTTCCTCGCCATCTTGACAAAGTAGACACGTAGTATCCCGTTGACATCCAAACTTCTTCATTCTCTCAAAGGTGTAAAGTCTATCCTTCATACCAAGCCAAGCAATAAAAGAGTGTTTAGGAATATTGTATCTCGACCAGACAACCTTGGTCCAATTCAGCTTAGTATTCACGTGTCCTAGCCACTCATACCCCTCCTTAATAGTGTAACCATTGCCTGTCCAGCCATCGCCATGATAACCATCAGCCATCTTCCTCTTAACAGCACACACCTTACGCCAACTCCAACTCGAATCTGCTGTAGGAGTGTACTCAGCCCAGTTCTTTCCTTTCAAATATACGTGGTGCACCCATTTCACCCAAAGGTGATCTGATTTGGTGTAGATCCACCATACTAATTTCCCAATTGCTGCCACGTTCCATCTCCGATTGTCCCTAATACCCAAACCACCTGCTCGTTTCTCTTTGCACACCTCTTCCCAAGCTACAGGACAACCCCTAGTATAGTGCTCTTGACCCTCCCATAAGAAATTCCTACACACCCTATCAACATCCTTAATAACAGCAGCTGGTAAAATGAATACCTGAGCCCAAAACTGATGAAGTGAATTTAGAACAGCAGACACCAGTGTTAATCTGCCCATATATGACAATCTCCGCGCCCCTAAACTCCTCACCCTTGATACTATCTTCTCTACTATAACATGACAATCAAGAACAGATAACCGTTTTGGAGATATTGGAACCCCCAAATATCTAAAAGGCAATTTCCCCTGTGCTAGGCCAAACTCTTGGCCAATCCGCTGCTTCAACCCATCACACACCCCATTCACATAGTACTCAGACTTAGTAGCATTCATCTCAAGCCCTGAACATTTGGAAAATTCACCAAAACCCCACATAAGCCAACTGATAGAGCCTATCTCACCTTTACAAAACATCACAAGATCATCTGCAAAGCAAAGGTGATTCAGTTTCAAAGGTTTACAAAGAGAATGAAACTTGAAATCATCCAACTGACCCACAAGTCTTAACATCCTACTCAAGTAATCCATGCACAGCGTAAACAGCAGAGGGGATAAAGGATCCCCTTGTCGTAGCCCTCTTCCTCCATGAAAATAGCCAAAAGTATTACCATTCAATGATAATGAGTAAGTAGGAGAAGTAATACATTGCATTATCATCTTCACAAAATGCTTAGGAAATTGAAGAGCAGTCAGCATCTGCTCCACAAAGTCCCATTCCACTGAATCATATGCCTTCTTAAGGTCTACCTTCACAAGGAATCTAGGGGAGCAAGTTTTCCTGTGATACAGTCTGACTAAGTCTTGACAGATCAATATGTTGTCCAGAATTGATCTTCCTCTGGTAAACGCGCTCTGATTATCACATAACACATGAGGTAACACCTCAGCCAGCCTTCCACAAATCACCTTGGATAGAATTTTATATATCACATTGCAACATGCTATAGGCCTAAAGTCCATGACACTTATCGGATTTTCTTTCTTTGGAATTAGAGAAATAGTAGTGGCATTGATTTGCTTCAAGATCTGCCCATTCCTGAAGAATTGCCTCACTGCCTCCACAACATCCTCCCCTACAATATGCCAAGCAGCCTTAAAAAAAGCACTTGTGTAACCATCTGGTCCAGGTGACTTGTCATCAGGTATAGAGAAGACAGCACTCTTCACCTCTGACTCACTAATATCCCTTAACAACCAAGAGGCCTGCACCTCAGTCACAAGTCTGCCCTCATTAATCACATCCATGTCCACCCTCTGACATGGTTTAGAAGTCCCCAGGAGCACTTTATAATAATTAAGAAAAGCCTCTTCTATCTCCCCTTGTGTCTCACATACCCTACCATCCTTATCAACAATGCAAACAACTCTGTTCTGAGCTCTTCTCACTCTGATGCAGCTATGAAAGTATGCAGAATTTGAGTCCCCTTCACATAGCCAATCTATTTTTGCTTTTTGTCTCAAAAAACTATCTCTTCTCTCCTGTAGCTCCCTACAAGCCAGCCCAGCTTGATGCTCCATCTGTCTCAGATCCATATCATACGAATTACCACTGACTTTCTGCTGAAGATCATTGAGCCAATGCCTTGCAATTTCAAAGGCCTGTTCAACCTCTGAAAAATTGCACCTGTTCAATTGTCTAAGAGGCCCTTTGAGCATTTTGAGTCTCCTAGCAATCCTATACATTGCCACTCCATTCAGTACAGCACCCCACTCAGTAGACACCATATTCAGAAACCCATTATCCCTAATCCACATGTTGAAAAACTTAAAAGCCTTCCTCTGTGTACTAGGCTTCCCTTGAAGGTGTATGACACAAGGAGAGTGATCATACAGGCCTTCAGTCAAAAACTCAGCATACGCTTCAGGAAACATCTCCCCCCATTCATCATTTATCATTACCCTATCAATCTTGCTCATCACCCTTCTGTCCCCTTCTTGTTTATTTGTCCAGGTGAAAAATTTCCCAGTCCTTTTCAAGTCTATCAGACTACAATAATTCACACAATCCTGAAACCTAGCCAATTCAAAAAGATGTACCTGAGCCCCCAGCCTTTCATTAGGGAATAGAAAGTTATTAAAATCCCCCATGATTAACCAAGGGTCATCAATCCTAACATCTCTCAATGCTTCCCACAAAGATACCCTATCAGCTCCATCATTAAAGCCATAGATTAAAGACAACCAAAACCTATTTCTGCCTTTTGGATACACCACACAGTGAATGATCTGGGCATTCACCCTCTCCACCTGAACTGTGACATCCCTAGGATTCCATAGTAGCCATATCCTACCCCCATTATGCCACCCATAGTTAGTAACTACAGACCACTCCTTCTGAAACAATTCTATCACACTATGAGCACTAGGTTTGACCCTAGTCTCTAAGAGGCCAAACAAGCTAACTCCCTGGTTCCTTAGAAACCACTTGATTTCATGCTGTTTAGTTTGCCTGTTCAGACCTCTAATATTCCAAAATCCCATTCTATCCATTTCCAAACTGGGGGTCAAGTCCCAGTTTGGAAACAGACTGATGTATTGCAGAGTTCAAGACCTCCACAAACGTTAGTTGTCCTTTCGAGCTGCTGCCCACTTCCCTTACCATACACCCCTTTTCCTTCTCAGTATTCTTCCCAGCATTCTTGGCACCCTCATTCTCAGGAGGCCCTCCCAGCGTGCTCACTTGTTTCCCCTTATCCCCTTGTGGCTTTGGTTTCCAAGTCACCTTAGGAGGTTGTACCACCGTGTTCCTGCACTTCTTTTCATCGTGCCCATACCTAGTACACTTCCCACATTTCACCGGTTTCCATTCGTATTCAACTCTAACTTCCTGTATCTGCCCACACTCATCCAGAAATTGTAGAAAATCAGGTAAATCTGATCCAATCTCAACCTCAACCAAGTATCTTGCAAAACCCAGCCGAGTCTTCAAACATGTTGCAGCATCAGGCTTGATAGGAGCACCGACAAGTTCCACAATCTTCCTTATACAACCTTCTCCCCAAAATTTCAGCTCCAGGTCATGGATTCTCACCCATGTTGGAACCATCTTCACATCTTCTTTCACCATACGACATTCAGGTGTCCAGGGCTTAACAATCATTGGTTTCCCATCAAATAACTGATAACCCAGCCCCAACACTTCATTCATCTTGTCCAAATTCGCAAAGTGTACCAAGAAGACACCATTAGGTAAAAATGATATCTTGTCATATTCATATTTCGCCCAGATCCTCTTGATGAATCCCCCCACAATTTCAGGTGGTGGATTCGCCCCGAGAATAAAGCAAACCAGGGTTTGAGACCAATACCTGATCTCTTCCTCCCCATCCTCAACCTCCAATTGAAGCTTGATTCGTGGACTTGTAACCACCGGCGGCTCATCTTCCTTGCCAGAGTCCAGCGTGCTCAAATCAATCGGAATTTCAGTACTGTCTTTCCCCTTCTGTGATGAGCCAGACGCCATCCCCGCCTGTGTTTTAGTTGTAGTTTTGTTAGATCCAGAAATGAAAGCATCCTTGAGTTCCTTCGTTGTGATTACTGAAGCCCTAGTGTGTTTGTTACCAGCTTTCTTCTTAGCCATCGCCTGAGAAAAAAGAAGGAAGAAAAGTAAGAGGAGATCAGAGCATCCCTCTCTACCTTCTCTCTCTAGGGTTTATTATTGAGCTTTTTGGTATGAAAATATTTATTTTGTAGATAATTTACTAATTTTAGGTAACTTTTTAAAGAAGATATTTAAACTCGAATTTCTTAGCCTGTTGACTAAATTTAGGAAATCAGTTAAAAATTATTTAAGGAAGTCAAACTAGGATATTCTTTAAAATATATAATGAAAATAAATTAAAACGGTACTAGTATTAAAATAGTAGGTCAATATCATAATTTAACTATTTAAAATGTGAAGTAGTTATACTATTTTATAAAAGTAATTGTTTTATAAGTAATTTATTATCTTTTAGTATAAAATAGTATTAAACATATTATTTAAAAGATCACAAATATTATTTAAAACTATTAAATATATAAGGTATTATTAAAAATAAATATAGTTTTACGAAATTTTTGAAATAAAATATATTTTAATTTAATCCTAAAAATACGGGGTGTTACACTTTTTCTAAAGTACCCTCACCCCGAATCCTATCTGGTTTCACAAGCCTTAGATCTAGGGGTGTCGGCGTGCTCCAAAATCTAGGACATGTTTTTAACTTAGAACATGGTAGCAGGTTCCTAATTTCCGCGATAATTAGGTGGCGACTCCATAACAGTTCTTAAAGGTTTTTCCAACTTAATCTTTTTTAACTTTAAAATCCGCCCTTTAAGCAAGACGCCGAGTTGGGTCCCTCGACGCGGTTCCCGGGTTCCACAGTTTGGCGACTCCGCTGGGGAGATCTTATTTTTAAAACTTAAAACTAGCTTTTTCTTTTTAAAAATAAAGAGGTGAAACTTGAAAGCTTTGAACAATCCAAGTATACATATTTGAGCTATGCACATTCGTTTAGAGTCCATTTCTTTTGGAATCTAGGCCCCCTTTGCACCCTCGAGAGGTGGTTCCCACATGCAGGCTTGTCCACTCGATAAAGCACATGCCGGACTAGCTTTCCTCTCGCCCCTCCACGGCTTGCCGTAAACGGCTATCTCGACCGCCCCAGTGCTCCCTTCAGAAAACCTATCGCCCCGGCGTAAGGAAATGAAGGGGTTAAGTATCTGTCAAAGCGTACTCGAGGTACTTGGAGGTGTACCCGACTGACTCATTTTCACCCCTTTTGAGTCATACGTACAAGTTCGAGGCTATGCACTCCATGGTCTTTTTCAAAACGAGCATTTGCATTCATATCTTCGAAAACTCGCTTAAACGTTTCAAAGATAAACGAATCTAACATCTAACGAACCTAACACTTTTCAAACAAAACTATCGCGAATTTTTGAAACAAGCTTTCTTGAAATTCTCCTTTCTCACTAACAAGCAAAAACCCGAGCAAGGATTAAAACCCGAGCTCGTGGATTTCAATCCTCTAGGTCACACGGCCTAGACTCTGTTTTAACATCCTCGACTCGACTTGCTCGAGCCGAATCCTTCTTCTTTTACACATCCGACTTGAGCTCACCTCGGCAAATTACCGATATCAGTTCGACGGATGCAAAGCAAAATTTTTAACATCGAGGCGAGATGTGCGCACACATCCTCGTTTCAAAAGCTTCCTTTAGCTAAAGCCTTTTCGAAAATCTCCTCTTTTCAAAACATAAAAGGTCTTTCTAAACAAAGAAATGAGCTAAAATGAATGCTTAAAAATGAATGTGAGTCTAGTGGGTCGAGTCATGTCCCTAACATACGAAGTGAAATGCAGGCCTCAGCTGGATACTCGCCGTACCAAACAACGTGTAATAATCCCCTACAAGAAACGAACCTACACCCGCAAAATGGCCGGCAACAACGAAGAAGTCAATGCACTCCGTGATCAAGTTGCAAAGCTGACCGCTGACCTTGAGGGCCTTTTGACCCACCATACCGTCGAGGTGGAACGAATGGAACTCAAGATCAAGGAGGAAGCCGATAGGCATGCTAAGAAACTCCAAGCTATGGAGGAGAGACTCTACGTCTCGAGCACTTACTCTATCCACAAAGAGAATGAGAACGTGCCTACCAGCATTAAGGATGAGCTCCCAAACAAGCTCGCCCTTAGTGATCTTCCTATCTTCCAAGGACATGAAAGCCCGATCATTCACATCCGAGCTTTCAAATCCCAAATGGCCATCAAGGGGGTCGATTCCAAGCATTGGCTCACTCTCTTCCCGCACTCTCTAGCAGCAGTGCCGAAGACATGGTTCTACTCACTAGACCCACAACGGGTCCCCACTTTTGAAGAACTCACAGTCGAGTTCGACCGACAGTACCGAGACAATGAAGACACTCAAGTCTCAATTCGCACCTTAGAAGTCCTATCTCAAAAGGACAATGAAGGCTTCACCGACTATCTTACTCGTTGGAAGAAGCTGAGCGCTCAAATCCCCAACCGTCCCCGCGAGGACGAGCTCGTACCGAAGTTCATAAATAACCTGCGACCCGTGTATCAATTCTACATGAGGTACAGCAACATTCAGAACTTCAAAGAGCTAACTAAGGTCGGCACTCAAATCGAAGATGACCTTAGGACCGGCACCATGGCTAAATACACCGGCCATGCTTATCAAGGGAGCTCTTCTAAGTCTTCCCGCGCGGTCAAGAACGACGAAAACCGCACCGCTTCAAGAACCTCGCTGATGACACCCTCGACGCTTTTGCAACTACCTTCTCACCGCCTCCTAAGGCCAAGAGAAACTTCGACCCTCTCTTTATGTCTTACTCCAAGGCATTTCAAAGGTTGGTCGAGAAAAACTACCTGCAACCAATCGGGCCTACTAGCGAGCCGCCCGAAGACAAGAAGCCCAAATCTTGGAACCCCAATGCCTTCTGTGCATACCACCGAGGCAACGGGCATGACACCGAGAATTGCTTTAGGCTCAAGAACGCTATCCAAGATCTGATTGATCAAGGAAAGCTTAGTAAACCATCTCAACCCACCAAGCCTTCAAACAACGAAAACCCACTAGGCAATCATGCAATCTTCGTAGGGTCAATCCCAATACTAGACTGCTCTTACCTCATCACACCCTCAGACGACCAAATCAATGCCGTATGGTATAGTGATAATGAAGACGACGAATACTGGCTACCCACCGACGAAGTGATAGGCCACATCAATCAACTTGCAAAAGACATCAATCACCTAAATGCTCTACATCGCACCGCAGTCGAGCGCTTGGAACATCGCGTCCAAAAAGAACTTAGCAACCCAGTCTCGCTCGAACACCTCGAAGCTTTTCGTCAGAAGGACAACGAAGGCTTCGTCAAACATCTTACACAGTGGAGGAAACTACTTTCCCGAGTGCCGGATCACCCACACGAAGACGAACTCATATTCACTTTCCTCTTCAGCTTACGACCCGCCTGGCGATACTATTTTCACTTCTGCCACGCTCAGAACTTCGAACATCTCATCGAAATTGGCACTCGCATCGAAAAGGATCTCACATCTAGCTATGAGGATCCTGCCTACCGAGATACTCTTCAAAAACGCACTCTTAAAGGACGAACAATACACAACTCGCATGGCTCTGCAAGGAACTTTGACAAACTCTATATGCCCTACGCTGTGGCATTACAAAAACTAGTCGAAAAAGACTACCTTACACCCATCGGACCTATTAACGAGCCGCCCATGAAGAAGAAATCGAAATCATGGGACCCCAACGCCTTCTGTGCATACCACCGGGGCATGGGGCATAGCACTGAGAGTTGTCTTAAACTCAAACATGCCATCCAAGATCTTATCGATCAAGGAAGAATCAAGAAACCCCGAAGGAAAACCACACCTTCCTCCAGCAACGACGCAATCTACATCACAACTCAACCAACTCAAGCAACTCAAGCAGCTCAAGCAGCTCCAGCGGCACAGAAGACGA
Source organism: Dianthus caryophyllus (assembly GCA_023091065.1). Taxonomy (NCBI): domain Eukaryota; kingdom Viridiplantae; phylum Streptophyta; class Magnoliopsida; order Caryophyllales; family Caryophyllaceae; genus Dianthus; species Dianthus caryophyllus. The sequence goes on from CM041529.1 coordinate 950,465, forward strand.
TGAAGAAGAAGAAGAAATTCTTTTAGATTCTAATGTTCTTAGTGTCGGGTCATCTGTCGACCCATCTATCCTAGACTCTAGCTTTAGTTTAGATTTCCTTTTTACGGAGGCTAGCTCCAAGCAATTTTCTGATTTGTCGAATAATTCTCTTCAAAATAATGAAATGAATAAATTTGCTTACGCCTTGTCTCAAGCTAAAACAACTAACAAAATACAAACAAACAAAACAACAAGCAACAAACAAAACACAAAATACAAAAGACACTAACTCATGCGAAAATGAACAAACAAATGAATCATTAAACAAATACATTGCAAACATTGTGCACCCAAAAACACAAGACCCTATCATCGAGGAAACCATAACCATAAACGTGGGAACCCCCGAAGAACCAAGGGAACTACAACTAGGTGCCTCACTAAACAAAGACGAGCGCGCCCAATTCACACAACTCCTAAGCGAATTTAAGGACGTATTCGCTTGGTCATACAAAGACATGCCCGGAATCGAACGAAGTATAGCCGAGCACCGCATCCCCATTAAACCCGGTTACAAACCCATCAAACAAAAGCTAAGAAGACTACGTCCCGAATGGTCCCTTATGGTCAAGGAAGAAATCGAAAAACAACTACAAGCCGGTTTCATCCAAGTCATCGAATATCCTTAATGGGTCTCAAACATGGTCCCAGTCTTGAAAAAGAATGGCAAGATTCGAGTATGCGTTGACTTTCGCGACTTGAACAAAGCTAGTCCCAAAGATGACTTTCCATTACCCCATGTGGACGTCCTAGTCGACAACACCGCCGATCACGCCCTCCTATCCTTCATGGACGGCTACGCAGGCTACAACCAAATCAAAATGTCACTCGAAAACATGGCAAAGACGGCCTTCATTACACCGTGGGGCACATACTGCTACACGGTCATGCCTTTCGGCCTAATCAATGCCGGCGCAACATACCAACGCACCGCTACAACCCTTTTACATGACATGATGCACAAAGAAGTCGAATTTTACGTCGACGATATGATCGTGAAGTCAAAGGAGCGAAGTGGTCATATCACTAACCTCCGCAAGTTCTTCACGCGCCTACGACAATACAAAATGCGCCTCAATCCCCAAAAATGTACTTTTGGAGTTAAATCCGGTAAACTACTAGGACATGTAGTGAGCCAAAGAGGCATCGAGGTCGACCCCTCGAAAGTCAAAGCAATTCTAGAAATGCAACCCCCGAAGAACCTTGACGAAATTCGAAGTTTCTTGGGCCAAATCCAATACATCTCACGCTTCATTAGTAAACTCACCATGATATGTGAACCAGTTTTCAAGAAACTCAAGAAAACCGACCACGTTGAATGGGACGAACAATGTCAAAAAGCATTTGACAAGGTCAAGGAATTGCTAACTAACCCACCAGTTCTACGACCACCCCAAAAGGATTTACCACTATCCTTATACCTTACAACAACCCCTACCGCCATGGGCGCCATGCTCGCTCAAGAGATAAACGGCGAAGAACACGCAATCTACTACATTAGCAAGAAATTTCTCGATTACGAAACTCGATATTCACCCGTCGAGAAGAGCTGTCTAGCATTGGTATGGTCATCCAAAAAACTCCGTCACTATATGCTAGCACACCAAACGAAGGTCTACTCAAAAATGGACCTCGTAAAGTACCTTTTCGAGAAACTCCGTGCTTAACGGACGAATGGCGGATGGACATTGCTCCTGGCAGTCGACCTTAAGCACGCACCTCAAAGCAATCAAGGGACGAGCAGTCTCCGATTTCCTAGCTGAAAACGCAATCAACGAACAACCAATCATCGACACGACATCCCTTCCAGACGATGGGATTTACAACATCAACCAAGAACAATGGGAGTTATACTTCGACGGCTCCTCCAACTATCGAGGATGTGGAGTAGGAATACTTCTCATATCCCCGAATGGCGAACACACCCCCTTATCCATCAAACTGGATTTTGACGTTACAAACAACGCCGCAGAATACGAAGCGTGCTTGCACGGTCTCCAAGCAGCGCTTGTACTCAACGCCCGCAATATAAGAGTCTATGGGGACTCCTCCCTCATAATCAACCAAGTATCCGGAGCATGGAAGGTACTTAATGAAAACTTAGCACTATACCAAAACAAAATACAAGAACTCATAAACGAATTCTATCACGTAGAATTCATACACCTCCCACGCGAAGAAAACCAATTCGCCGACGCGTTATCCAAGCTCGCGTCACTAATCAACATACCCCCGGGAATGGAAACACTACCCATTGTCGTGGAACGACGGAATGAACCCGCCTACATCTGTGACATTGAAACCGAGGAAGAACAAACCGACCCTTGGTACCAAGCAATCATCAACTACAAAACAAACGGCGAATACCCACCAAACACCGACAAACGGGCCAAGCGAGCCCTACGCCTATTATCATCACAATTCGTGATGGAAATGGGCAAACTACTTAAAAAGACGCCCCAAGGTACACTACTCTTGTGCGTCGATCACAAAAAGGGACACGAGATCATGTCCCAAGTACACGATGGCGAGTGCGGACCACACATGAACGCACGAGCCATGTGCAAACAAATCATAAGGCTAGGATGGTACTGGACAACCATGGAAGCCGACTGCGCAAAATATGTCAAACATTGCAATAATTGTCAAATTTTTGCAAACGTACAACACATCCCTCCTTCACCACTATACAGTTTGACCTCGCCATGGCCTTTCTCAACCTGGGGAATTGACGTCATAGGCAAAGTTCAACCCGTAGGAGCAGGAGGACACTGCTTTATCCTCGTGGCCATCGACTATTTCACCAAATGGGTCGAAGCCGCATCATACCGTACGCTAGGCACAAAAGAGGTTGCAAAATTCATACAAAACAACATCATTTGTCGTTATGGCATACCCCACGAATTCATAAGCGACCAAGGCACACATTTCCAAGGGGAGGTCGAACCACTTCTCCTCAAATACTAGATACAACGACATAAATCATCACCCTATCGACCACAAACTAACGGCGCGGTCGAGGCAGCAAACAAAACCGTCGTATCAATGCAAAAAAAAGATGATCGACACCTGCCACGACTGGCCCAACAAAATCCCATTTGCATTATGGGGATACCGCACAACCATCCGCACACCCACAGGCATGACACCCTATTTCCTAACCTACGGGATGGAAGCCGTCCAACCTGTAGAAATCGAGATGCAATCCCTTCGAATCCTCATGGAAGCAGACATTCCTGAAGCCGAATGGGCACGCGAGCGATACGAACAACTCATCCTTTTAGACGAAAGACGGTTACATTCAGTAAGAAATGCGGTCAAATGTACCAATCTCGCTTACAACGCGCCTACAACAAACGGGTCAAGCCACGAAACATCAAAGCGGGTGACCTAGTACTCAAATCAGTCCGAGCACCATTATCAGTCGACCCAAGAGGAAAATTCAAACCCAATTGGGCCGGACTGTACTTGGTCAAGGAAATCCTCCCTGGAGGAGCCGTGAAGTTAACTGACCTTGACGGTCAGGACTTCCGATTACCAACAAATCTTGATCAACTCAAGAAATACTACCCCTAAACACAAACAACTTTGCAATGTATTTCAACAAACAAAACTCACTCACGCATGGGTGAACTACGCTCGGTTTGATTCCACGCACTGTGGATACGTAGGCAGCTTTGCAAAGAGCTCAACCGAATCACACGAACTACGCCGGTTTGATTCCATCAAACGCGGATACGTAGGCAGTTTGTCAAAAGCACAACCGAACTTCATAGCACGCACGCCCAAAGCTTAAAAAGGTCAAAGGCGATGCACTCACAAAAAGACACGCTCAAAGCTTAAAAAAGCCAAGAGCACAGTCAACACAAAGCAAAACAAAGATCCAAGTCCAAAGCTTAAAAAGGTCGAGGACTTAGGGACAAGACAAGTCAAACAAACAAATCCAAAGTTTAAAAAGGTCGAGGATTTTAAGGCAAAATACGAATGTTCGAAGCTTAAAAAGGTCGAGAACATTTAACAACAAACAAAAGAAAGCAACGAGACAAGGCAAAAGCAAATTAATTCTATTTTATTACTTTATTTAGAATTTTTCGCAATTTAGAAATGAGCTAAGAACAAGCCTCCTTAGCCCTTTATTCAGATCTAAAACATGTATTTAAATAAAGGAAATTTTCTAAACAAAACAAAGCAAACTACTCAAGTCATCTTCTAACGCTTCGGATTAGCCTCTTCATCTTCAAGAGGCCGATCCGCCACAATTTTCGAACTAAGAACGGGAATAGATCTCTCAAATCCTGGGGGCTCGATCGGATCCTCGTCCTGCTCGACTGGGGGCTCCTCGATCCTTGGCCCTAGGCGATCTTTAACAGTCACCTTCGGTCCAAGCCTTTCCCGCGCCGATCTCGAAGTAGAAGCATCTGCACTAACAGCACAAAGATCACCATAGTCTCTCCTTTCGCGCACCACCTCATACGCCAAGGAGGGCCTTGGCCCATTCTTTTCCCTCCTCCTTTGATTCTCCCGTTCCTGAGGATCATTGGAACGGTACCATCATGTATAGAAGTCCGTAACACGACTAGACACTATATGCTCCGGAACAGCCCAAGTAACGCGGTCCGACCATCCTCGGATCCAAGCATCAATCATTTGGTTGTTTAGCACAACCACCCCTCCAGCCTGAGTATCCTGCTCGGGTATGGTCTGAGCAAGCCCGATTTGCCTCTTCAAGCGCAGAGGATGAATCCACACCCCTCGTTCAAACCCGCACAACATCAACCCACGAGCCGCATTCGCAACAGACGGCGCCGTAATCGCCGTAATACCCCACCAAGACACATACCAACGAATGGAGCTCTCCTTCACGAACCCCCGGTAGTAGTTTAGCGAACGCCCCCGAAGGTCAGCCCATTTCATCTTTCGCGACGTTGTCGCAGCAGCCTTGAAGACACCACCAAGGGGGAGAGCTTTATACACACTTAGCCTCTCCATGAGCCAAATGTTGAGAATCCTAGCGCAACCCCTGTACGAGCTCAGACGATTAGCACAACGGTCGTCTAAGCCCTGTATGGTCTCCGCTAGGATCAACGCAGAAGGATCATATCCCCTTTCCATCTCTTCGACAACACGAGCATACCTCGCGTTTCCGAACACTCCATCTGGCATGGACCCCGCAAAAGCATACCGATGAACCAAACAAAAAGCAAGGGCCCTCCGCCTAGAACGGTCCGAAATACTAGTATCAACTTTATTCATGTATCGTTGACACAAGAGAAGCATGTTTACCTTGCCTCCCTCAAACAAACCTGCAGCCTGAGCATTTGTCATCCCAAGGAAGTTTCGCAACATCCCGTTGTAACAAAGCTCGCTCCTTACAACCACAGGAGTAGTCCGTTTCGACCACCCCGCAATAGCCGCAAACTCCTCTATCAAAGGACACACCTCTCCCCCGGGAAACCTAAACACATGCAAGCTAGGATCCCAATAATCTAAGCACGCATCAAGGAAGTCAAGATCGACTTTCATTTGGCGAAAGCCAATAAAAACACCCGCACCATCGTCATACACCGCCTTCTTCATCGCTGGACTTAATGAGGAAGTCCACCTCTTCAAAAGAGCATCAAAATGCTCCACCATTTTCTTGAATACAAAAAACTTTTATAAATATACCTAATATATTTATTAGAGCAAAAACTTGTATTAAGAGAGAAGAAGAGAAGTAATTGTGAATGAGGATTATGGCACGCACCCCCCCTCCTTATATACAAAACATATTACGGAATATGGAAACTCAGCATTACCAGCCACGCCGCCAAACCGCATAGCCCTATGCGGTTTGCACCCCAAACCGCATAAGCCTATGCGGTTTGACCCCTCAACCGCATAAGGCTATGCGGTTCAAGGGGCGGGTTTTCTCGCAACTTTCCTAATTTCGTCTTTCCTAAAATACCACAATCTACACTACCCTACGACATTCTCTTGTTGTTCCCCACACAGCAGCATTGCACTTCACTTTAGCATATACGATTCATACCACGAGTCAACACAAACATTTTCGACATTCATGCACGCTCATTTCGCATTTAAAATGAACTTTTCGCAAACGCATTTTCACAAGCTAATTCAACATCAATGCATCCCACTCGGGAATCATTTCATTTTTCAAACAAGCTTACCAAACAGGTTCACAACTGCAATCAAGTTCAAAGTTCAAGCTACAACGACATGTACACAAAGGTTCATACAATCTTTATTACACAAGTTCACTCAGGATGACGACGACGATACTCGTCGAACTCGCGCCGAATCTGCGCCGTCTCAACCCGGCTCTGACACAACTGAGCAGCCTGCTCAGCCCAAGCCATCCTCCACCTGTTGGCTATCCGCCATAACTTCTTATGAGCCTCCTTAGCCACCTGTGATACACAACACAAAAACATTTCACATTTTTCTCCATTTTGCCTTAATTTCACTCAAATTAGGCCAAACTTAGGGGGAAATTCAAAAACAAAGCGCATTCTCTCCATTTTGCCTTAACTTCACTCAAATTAAGCCAAACTTCGGGGGGAAATTTCAAAACAAAAGCAGTCAACCCCACTTTGCCTTAATTTCACTCAAATTAAGTCAAACTCAAGGGGGTAACACAAAAACACGCATCTCACTAGTTTGATCATCGTTATAACTCATACCTCGATCAAACTGGGGGCTCACTCACATATACAACGACAAAGATACATACCTTCTTCACCCTGCCCGTCCAGCTGTCCATGCCCGCGTCAGTGGTCACCGGCAAGTACGTCGGCAGAGTGAAGGTACGACGCACACCCGACTCGTCGTACTCAACAGTGGTAGGAAAGTCACCAGGCTGCTCCGCCATCTCGGGATCAAATTCCTACAAAACAAGTTCAAAACGCACACGTCAGGGAAATTTTTCGCAAAAATTACCTTACGCACCCTCAAACGAAGCAAGCATACCTCAATCGGCCCACAAGCAAGCCGAGACTGAGCAAACTGGCCATATTCTTCCCCAGGACAGAGAAGACTCACCGACTCTCCTTCCCCGTACAACGCCATCCGATCCTGAGCGGACACGCCTCGCTCAAACAGGACCCTCGGCGGGTCCCTAGGCACCACCGGAGCTAGCCACCCTGCCTGAAAGACCAAACGCTCCCCAAGATATCAAACTGGCCCATACGGCGTCGCCAAGTATAGACGCTGGGTCTCTCGCACTGCAAACCGCGCCCCGATGCCTTCAGGAATGCCCGCATACTGGCCCCACGGGAATGGCACGAACTACAAGCACAAAAACAAAAACAAAAACAAACACTCATAAATACAATCATTTTAAGTACACACTATTTAAAATGGTTCAAGCACAAACCTGATCAAACTGCATCCGGTTCAGACGGTCCCGAACCACGTCATACGACCAGTTAAACGCAGCACGGTTACACGTACCCCAAGTACGCACCGCCGGATATGCCCGCGGAATCGTCACAGCATGCGGAGGCAGCGGAAAAGGAAAATGGCTAAGAATCCACGCCTGCACACACAAGAAACAAAAACACATTACAAAGACAACAAAGACAAAGACAAAGACAAAAACAAACAACAGTGCACCTAAAACAAAAACAAAATCAACACGTACCTCCATCAAGAATCCAGGCGAGACTAAGGATAGTCGCGGCCCTCGATCCATGACCCGTGGCCTCACGGCATCCATGCGGAAACGAATGCACAAACCCAGAGACGGCGTCACCCAGTCAAACGTCCCAATTGCGCTCCAATCCAGGAGATGCATAAGGACTGACGTCGACGCCCGCTCACCCTTATCGCCGAAGTACACGGCGCTGACAAACCACCACAACCACATACGAGCATTCTGCTCGTCACTCCACTCCGAGGGGCCATACTCGGTCTTCCCCTCAAAGTACTCCAAGATGTAGCTTGTCTTGAAAGTGTAAGGTGGAGCACCCTCACAAATCACCTCCAAACCACCGCCAATCGCGGCAGTCACAACCTCGTCCACAACGGACGGCGCAAACTCGAAGCTCATGTCACGGTCCCCGAACGGCAGCCCCGTTACGACCGCATACTCAGACAAGGTAATGCCGGCCTCGAAGCTCGCATATGGAACGTCGTCGTGGTGTCCCAGTACCTGTCTAGGAAGGCCCTGATCAACATCAGATTCGCCGTCTACTTCTTCCTCGCAATCTCCCTCCAATGGCCGACCAACGGGCCAAAAGCACTACGCAGCACCCAAGCTTGCGCTCTCGGCGGAAGCTTCTCCTCAAAAGCACACATCACGGACGAGACGCCCGAGAAGGTCCTCATTGAGCCTTTCTGCCAACCCATCGTCGCTCGATAGGAAACGTGTCTCTCCGGAGCAAGTAGAAGGTCATGGCCATCCCAGCCCTTGGCGAACGCCCTGTTCGCACGTGATTTTCGCGGCCTAGAGCTACTCGCCCTAGGCACAGCCTCCTCGGCCTCCTCGGCCTCCTCCTCGACGTCCATCCCAGCCTCTATCTCGTCAGCTAAAGCAAACGCATCCGCCTCCTCCTCCTCAGGATCAGGCACAGGGACATTCCTCCCACGACCTCTACCTCGTGACCGACCACGTCTCGTGCGCAGGTCACGAGGGTCAGCATCCCTCTCACTACGCGTACGCCTCAAACCACTCGAGCTAGAGGCTCCCTCAGTCCTCGAGCTAGTACTCCTACGAGATTTTGATCTCGTAACACGACTAGAATCCTCTCCTGCAACCAAACACAACCAATACATACAACTATAATACATGCAAGCATACAACTTGGCATACACATACACAAATACACACAAATAATACGCACATAATACATATACATCCCTTGACACATTACGCTATACGCCCTGCAGAGCATTTTTAGGCCTAATTCACAATTAAGCCGAAAACCGTTCTCTACACCTCAAAATTACAACTTTATGGTTTCTATGCGCCATAATAGTCCCCAACAACAACCCATTACAAGCAATTGCATTTTGGTCACTCCGATCAGAAACCCCCAATTCGCCTTAATTACTCCGTATAACTACGACTTAAGACGGCGATTTGAAAGCCCTAACTCGACATTTTCGCAAAACTAACGCTATAGGCATGCTATACACGCTATGGGCATCCTACACCGAAGTTTAATTGAAATTCCGGGTTGGAAAATCCGGGTTCGTTTTCGGGCCCGAAACCTAATTTGGACGTTTTTCATACAAAGACGGTCTAAATCACAATCAATTCACACATACACGTTCACATGGCATAATGCAACACAATGACGTTAATTTCAAGCATTCAAACGGCAAATTTCAAGCAAAACTCGGGTTTTCATTCAAAACCCGTCTTTTCAACATTTCAAGGCAAAACTAGCTAATTACAACAACAAGTAACGTAAAAGCAAGTTAAAATGGAGCATTACCTGGTTCCATAGCAAGGCAACGCAACGAAAATGAGCAAAAACGGTTGAGAAATCGAAAAATGGTGTTTTTAGAGTTAGAAAACCGAAAATGAGTTATGATGAGCAAGAACACGGTCCTCGTCCCTTTATACAGCTCTCCCAGCCAACAGGACAAACCGCATAGGCTTATGCGGTTTGCGCAACGAACCGCATAAGGCTATGCGGTTCCTGCCCTTGGTTTTTCTCGGTTTTTTCTCGTTTTACGCCTACTTTTGAATTCCTAACTCATCTTGGCCTTAATACAACTCCAAGTACGTCCCGTGCTTGGGTTAAGGCGTCACCTACAGTCCGCCATACGCGTATATTAAGCATTTAATGTACTGCATGTATGTAAGCACGAACGCTCTTCACGAGCATTACATCATTTTCTTCTCAACGGAAGGCAATCATATGCAACTACGACTACATAGACACTCCTCGGCGAGCCCAAGCACAAGCACTCTGCAATATACACCTAACTCCAAGCACTCACTCTACATAGACGCTCCTCGGCGAGTTCAAGCATTACACGGACGCTCTTTCACGAGACCTACACCTACATAAACACCCCTACTCAATTATACACCTCACGCATACCCAAACATCTTACAAGCACATGCACCCCTACACTTTAGCCCCTTATACACATGCAATACGAAGACATTACAAGCAGCAGCACCAGGCATCCGACAACTCCAGGCATATACAAAGGCATCGACACTACGACAAGCACGACGAAGACATCCAGCAGGCCGACAGGCCCTTATAGCATGCACGGACCGCCAAGTCCTTAAAATGCGCACGCCCCTCCCCGTTTAGCCCGGTTCGAAGTCCTCGTCTCACCCATGGACACATGCTTCGTTCCGCTGACTGTATCGAGACTGTAATGGTCCGGATATGGTCGTGGAGTTTGACTAGCGCTCTAGTCCGAGCTCAGTCAAACTGGGGGCTCTGTGGATACCCTCCCAAACAAAACCCTGTGATGTATCACGGACTTTTATTACGCATGCTTTAACGTTGACTTAAACGGTTCTAACTAATGTCGAATTCATTTTGAGTCGTTTTAAATGTTAAAATAATTTAGGTCGCTTCACATCACACTTAAATGAACGTTCATTTTGTCCATTTGGAGTCTAGCTAGGTCCCTGTCCTGCTTCATTTGGCATGAGCTTCGCATTTGCACAACAATTAGCCCTTTTACATTAACAAGGTCTAATTCAGCATTCCTAAATTCCTAAATTTAGGCCCGGTGGCTAAATCTCCCCTTTAGCTCCCTCTTACACAAAATACGGTTTCACGTCTTACCTTATTTCACAAAAACTATGCAAATACACCCTTTTCATTTTTCCGGGTCTCGGGCCCGAAATCGAGCCCAAGCCTAGCCTTTGGCCCGCACTCCAAAGCCCTGAACATCACAAAATATCTCAGAAATATCCCAGCTGTTTTCTTGAGCTTCACGTTCAAGATTATCACGTAATCTTTCAAAGATATAATTCAACCGAAACTAGGAAACTAGGCTAAAACCACACCCTCAAACCGCATAAGCTTATGCGGTTTGGGGAGGCAACCGCATAAGCCTATGCGGTTTGCCCTGGCAACCGCATAAGGCTATGCGGTTTCCTGGCCTGTTTTTATCCCCGGATTTCCTAATTTCTCCGAGATTTTTAGTATAAATACACCCATATGCCCCGACCTCAAATCATCAATTTCTCTTCAGAAAACACAATTCACACACAATTTCTCACATCTTATACACTTCTACAAAACTCTCACAAAAGCCTCAAGCACTCAAATCCTTGAGTTCAACACACCATCCCGTGTTGAATTCATCCTCCTTTTAAGTTCAAGAATCGAAGCTCTGCCCAGATCTGAAGCGTCAGGACAAGGTAGGTACCGATCCACTTGGATCAAAGCTTTTTCTTATTCTCTATGGACTAACAAAGGGGTCTACACTTTAGCGCCCAGGCTTTGGCACCCAGTGCGCTTGCACTCCAAGTGTTCTATTTACTTCGGGTACACTCCATATCCGATGACACGCCAAAGTCGCATAAGCAACCGACCTTATAAAATAAACCAATGGACAATTGAACTTTATTTTATTTGCATGCATCTTGCACCTTCTTATTTTGCATTAAAATCAACTTAAACAATGAATTCGACCTTTAACTGAACCGTTTTCGTTAACAAGTTAAACATGCTAAACTGAGGGTTTTAATCAATCTTTTTGCATCTGCATCTGCATTCTTTTACAACTTTATCGCACTTGTACGTAGCGATAACATTAGCTCAATTATCATCTTACAAGGATTGTTCTAGGTCAGTAGAGGCTATTTTTACATAGGCTTTTCTAAAAGGTTTTCATAAATCATTAATTGAATTAACTCTTTTTCTAAAGTACCCTCACCCCGAATCCTATCTGGTTTCACAAGCCTTAGATCTAGGGGTGTCGGCGTGCTCCAAAATCTAGGACATGTTTTTAACTTAGAACATGGTAGCAGGTTCCTAATTTCCGCGATAATTAGGTGGCGACTCCATAACAGTTCTTAAAGGTTTTTCCAACTTAATCTTTTTTAACTTTAAAATCCGCCCTTTAAGCAAGACGCCGAGTTGGGTCCCTCGACGCGGTTCCCGGGTTCCACAACACTCCAAACCCCGCCTGGAGCAGAGTGGGGGAAAGACCGGAGAAGGGTAAGACTTCCTAGGCACCCGCCTGGCAGGCTCCCATGCCTGCGTATGGTTGAACATCGCGCAAAGAGAGTCAATGGCCCGGGGCCTGGGCGGCTCGCGCCCTACGTATGGCCTTGCACAATGCTCATCCAGCGCCGTCGGGCCCGGATGAGGGTGCCTTTATGCAAAAGAGCCGGGATGTCTATGATGGCCCACGTGCCTAGGCTGCTCTCACCGCAGTGTCTGATGCCGGCCTTGTAGCCGGTGGCGGCTGCGGACCTCCCATGCCTGCGTATGGTTGAACATCGCGCAAAGAGAGTCCATGGCCCGGGGCCTGGGCGGCTCGCGCCCTACGTATGGCCTTGCACAATGCTCATCCGGCGTCGTCGGGCCCGGATGAGGGTGCCTTTATGCAAAAGAGCCGGGATGTCTATGATGACCCACGTGCTTAGGCTGCTTTCACCGCAGCACCGGTGCCGGCCAGAGTGGCGTGCGGCCGCGACCTCCTATGCTGCGTATGGTTGAACATCGCGCAAAGAGAGTCCATGGCCCGGCCTGGCGGCTCGCGCCTACGTATGGCTCAGACAATGCTCATCCGGCCGCCGGGCTTGGATGAGGGTGCCTTTATGCAAAGAGCGGGATGTCTATGATGGCCCACGTTTCAGCCGCTCTCACCGCAGTTCACCGATGTCGCCTTGTAGCGGTGGCCGCGACCTCCCATGCTGCGTATGGTTGAACATCGCGCAAAGAGAGTCCATGGCCCGGCACTGGCGCTCGCGCCTACGTATGGCTTCAGACAATGCTCATCCGGCGTCGTCGGGCCCGGATGAGGGTGCCTTTATGCAAAAGAGCCGGATGTCTATGATGGCCCACGTGCCTCAGGCCGCTCTCACCGCAGAACCGATGTCGGCCAGTAGCCGGTGGCGGCTGCGGACCTCCCATGCCCACGTACGGATGAACATCGCGCCTTGAGAGTCCATGACCTGGGGCCTGGGCGGCTCGCGCCCTACGTATGGCCTTGCACAATGCTCATCCGTGGTCGTCGGGCCCGGATGAGGGTGCCCTTATGCAAAAGAGCTGGGAGGGAGAAAATGGACCCCCCGTGAACACAACACCCGCCCACGGATCGTGAACGCGAAAGACCAGTGAAACACACGTTCAACTCATCAAATAACCTAAGCACAATCACCCGGCAATAGGGGGCATAAACATAAATGTACGCGAGAATGATTACAACCACCGGACGCCAAGTAAACACGCGGTCCCGGCATGGATAACATACAGGGAAAAAGCCAGAAATTTGGCTAAGTATAAACAAGATGATGGGGCTAAATAGCATCGTCCGACCCTGGCACAAACAACGAAAAATAATGTGAACGCCGAAAGAAAAATGAATTAAGTACGGAATATCTACCCGGGCTCGGACAAAAATAAGACGAGTGAAAACGAAATGAAATAAGCTAAGTATAAAAAGACAAAAGACAGCAGCATTGATGAAAGGAAAGAACGCTCGAAATAAAAGGAGTATAATACAGGTTTGCTGCTCCTAAGCCCACAGACCGGGCAGGGAGCAGACTAATGCAAATAAAAAGAAAAAAGAACAACTAAAAGACCTACCGGAGTCGGCGGCCGTCTACCACAAAAGGCCCGCCTACTGCAGACTATTGTAAGTCTTATTGAAATAAAAAACAAAATGTAGGCTAATGGGAGACCCCGCAGATCATCCCGAGCAAGAGGATTCGGAAGACAAGGCGGCGAATTCTAGCGGTGGCGCCACCGCCAGCTGCGGACGGCCCCGCCTCTGGGTCCGCTTCGTTCCCTTCTTCTCGGGCCTTATCCCTCGCCGCCTCCAACTCAGCCAGGCGGGCAAAGTCGAAACCAGGCTCGATAACAGCCACAAGCTCTTTGGTTTCGTTGGCCCCAAAATCCGACCCGCTGTAGAAGACGTCGGCACGGACCTGCTCCAGCTCCTCCTGGTGCTTCGCCTTCAGCTCGGCTATGTCCATGGCAAAGCGGGTGGCTTTAATCTCAGCCTCTGTCGCCCTCTCCTCGGCAGTTAATGCCCTCGCCACGGCAGAGTCCCGGGCCTGGGTGTTGGAGTAAGTGTCCTCCGCAATAGTGCGATTACTTAATAAATCTCAATTAAGGAATACATGGGGATAATCCTGAATTATTGTCAATTGATTAACGTAAATCAATAACGGTTGGCTGACTAGAGTTTGACGTTATTGTCGTGAGAACGGCGGTAATCAATTGATCCCTTTAAGTCACACCTATAGGAACGTACTCCAAATGATAAAGCTAATTAATTGTATGAGATACGATTAAATTAGTAACTTGATAATTCGACTAACGGTTAGTCAGTGAATTAATTTAGAGAGAAATCGAGTTGTGAACTCGAGTGATTTAATTTTATATCGATAAAATTACTGGAGGAGATGAGAATTAGTGATTAACTGTTAATTCACTAATCATGTATATTTTACTAATGAGATTGGTAAAAGTACATTTTTAATATATGTGTAAAGTACATGTATATTAAGGAAGAGTTTAATTGATTTACACTTTATTATATTAGATAATTAAGTGATAAATTATATCAATTTGTGAGACAAATATTGATGAACAAAATGGACCCATTATGGGCATAGTGGACCGTCCAAGTTGGACACACAAGAGGATAGATGCTTCCTTTTGTCCTATTCATTTTGTTTACACATGCATGTGAAAAAACACAATGATCACAATGCAACCAATTTCTCTTATCAAGAGAAAGACTCTTCTCTTCTCTACATGCATAAGGGGGCCGAAAATTTGGAGTGTCTTGGACACTTCATTTTTACTTGTTTCTCTACATAAAACACAAGGCTAAGAGAAAGTTGATTGATTCAAGCATTCTCTCCTTTCTCTCTCATTTTGTCTCTAAATAACATTCTCATATTAAAGATTACTAAGAGTTAGTAATAATAATAATTTTCATATTATCAAGCTAATACTAAGCTATTTCTAGATCTAAATACTTAGTATTATTTGGAGTGTTCTAGGGTGCATCTTTTAGGAGGTTTTCTCTTTGAAAACTTGGGTTCTTTGGAGGATCATCCTAAGCTATATCTCAAGAAACTAAACTAGAAAGGAGTTCTAGTTTAGTGCCCTAATATCCTTTAAGAGAAAGGTATAAATTTCTAAACTTGTTTACAATGTAAATTTGTACTACATAGATCTTGCTAAATCAAATTAGAGTAATTTGATTTACACTAATACTTGATTAGTGAATGGGATCCGATCCCTACAAGTGGTATCAGAGCCAAGGCTTGTAGTTACAAATTTATTTTGTTGTTTTTGGAGTTTTATGTATTTATTGAGAATAAATAACATAAAATCCGAAAATAGTGTTAAAAATGGTTTTAACACGAGATTTTTATAGCATGCAAAGTTTCTGGTCTCATGAAGTTTCTGGTCAAATTTCGTAATTTTTGGAATTTGTTTGCTAATTTAAATGATTTTTATACAAAACCGAGTCAAAAAGTGTGTTTTTGGCTAAAATAATTACTATAAATAGTTATAGTTCGAATCTGGTCACGAAATTTTTACACAGTGATATTTCATATTTATACATTCTGCATGTAAATTTTCAAAGTCAGATTTTGAGTTTTGAATATTTATTCAAATTTTTGTTTAAAATCGGTATGGTTTGCATTTTATGTCCAAAAATATAGTAAATGTTGTTTTCTGGACATGAAATTTATACCAATATTTTTACACATTATGAGGATTCTCTCGTATAAATTTGGGATTTTACCTCACTGCTTTAGACGTTTTCTTGATTTTATGAGTTAAAATCGATGAAATCGTATGTTATTTTATATAAAATAATTCGTAAATATTTTCTGGCCAAACTTTTCTTTTCTGATATTTTGGAAGTGTTCCAGAATATACAAAATTTTTTCAAAATAAAAATAATTTTATTTTATTTTATTTTGATTTTATAAAGCTTTATTCATAAAAGGGTTATGATTAAAGTACTTCTAATTAGCAAATGACCATGTTTATGAACTAAAATCACCATATGTTAGTATAAACTAATGTTGGGTGTTCTAAAATCAGTTTAGAAGTTTAGTTCAAGCTTAAAAGGTGTTTTAAGCATTATTGATTAATATAAGATTAATCGGTTAAAAAATGAGATCGGTTTGAAACAAGTTAATGCGATTATTCTTTAGGGCGATTTTGGCATGTTTTTATTTATAAGCTTTTCATTATGCATGTTTGGATGAATGTTTATTATTGAATGAATGTTTATTCTCACTAGTATGGCCATAGTTTGTTATATTTTTACCGATATTGCCCGTAATGAAAGGGAATATCGTGTGGGTTTGTAATTAGATGCGATCTCGTATCGCCGGTTTGTAATTTAATAGTTTATTTCATTTATAAATGTATAATAGGATTGCTATGTATTCATTTGTAAATCATACTTGTAACTATTTGTAAATCGAAGACCGGTGATGGAGATCGACTTGGAGCCTTAGAAGAGTTCTAAAGCTTGCAAGGAGGAGCCTTGGATGAGATCCATTATGAAGAGGGACCAAAGGAGTTGGTTTCCAATTTGTAACTCCTTGTATTTTAATTATTTTAGGTGGCCATACTAGGTTTATGCTTGCTTGCTTGGTTTTGCTTGTTTGATTGCTTATTTTTCCGCACACATGCCAAAATCGCCATGCATGCCACGATATCCCACTCCGATTGTCATTTTTAGGTCGCCATTCTTATATTAGTTCACTTATAAAGAATTTAAATGACTAAAATTGACAAGATCACCCACATTTTAACAAAAATGAATTGAGATTAAGCCTTTCCAAATATAGCGACTATGAACCCCATGTTCGTGAGGACCTCCGCGACGTGGAACCTTGTTACCATGGGTAAGTAGTGGGAGGAAGTCCCATGCTATTTTGGTTTGGACTCAACCGAATAAGAGTTATTTGGGGCTAAATGGATGCATTTTAAAGAAAATCATCAACCAAGCATTCTAGTGTAGAATTAGTCAAGTGTTGACTTATCGCTTTTATATAAAAGGAAACATGAGATGTCTAATTTTATATGAAAAACGAGTCTTGGAATCATTTATATAATTTCGTGGGAGATCATTATATAAATGGACATTTGTTTTAAAAATGAGTTTTAGCAAATGTTATAAATGAACAATGTATGCTTAAATATTTCCTCATATTTGTTGTAGAATTATTTATTTGAAATCGCAATGTCAACTTCAACTCCCGCACCCATTTTGGGTATATATTCATGGTTGAGAACCGTGATGGATAAGTGTATCCTAAAGGATGACGGAAGCAACTTTGTCGAATGAGATTCGACTATAAGGGGCGCCGCTCAATCCGACAATGTGCTTAAATACCTTACCGAATAACCTCCCACCGAACCTCGACTTGGGCCACCGCATGGCGCAAGCCGCTGCACGATGAGCACCTAAAGGCCGACAATGACGTTAAAAATATATTGATTTGGTCAATGTCACATTCTCTCAAACTTAAACCGTTACTCACTAAAGTGCATATGAGATATTCACTGGAGTGATGACGATGTGCTTCGACCTAGATAGCACAAAAGTGAATGAGGATTGAGATAAAAGATGTTCTTTCAATGAGATTGAAGAACATAAACTTTGGGGTTAAGAAAGGGAAGGGAGCTTATAAAGCTCGGTTCAAGGAAGATAAGGGTAAGGGAATACTATTGAGAATAGCAAGCCCAAACCCGGTCGTTGAAAGCGAAATTGTCCCAAATCCTTGAAGGAAAAGAATGATGGATGTGCGACATCCAAAGATATTATTTCTTCTAGACTTTATATGATTGACATAAATCATGCTTGCATTTCTACATGGGTATGAGATACCGGATGTGGATCTCATCTTTGCAATCACTTGCAAGGAATGAGAAATGTGCGAGCACTAGCCAAGGGTGATGTAGATCTCCGCATGGTTAATGGAGCTAGAGTAGCTAGTTTGGTGGGAACCAATGTACTCGCTCTAGCTAGTGGTTTAGAGTTGTTTTTGAATAAGCGTTATTTTGTACCAACTCTAACCAAAAAAACATTATCTCCGTCTCCGTGTTTGAAACGGAAGGCTTTTATGATTAAGAACAATCGACGTACTTTTTCATTTAATGAAATGGTTTATGGTGAAACCATTTCGATTGGAGGTATTCATGTTTTAAATAATGTCAATGATGTTTATCATATAAAGAACAAGAAGCTCAAAATGAATGAATCAAACAAATCCTACCTTTGGCATTGTCGTTTAGGTCACATAAACGATAGACGCACAAAGAGACTTGTTGAGACCAAATGTTCTCAAACCATTTGATTGCGAATCATATGGTACGTGCGAGGCTTGCCTTTTAAGGCAAAATGACTCGTGCACCCTTTAGTGGTAAAGGGACACGAGCAAGTGAAGTTTTTAGGACTCATACATATTGATGTGTGTGATCCATTAAACATCACCGCTAAAGGAGGATATCATTAACTTCAAAATGAGGTTGAGAACCAATTGGATAAGAAGATAAAAGCACTACGATCGGATCGTGGTGGCGAATATCTAAGTAATGAGTTTGATTCACATCTTAAGAATTGTGATAGAGTATCACAAATTGACTCCTCCGGGCACACCACTGTTGAATGGTGTTGCAGAAAGAAGAAACCGAACCTTGCTAGATATGGTTCGGTCTATGATGAGTCAAAGTGAGCTTCCTGGATCGATTTGGGGCTTTACGCTATCGTTTGCTGTTTTCTCACTAAATCGAAGTCCGACTAAAGCGGCTCCATATGAGATATGGACGGGAAAGGTTCCCTATTTGTAGGTTTTCCTAAGGAAACGTGTGGATTTTACTTCTACAACCCTCACGAGAACAAAGAGTTTGTGGCTCGTGATCTTTGTCTTTCTAGAAAATAAATATATTTCTAGAGGCAGTGGGAGAAAATTTGAACTTGATGAAGTTCAAGAGCCACAAACCGGCAGAAAATGAGGAAACCGCTCCTCGCCTTCTCGACACGGTTATAATCCCTAGGAGGTCGGGAAGAATTAGTCATCAACCTGGCCAGTAACCTCGGTAACATCGAGGAGGAGGGCGATTTGTTGTTATTCGAAAGCAACGAACCCTCAACCTACAAGGCGGCTATTAGTAGCCCCAACTCCGAACAATGGCTAGAGGCCATGAAATCCGAAATGGATTCTATGTACGAGAACCAAGTTTGTGACTTGGTAGATTTACCTGAAGGAGTGAGACCCCTTCAGTGTAAATGGATATTCAAAATCAAACTCGGCATGGATAAACATATTGATGTTTACAAAGCTAGATTGGTGGCAAAGGGCTTTTCACAAGTCCAAGGTATTCATTATGATGAAACCTTTGCACCGGGTGTTATGCTTCGATCCATAAGGATAATCTTAGCGGTAGCCGCATTTCATGAATATGAAATATGGCAAATGGATGTAAAAACCGCCTTCTTGAATGAGATTCTAGAAGAGGAAGTGTACATGACACAACCTAAAGGTTTTGTAGATACATCTAACCCTAAGAAAGTATGCAAGCTTAAGAGATCCATTTATGGTCTTAAGCAAGCATCAAGGAGTTGGAATCACAGATTCGATCATGTTATAAAACAAAATGGATTCGCTCGAAGAGCCGAGGAACCTTGTTTATACATGAAGTTTAGTGGGAGTAAAGTAACCTTCCTTGTTTTGTATGTGGATGACATACTATTGATTGGAAATGATATTCCAAGTCTGAACTCGGTAAAGGTGGAATTGGGAAACCATTTCCAAATGAAGGACTTGGGAGAGGCACAACGCATCTTGGGTATCTGGATCTATAGAGATAGATCTAAAAGGATACTAGCATTAAGTCAAGAAACTTATATTGATAAGATTCTTGATAGGTTCAATTTGAAAGACTCCAAGAGAGGCTTTATTCCGATGAGTGTAGGAATAACATTGAAGAAATCTCAATGTCCTACGACTCCTGCGGAAATTGAACGCATGAAATTAATCCCTTATGCTTCCGCTGTAAGATCAATCATGTATGCTATGATGTGCACTCGTCCCAATGTCGCTTTCGCTTTGAGCATGACGAGCCGGTATCAAGCTAATCCCGGTGAGAATCACTGGATAGCTGTGAAGAACATCCTTAAGTACTTGAGAAGAACTAAGGATTCGTTTCTAGTGTTTGGAGGTCAACTTGAGCTACGTGTAAAGGGTTACACGGATGCAAGTTTCCAAACCGATGGGGATTATCTGAAATCCCAATCCGGCTATGTCTTTATGGGGGTGCTATTTGCTGAAAAGGGTTTCAAGCAAAGTGTCACTGCGGATTCTACAACAGAAGCTGAATATTTGGCAGCTTCGGAAGCTGCTAAAGAAGCTGTATGGATTCGGCAGTTCTTGGGTGGACTAAGAGTAGTCCCTAGTGCCGCAAATCCAATCACTATTTATTGTGATAATAGTGGGGCCATCTTTCAAGTAAAGGAGCCCAAGTCTAGTAATAAGTCTAGACACGTTTTGAGGAAATACCATGTTATAAGAGATAACGTGAAAAAGGAAGGAAATAGATATTTGTAAGGTTGGGACAGACGATAACATCGCTGATCCTTTAACCAAGCCTCTTTCGAGGGCTAAGCATGACGCGCACACCGCCTCTATGGGGTTGAGGCGTATGCCTGATTTCCTTTAGTTTTCAAGATATGTAATGGATAAAGTATCCTATTACATATATGAAAATAACATTCATTGTTTAGAGTATATTTACTCTTTTAAGTCATTATTGAATGCATACTTTGTTTATCCGAATAGTTGTGCGACAACTTTGAACATATTCAAGTGAACGGTATAAACTAAGTATTTGGTCCCTAGTCTCTCATATGAGGTGACGTCTCGAAGAGACTAGATTGCAAGTCGTTCGATGGTGGGTTCAACACCATGGGGTCATAGTGATGACTGCTCGTTTGCATAGACAGACTGTGATACACTCTGTCGGACAGTGACGCTTATAGAATTCCTTTTCAATGAGATTGAAACCTGGTCGTGGTGGGAATTCTATAGTATTCCTTTGAGTCGATTCTTTGACCTGAACCGATTATGCAGTCGGTGCAGTTTCCGAGTGACTTTCATTTTTGTCCTAAGCCGTGCCGTGAAAGGGGGTTATAAGGGCATCTTTGGGGTCATGGTGATCTGCATTATACAGTACAATCGAGTGGAAGGGAAATGTCCACCCTCGTCAGGGTAAAACATCTTTGGGCCACTCGAGGAGTAGTCGCTGAAAATGCGTGGCCACGCTCGGTAAGAATCTACGGTAGATTCCCCGGACAGACAGCTACTCTCCTTATCGAGGAAACCACTCACGATATATATCTCAGGATGCAAGTACGACCTGTAAGACACCTTGCATCGAGTGGGAGATGTGAAACGGACATGAGAATTGGTAATGCACAACTTGTCTCGGACAAGTGGGAGATTGTTGGAGTAAGTGTCCTCCGCAATAGTGCGATTACTTAATAAATCTCAATTAAGGAATACATGGGGATAATCCTGAATTATTGTCAATTGATTAACGTAAATCAATAACGGTTGGCTGACTAGAGTTTGACGTTATTGTCGTGAGAACGGCGGTAATCAATTGATCCCTTTAAGTCACACCTATAGGAACGTACTCCAAATGATAAAGCTAATTAATTGTATGAGATACGATTAAATTAGTAACTTGATAATTCGACTAACGGTTAGTCAGTGAATTAATTTAGAGAGAAATCGAGTTGTGAACTCGAGTGATTTAATTTTATATCGATAAAATTACTGGAGGAGATGAGAATTAGTGATTAACTGTTAATTCACTAATCATGTATATTTTACTAATGAGATTGGTAAAAGTACATTTTTAATATATGTGTAAAGTACATGTATATTAAGGAAGAGTTTAATTGATTTACACTTTATTATATTAGATAATTAAGTGATAAATTATATCAATTTGTGAGACAAATATTGATGAACAAAATGGACCCATTATGGGCATAGTGGACCGTCCAGGTTGGACACACAAGAGGATAGATGCTTCCTTTTGTCCTATTCATTTTGTTTACACATGCATGTGAAAAAACACAATGATCACAATGCAACCAATTTCTCTTATCAAGAGAAAGACTCTTCTCTTCTCTACATGCATAAGGGGGCCGAAAATTTGGAGTGTCTTGGACACTTCATTTTTACTTGTTTCTCTACATAAAACACAAGGCTAAGAGAAAGTTGATTGATTCAAGCATTCTCTCCTTTCTCTCTCATTTTGTCTCTAAATAACATTCTCATATTAAAGATTACTAAGAGTTAGTAATAATAATAATTTTCATATTATCAAGCTAATACTAAGCTATTTCTAGATCTAAATACTTAGTATTATTTGGAGTGTTCTTGGGTGCATCTTTTAGGAGGTTTTCTCTTTGAAAACTTGGGTTCTTTGGAGGATCATCCTAAGCTATATCTCAAGAAACTAAACTAGAAAGGAGTTCTAGTTTAGTGCCCTAATATCCTTTAAGAGAAAGGTATAAATTTCTAAACTTGTTTACAATGTAAATTTGTACTACATAGATCTTGCTAAATCAAATTAGAGTAATTTGATTTACACTAATACTTGATTAGTGAATGGGATCCGATCCCTACACTGGGAAGCCTCGGCGTATTGAAGGACCAAAGCTTCCTTCTTCTTAGCTAGAGCAGAAAGCTGGTCCTCCCTCTCCCGCAGCTGGGAGGAAAAATGCTCAACCTCAGCCCTAAGGTCGGAGATAGTTTTGTCCCGAGCCGCCCTCTCTTTTCTCAGACGGGCCAGGTCACGTTGAAGCCCTTGTACGGACGAAAAGCCGGACGAACGCTTCAGACTATCAAGTTCGCGAGCGGTATCGTCCGTAAACTTGGAAAGACCCATGAGCGCAGTGGAAAGACCCTTGAGCGCACGGTTGGCCTTCGCAGCCAACTCCGCAGCGCTGATGGACAATCCGCCGACGCTGGCGAGAGGAGAGGTTTCCAGCACAGCGTCATCTCGCGGCCTAGCTGGGCCGGCACCATTGGGACCCTCTTTTCCCGGGACAGCCAAGGTCACCTTCAGCTCGTCAGCTCGAGCCTGGGAGGAGGAACCCTGAACAGAGAACGGCAGCAGGTCAAATATGTCCTGCTCACTGATTGGAAAAACTGAAGAGAGACCATCTGAGGGAACGTCCAGAGGACGACCTTCAGAGAGGCTCCCCCACGAGAGAACGACACTAACCTTTTCCTGCCTATGCTTCTTTAGAGGCCTCTCCTCCTCTTCCTCATCAGGCTCGAAGTCTATGGTCTGCACCACAACTGCAGGGGCCTTGGATGTGGGCTGAGGCTGCTGGGAGGCCCTAACCTCCCGGGGTGGGCTGGGAGGCAGGAAGGGTTTCGTCGCCTCCTCAATGGTTTCCAAGTTGGGGCCAGGAGAAGAGACGGAGACAGCCTGTTCAGGTTTCCTGTCTCGAGGAGGTTTGAAGGCAGGCCTCTTCTTCCCCTTTGGCCTCTTAGGAACTTCACCTGGCTGCATTTTTACCAACTCTTTGAGCGTTGGCTTGCGGCGTTCGAAGTCTACAGCAACGGGCTCGTCGAGAGGCTTGTTGTCTTTGCCGAGACCGATAGAAGCGAGATCTTCCTCTGTCAAGTAACCCAGGTCACCTACAACAGATAAAACCATAGCGTTCAGGCCCGGGCAGAACAAAAGATAGTAAAATTAAACGCAAGTAAAAGCAATCAAGACACCAAACATTCAGCCACCCGGCCCCTGCTTACCTGCCTCAAGGGCCGGGACTAAGCCGACGACGCTAAGGAACTTGTCCTGAGAGATCGTCTCCGCCGGAGGAAGCCAATTCTTGGGAAATATTTGTTTACCCTTCTTATACGCCTCAAAGTAAGTTACGGCGGCGGATTCATCCTCGGTCAGGGGAATCCCGGAAAGGATTTTTCCCGGAACCCATTCTTCCCGGGTCTCCAAACGACCTCTCACGTCGTTGTGAAAGCACCGGGGATGGTTGAAGGGCTCGGAAGACTTTAGGAAGAACCATTTCTCGTTCCACCCCTTCATCGAAGTCTTGATAGGGAAGTGGGTCAGGTAGCCGGGCTCGGTGTGCAAGGATGGAATGAAACTTGATGGGTTATGTTTCACTCAAGAGATTAACTAAAATCGATTTGTAAAACTTGTAAAAGTTTCGGCCAAGTGATGATATTTTTGGTGAGAATTTTCTGATTTTTGTAGGTAAATGAAAAACATAAAGATAGTACTAAATCTAAACACAAAGTAATAGATTTAGATGTTGATTAATCAAGCACTAAGCCACTAATTAATCATAAACTCACTAACTCAAGCACTAAGCAAAGAGAAAGATATGAGAGCTCTCAAATTAGGGTTTCAACTCATTCATTCAAATCTGAAAAAAAATGATGGGAGAGTGAGGGTTTATATAATACCCACATTCTAATCTTGACCCTAAAATTTGAGGTTGATCTAAGGGCTCACATAAGCCTTTGAAAACAACAAAAAAAACGGCTAAAGAGCCTTACACATAGCTGAAATTTTGAAGACAAACAAACAAAACATAAAGCATAAAGCATAAAAGAGGATAGTGACATGTGGGAAAGGGACATGTTGAGGAGAAACATGTGAAGCTTCTCTTTGAGTATTTCGGCTGACTTGGGGTCTTATTCCCACTTGATTTTTGCTCTTGATGATTTAATTGACTTGTGGTTGACCTTTGGACCTAAGGTTGGAAGCGGGTCCTAGGTCAATGGATCGCAAATTCTCAACTCCCGTTGCAATCTCCCCGGGTTGAAAAGGATTTGTCCTCAAATCCTCTCCTTCTTCATCTTCCAAGTCTTCATGATACGGGCTAAGGTCTCCCACATTAAACGTGCCATGGACTCCGTATTCCCCCGGTAGATCAACTTTGTAAGCATTTGGTCCGATTTTCTCAAGTATCTCGATGGGACCCTCGGCCCTAGGCATGAGCTTGTTCTTTCTCTTATCCGGGAATCTTTCTTTTCTCAAGTGTAACCATACCAAATCTCCCGGCTCGAATTCCCTTGGGGCCTTACGGTTCTTTGACTTAGCCTTGTTGGCTTCGTTTGACTTCTCGATTTGTTTCTTGACTTGGTTGTGGATGCTCATCATGAACTCAACCCGTTTCTTGGCGTCGTAGCTCATTTCCTTGCTCTTGATGGGGGCTAGATCCGTGGGCATGAGGGGATTAGTCCCATAGACCACCTCAAACGGTGAATTTCCCGTGCTAGACGATGGGGCACGATTAAAAGCAAACTCGGCATGGGCAAGCTTGAGATCCCAATCTTTCAAGGACTTGGAAACGATGCATCTAAGGATCCTCCCCAAAGTCTTGTTAGTGACCTCGGTTTGGCCATCCGTTTGAGGGTGGTGGCTTGTGCTAAACAAGAGCCTCGTTTTCAACAACTTCCACAAGGTTTTCCAAAAGTGGCTCATGAACGTGGAGTCTCGATCGGATACAATGGTCTTGGGAACTCCGTGTAGTTTGACCACTTCCTTGAAGTAGAGTTCGGCCACTCCCATGGCGTCCTCGGTTTTCTTACACGCAATGAAATGAGCCATCTTGCTAAATCGATCCACCACAACCATGATAGAGTCCTTACCCCGTTGAGTTCTTGGCAAGGCAACGATAAAATCCATGCTAACATCCTCCCATGGCCGATTAGGGACGGGTAGAGGAGTGTAGGGTCCCGTTTGAAAGAAGGACTTGGATTGTTGGCACAAAGCGCATCTCTTGATCACATCTTGGACATCTCCAAGCATCTTGGGCCAATAGAATTGATCTTGAAGGATGTCGTAAGTCTTTTGAATCCCAAAATCCCCGGCTAATCCATTAGAATGAACCTCCCGTACTAGGAGATTTCGATAGGATCCATTGGGAATGCACAACCGATTCCCCAAGAATAGGAACCCTTCTTGAAGTGTGTACTTGCCTCCTAGTTTGCCTTGCCCATCACGTAAGAGGCTCCATTCATCCTTGAAGTCGGGATCCTCCACATAAAGCTCTTTCATGAATTCAAAACCCAACACTCTTTGCTCCATGTAGCTTAGCATGGTGTGCCTTCGAGACAAAGCGTCGGCTACCACATTATTCTTCCCTTCAATGAACTTGCTTGAGAAAGAGAACGATTGAAGAAACTCTACCCATTTGGCGTGCCTATGATTCAATTTATGTTGTCCGTTGATGTACTTGAGAGCCTCATGATCCGAATGTAGCACGAATGGTTTGGGCTTGAGATAATGACTCCAATGAGCGAGGGCTCGAACGATGGCATAGAATTCTTTGTCGTAGGTGGAATAATTGAGCTTGGCACCATTCAATTTCTCACTAAAGTAAGCAATTGGTTTGTGTTCTTGCAAGAGAACGGCCCCAATTCCAACTCCACTAGCGTCACACTCGACCTCAAAAAGCTTGTTGAAATCCGGTGGTGTAAGAATAGGTGAATCACACAACAACTCTTTGATTTTCTTGAAAGAATTCTCGGCCCCCTCATTCCACTTGAACTCTCCTTTCTTCATACACTCGGTGATGGGTGCCATGACGGTGCTAAAATCCTTGATAAATCGTCGATAAAAAGAAGCCAAGCCATGAAAACTCCTCACCTCGGTTATGTTCTTCGGAATTGGCCATGATTTGATAGCCTCCACTTTCTCTTGGTCCACTAGTATACCTCGGGTAGAGATGATATAGCCCAAGAATTGGACTTCGCTTTGCATGAAGGAACATTTCTCTAGCTTGCCATACTGTAGGGATCGGATCCCATTCACTAATCAAATATTAGTGTAAATCAAATTACTCTAATTTGATTTAGCAAGATCTATGTAGTACAAATTTACATTGTTAACAAGTTTAGAAATTTATACCTTTCTTAAAAAGGAAATAAAGGGCACAAAACTAGAACTCCTTTCTAGTTTTGTTTCTTGAGCTAGGTATTAGGATGATCCTCCAAAAACTCAAGTTTCCAAAGTAGGAAACCTCCTTAAGATAGCACCCAAGAACAATACTCCAAAATACTAAATATTTTTGATCTAGAAAATATTTAATATTAGCTTGATAATATGTGAAATATTAGTACTAACTCTTAGTATAATATTATCTAGAGAGTTTTGTTTAGAGAGGAAATATTAGAGAGATAAAGAGAGGAAAGCATGAATGAAATTCTCTTACTTTATCACTCAATTAAATAGGAGAACAAGCCACAAAATGAAGTGTGTCAAACACTCCAAAAGTGGCCGGCCCCCTTGCATGTGAGGAGAGGAGAAGAGGTTCTCTTGGTTAGTGTTTTTTCATGCATGCTAATGATGATGTTTATCATGCATAAACAAAACACTAAAGAACAAAATGGATAAGACAAAGCAAAGAAAGCTTCTTCCTTTCTCTTCTCTTTTGGACGGTCCACAAGACCCACTTAAGGGTCCATTTTGTTCATCAAAACTTGTCTCACAAAAAGATATAATTTATCACTTAATTATCTAATATAATAAAGTGTAAATCAATTAAACTCTTCCTTAATATACATGTACACTTACACATATATTAAAATTATACTTTCACTAATCTCATTAGTGAAATATACATAATTAGTGAATTAACGTTTAATCACTAATTCTTATCTCCTCAAATAATTTTATCGATATAAAATTAAATCACTCGAGTTCACAACTCGATTTCTCTCTAAATTAATACATTGACTAACCGTTAGTCGATTTATCAAGTTACTAATATAATCGTATCTCATACAATATATTAGCTTAAATATTTGGAGTACGTTCCTATAGGTGTGACTTAAAGGGATCAATTGATTACCGCCGTTCTCACGACAATAACGTCAAACTCTAGTCAGCCAACCGTTATTGATTTACGTTAATCAATTGACAATAATACAGGATTATCCCCATGTATTCCTTAATTTGAGATTTATTAAGTAATCGCACTATTGTGGAGGACACATACTCCAACAATCTCCCACTTGTCCGAGACAAGTTGTGCATTACCAATTCTCATGTCCGTTTCACATCTCCCACTCGATGCAAGGTGTCTTACAGGTCGTACTTGCATCCTGAGATATATATATCGTGAGTGGTTTCCTCGATAAGGAGAGTAGTTGTCTGACCGGGGAATCTACCGTAGATTCTTACCGAGCGTGGCCACGCATTTTCAGCGACTACTCCTCGAGTGGCCCAAAGATGTTTTACCCTGACAAGGGTGGACATTTCCCTTCCACTCGATTGTACTGTATAATGCAGATCACCATGACCCCAAAGATGCCCTTATAACCCCCTTTCACGGCATGGTTTAGGACAAAAATGAAAGTCACTCGGAACCGCACCGACTGCATAATCAGTTCCAGTCAAAGAATCGACTCAAAGCAATACTATAGAATTCCCACCACGACCAGGTGTCAATCTCATTGAAAAGGAATTTATAAGCGTCCATTGCCTCGACAGAGTGTCTCACAGATGCAATCTATGCAAACGATCGGTCATCTCATATGACCCTATGGTGTTGAACCCACCATCGATCGACTTGCAATCTAGTCTCTCGGAGACGTCACCTCATATGAGAGACTAGGGACCAAATACTTAGTTTATACCGTTCACTTGAATATGTTCAAAATTGTCACACAAAAATTCGGATAAACAAAGTATGCATTCACAATGACTTAAGATAAAAACAATGAATGTTATTTTCATATATGTAATAAGATACATCATTCTATTACATATTACGAAACTAAAGGAAATCTGGCATACGCCGCAACCCCATAGAGGCGGTGTGCGCGTCATGCTTAGCCCTTGAAAGAGGCTTGGTTAAAGGATCAGCGATATTATCGTCTGTCCCAACCTTACAAATATCTATTTCCTTCCTTTCCACATTATCTCTAATAACGTGGTATTTCCTCAAAACGTGTCTAGACTTGTTGCTAGACTTGGGCTCCTTCGCTTGGAAAATAGCCCCATCCGTTATCACAATAAGCGATGTGGATCCACGGCACTAGGGACTACTCTTAGTCCATCCAAGAATTGCGAATCCACACGGCTTCTTTAGCGACTTCAGATGCCGCCAAATATTCAAATTCCGTCAGAGAATCGCATGACACTGTTTGAAGCTCTTCCAACAAACAGCTCCTCCATTCAACTTAAAGACATAGCCGGATTGGGATTTTAAATCATCCCCATCGGTTTGGAAACTTGCATCTGTGTAACCCTTTACACGTAGCTCAAGTTCACCTCCAAACACTAGAAACGAATCCTTAGTTCTTCTCAAGTACTTAAGGATGTTCTTTACAGCTATCCAGTGACTCTCACCGGATTAGCTTGATACCGGCTCGTCATGCTCAAAGCGAAAGCGACATCGGAACGAGTACACATCATAGCATACATGATTGATCCTACAATGAAGCATAAGGGATCAATTTCATGCTCAATTTCGCAGAGTCGTAGGACATTGAGATTTCTTCAATGTTATTCCTACACTCATCGGAAGAAAGCCTCTCTTGGAGTCTTTCATATTGAACCTATCAAGAATCTTATCGATATAAGTTTCTTGACTTAATACTAGTATCCTTTTGGATCTATCTCTATAGATCCTGATACCCAAGATGCGTTGTGCCTCTCCCAAATCCTTCATTTGGAAATGGTTTCCCAATTCCACCTTTACCGAGTTCAGGCTTGGAATATCATTTCCAATCAATAGTATGTCATCCACATACAAAACATGGAAAGTCACCTTGCTCCCACTAAACTTCATGTACAAACAAGGTTCCTCGGCACTACGAGCGAATCCATGTTGTTTGATAACATGATCGAATCTGTGATTCCAACTCCTCGATGCTTGCTTAAGACCATAAATGGATCTTTTAAGCTTGCATACTTTCTTAGGGTTGGATGTATCTACAAAACTTTCAGGTTGTGTCATAAACACTTCCTCTTCTAGAATCCCATTCAAGAAGGCGGTTTTTACATCCATTTGCCATATCTCATAGTCATGAAATGCGGCAACCGCTAAGATTATCCTTATGGATCGAAGCATAGCAACCGGTGCAAAGGTTTCATCATAATGAATGCCTTGGACTTGTGAAAAGCCCTTTGCCACCAATCTAGCTTTGTAAACATCAATATGTTTATCTATGCCGAGTTTGATTTTGAATATCCATTTACACTGAAGGGGTCGCACTCCTTCAGGCAAATCTACCAAGTCCCAAACTTGGTTCTCGTACATAGAATCCATTTCGGATTTCATGGCCTCAAGCCATTGTTCGGAGTTGGGGCTACTTATAGCCGCCTTGTAGGTCGAGGGTTCGTTGCTTTCGAATAACAATAAATCACCCTCCTCCTCGATGTTACCGAGGTAACGGTCAGGTTGTTGACTAACTCTTCCTGACCTCCTAGGGACTATAACCGTGTGAGAAGACGAGGGAACGGTTTCCTCATTTTCTGCGTCGGTTTGTGGCTCTTGAACTTCATCAAGTTCAAATTTTCTCCCACTCTGTTTCTTAGAAATAAATTCATTTTCTAGAAAAACAGCATCACGAGCCACAAACACTTTGTTCTCGTGAGGGTTGTAGAAGTAATAGCCACAGGTTTCCTTAGGATAACCTACAAATAGACATTTGTCAGACCTTGGAGAGAGTTTATCGTCAGTTTTATTCTTGACGAATGCCTCACATCCCCAAATTCTCATGAATGACAAATAGGGAACCGTTCCCGTCCATATCTCATATGGAGTCTTATTGGCCGCTTTAGTCGGACTTCGATTTAGTGAGAAAACAGCAGATAACAAAGGCAAAGCCCCAAAAAGATCCAGGAAGCTCGGTTTGACTCATCATAGACCGAACCATGTCAAGCAAAGTTCGGTTTCTCCTTTCTCGCAACACCATTCAATTGTGGTGTGCCCGGAGGAGTCCATTGTGATATTATACCACAATTCTTAAGATGTGAATCAAATTCATTACTTAGATATTCGCCACCACGATCCGATCGTAGTGCTTTTATCCTTTTGTTTAATTGGTTCTCAACCTCATTTTGAAATTTTTTAAATTTCTCAAAAGCATCACTTTTATGCCTTATTAAGTAGACATAACCATATCTACTTAAATCATCGGTAAAAGTAATGAAGTAATGATATCCTCCTCTAGCGGTGATGTTTAATGGACCACACACATCGGTATGTATGAGTCCTAAAACCTCACTTGCTCGTGTCCCTTTACCGCTAAAGGGTTGACGAGTCATCTTGCCTAAAAGGCAAGCTTCGCATGTACCATATGATTCGCAATCAAATGGTTTGAGAACCTTGGTCTCAACAAGTCTCTTTATGCGTCTATCGTTTATGTGACCTAAACGACAATGCCAAAGGTAGGATTTGTTTGATTCATTCGTTTTGAGCCTCTTGTTCTCGACATGATAAACATCATTAACATCATTTAAAACATAAATACCTCCAATTGAAATAGCTTCACCATAAACTATTTCATTAAATGAAAAAGTACAACGGTTGTTCTTAATCACAAAAGAAAAGCCTTCCGCATCTAAAACGGAGACGGAGATAATGTTTTTCGTTAGAGTTGGTACAAAATAACAGTTATTCAAAAGCAACTCTAATCCACTAGCAAGAGCGAGTACAAAAGTTCCCACGGAAACGCCCGCTACTCCAGCTCCATTGCCCATGCGAGATCTACATCACCCTTGGCTAGGGCCCGCACGTTTCTCATCCCCTGCAAATGATTACAAAGGTGAGATCCACATCCGGTATCCAATACCCATGTAGAAATGCAAGCATGATTGATGTCTATCATATAGAGATTAGAAGGAAGAATACCTTTGGATGTCGCACATCCATCTTTCAAATCCTTCTTGTACTTGGGACAATTGCGCATCCAATGACCCACTTCATTGCAATATTTGCAAGTGTCTTTGAGGGGTCTTCCCTTGTTGATCTTGGGCTTAGGCTTATGTGGAACACCTTCCACAATAGCCTTTCCCTTACCCTTGCCAATGTTAGATGGCCCCTTCTTGGCCACCTTCCCCTTCTTCACTCCCAAGTTCATGTTCTTCATTTTCATGGAGAGAACATCTTTCTTCTCCACCTCATTCACTTCCATATCCCTCTCGGCTTGGACCAAGAGAGCATGAAGTTCATGGTAACTCTTATCCATGTTGTTCATGTTATAGTTTACTCGAAAATGAGCAAACTTGTTAGGAAGAGAATGAAGAATGCGGTTAATCGCAAGAGCTTTCGGTATAGCACACTCTTGACGCTCAAGAGTGTCTATTTGCTCAATCATTTTGAGCACATGAGGACCAACTTTTTGGTTCCTCTCAAGCTTTGCATCGAAAAACCGCACCGCGGCTTCATAAAGCCTAATTTGTGGTGCTTTGGAGAACATGGTTGTTACTCGAGTGAATATCGCATATGCACTCTTTTGAGTAACCATTCGGAGTTTGAGAGCGGGTGCCATGGACCAAATCAAGACGTTTTTCACGTCATTGTCCACTCGCACATACTCATCATAGGCGGCACGAGCCGCGCCGGTTCGAGAAGTGGGTTCGGCGGGTGGTTGATCGGTAAGGTGCTTGAGCACATTGTCGGATGTCGCGGCGCCCTTCATTGTCGAATCCCATTCGACGAAGTTGCTACCGTCATCCTTGAGGATACACTTATCCATCACGGTTCGCAACCATGAATCTTTGCCCAAAATGGGCGCGGGAGTTGATGATGATGATGCCATTGCGATAAACGATTCTACAATAAATATGAGGAAATATATAAGCATACATTGTTCATTTATAACATTTGCTAAAACTCATTTTTAAAACAAATGTCCATTTATATAATGATCTCCCACGAAATTATATAAATGATTCCAAGACTCGTTTTTCATATAAAATTAGACATCTCATGTTTTCTTTTATATAAAAGCGATAAGTCAACACTTGACTAATTCTACACTAGAATGCTTGGTTGATGATTTTCTTTAAAACGCATCTTTTAGCCCCAAATAACTCTTATTCGGTTGAGTCCAAACCAAATTAGCAAGGGACTTCCTCCCACTACTTACCCATGGTAACAAGGTTCCACGTTGCGGAGGTCCTCACGAACATGGGGTTCATAGTCGCTACATTTGGAAAGGCTTAAACTCAATTCATTTGTTAAAATGTGGGTGATCTTGTCAATTTTTAGTCATATAAATTCTTTATAAGTGAACTAATTTTAAGAATGATGACCTAAAAACGACAATCAACGTGGGATATCGTGGTATGCATGGCGATTTTGGCATGTGAGCGGAAAATAAGCAAAACACAAAAGCATCAAACAAACATAAACCTAGTATGGCCACCTAAAGTAATTAAAATACAAGGAGTTACAAATTGGAAACCAACTCCTTTGGTCCCTCTTCATATGGATCTCATCCAAGCTCCTCCTTGCAAGCTTTAGAACACTTCTAAGGCTCCAAGTCGATCTCCATCACCGGTCTTCGATTTACAAAAAGTTACAAGTATGATTTACAAATGAATACATAGCAATCCTATTATACATTTATAAATGAAATAAACTATTAAATTACAAACCGGCGATACGAGATCGCATTTAATTACAAACCCACACGATATTCCCTTTCATTACGGGCAATATCGGTAAAAATATAACAACTATGGCCATACTAGTAAGAATAAACATTCATTCAAATAATAAACATTCATCCAAACATGCATAATGTAAAGCTTATGAATAGAAACATGCCAAAATCGCCCTAAACAATAATCGCATTAATACGTTTCAAACCGATCTCATTTTAATCGATTAATCTCATATTAATCAATAATGCTTAAAACACCTTTTAAGCTTGAACCAAAACTTCTAAACTGATTTAAGAACACCCAAGATTAGTTTATACTAACTTAAGGTGATTTTAGTTCATAAACTTGGTCATTTGCTAATTAGAAGTACTTTAATCATAACCCTTTTATGAATAAAGCTTTATAAAATCAAAATAAAATAAAATAAAATTATTTTTATTTTGAAAAAAATTTGTATATTCTGGAACACTTCCAAAATATCAGAAAATAAAAGTTTGGTCAGAAAAATTTACGAATTTATTTTATAATAAATAACATATGATTTCATCGATTTTATCTCATAAAATCAAGAAAACGTCTAAAACAGTGAGGAAAAATCCCAAATTTATACGAGAGCATCCTCATAATGTATAAAAATATTGGTATAAATTTCATGTCCAGAAAACAACATATACTATATTTTTGGACATAAAATGCATATCATACCGATTTTTAACAAAAATATGAATAAATATTCAAAACTCAAAATCTGACTTTGAAAATTTGCATGCAGAATGTATAAATATGAAATAACACTGTGTAAAAATTTCGTGACCCGATTCGAATTATAACTATTTATAGTAATTATTTTAGCCAAAAACACACTTTTTGACTCGGTTTTGTATAAAAATCATTTTAATTAGCAAACAAATTTCAAAAATTACGAAATTTGACCAGTAACTTCATGAGACCAGAAACTTTGTATGTAATAAAAATCTCGTGTTAAAACCATTTTTAACACTATTTTCGGATTTTATGTTATTTATTCTCAATAAATACATAAAACTCCAAAAACAACAAAATAAATTTGTAACTACAAGCCTTGGCTCTGATACCACTTGTAGGGATCGGATCCCATTCACTAATCAAATATTAGTATAAATCAAATTACTCTAATTTGATTTAGCAAGATCTATGTAGTACAAATTTACATTGTTAACAAGTTTAGAAATTTATACCTTTTTTAAAAAGGAAATAAAGGGCACAAAACTAGAACTCCTTTCTAGTTTTGTTTCTTGAGCTAGGTATTAGGATGATCCTCCAAAAACCCAAGTTTCCAAAGTAGGAAACCTCCTTAAGATAGCACCCAAGAACAATACTCCAAAATACTAAATATTTTTGATCTAGAAAATATTTAATATTAGCTTGATAATATGTGAAATATTAGTACTAACTCTTAGTATAATATTATCTAGAGAGTTTTGTTTAGAGAGGAAATATTAGAGAGATAAAGAGAGGAAAGCATGAATGAATTTCTCTTACTTTATCACTCAATTAAATAGGAGAACAAGCCACAAAATGAAGTGTGTCAAACACTCCAAAAGTGGCCGGCCCCCTTGCATGTGAGGAGAGGAGAAGAGTTTCTCTTGGTTAGTGTTTTTTCATGCATGCTAATGATGATGTTTATCATGCATAAACAAAACACTAAAGAACAAAATGGATAAGACAAAGCAAAGGAAGCTTCTTCCTTTCTCTTCTCTTTTGGACGGTCCACAAGACCCACTTAAGGGTCCATTTTGTTCATCAAAACTTGTCTCACAAAAAGATATAATTTATCACTTAATTATCTAATATAATAAAGTGTAAATCAATTAAACTCTTCCTTAATATACATGTACACTTAC
This sequence comes from Dianthus caryophyllus, assembly GCA_023091065.1. Lineage (NCBI taxonomy): Eukaryota > Viridiplantae > Streptophyta > Magnoliopsida > Caryophyllales > Caryophyllaceae > Dianthus > Dianthus caryophyllus. The sequence goes on from CM041529.1 coordinate 986,208, forward strand.
ACATATATTAAAATTATACTTTCACTAATCTCATTAGTGAAATATACATAATTAGTGAATTAACGTTTAATCACTAATTCTTATCTCCTCAAATAATTTTATCGATATAAAATTAAATCACTCGAGTTCACAACTCGATTTCTCTCTAAATTAATACATTCACTAACCGTTAGTCGATTTATCAAGTTACTAATATAATCGTATCTCATACAATATATTAGCTTAAATATTTGGAGTACGTTCCTATAGGTGTGACTTAAAGGGATCAATTGATTACCGCCGTTCTCACGACAATAACGTCAAACTCTAGTCAGCCAACCGTTATTGATTTACGTTAATCAATTGACAATAATACAGGATTATCCCCATGTATTCCTTAATTTGAGTTTTATTAAGTAATCGCACTATTGTGGAGGACACATACTCCAACACATACAACTTGTGGTCTCTAAGTGTCTCAAACTACACTTGCAAGTGATGTAGATGAGCTTCCTTGGAAGGGCTATACACCAAGATATCGTCAAAGTAAACCACAATGAATCTCCCCAAGTAAGGTCTCAAAACCTCGGTCATCAATCTCATGAAGGTGCTAGGAGCATTGGATTGTCCAAAAGGCATGACTAACCATTCATATAACCCATGCTTCGTTTTAAAAGTCGTCTTCCATTCGTCACCCTCTTTGATTCTCACTTGATGGTATCCTTGTCGTAGATCAATCTTGGAAAACAATCGAGCCCCACTAAGCTCATCAAGAATGTCATCAAGTCTAGGTATAGGGAACCTATACTTGACCATAATATTGTTGATAGCTCGACTATCCGTACACATTCTCCAAGTTTCATCCTTCTTAGGTAAGCGTAGGCACGGCACAAGGACTAAGTGATTCTCTTACAAACCCCTTTTCCATGAGCTCCCCAATTTGGTGTTGAAGTTCTTGTGTAGCCTTGGGATTACTTCGATATGCGGCCTTATTAGGTAGTGTAGCTCCCGGAACAAGATCAATTTGATGTTCAATGCCCCTAAGAGGGGGGAGGCCGTGTGGTAGCTCGAGAGGGAACACATCCTTATAGAATTCTAAGAGTTCTTGAACCTCACATGGAATCGGTTCTTCACTTTCCTTAGGAGTTTCTTTGGCGATGAGGGCATAAACAACCATCCCCTTGCTAAGCTCTTGTTTCATTTCTTGCTCCCCAACTAATAGAACTCCCTCAAGAGGCTTGGTCATAGTATGAGTAGCTCGGCCACTCATGTTTGGAGGTAAAGGTGTGAGCTTGATCCTCTTGTCTCTAAACATGAAAGTGTAAGTGTTGTCTCTTCCCTCATGAGTCGCATTTCGATCAAATTCCCAAGGCCTCCCTAGTAAAAGGTGACAAGCATCCATGGGAATCACATCACACCAAACTTCATCCATGTAGTCTCTCCCCATAGAAAAAGAAACCAAACATCGTTTATCAACCAAAATTTCGGCCTCCCTATTCAACCATCTCAACTTGTAAGGGTTTGGATGCTTTTGTGTGGGTAAGGCAAGTTTATCGATGAGGGTTTTTGAAGCAACATTAACAAAACTTCCTCCATCAATAATTAGGTTACAAACCCTCTTCCCAATAGTACATTTAGACCTAAAAATCTGATTTTTTTTGACTTTCCTCCAATGGTTGAGGTTGGGTATGCATAACCCTCCAAGTTACAAGACCAAGGTTTGACCCAAATCCTCCTTTCATACGGCTCAATTTAGCCTCTAATTCCCTCCTCAATTTCTCCATAGAGTCATACATGGTTCCCTCAAGAGTAGTATCATAAGAAAGAGGCATACTCATTGAGAAAACAAAGAAGAACAAACCTGAAAAATTCGGGTAACAAGAACTTGTTTTTGGACCGTGTGTTTCTCAAGCACAAAGGTGGGATCTTGTGCTTCAAACCCAACCAAAGCTTTGATGACCAATTTGGAATGAAACTTGATGGGTTAAGTTTCACTCAAGAGATTAACTAAAATCGATTTGTAAAACTTGTAAAAGTTTCGGCCAAGTGATGATATTTTTGGTGAGAATTTTCTGATTTTTGTAGGTAAATGAAAAACATAAAGATAGTACTAAATCTAAACACAAAGTAATAGATTTAGATGTTGATTAATCAAGCACTAAGCCACTAATTAATCATAAACTCACTAACTCAAGCACTAAGCAAAGAGAAAGATATGAGAGCTCTCAAATTAGGGTTTCAACTCATTCATTCAAATCTGAAAAATATGATGGGAGAGTGAGGGTTTATATAATACCCACACTCTAATCTTGACCCTACAATTTGAGGTTGATCTAAGGGCTCACATAAGCCTTTGAAAACAACAAAAAAAACGGCTAAAGAGCCTTACACATAGCTGAAATTTTGAAGACAAACAAACAAAACATAAAGCATAAAGCATAAAAGAGGATAGTGACATGTGGGAAAGGGACATGTTGAGGAGAAACATGTGAAGCTTCTCTTTGAGTATTTCGGCTGACTTGGGGTCTTATTCCCACTTGATTTTTGCTCTTGATGATTTAATTGACTTGTGGTTGACCTTTGGACCTAAGGTTGGAAGCGGGTCCTAGGTCAATGGATCGCAAATTCTCAACTCCCGTTGCAAAGGACCACCACCCTTTCATTGAGGGAGTGGAGCAAGATTGAAAATGGTGGAGGCGCCGAAACAGGTTCACCGTCAGAGGGAACCCCAAATACAGACAGGTCCAGGCAAAGGCGACTATTACCCTAATACCGAAGGCTGTCATTTGACAGATCGCAATGTTCGCCCGGTCGAGTACCGACTCGATAAAAGGATGAAGCGGGAACCGAAGCCCGTGCTCCAGGTTTTTGATATAAACAGCCGTGTGTAAATCCGGGGGTTGGACCACGTGTTGATGCCGTCCCGGCACGACAAATTCCCAACCCTTGGGCAGGTGATAATGCTCAGATGCAAGCCCGGGACAGTTATGTTCATTCAGGAAATCCCTATAACCTAGGTGTATCCTAGTGTCCATAGGAATCCGAAACACCGCCGGCTCTAAAATTCGCACAGGCAAGGGCTCAACCTGAGAGGGCCCAGCCTGATAAGGCCCAGCCTCGGCCTCTACATCGGTCTCACCCTCCCGGCCCAGGGTCAAATCCTCTACTTCAGGCCCTACCTCGGAATCTGAAACGACGTCATAATCCGAAGCGGTTCTAGAGGACGAGTCGGCTGAGGCACTCATTGTTCTCTACTAAATTGGAAATTTATATATGAAATCAAGAAACAAACGCGAAGATTACCTCTTAAAACAGCACGAGCAAAGATGGGAGTGGTGATTAGATGAAGCAACGACAAAGATATGGGCAAGATTTGATGAAATCTGACGAATTTTTGAGAAGATTTAAAGCGTTTCAGAGATGAGTAAAGGGAGAAATGAAACGAAATAGAGGGGTATTTATAGAGAAAGGCGTGAACAGTACACTCCCACCCGTTGTACGACACGTGTCAGCCAAGGGAGAGGAAACGTCGCCTCCTTGGGGTTTGGAATTCAAAAATTGCGCCAAGAATCAGAAGCGTATCCAACACACTACTCTCTAACGGGCAGGCGGTGAGTTGAAGGCAGGAAGCGAGGATACAGGAAGGGCCAACGCACCCAGGCCAAAGGGAATGGCGGACGACCAAGGAAAATCAAGGCATACAGGTCAAGCCCAAGGCTTCCCCTGTATGGGGGCAGTTGTTGGGGGTGGTCTCTCCCTGTCCCGGTAGCATAGGGCCGGGAGGGATATGGACCGGAAGCATCTCATACACCAGGGTACCAGTGGTCCACCCGGGTCCGGGGCAGCTATGGTTCGCCCGGATCCGTACTGTACGGCCTGACCTCGCTAGAAGACAAACCAAGACCAAGTATAAGTATGAGCCAAAACCCTAGAAAAAAGGGATTCACACACATAACACAAAAACACTACAAAAAAGGTTCTTCTCTCTCTTGTCTCTCTAGTTTTACTTATTCTCATTACTGACTTGAGCGTCGGAGGGCCATCACCCGGAAGGCCCCGGGGCTAGGTTTGTTACGTTATTTCAGGCTGAGAGGAGGACCAAGACCGTCAAGAAGCTAAAGACCGTCCAGGGACTTAGTTTACTTAGTTTGTAATCCATATTCAACTTATAATCGTTTGTATTTAGTTTTGGTATTTAGTTCCAAACTTTATACCCGAAACAATAACTATTAATTATTTTGTAAAATAAAAATTTATAGCTATTAGGTTGTTTTACTGGATAAATTCATCCTAATAATATATGAAATCTAGAATTATTTTATTTTAAGCAATATATAAAAAGTGAAGAATTTATTTAAAGTATAATTATGAGAAAATTTTAAGGAAATACATTATTATTAGTTGCTCATATTCCTATTTGCCTTTTCAATTGTTTCCTTAATTACTCATATAATAGCCTCTTTTGTTTGACTTAATTGAATACATTCATATTTTAAATTTTTAATGATTTCCTTAATTAACTTATGCACATATATAATATATTGCATTCACACATTTTTGGCGCAATTTTGAGGATAGTGTATGTCATTCTTTTATTAGAGTTATATAGATATAGATATTATATTCCCAAAATTCTTTTTTTCCCTATACTAAACGACACTCTAGTTTTAGTCTCACTACGTTACATTTCTTTTTTTCTTCTCTTGCTCTCTCTCCATACAATTTTATTTCCTTCTTCTTCTCTTCATCTTCACCAGTCTCTCTTTCTCTCCCTTTTTGGAGATTAAACCAGGTAACTCGTCCCTCTTTGTAGTCAATTTATTTCATATTTTTTGCCCATTTGTGTAGTAGAAGGATGATTTTGTAATGGAATTTCTGTAACACCCCCATTTAAGCAGGGCGGACCCCACCTAAATAAAGGTGTTACGGGGCCCAAATGAACGGGCTCGTAGCGTAAACCTGTATCTCAAACGACACAAGACTTTAAACATATAACCTGTACGCAACGAAAAGGAACCAAAACTCCAGACAACAAAACTGTGACAAATAGTATCAGAATAGGCCGGGCACGCAGGCCGCAACAGTGAAAAGTAGTAAAAGTAGTGAGACATTTAAAGGTGGCGTCTAGACATAAAAGACAATCATCGCGAGGCCTCCAAGCGTCCCATCAAACAACACATTTACGTTCGAGTACCTACGGGGTGGGGGAAACACAACAAAAAAAGACAAAACACAAACCTAGTTAGCCTTCACATCAAATTAATAAAAGTGTGTCAAAAGAGTAAGATAACTTAAATAATTAAATGACCAAGTTATATAACATTTTATGTGGTAATTCAAGAATTTGCTAACTTAGACGTATAATAACAAATGCAAGCATTCAACCCCACCGTGTGACTCCCACACGGTGGCCTTACCGTCTTGCCGCCATGCCCTCATACACTCGAAATATCATCACTCTGCATTCACTCTTTGCCATCATTCACTCGATCTATATCATCGTTGTCATTCACTCGTGATAAATCATCGCATTCACTCTTATTGCCTTTTATTCACTCATATCGTCGTATCATTCACTCATATGAACGTTTCATTCACTCATGATTAATGCATTCATTCACTCCTATTCAAAATATATTTACTCACATAGAGGTACTTCGCTACATGACAAGGAAACGATACTGTTCATATGCCTTCACATAAATGTAACTTAATTCGTCATAAGCATTCACACTAAGTCTAGCATGATACACAATTTCACACGAGTTCATAACGACGCTCAAGGTTTAGTCATTCCACTCAGACAACATCATACTCATATTAATCACAACGGTAACTCGGCCCTCTACACGATCGTGTCTCACAACCGGAGACACGGCCAACAGTTCTCTTACCCGGGCAGCAGCCCAACAGCCGGAAAACGGCAGCCATACAGCAGAGAAGTAGTAATCATGCAGCAAAGGAAAATGGTAGCCTTACACGACATTAAATAGTGCTTATTTGGCACGAAATTACAGCAGCCACAACAGTGTATTACGACTACAACGACAATAGGAACAACCGCCAATAACAGCCCCTACACTGCTGCCAAACAACAGCAGGTACAACAACAACATCGACACGAAAAAGGCAGTATTAGGAAGATAATAGAGCAGCTACGACACTTAAACATAGCCATGACATCGGCCCCTACTCGACAGTCCACAACAACTATACCACGACAGTCACAACATTCTACAATAGCAGCAGCAACGACACTCACACAGAGCAGCCTATCAATTAAACTTGGCAACCATTAACCCGTAACAGGCGGCACGAAATCGACAAGAAAACAGCAGCCCGACACACCGGTCAACAACTGTAGATACCCATATCCGTACCCCCAAAAAACAAGCCCAATGACGAAAAGAACTTTTTATGCATGTTTTTTAAAAAAAAGATGAAACGGTACAAAAGTGTCTAAAACATTTTAGTCATTTTTAACGTATTGACTTAAATTTGCATGCTTCGTAAAAATGAGTATTAAGTTGGTCATTTTTAGTATTATGTCGACACAATACACACAAGCACGACACAAAAACACCTCACAAAAACGGCCCAAACTCACAAAAACGGCCCAAAACAAAAAAAAAGCCCAAACACCCAAAACAGACCGAAACGCGTCCCGGGTCACATTTGCGTAAAACAAAACTCCACAACGTCGCAAAATAATACATTAAAATATTATTTTATTTCGAGACAGAAACGAAAAACACGACAAAAACCGAAATACGAAACACGAAAAACGAGCCGAAAATCAATTTGTGCCAAATTGATTCTCGACAAAAGCAGCAGAACTAGGTACTCAAGTACCACAAACATACGCCATACATGACATACGGCGGCCCAAGTCCAATCAGCAGATCACAAAACAAACATAAAATCGCCTGTGAACTAGCAATTTTTTGGAAAATCGCCTGTGAACCAGCAATTTTTTGGAAAATCGCCTGTGAACCAGCAATGTTTTGGAAAATCGCCAGTTCACAGGCGATTTTCCCCTCTGACATTAGTACACTGGCGATTTTTGTTTAAATCGCTGGTTAACTGGCGATTTTTTGAGCAACCATACATAAAACACGAAGTAATTGGTATAAATAGCAGCCCTCACACCCTCACAAATCATCATCATTAACACATCTAACATCATATTACGAATCATCATCTCACCTCTCTACTTATAAATTTTCACTCTAAAAACCATCTTTGCATTTTAAGGTAAAAACTTTACCTTCGGATTAGATGTTTGAGATTCGGACAAAGGGTTACCTTAACCCCCCTCGGTATTGGCTTGAACGAGTCTGTATTCGCAATACGATTGTAGTAATTCGAATTCATAATTCGTTTAAACCTCGCCAATAACGCATAAATAACGACCCATAATCACTAACAAATGGATGCCACTTTTACATCATGCAAATTCTCGTTCATGCATTAAATTACGACTAAAACACGGATTCGACATTAATTTGTACCGTTTCAACTAGTCTTTTTAAACTTACAAAACCGAGGGTTTTTATAAAATCTTAGAATTAAATACGAGTTGAAAAATAACGTTTATTTAGTAATTCAAATATAATGAATTATTAATTTTACGTATATTTCCTATAGTAAAACGTCATAGCTTTGACGACCTACATTTATTTTACATATTTATCGAGTCATACATTCGCATTTGTACATAGCGTCCTATTAGCCCAAATATCGAAATTAAGCACTTGTTTTCAAATTAGTAAAGACTACTTTTACGTAGGCTTTTTTATTACAGTTTTCATAATATATCTTGTCAAAACTTTCGAAAAGTAACCTCACTCCGAATCCTCTCTAGTTTCACAATAACCTCAGAAGGATAGGTATTGATGCACCTTGAAATCGGAGACCCCGCGTCTTATGATTTAAGATGCGCCGAAAATGTTCCAAATTCCTTAAATATTTGGTGGCGACTCCAAAAACAAATTTCAAAAGGATTTTCTACATTTATTTTGTTAAACATTAGCGATGATATCCCACATAGCAAGCAGTCGAACGAACGCGACTCGACACCTCGACGGCAAGCCGCGGGCCCCGGCCCGCGCGCCTTTTTGCAAGCCGCACACATTTTTCCCGCGCCGCGCATTTTGTCCCACCATGAGGGAGGGCACGCGCGGGGCGTCGATGGGTGGCGCCGCTTCCTGGTACCTTCAGTTGGCGACTCCGCTAGGGATGAGCATGTTTTTTTTTTTTTTTTTTTGAAAACTGGCTTTTCTTTTATTTTAAAAAACATAAAGAAGCGAAACTTGAAACTTTGAAAACATTTTCGCTTTTGATATTTGGGCAATAGTACGTTTGAGTCAAATCCTCCTGATTCACAAGCACACCCCTCGAGGGACAGCCCCTAGTAACGCTTGCTTCTTAAGCGAGATTACTCAGGACACGCCGATCTCTCACCCCTCCACGATTACAAGTACGACATCCGTACAAACGATCGTAACAGTCAAACTCGGACGCTCTAGGACCCGTATTGAATTCACATTCAAACGTGTGCAATCTTGCGGATAACCCTACACAAATGTTACGGGAATGTGAAGGTACCGGGAAAGTGATAGACCTATCGACGCCCTGCGCGCGCCCGTCCTCGCCCCGTGCGGGGGCGCCGGGAAGCGGAATGCGCCTCGCAGGAAAGAGGGCGAAGTTTTGTAAAAATGGGGGAGATCATTGCATGAATTTGTGACCAAAAAAGAAAAGTAGAAAATCCTTTTTGAAAATGTATTTTCGGAGTCGCCACCAAATATTAAAGGAATTTGGAACCTATTCAACGCGTCTTGAAATACAAGACACGAGTGTCTCAGATTTCAAGGTGCGTCGATACCTATCAATCTGAGGTTTGAAACCAGAGAAGGGGTTCGGAGTGAGGTTACTTTTCGAAAGTTTTGACAAAATGAGTTTTGAAAACAATAATCAAAAAGCCTACATAAGAGTAGTCTCTACTAATTTGAAAACACTTGCTTAATTTCGATATTTGGGCTAAAAGTCACGCTACGTACAAGTGCGAATAAACATGACTCGATTAAAATGCATAAATAATGTAAATTGTCAAAATAATGACATATTGCTATAGGAAATGTACGTTAAATAATAATTTATTGACTAAATTATTACTATAGACGTTATTTTCCGACCTCGTATTAGAATTTGTGAAAAACCCTCAGTTTTGACATGCTAAAAGACTCTATGAAACGGTACAATTTAGTGTTGGATCCGTGATTCTAGTCGTTATTTAATGCATGAATGAGGACTTGCATAATTATAAAAGTGACGTCGGTTTGCTTTAGTGATAATGAGTCGTTTATTTATGCGATATTGGCGGGGTTTAGACGGATTATGAATCCGAATTGCTACAACCGTATTACGAATACGGCTTCGCTAGTGCCAATATCGGGTTTGGGGTTAATGTAACCCCATTGTCCGAGTCTCAAACGTCTAGCCCGTAGGTAAAATGTTTACCTTTCGAAAATGTAAAGACGGTATTTTTGAGTGGATTTTGTGAATAGTGTATAAGTGCTAAAAACCGGGTATCTAAAAATGAATGAAGTGGGTTGGTATTTATAGAGTTTTGGTGGTTTCTGTGGGATAACAAAACTTAATCGCCTGTATACAGGCGTTTAAGTTTGCTTGGGTTAGATATTTTTAAAGAAAAATTAAAAAGGCGGCTGGTACAAAACAAAAAGTAAATCGCCTGTTGACAGGCGATTGTATTTTTAATCGCCTGTCAACTGGCGATTTCATTTTTGTTTTGGTGGGCTGTTTATGCCGCCATTTGGTTTTGGATGTTTGATTAAGTAATGATTATGTTTTGTTGTTTACTTATGGGCTAAGTATTTGTTCAGTTTTGGTCCGAATTTCGGTTTTCGTGTTTCGGTTTTTGTTGTGTTTTTCTGCTTTATTCGAAATAAAATAATATTAAGGTATATTATTTTATGGTTTTGTAAAGTTTGATTTTGTGAAAATGTGACACCTGACGACTTTGGCCCGCTTTATGTGTTGTGTTGGTGTGCGCTTTTGGGTCGTTTTGTAAGTTTGGGCCGCTTTGTAGCTAGTTGAAATTTGCTTTTGTGGCTTGGCTTAAAAAGACGTTCCTATATTGTGCTCGTGTTACGCTCATGATGACTAAAAATTGACATTCATTTTCATGATTATGCAAATCCAAATTAATACGCTAAAAATGACTAATACGTTTTAGACACTTTTGTACCGTTTCGACTCTTTTAAAAGCATGCATGAAAGTCCTTTTCATCATCGGGTTTGTTTTTGGGGGGTACGGATACGGGTATCTACAGAGCCCCCAGTTTGACTGAGCTTGGACAAAGCGTTAGTCAAACTTAAAGATAGTATCCGGACCATTACAGTCTCGATACTACCTGGCGGCGCTAAGCATGTGTCTTATGGGAGAGACGAGGACTTAGCGTCGGGAAATGCGGGGAGGGACGACATGTTTTTAAGGACATGACGGTCCTACATGTTTAAGGGCATGTCAGCCTGCATGTGGCCTGAGTACTCCCAGCTGGCGCCTTGCTTGTGTTTCCGTTTGTGCTCCTTGCTTTGCTTGCGCTTCTGGCTTGCGCTTCTTTGCTTTGCTTGCGCTTCTGGCTTGCGCTCCTTTGCTTTGCTTGCGCTTCTGGCTTGCGCTCCTTTGCTTTGCTTGCGCTTCTGGCTTGCGCTCCTTTGCTTTGCTTGCGCTTCTGGCTTGCGCTCCTTTGTTTTGCTTGCGCTTCTGGCTTGCGCTCCTTTGCTTTGCTTGCGCTTCTGGCTTGCGCTCCTTTGCTTTGCTTGCTGGACGTCTCGTAGAAGAGGTTACGCGTTTTTGGGGTTTGGTTTATAAGAGTGGTTTAGATTTTTGTGAACGTCTCGTAAGGAGGCTACGTGTTTTTCTCATAAAAGGTTAGGTTTTTATGAACGTCTCGTGAGGAGGTTACGTGTTTTTGTATTTCTCATAAAAAGGGTTAGATTTTTATGAACGTCTCGTGAGGAGGCTACGTGTTTTTCTCATAAAAGGTTAGGTTTTTATGAACGTCTCGTGAGGAGGTTACGTGTTTTTGTATTTCTCATAAAAAGGGTTAGGTTTTTATGAACGTCTCGTGAGGAGGCTACGTGTTTTTGTATTTTTCATAAAAGGTTAGGTTTTTATGAACGTCTCGTGAGGAGGTTACGTGTTTTTGTATTTTTCATAAAAAGTTAGGTTTTTATGAACGTCTCGTGAGGAGGTTACGTGTTTTTAGATTTTAACGTCTCGTGAGGAGGCTACGTGTTTTTCTCATAAAAAGTTAGGTTTTTATGAACGTCTCGTGAGGAGGCTACGTGTTTTTCTCATAAAAGGTTAGGTTTTTATGAACGTCTCGTGAGGAGGCTACGTGTTTTTTTGTCTTAAAAAGTTAGGTTTTTATGAACGTCTCGTGAGGAGGCTACGTGTTTTTCTCATAAAAGGTTAGGTTTTTATGAACGTCTCGCGAGGAGGTTACGCGTTTTTGTATTTCTCATAAAAAGGGTTAGGTTTTTATGAACGTCTCGTGAGGAGGCTACGTGTTTTTTGTATTTTTCATAAAAGGTTAGGTTTTTATGAACGTCTCGTGAGGAGGTTACGTGTTTTTGTATTTTTCATAAAAGGTTAGGTTTTTATGAACGTCTCGTGAGGAGGCTACGTGTTTTTCTCATAAAAAGTTAGGTTTTTATGAACGTCTCGTGAGGAGGCTACGTGTTTTTCTCATAAAAGGTTAGGTTTTTATGAACGTCTCGTGAGGAGGCTACGTGTTTTTTTGTCATAAAAAGTTAGGTTTTTATGAACGTCTCGTGAGGAGGCTACGTGTTTTTCTCATAAAAGGTTAGGTTTTTATGAACGTCTCGTGAGGAGGCTACGTGTTTTTTGTATTTTTCATAAAAGGTTAGGTTTTTATGAACGTCTCGTGAGGAGGTTACGTGTTTTTGTATTTTTCATAAAAGGTTAGGTTTTTATGAACGTCTCGTGAGGAGGTTACGTGTTTTTGGTTTCTCATAAAAAGGGCTAGGTTTTTATGAACGTCTCGTGAGGAGGCTACGTGTTTTTCGTATTGGGTTGAAATTGTGTTTGAAACGGGTTGAAAGCGTAATGGGCCGAGGAAAACAGCCCAAAACAAAGCTGAAACCCATAGAACAAAAATATAATCGCCTGTAAACAGGCGATTAGAAATTTGTTTGGTGTTTTTTGTTTAAAACACGGGAAAGGAGAGAGGTTGGTTCATTTCATCCGAAAAATAAAAACAAAATCGAAACCCTCTAAAACTCGTCTTGGCGATTTTCTTGATCAAAAATCGATTTTCCGACTCCTACAATTCGTCATGGACCAAGGTACGTACTCAACTCACTTGGTTTTTCGTGTTTTGAATTTGGTTTGAGTCGGTTTTAGCTTGAAAAACCGTTTTCTAGGGTTTAGGTCGAATTTATCGGTTTGGTTCGATTTTAGCCCTCGTCTTTGCTTGAAAATGCTCGCCATGGTTATTATAGTGCTTGCCTCACTTGTCTTGCTGTCGTTGCGTGAAAACCCGACTTGTGGCCTCGATTTTCGTGCGTTTTGACTCGGAGGGCATTTTGGTCATTTTTGAAAACGTCCCGAAAATGGCTCGAAACTTCAGTGTAGCTTACCCATTAAGCGAAGATAACGTGTTGGTGAGTTTGGTTTGTTGAAATTCATGCGAAAAACGGTTCGTTTGGGGTGAAACCGTATGAAAGGGGGTTAAGTCGGGGCTTGTGCTCTGTTTTTGTAGCGTAAGACGATCCCGAGTGGCTTGGTTATTTTGAAAGTGTTGTAGTATGCCTGTGTGGAGGTTTGGGTGGCTTGTATGCGAAGAACGGCTCGAAAAAACGTCATTTTCGTGCGTTTTGGTATAGGGGCCGATTTTGGTCGAAATTTTTCTGCCCAAACTTGCCCGAATTCTCTCAGATTGTGTTTTCATGGCTAGTATGGTACACTTTTAGTCTTGTTTGCAGAAATGTGTTGTTTGGAGGTGTTTTGGAGCCGTTTTTGTAGTTTAGGCTAGGTTTCCAAAAGTCGCTTTTCCTCGCTTTTCGTGCCAGATTAATGGAATGTATGGTAATGTATGTTGTCCGTGTTGGCTAGGGGTTGTTTTGTGAGAAGTGGGGGCTTTTGGGTTGAGTTATGGTCAAGTAAAGGTCGCTTTTGTAGTTTGGAGGTGTTTTGTAAAAGCTATTCACCGAGGTGTTCGGACATCGTTTTTAGCATGAAATTTTTGCATGAGCTTATTGTGATTTATGGGTTGGGTTTGTGTCGCCAAATATGGGTTTCGGCTTCAGAAGCGTTTTCCTCTTCTCGCTATTTTTGGTTTAAAAGGCACGCTTCTGCTGTTTTGGCCAATTCTCTGCTTTTGTGCGTGCTTGCTCTTAACTTGATCGAGTAGGACGATATATCGATATCGCCTCATGGATTTCGGTTTCGCGCTTCGCTCCGTTTGGCATTATCTGTCGAAAATGGGCCTATGGCTTGCTTTCTTTGCTTTGTCTTGATCTTTCTAGAATGATTTCTTTGCCGTTTTCTGAGTATGTCTTTGAATCTTGTGCAGGTGATCCTACGCCTCCAGCGCCTACTTCCAGTGACATGGATCGGGTATTGGCTGGAGTTGACTTTGCTGTTCCGGGGGGCGAGCACACTCCTACTTCGGGGATGCCTGCGCCCTTGGAGGTTTCCGGCGGTCCGTCTCAGTCGGACCTGCTGAGAGCTTTTCCTCCGACGCCAGGGAGTGAGTTTCAGGGCGCCGCTGCGGAGTCTCCGGCCTTTTCTGCTAGTGGTGCTAGTGCTGTTGGTGCGTCGCCTGGGCTTTCTGCTAGTGGCCTGGGACGTGGTGCTGTTTCTGGTGGTCCTGAGCCGCCAGTTAGTGGTGTGGGTCGTGACGTTGCTGCCGAGTCGCCTGCTTTTTCAGCTAATGTGGTACGAGAGACCGCCGTTGGCGGACGCGGTCTTCCGTGACGCTAGCGGTAGTGGAGCCGCCGCCGTCGCCGAGGTCTCCTGGCCGTGGTCGAGGTCGCTCGTGGTGTCGCCCCGCAGTCTTTGCAGGGCGTGGCGCCGCGCCGTGGAGACGTCTGAGGCCCCTGGGGGAGGCCGTGGCGGAGGTCGGGGCGTAGCTGCAGGGTCTCTGCAGGGGCGTGGCCGTGGCTGTGCTGGAGGGACGCCTGTGGCTCCGAGAGGGGGCCGAGGCAGAGGTCGTGGTGCTGCTGCAGGGGCTTCGCAAGGACGTACGCTGCAGCCAGTGAGCCTGCGGCTCTGGAGGGGTCGTTAGAGGCCGTGGTCGCGGTCGGAGGAACCCGAGGCCGGGCAGCGCAAGGTGGATGTGGCTTGGTGAGGCGGCAAAGAAAGGCCGAGGCGTCGAGCTCGTGTTCTTCGCCGAGGGTGGTGGACCGGACGAGGCCGAGGTCGCCGGTGTTTTGAGGAGGTTGGAGAAGGGGAGCTCCGTGGAGGTCCCGCGAGGCGTGGTCGTGCTCGGTCCGGAGCCGTTAGGACACTTCCGAAGCCTGAGGAGTCTTCGAGTGACGAGGAGGGTTCTGACGAGGACCGTGGCCGAGGTGGTCGCCGAGGTTGAGATCGCCTGAGGCCGCCGCGCCGCCGCCGCCAGCCGCCGACGCCGCCGCTTTGATCTTTATTCTTCTTGCCGCGCGGCCGCCAGGTCGGGTCGGGCTGTGGCCATGTTCAGGAGCAGGTTCAGGATGAGCCTGAGGCTGAGGCAGAGGCTGAGGGTGAGGCTGAGGGCGAGGCTCAGGATGCAGGTGCGGCAAGTCTTGAGGCCGCGACCGAGGTTTTCATGGGGATGGTTGACGAGTTGGGCGCGAGGCCTGACTATCCTCACGGTCCGCGCCAGGGTCACAGGTGGCCTTGGGTGGGATGGCGTGACTTTGGTTTGGAGTCCCTTGGAGCATTTGTCGATCCGAGTGAAGGTCGGCTTCCCGTTAGGCTCGATGAGGACCTTCTCTGGGTTCCGGACAGTGTTTGACGTTTTTGAGGGTAGGCTTACCCAGGAGGAGCGGGACATAGTGCTTGGGACAGCTTTCGGTCCCTTGGTGCAGAAGTGGAGGGAGGTGCGGGGCAAGCGGGTGAACTCGCGCCCACCGTACTTAGGCGTTGTTGGATAGGTTTTGGGATACGACCAACACCTTCCACATGCCTGGTTACGAGGTTGGCGTGACTCTTTCTTCGTGGGCAGCTGTTACGGGGCTGCCTCATGGCGAGGGTGTACTTGACTGGGGGCGTGAGCGACCTCCTATTGATAGCCCACGAGTCGTGCGCCTGATTGGCGACGGGGTTAAGTGCGGGAAGGACGAGGAGCACACGTTTCAGCCTCGTACGATATGGTTTGCTGACTTCTTCGAGGGGAGGAGGAAGAAGAAAGGGTCTACTCGAGCGAGCGCTGAGCAGAGGGCCCGGCTGTGGTTGTGGTGGTTCCTGACGGCCACCCACTTTGGCGACAAGGGGGAGCGAGCGTCGACGGCTGTGTTGATGGCGCTGTCAGACATGTCACGCCTAGGTGACTTTGACTGGGTGACTCGCCTGGTCCGCTGATCCGTTACCGAGGGACGCAGCGGCGCCTGATCGGATTGACGAGGATTCTGATGTGTCGCCAGGGGCCCTGGTCTTGATGGAGGTAAGGTTCGATTTTTGTAGTTTTTGTTGTTTTGTTTACGCTTTTCTTACGTGAACGCGTGTGTTTTGTTTGCTTGCAGGCTTGGTGCTATGCTCACTTCCTCTCTCGCTCCGGACACGTTCAGGTGTGGCTACATACCCGGCTTTCCATGCGATGCGACAATGGATCGGAGGGGTATTGGCTGAACTATGACGCGCGGCTCGTACGCTTCAACGGGATGACGATGGATAAGGTAAGGTGGTGGTCGTGTTTTGTATTTTGGTCTTTGTAGCTTGTTTTTGGGTTTGTTTTTGTGGTTTATAATTTGGTTTTGTTTTGTAGTTTGTTCGCGACCCTTGGAGGAATTTCTACCGCTGCTCCGACGATTGCAGCCGCTTTGGTCCTCGACAGCGGCGGTCAGACATTGAGACCCAAGACGGCCAGATCGGTACTTGGGTGAGCGTCTGTCACAGACGGTCCCGGCGGCTTCATCGTACCTGCTCCTCCGCCCTCGGTTTTGTTCGTAGAGACGCCCGACGCTAATGAGCGTCGTGATGTGTATCACGAGGGCGAGTCCGACTCCTTGCTGCGGCGGGATGAGGATTACGTGACTTGGGCACAGCATGCCCTTGCTGACGCTGTGATCGAGGTATGCTTGATTATCCTTTTCGCTTGTATCTGTTTTGGTTCCAGGAAGCAAAAATTTATCCTATTTTTGTTTTGTATCGACGTGACCCTGACCTTGAGTTCCAGCCTCCTCCGTTCGTTGAGGATCTGCTGGTTGTTCACGAGGGCTGCTCTCATTCGATCGTGCTGCCGCCTTCCCTGTCTGTGGTCACCGATGCGGGTCTTGAGAGGTGGGATCCGCGCGTGAGAAAGGTATTAACCCTCCTCTTTGTACAGCATATGTAGTATATAGCCCCCAGTTTGAGTAAGATTTTGTTGTAAAATCATTATTCAAACTCTGTTGAAGCAGGTTTTTGATTATAGCCCCCAGTTTGAGTAAGATTTTAGTGTAAAATCATTAGTCAAACTCTGTTGAAGCAGGTTTTTGATTATAGCCCCCAGTTTGAGTAAGATTTTAGTGTAAAATCATTAGTCAAACTCTGTTGAAGCAGGTTTTTGATTATAGCCCCCATTTTGAGTAAGATTTTAGTGTAAAATCATTAGTCAAACTCTGTTGAAGCAGGTTTTTGATTATAGCCCCCAGTTTGAGTAAGATTTTAGTGTAAAATCATTAGTCAAACTCTGTCGAAGCAGGTTTTTGATTATAGCCCCCAGAAAGCTAAATTGATTTCTCGCATTGTTGCAGGTGACAGCTGAGGTCCACAGGAGGCTGTGGCGGGCGGCCAACCGATGGCGGGCGGTTGTGAATGAGAAGGTTGTTGACGCCTGCAGGGCGCAGAAGGAGACGGCCGAGGCGCGTCTTGAGTTAGCCAGGTCGTGGCGAGGAGGCGAGATCGCGTCGAAATGAGGTCGCGCATGCCGAGGAGTCAAGTAGGGTCCCGGCAGAAGAGCCGAGGGTCGATGCAGGAGCCGGATAGGCACGCGGCCGAGATTGATTCCTGCGTCTTTGTCTTGCAGCGACGTGACCAGTCGTAGTAGGCTTGGACTTGTATATTTCAGACTTGTATTATGAGTATTAGTATTTGTTGGTAATGGTTTATGTATCAGGATTTGTTATGGTTGGTTGGTTTTTTGGACTTGTAGGTGTTTATGGGTATAATTTGGTTATTTTGTCTTGTTGCGAAAAATGCATTCCTGCGTCGTAGCCGGGTCTGAAATCCTTGCGTATTTGCTTGCCGAGCGCATTCGCAAAACATTGTTAGTCGTGAAAGCATATATATACGTCTCGATTGAGACTGACTCGCTAATGACTGAATTAAATGCGAAATGAAGAGTTTTTGAAAAATGCTGGTTTAGAAAATATTCTAGACTCGTGGAAAAGACGTTTTTGACATAGCACAAATTTGAGCTAAAACGACGTTTTGAGACGAAAATTGTGAATGCGAAAATCATATTTTGTGTTGGGTTAAATTTTCGTGTGATTATTGTGTTTTGAAAAATACGAAAGACGGGAGTCAATTACGCAAATCGAGACGACGCGACGGGATCGTAAACGCCGACAGAGGTCGGTAAAAATAGTGTAGGGGTAATAAGTTAAAAATTTTGGGTGTAGGTGTGTAAGAAGTGTAAGAAATCGAATAATTTTGTCGAGAAAGAAGAAAATCGCTGTAAACAAAGTATTTGATTTTTAATCGCTGCTTACGTGCGATTAGAATTTTGTTTTGTGGGTTTTTGTTTGATTTATTTTAATCGCTTGTTCACCAAAGTTTAAGTTTTTGTGTTGTATTTCGCCTTGCAAATTTCGGCTATAAAAGGAGGGCTAAGTTAGTTCATTTCACTCATCCTCTCGTTTTCTATTCTCGATTTTCCAAAAATATTCGTAATATTTACGAACATCTCGCCGAGTTATGGAGAGTTTTGAAGGAAACTTGCGTCGTTGGTGTGCCCCATTATCGGGCCGGAAGAGGAAGACTTGAAAGATTGCGGTTTTGGGGTCCTCCCGGGTCTAGGGCGGATTCGAATGGAGCCCGAGTTCCTGGATGCGTGTCTCGACTATCGGGACTTGAGTTTCCACGCTTCCGCTTTCCTAGTGGGGAGGTCTGGTCCGCTGGTCGAGGAATTTGGAGCCATTGGTGGTTGGTTGCGAACTAACATTCCCGTGCGCGTTAGATCGGGCCTGGATATAAGAGGCACGCGCGTAACTACCTTCGATGACTCGTGCGAGACAGAGGAGTTATTTGTTGGGAGTCGACGCCTCTATCGCTTGTGCAAGCGGGTTATGAACCGCGAAAATGAGACGATCTTCTTTGGTGCCAGAAAAAGGGGGTGGGCATTCTGCATAGTCCACCGCTACATGTTTCCTAATTCTTTGTAAGAGGTAGCGCTTGGTGATCTCGCCTAATCACCGCTGCTCAAGAGATGGAGTATGGCTGTAACCCTTCCGCCGTGATCCTAGCTGAGACGATCCTGGGTCTGAATGATCGTGCCTGCAATAGGGCGAGCCCGTATCGAGGGTGTCCCTTAATCCTTCAGGTCTGGTTGATGGAGCGGTTGAGCGTGCTAGGTGATATTGCTGGGTCACATCCTGCTGGGGACGTGACTAGTCGTTATATTAGGTGGCTGGATCCACATCATCGCCCTGACGATTACTTCCCTGGACTTGTGGGGTCATCGACCATTCGTTGGTTGGTACCGTGGTGGGGAATAGTTGATGTGACGGCAAGTGAGGCTGGCGATGGTTCGTCTGGAGTCCTCCTTTGCGGATTCGACATGGGTGTTTACATCCATCCCGTGCGAGTGAGGAGACAGATAGGGTGGGCACAGTTCATTCCTGGTCATGACACCAAGGTGCAGGGCATGCTTATGTTGACTAGTGGCATGGCCGATGCCTGGGTGAGCGGATGGATTACGCGCCCTAGGTGGCCTGTGGCGGGTACTCCTAGGACGACTCAGGTATCACGAGCCTACGCTAGGTGGACTGTTGCGCAGAGCCCCCACAAGAGGTCACGCCTTCGAGCCCTAGAGCTCAACGGGCTTTCTCAGATGTCTGCTTATGACCCGGCCGACCTTGGACGTATCGGTGGTGATGGCGAGGGTTCGAGTCCGGAGCTACTCTCGGCCGATGAAAGTGTGTTCGGCCGTCGGCATATTCCAGGGTTAGGTGATCAAGGTTGTTATGGCAATGTTGGGGATCGCCATTGGGGTTGAGGGTTGGTGCTCCCTTTATCCAGCTGGAGAGGTCTCGAGTCGGCTTCGGAGAGTAACCTGGTTTTAGTTTATGTGTGCTTTGTTAGTATTATGTTCATATTATGTTGTATTATGTAATATATTACCTATCCTAAACCCGATGTACATGCCGGGACTCGTATTGTAATATATAGTGTTTGTTAGTGTATTTCTAAGGTCGTAGTTATGCTCCTATGTTTGAAAAATCCAAAATGTAACCGTTCTTTTTAAGATTAATAAAAATCAGGTTTTTATTTACGACTCTGCCTCATTTTGCTTGTTATTTTGTGTGAAATTCCTTGGCTCTAATCTTTTTTCAAAGGTTTAGAATGCAAGCATTTTTTGTTGACTATTCCCTCGACTTTTTTAAGCTTTGGGTTTGTCGTTTTGTGTTGAATGTCGTTCTTTTTACCCTTAGGTTAAAAAACGAATTTTTGTGTTGACTATGTCCTTGGCCTTTTTAAGCTTTAGACGCGTCATTTTTGTGTTGAATATCGCCTTATGTTAACCCATTAGGTTATGAGACGGTTTTTGTGTTGACTATATCCTCAGCCTTTTTAAGCTTTGGAGGCGTCATTTTTGTGTTGAATATCGTTCTTTTTACCCTTAGGTTAAAAAACGAATTTTTGTGTTGACTATGTCCTTGGCCTTTTTAAGCTTTGGAGGCGTCATTTTTGTGTTGAATATCGGTTGTGCTTTTTACAAAGCTGCCTACGTATCCACGAAAAGTGGAATCAAACCGACGTAGTTCGAGAATGTATGTTTAAGGGCATACCGCCCAGAGTTGTGTTTGCTTTTTGTGGTGAATGTGCACGCTAGGGGCATGCCGCCCAGAGCATGTTTAAGGACCTGCCGGTCCATGAATTGTGTTTGGTGGATGCATGTTTAGGGCATGCCGCCCATGAATTGTGTTTGCTTATGGAATGTGCACGTTTAAGGGCATGCCGCCCATGAGCATGTTTAAGGACCCGCCGGTCCATGAATTGCTTTGATTTTTGTGGAGAGAAAGAGCGAGGTTTAGGGGCATGCCACTGCGTGAGCATGTTTAAGGACTCGCGGTCCATGAACATGTTTAAGGACATGTCGGTCCATGAATTGTTTTTATAAAATTGTATTTCTGAGATACATTGCAAGGGGTTTTTAGGGTAGTATTTCTTGAGTTGATCGAGGTTTGTGGCGAGGTTGAACTCTTGGCCGCCGAGGTCGGTTAGTTTGATCGCCCGCCCGCGGAAGATTTCCTTGACGAGGTAGGGTCCAGCCCAGCTAGGCTTGAATTTTCCTCGTGGGTCGACTGGAAGTGGGGCCCGGCCTGATTTTAGTACGAGATCACCTACTTTTATGTGTCGTGGCTTAACTCCTTGGTTGGATGTTCGTTGTAGTCGGGCTTGGTACATTAAATGCGGTGCTCGGGGAATGCGGCGTTCATCCAGGAGCATGAGTTGTTAAATGCTCACGCCCATTCTCGCTACGGGATGCTACTTTCCATTAGTATGCGTAGAGATTGTATTTCTATTTCCACTGGTTGGACGGCTTCCATGCCGTAGGTGAGGAAATAGGGGGTCATGCCCGTAGGGGTTCGGATGGTAGTACGGTATCCCCAGAGTGCATATGGTATTTTGTTAGGCCAATCTTTGCAGCTGTCGATCATCTTCTCAAGTATTGTGACGACCGTCTTGTTTGCTGCTTCAACGGCTCCATTGGTTTGGGGTCGATAGGGTGAGGATTTGTGATGTTGGATGTTGTATTTTGTGAGTATGGCTTCGGTCTCGCGTTGAAAGTGCGAACCTTGATCGCTGATGAACTCGTGGGGTATGCCATATCGGCATATGATGTTCGTCTGGATGAACTTGGCGACTTCCTTGGAGCCAAGGGTCCGAAAAGACGCTGCTTCTACCCATTTAGTGAAGTAGTCGATGGCCACCAGCACGAAACAGTGACCTCCTGCTCCGATGGGGTGGACTTTTCCTATCACGTCGATGCCCCAGGTTGAAAAGGGCCGAGGTGAGGTTAGGTGTATAGTGGTGAAGGTGGTACATGTTGGGCGTTCTTTGAAAATTTGGCGGTTGTGGCAATGCTTGACGATTGGATACGATGCGCTTCCATGGTCGTCCAATACCATCCTAGCCGTAGGATTTGTTTACAGAGTGCTCGAGCGTTCATGTGGGGTCCGCATTCGCCATCATGGACTTGCGTGATGATTTCCTGCCCCTTCTTGTAGTCGACACATATGAGCAGTGTCCCTTGTGGTGTCTTCTTGAGTAATTGTCCCATCTCTAGCACAAATTGGGAAGCTAGGAGCCTGATAGCCCTCTGTCCGCGTTTATCGGTGTCGGGTGGGTAAGTGTCGCCTGTCTTGTAGTTGATTATGGCTTGATACCACGGCCTCGCCGCTTCTGGCCGTCTAGGTCAATGGTATGGATGTATCTTTGGTTCGTCACGCCTTTCGACGATGATGGGTAGTAACTTCATGTCCGTGGCATGTTCGGGAGGGATGAGAGTTTTGACAAAGGCGTCAAGAACCGGTTTTCTTCCCTAGGGAGGTGGTAAAATTGACGCAATGGGTTGGTTAGGAGTTTTGTACTTTTGTTTGGTATTTGGTGAGGGTTTCGCTCATGATCCTCCATGCTCCTGGCCACTTGATTTATGATGAGGAATGAGTCTCCATGCACTCGTGAGGTTCCTTATCTTGAGGGCAATGGTCGCTTGTAGGTCAGAATGCAGCCAGATTCTCGCGCGTTGTTCGTGACAATCAAGTCGAGCTTGATTGAGAGTGGAGTATGATCGCCGTTTGGGGATATTAGAGTATTCCGACTCCATAGCCGCGGTAGTTTGACGCCCACAAAGTATAATTGCCGATATTCCTTTTCTATGGCAAAGATTCCTTCGTCAGGTAGAGAGCGTTGTGTCGATCATGGGATGTTCGACGATGGCGTTTTTCGCAAGGAAGTCGAACCGCTTCTTCCCTTGATTACTTTCGTGGGGAGGTACTTGAGTTCATACTCGAGAAGCGAGTGCACTGCCATGCGTCCGTTCAGGACTGGTTTTTCAAATAGGTATTTGAGGGGGTCCATTAGGGAGTAGACTCTTGTAGTGCTGGTGAGTAGGTAGTGTCTGAGCTTTTTGGTTGCCCAGACTAGCGAGAGGCAGCTTTTCTCGACTGGTTCATACCGAGTTTCGTAATCGTGAAACTTCTTGCTGATGTAGTAGATGGCCCGTTCTTCGTTGTCGACTTCTTGGGCGAGCATGGCACCCATGGCGTTTGGCGTAGTCGTTAAGTATAGTGACAGTGGCAGGTCCTTTTGTGGGGGTACAAGAACAGGTGGGTTTGTGAGCAGGCTTTTGACTTTGTCGAATGCTTGCTGGCAGTCATCGTCCCATTTCGTATGCTCTTCCTTCTTCAACTTTTTGAAGATTGGTTCACAGATCATGGTGAGCTTGCTGATGAACCTGGAGATATATTGGACTTGTCCCAAGAAACTCCTTATTTCGTCGATGTTGCACGGTGTCTTCATGCCCATTATTGCTTTGATTTTGGTCGGGTCTATTTCGATCCCGCGCTGGCTCTCTATGTGGCCTAACAATTTGCCTGACGTGACCCCAAAGGTGCATTTCTGTTGGTTTAATCGCATCTTGTCTTTGCTCGATTCTGGTGAAGAACTTGCGGAGGTTGGTGACGTGGTCGTCCCTTCCTTTTGACTTTACAATCATGTCGTCAACGTATACCTCGACCTCCTTATGCATCATGTCGTGGAGTAAGGTGGTAGCAGTGCGTTGGTAAGTAGCGCCGGCATTTATGAGCCCAAATGGCATGATCAGTAGCGATATGTTCCCAGGGGTTCTGAAGGTGGTTTTGGCATGTCGTCTGCCGCCATTTTGATTTGGTTGTATCCCGCGTATCCATCCATGAATGACGATGGCGTGGTCCTGTGTTGTCGATTAGGATGTCCATGTGGGGTAGTGGAAATCATCTTTTAGGCGTGCTTTGTTCAGTCCCTAAGTCGACGCATCGTATTTTGCCGCTTTTTCTTCATAACCTGCACCATATTGGAGACCCGATCGAGTATTCGATGACTTGGATGAACCCGACTTGTAGTCGCCGATCTCTTCCTTGACCATGAGAGACCATTACGGCTTGATGCGTCGAACTTACCTTGGCCGTCGCTACCTTGCTTGATCGGGATGCGGTGTTCAGCTATCTCGCGGGCTATGCCGGGCATGGCCTTATATGACCAGGCAAAGTCCTCCTTAAACTCTGTGTGGAGGTTGGTATATGTGGCCCTTTCTTCGTGGCTAGGAAGCTCCCACCGCAGCTTCTTGAGGCTCTTCGGGCGTGCCTATGTTGATGGTTGTTGTGTCTTCAATAATGGGGTCCTGTTCGGGTTTTGAGACAATACTTGCAATGTATCTATATAATGCAATGTTATTTAGCTTAAATTTATCGCGATTATTAGGAAAAGTAGAGTTTAAATGAGGCAAAGAGTAATCAAAAACTTTCATGTTATTAATGTTATCAAAAGCGGTTACATTTGAAGATAGCTCAGACGAGGGAGCTTTGGACAACCTTAATGACTCTAGTTCTGTACTAAGACTTACTACATTAGGAAAATGATCGAGTAATCTAGCCGATTTTTAGAAAATTGGCGTCATGATGACGCAGGACCCTAGACTCTAGGTGCAGGTGCTTGAATTGGGACTTCCCCTGGGCCTTTGGTAGATTGGGTGGCATTTTCTTCAAGCTTCACCGATGGAGGCGGCTCGGAAACCTGAGCCTTCTATGGTGATAACCTCGTTGTAAAAAGGGATTTTAACCTTCTGGTGGAGAGTTGATGTTATGGCACCGGTAGCGTGAATCCATGTCCTTCCTAGTAACATATTATGCAGCAGGGGATGTCCATGAGTTGGAATTCGGTTTTGTCTTGATGAATCCTGTCATGATGGGTAGTGATATGACACCTTTTATCTTTGCGAGGCGAGTAAATGCGCTCTTATGTTGTTGGAGCAAGGGGTGACATCACTTTCCTTTAGTCCTAGCTTGAGGGCAGTTGTTAGGGGCAGGATGTTGATCGCGGAGCCATTGTCGATGAGGGTAACGGGTAATATCATGTTGCGACACTCTACGGTTATGTAGAGTGCTGGGTTGTGTGGATCTCGAAAGGGTGGTAGATCTGCGTGGGAGAAAGTTATGGCACCTGGTAGCCAGTCCCGGACAATGCGGTCAATGAGTTGTGCTGGGAGGATATCCTTGGCATCTCGCCATGTTGTGTTATATGAAGGACTGTTCGTTATGGGTGGGGTAGTTATATTTTCGATTATGTCCTCGTTCTTGCTTTCGCTCGTGCGTTTAGGAGGGAATCCCGGCGGTATTTGCAGATCTAAAGGAGACTGACGCGGACGTTGGGGATGTGGAGCTCTATTGTGGCCATCGGACTGTCTGAGGGGACGTTGATGAGGGATCTGGGTGGAAATTTCTTTCCTGTTCTCGTGCCTTGGTTTTGCTCTTGTCCTAGCTCGGCGAATGTGATCAATGTTGCTACCGTTGTTGTTGATGCTGTCGAAAAGGACGTTGACCTCGTGATCGCTTGCGGGAGCCAGGAGGGGGTGATTGAGGATGGGATGAGCTCCTACGAAAATGGGGCGAGCAAGGGAGGTGTCATGTTGGCCCGATGGTTTAGGAGCTATGCTTGGCTTATCGATTGTTTCGTTGTCGATCATGTCTTGGATTACGTTCTTCAAGCGGAAACAGTTCTCCGTGTCATGCCCCTTTCCCCTGTGGAACTCGCAGTACGAGTCCTCGTGCCATGATAATGGCTTCTTATCCTCAGGTGGTATACTGGTGGGCTTGGGAAGATGGAGAATGTTCTTCTTTACGAGTTTTTCTAATGCCTTTGAGTAAGACATAAAGAGGGGATCGAACCTTCGTCGTTGTTGCAACGGAAATAGTCCAACTGATGATGACCTGGGTGGCGGGGAGTGGTGTGCTAGGAATACCGTCGTCTTTGCTAGTGCCTTTGAGTTTAGAGCGTTAAACGGTCCAGTCATTGCTGCAGTGGGAGAAGCATTTGCCTGGCGGCCATGATCTGAAGTTTTGGCCAGCTTGTATTTGTGAATTTCATCCTCCAGGGATCGGATTCTTTTGATGTGTCGAGCAGACTCTTCGGCGAATAGTCTTGCGTTTTTCTCGGTTTCGATCTTTTGCATGGCGGCCAGATGTTCGAATAAAGCGGTGAGATTGGCTACCTTGTGGTCGAGCAGCCTTACGTGTTCGGTGATCGTCATTAGTGGAGGAGGTGGTGGAAAGGCAGTTTCATCATTCGCGAGGTTGAAACGGAAATTCATCTTGTGCTTGCGAGCCGGGTGTTCGGGGTTTTTCAATGAGTGGACCTGACAAAGTTTTCAAATCTTTAGTGATTCTAAAATAGAAGGAAAAGACTCGAATGAAAAATCACATTCACGACCAAAGGAAGACACAAAAGCGTAAAAAGTGGGTGACTCGACTTGACTCGTGTTTTTAGCTTTTAAAAGGACACGGGAAGCTTTTGAGATAGAGGCGCGTTAACACGTCCCTGTTCTCGAGGTAGGAAAAATTTGCATGATCATAATCAGATTAACCCAATTTGGCGGTATGTTGCCAGGGGTTTATCATTGGATTACGATAAAAAGGATCAGACCGAAGTAGCGATAGGCTAACCGACCTGAGGATGTTAAAATTGGGTAAAAGGTGATCAATTGTTCGCCTTCTACGTGTGACTCAGGGTTTTAAATCAAAAATGACGATAAGTCACTTGATTCAAAGAGTAAATCAACGGGTTCACATATGAGTGAGCCCGCGTTTTTTTTTTTTGAGAGAAAAAGATTAAATCGGGATGACTAAAGAGTCACTCGACTTAGAGCTAAATCTAATGTTCTAAAAGTTAATTTCATTTAAAATCTCCGAAATAAATTGACATATTCGGGTTTTTGCTTTGTGAAAGACCTTTTAGCAATAAATGCATTATGACGATACGTCAGTCGCATAATTCATTTACGTTTTGAAAAAGACCTGGGATATAGTGGTTATCCTAGGTCGGTTTTAAATGTAGCGGCATTTTATTTATTAAACTCGAATGACTATAGGTCAAAGAGCCTAACGGCGTGTTTTTAAAAGTATGACCTTTTTTGAAAAAAGTTTGAAAAAGCAATTTCAAAGATGGACGTATTTTAAAAGTATAATGCCTAGGAAAAGTTTTCACATGCAGGAAGTTTTTGAAAGACTACTATAGTGAGGGTACTATAGCTTCACACTTGTACATATAAACACAGGTTTTTGGTTTATAGGGTAAGGTTCCCTCCGGTCATTCCCGCGACGTTTAGGTAGGGGCACCCGCAAGACTACACACGTCTTAGGTGTGCATTCAAGACGGGCCCTAGAGCGTTCGAGTTTGACTGGTTACGATCGTTTGTACGGATGCCGTACTTGTAATCGTGGAGGGGTGAGAGAACAGTGTGTCCGGAGTTACCTCGCTTATGAGCGAGAGTTCTTGACGTTCCTCAAAGGGTGTGGTTTGAATCAGGAGGATTCGACTCAACGTATTTTTGCCCAAATATCGAAAGCGTAAATGTTTTCAAAGTTTCAAGCTTCACTTCTTTATGATTTTAAAATAAAAGAAAAACTAGTTTTTCAAAAATAATAAAAATCATGCTCGTCCCCAGCGGAGTCGCCAACTGAAGGTACCGGGAAAGTGATAGACCTATCGACGCCCTGCGCGCGCCCGTCCTCGCCCCGTGCGGGGGCGCCGGGAAGCGGAATGCGCCTCGCAGGAAAGAGGGCGAAGTTTTGTAAAAATGGGGGAGATCATTGCATGAATTTGTGACCAAAAAAGAAAAGTAGAAAATCCTTTTTGAAAATGTATTTTCGGAGTCGCCACCAAATATTAAAGGAATTTGGAACCTATTCAACGCGTCTTGAAATACAAGACACGAGTGTCTCAGATTTCAAGGTGCGTCGATGCCTATCAATCTGAGGTTTGAAACCAGAGAAGGGGTTCGGAGTGAGGTTACTTTTCGAAAGTTTTGACAAAATGAGTTTTGAAAACAGTAATCAAAAAGCCTACATAAGAGTAGTCTCTACTAATTTGAAAACACTTGCTTAATTTCGATATTTGGGCTAAAAGTCACGCTACGTACAAGTGCGAATAAACATGACTCGATTAAAATGCATAAATAATGTAAATTGTCAAAATAATGACATATTGCTATAGGAAATGTACGTTAAATAATAATTTATTGACTAAATTATTACTATAGACGTTATTTTCCGACCTCGTATTAGAATTTGTGAAAAACCCTCAGTTTTGACATGCTAAAAGACTCTATGAAACGGTACAATTTAGTGTTGGATCCGTGATTCTAGTCGTTATTTAATGCATGAATGAGGACTTGCATAATTATAAAAGTGACGTCGGTTTGCTTTAGTGATAATGAGTCGTTTATTTATGCGATATTGGCGGGGTTTAGACGGATTATGAATCCGAATTGCTACAACCGTATTACGAATACGGCTTCGCTAGTGCCAATATCGGGTTTGGGGTTAATGTAACCCCATTGTCCGAGTCTCAAACGTCTAGCCCGTAGGTAAAATGTTTACCTTTCGAAAATGTAAAGACGGTATTTTTGAGTGGATTTTGTGAATAGTGTATAAGTGCTAAAAACCGGGTATCTAAAAATGAATGAAGTGGGTTGGTATTTATAGAGTTTTGGTGGTTTCTGTGGGATAACAAAACTTAATCGCCTGTATACAGGCGTTTAAGTTTGCTTGAGTTAGATATTTTTAAAGAAAAATTAAAAAGGCGGCTGGTACAAAACAAAAAGTAAATCGCCTGTTGACAGGCGATTGTATTTTTAATCGCCTGTCAACTGGCGATTTCATTTTTGTTTTGGTGGGCTGTTTATGCCGCCATTTGGTTTTGGGTGTTTGATTAAGTAATGATTATGTTTTGTTGTTTACTTATGGGCTAAGTATTTGTTCAGTTTTGGTCCGAATTTCGGTTTTCGTGTTTCGGTTTTTGTCGTGTTTTTCGGTTTTGGCTCGAAATAAAATAATATTAAGGTATATTATTTTATGGTTTTGTAAAGTTTGATTTTGTGAAAATGTGACACGGGACGCACTTTGGCCCGTTTTATGTGTTGTGTTGGTGTGCGTTTTTGGGTCGTTTTTGTAAGTTTGGGCCGTTTTGTAGCTAGTTGGGCTGTTTTTGTGGCTTGGCTTAAAAAGACGTTCCTATATTGTGCTCGTGTTACGCTCATGATGACTAAAAATTGACATTCATTTTCATGATTATGCAAATCCAAATTAATACGCTAAAAATGACTAATACGTTTTAGACACTTTTGTACCGTTTCGACTCTTTTAAAAGCATGCATGAAAGTCCTTTTCATCATCGGGTTTGTTTTTGGGGGGTACGGATACGGGTATCTACAGAATGACCGGAGGGAACCTTACCCGAAAAGCCAAAAACCCGTGTCTATACGTACAAATGCGAAGTTATGGTACCCTCACTATAGTTGTCTTCTAACCAAACTCATGCAAAACATTTCCAACGCATTACACATTCAAAAAAAGTATTTTTGAAAATACATTTTCAATCATTTTTCAAAAAAGGCATACTTTCAAAAACATACTGTCAGGATCATTGCCCTATAGTCAATTGAACCCGACAAACAATACATCACGACATTCAAAACCGCTCAGAGATAATCACTACATTTCCGATCCTTTACAAAACATAAATGGATTATACGACTGACGTATCGTCAAAATACATTTATCGCAAAACATTTCACACAGAAAAACCCGAAAATGTCAATTCGTTTCGGATATTTCAATAAAACAAACACCTTTTGAGATAACTATAAGCCGAGTGCTCCCTAGTCACCTCGACTTAAACAAACTTTTTCTCTCAAAAATAAACAAAAACACGGGCTCGTTTGGACGCGAACCCGTCGGTTTACACGTCGGTCAAATGACCTATCGTCATATAGACTCGATATCCTGTGTTACACATAAAGAGCGAACAACAACCGCTTTTTACCCAATTTAACATCTTTAGATCGACTAGCCTATCGCTACCTCAATTTGACCCTTTTTCATATTATAGTCTAACGATAAACCCCTGGCGACGTACCGCTAACATGGTTAATCAGATTATGATCATACAAATTTTTATTACATCGAGACTAGGGACGCACCAACACTCCCCTACCTCAAAAGCCTCCCGTGTCTTTCAAGCTAAAAAACACGAGTCGAGTCCTACACGCACTTTTCCACATTTTTGCTTTTTTTTCTTTGGTTGCGAATGCGATTTTTCTTTGAGTCTTTTACTTTTTTTTTTTTTTTCGGGGTCACTAAGATTTGAAACTCTGGCAGGTTCACTCGCTAAAAGTCCTGGATACGCGACGCACTAAAGATCGCCGTCTGAACCCTCCGCCACCTCCGAAGAAACGTACCTACAACAAATCAAAACAAAGAATCGCCATGGCACTTAACAACGAAGAAATAGTTGGAGGGGTCCCGCCTCCTCCGCCGCCGGAGGTCACCGCCGAACATGTTTAGAAACTCAGTGATAAGATTATTAGCCTTACTGCTGCAATCGAACAGATGGCCATAATGCAGAAATTTGAGGCTGAGAAAAACGCTAAACGTTTCGCCGAAGAAGCTGAACGAAATGCCAAAAGGATCCGGTCTATGGAAGAACGCCTTACCAACTCAAGGGGTTATTCCATATATAAGGAAAATGAACATATCCCGAAGAGCGTCAAGTCCATGCTGCCGGCCAAACTCTCGCTCAGTGACCTCCCTATCTTCGAGGGTCACTAGAACCCGCTCGTACATATCAAGGCTTTCAAGTCTAAAATGGCTATCATGGATGTCGACCCGTCAGCCTGGGCTACTTTGTTTCCACACTCTCTGGATGCACAGCCTAGGGCATGGTTCTAATCTTTGGATTCACACAAAGTGTCTACTTTCGAAGACATCACAATTGAGCTCGACCGTCAGTACCGAGACAATAACGACACTCAAGTCTCGCTGCGCACTCTAGAGGTCCTAGCGCATAAGGACAATGAGGGTTTCTCCCAGTATCTCACACGCTGGAAGAAGCTCAGTGCTCAGATACCTAACCGCCCTAAAGACACCGAGTTGATCACCAAGTTTATCAACAACCTTACCCCGGCGTATCAGCAGCACTTACGGTACGACAACTTTGATAGTTTCTTTACGCTCAGTACCGTGGGTCAATTAATCGAAGACCATCTCCGCAAAAGAGAAGCTGACTAAGGTTACAGGCCAAGGATACCAAGGCAGCTCATCCCGAGCCGTCGCTAAACTGAACCAGTTTACTCCATCAATGCATTGGATGCACTAGCGGCATCCCCAGTGTTCACAACACCAACAAAATACGCTACACCATCTCCAAAGGCATCTTATTCGTCTGCAAGTCCGACTTTGTCAAAACCACGACGAAACTTCGATCCAATATACATGACCTACGCAAAGGCACTACAAAAACTCGTGAACCGCAACGTGCTTCAACTCCTGGGACCTACTAGCGAGCCTCCCCAGGATAATAAGCCTAAGTCATGGATCAGAACGTAGACTGCGAGTTCCACAGGGGAAAAGGGCACGACACAGGCGTCAATCTAGGGAGAGCGGCGTTGGGGAGTAGACACAAGGTAGACCAATCATTACCACTACCCCCCTCCAATAATCACCCCGATGCCCCCCTCTGGTGATCCAATTTATCGTCAATAAATAAGCCAAATCCATAAGAACCCCCCCGTTAACTGCAGGCTCTAAGTCGGCCTCTCTAAGCATAAGCATCCGCCGCGCTATGTGGGTAACCAAGCCACCCAAGACAATATCCTGAACCCTAGACCCCGTGCCTACGGCTTTAAGATGACGGACAAAGTGATGAGCTAAATTTAACCAAAACGGCCGTCTACGATCAGGGTTAAGATAACCGCCAATGTGCTATATCTCGACTTGGCGAACGGCATGGGGTTCGGTACGTCCAAACAAAGTGTACCTCATCAAACGTTGCCAGAGGCGGACTATGGGGTGGTGGATTAGGCCGGAGGAAAGATGCTTATAGTTAACGATATTAGGCACACCGGTAAGACTTAACCAAGTATTAGCGAGAGAAAACCCAGTGCACTCAATAGGATCCGTGGTCCTAAGAGCGAAGAGCTGGGCAAATTCATTGAAGGATTGATTAAAGTCAATGTTGCGCAAGCGGTAGTGAATGGAGACGGGAACACCCTCCGAGTCACGCGAATACTCAAACGAACTCAAGAATTCGAGGGTGATGGCACTAGTAGAAAATATACCTAATGTGGCGTTTTTAAATAGCCAATTGTGGCGTTTTTGTACCGTCGTATATAAAGGTGTCACATTTAATTTGTGGCGGTTTTAAAACCGCCACAAAAACATAAAATTTGTGGCGTTTTTTTCAAAAACCGCCACAAATTCCTTCATTTTTTGTGGCGTTTTTTCCCAGAACCGCCACAAAAAGTGTTTTTTTGTGGCGGTTTTATTTATAACCGCCACAAATTACATAAATTTAGTGGCGGTTTTACGCTAAACCGCCACAAATATGCTTTTAATTTTAATTAGTTTGTGGCGTTTTTTACAAAAGACCGCCACAATTATTAATTTTATTTTTTTTTTTGCCAAAATTTTGGCAGCATTTCGCTATAAATTAATAATCCAAAATTTTAAAAATGAACCTCTGCAAATTAAAACGCAATCCATGGATAACTACGGTATTGCATTTCAAAGAGGCCAACGGTGCCGGTGCCTATGAAAAACTCTCGTGTAGCCTCTTCAATACCGAAATTGGCTAAAACTTTGCGATCTAACCACTTAGTTGGGCGCATTTTCTTACCCTTTAGCACGTGAAAACGATCAAATTGCTCTTTATTAGCAAAGGCGATGTGTGGGTAAGTTGAATCGGAGTATTGTTCGGTTTGAGAACTAGCACCCTCATGGGTTATTTGTGTAACACCCCGACAAAACCTACTCGGGATATTACTATTTAAAAACATAAAACTGATTAAAATGAACTTTATTGAAACAAAATAGGGATTAAAACAAATGTCGAAAAACAAAAGTAACATAAACATTGCGGAAGCGTCCAACATAAATTAAAGTACTCGTTCTTGTAGTGATCGCGTCCCTCTAATCCCGCCGAAACTCAAACAACCTGCACGGAGTCTGTTCCCCAATATAACCGAAAGAGTCATATGGATCACCACAAACCCACCCAAAAGGTGGACAAACAAGCAAAGTGTCAACACAAAGGTTGAGTAAAGAATGATAATTTAAATAAACGAAAGATTAATAAAACAATTGATAGAAACTTTGAATTATAAAATAGATAACCTTTGCAACAAAATTTAGAAAATAGACTTTTCAAACCAACTTTAATCAAATGCATTTGTACCATGGAATCAATACGAATAGAGTAACCATGAAGGCGGGCATAACCCAACCAACTACAATAATAGGTCATGTTTAGACTTAAGTGCATGCACCCTTACAAGGGCCAACCCCAAGAAGTGATCTAACAGACACGGGGAAGTGATCAACAACCCCAAAGCCAAATATATATAAAATGTAGTCGCCTAGAAGACGAACTACCCTCCATCTCAAGAACCATGGATTAAAACCTTTATAAATAGGAAAACATTTCCAAACCTTTATCAAATTCTTTATCGAAAACATTTCGATAATAATACCATCATCCCAAAATTGAAAACATTTCATTATAGTAATTTCCTTGAAATTCTTTAAACCAAACCATTTTTCCAATCCATAATTAAACATTCAAAACTTTTAGGAAATATCGTTAGAAATATAGAATCGAGAAACACAATATTAATATTAGAAACCAAATCCAAAATCATGCTTGGAACATCCAAGCTCAATTTATAACGCATCAATCAAACAAAGCCTTAAACAATTCATAAAACAATCGAGGAAGCAAAGATCGATTCTTTACCTTGAATTACTCCTTTTCTTACGATTCGATTAGGTTAGAAGGGTTCCTCGACGAACTCGGATTCTACAATAAACAAAAGCATCCTATTATAATACGTTCGATATCTATAGCCATGTTGCGTTTACTATGCGAAGTCTAGCGTAGAACGATGACTAGTTGTTCGACTCGAGGTGATTCTAAAATTCCCGAACCTTTATTTATGGTCTTAAACGGAGTTTATTAAGTTCCTATATGAGTTCTAGGATTGTCTAATGATACCTAAGGCCAAACCCTAGTCGAGAAAAGAAGAGACAAAACAAGAGTTAGGAATTCCAGTTTTGGCAGATTTGCGTCCTCTCGGAATAAAATACTTTTGAAAATCTAAAAGACGAAATTTTGACTTAAAACTTTTTGAGCGTATCCTAGGAACCCTAAGGAAGGTCTATACAAAACTTTATGATAAAATAATAAGTTTAGATTAAGAAATAAAATACGGACATAAGCTTTATTCCAGAAAATACAGTTTTGAGTGATTTTACGAAAAACGGTGTGCAAGATTATTCCTTTAGAGTTAAGAGTCGTGCTTCGGAGGGTATACTCTAATCCTACAGATATACAACTTTCATTTTATATGAAACCACAAATTCTGTAACACCCCGTGTTAATTTAATTCAATAATTAGCTATCAATTTCTAATTTCAAAGCCTAAATCAAAACCTAAGCCTTTTAGCCTTCAAAATCACAATTTTTACTAAACTTTTGTTTTGTAAAATTTATCGACTTCTTTAACACTTTTCAAAATTTTTGAATAATGAAATAAATAATTTAGCCTTAGAATTTAAAAGTAGAAATATTTCGAAAAATCGTCAAACGCGCACACATTAACTTTTATCGCTTTTGACGCCCGACTTTTTAAAACTGACCAAATTCGTGAAAAACATTTTAAAACACAAAATAGACAATTTCTTCACCAAAATAGTAATGTGGACTTAGTGGCTTGATGATGGAGGGGATGATGGATTAAATCATTAATTAAAACATTAAATTCTAATTAAAATCAAACTTTAACCTAAAATCTTTTAACCTAAAATATACTAACTTGTTCCCTTATTTTCACAAGTGTAAAAATCATTATTTCTTCCTCCATTTGAGCCGTGCCTCTTCTCTCATTTTCTCCCTTTGATTTTCTTCCATTTTATTACAAAAACCTCTTAAATAAAAACACTAATATTATTCTAATAATCTCTAGTATATTTTAGCTAATTAGTGGGTATTTGGAGCTTAATATTTACGGGTTTTATTTGAAGGTGAAGACGGGTTTGAGGGTGAAGCTTTGGACCTAGATAATATAATCGATCCGGACAACCAATAAACTTATCGATTAAGGTGACTAACTATGTCTTGTATTATCTTTTTAGTAAATTAATTTGTTTTGTTATTCTAATTTTATAATTATGATTTTTATGTTAAATATGTTAAACATCATGTTTATATGCTTGTATGTTTATGTGTTGAATAAATAATGATAATAACTAAATATATAGTTTACTAGTAATGTTATAGTAAAATGATATCATGTTTAGTTAAATTAATTTTGAGCATTTTTAATTATGTTTCATATGATTTTTATGTTTAGTTATGTTTTAATTAAGTAGTAGTGATATATAAAAATTATGTGAAATATTAAAAATGAGTTTAAAGTGATTAAAATCGAAAATGAAAATTTTATATACATATTACATATACTCGGCATTTACCCTTTTTTTTAATATATTTTCACTTTTAATCTTTGTAAATTATATGTAGTGTTAAGTTAGTATAAAATAGATGTTCCTATGAAAAAAAAAACTAAATTAGGAAAACGAATTATAAATTATTAAAATCGAAATAAGTGTTCTTGAGTTGTTCTTGAATTCTTCATGTGTGTTCTTGAGTTATTCATGTTGATGTTCATACTTGTTACTCATTTTGATTTCATTTTAAATTATGTTTGTTAATAATTTATGTTTATGTTTAGTTATTGTTTTACATATTACTTAGTATTATACTATAAATCAACTAAAACATTATAAATCATTTAGATTAAAAAGTTAGAAATTTAAAGTGTTGAAAAACACTATTCATAATTATAAATAAAAGTTTAGTAAATTTCATTTTAGTTTAAACCGTTTTAGTATAATTAGAATAATTAAAATATAAAGACTTTAAGTTAAAAACCGATAAAATCGAAAAATGAAAACTTGAGCAACCTACTACATGCTCACGGCATCACCACTCTTTTTAGGTTAAACTTTGTTTTTATCACTTTTTAGTTTATTGTTAATATAATTTAATTATTAGTTAATAAGTTAGAATTAAGAAATTAAAAGAAATAAATCAATTTTCACATATATGCTAGACCACACGACATTCTTGTTTTAAATTGACTAAATTTGATCAAAATGAAATTATCATTAAGTCACTAAAGTTAAATAGTAATTAGAATTGAATTTTTGTATAAATCGTTTTAATTATAAATGAATTATTATAAACCGATAAAAATATGTAACCGTTATAAAAATGAACTAAATCGTGTGATACTACCTCTGCTATTGGATTATTGAATTTGGACATACGGACTATAAATGAATCATCCACGATACTATCACTAACTTAAATAAATAGACGACTAAATTTAACTAAGTCTCATTTTAAAATGAATATCATTATCACTTTTTACAAATTGAACTTAACATTTTTAAAACTAGTATTTTAAAATGAAAATCATTATCACTTTTTACAAATTGAACTTAACATTTTTAAAACTAGACTTTTTAGATATTTTCAAAAATCACTAAGTACAAAACGAACTTAACGTTTTTGAAACTAAACTGTCAAAATATTTACAAAAATCACTAAGTACAAAACGAACCTAACGACTTTGAAACTAAAAATTTGTACTTAGAAAATAAAAACAAGTTTAGTATTATACTAAAATACCTTAAGTATAAAAATACGTACAAGTATAAGAATACGTATAAGTATAAAAATACAATTAGAATACGAAGTATAAAAATACGAATACGTATAAAAATACGTCTAAAATACGGTGAATAGTAAATACGACGAATTAGTAAATACAATGAATAGTAAATACGATGAATAGTAAATACAATGAATAGTAAATACGATGAATAGTAAAATACGATGAATAGTGAATAGTGAAATACTGAAAATAATTGAAAATTTTACTAAGTATAGGAAATTTAAATTAAAGAAGTAAATAACCTAAAGTGTTTGAAAAACACATAAATAAAATTGAACATACTAATAAACATTTCAATTTAGAAACTTGAAAACGTTAATAATTAACAACACTTCAAATAATAAATGAACGTGTTATGTGATCATATGAAACCTACAAATACTTAAACGTTTGACGCTGAGACTAGGAGAGTCTAGTAACATGTGATATGTAAATATCAAATAAATAATAAATCATGAGTATGTTTAAATAAAAGGTCAAGCTTGGGCCTCAGATATGAAAACGTCAATCGTGAGTGAAGTGGGGTTAAGATAGTCTTGTGCGGATACCACTATCTCGGTCTCTGGCTTGGGTCATATCGAATAGTGTGGTTTAAGCCGGCAGCCTTATTGCTTAGTGCATCCTGCCCATGCCGTTACGCCTTAAGTCGTATAGCCAATGCCAGTACAAGATAATGAAAAATTCAACTCTTAGTGGGTGGGGCTTTAGGAAATAGTCGCTTTATCCTGAGTTAAGGTGCTCTATGAATAGCATGGCCTATTCTTAAATTGGATATTAGTGTATGCATACTAGACTAGGGTTTTATTCCCCTGTTTCGCTAAAGTTACCAGGGCCAGCGTGACATTATGTGCTTATGCGCTTTGCGATTCTGTCTCCTTGCCGTGTTTCGTTCTTAGTGGGCGCGACACTTGCATTCGCTCTTACCTGCGTAAAGATTACTTGACGAGATTGTATCAAGTTCGAATCATTTCGAACACTAGAGGATGAGATGCAAGTATTATAGTATTCGGCGTGGTTTACGAGTCGAGTAAGCCTCTGCACTATGGAAGTGAGATGCAATCGATCGTGAGTACAAGGGCCTACTCGGTCGTGCCTCGTAGCGATATGTGATGTCTCATTATATGATTAAATGAGAATGAGTGTGTACCATCTTGAAAATTAAAGACCACAACTTTACGATTGAATCGAGTCCGCATGACGAGAATGTTACAATACGTATGTTTGTTGCGATCCGATATCGCTTTGTAATCTGCTTTGTGTATCTATGATACAAATGATATGATATTATCATTATCCGCTTTCCTAATTGAATAGCATGCCTATATGATTTATCGCTTTAAATCGCATGTTTATTATGACTAAATGCGTCTTTACATGCTATATGGTTTAAGCATGTTTATCGTTTTATCATACTATTATAGTTATAAAGCGATAGTACTAAACCAAAGTAATTGAAATCGGGGGTAAGTATGAGCATAGCTAGTCCTTTGTCACTCGGTGGGCATCCCCCATAGTTTATTGTGCAGGACGTTCGTGGACCAGGAGCTGGATTTTGGACGGGGCCACAAGACGTGTTTATACTTTACTTTTGTTGTATTTCGAGAGATATGTAATATATAACACCATACTCTTTTAAATTCGTATTTAGAGTTGTTTTATTCAACTCTTGAACGATGTTGTAATATTTTGGGTTTATGTATAATTAATGACGCCTGGTTTAAGACTTAATTAATTTCCGCTTTAGTAATTAAAGTCGACTAAAAACCAGGTTATTCTGATTAGTATCGAGTGACTCGTGGCCAGTAACATAAATGGCCTAATGCGATTTATGCTTACCTAACGAGAACACACAGGCGGACATTCATATTGTATGTCAGGCATAGACTAATAGGACCAAATAATAAATTAGATTTTTCTTTTATTAGATCACTTAAATAATAAACTTCAAATCACTTTAAAGTGTGAGGATGGGTAGAAATCTTAAGGACTGACCATAGACTTAGGATTTTTAAATATAACAAACTACTTCCCTCAAAATAAAATACACTAACTCGCGTATGCTTGCTACTTGCTGAAGTGACTGACTAAACTAACAACTATCCTCGGATATAAAATTTAAATAATAATTCAACTCCCGAGGATTGAAGCGTCAAAGGAGTACCAGACGGCACGGAGTGAAGACATCTGTTAAATTCGTAACAAATTCCACAAAGAATACATTCTCCCTCTCTCCTACTTTCATATCCTTCCTAAGAAAATGTACTAGATACATTTTAAAATCCTAAAACCGATGTAACCAAAAATTACATCTCAAGGAAATAAAATACCTAACTTCTGTGCTTACTTGCATAACTGCCGTTATTGCATTTACTTTCAAGTAAAAGCTATCAATGACAAGCATGTCTTCTAACCTCTCGCAATACTAATAAATTCCTTCACGTCTTAATTCTTTCAGAATGGCTGCACCTCCAATGACAGACGAGGAAAGACACCTCCTGGCAGAAGAATCTTTGATCCGTTTGGCAGAAATAGCCACGGACAACGCAAACCGCCAACATCATCCAAGCGCGTTTGATCGTGTTTCCGCCATCGCCCACAAGAGTACTCGGGTTCTCATCGACCCTATCGATCTCACGAATCGGGCCGAGGAAATGAAGAAACTCATGGATCTGACAAGGACGCCTCCAGAAGATAGGGTCAACATAGCCGCCTTTTACCTGAAGGCCGAGGCTAATGACTGGTGGAACGTGGTCAGGACTAATGAACCTGACACTACATTCACGTGGTACGAGTTCACAGCAAAGATCAAGGAGAAATACTTCGGGTATGAGCTCCGTTGTCAGAAGGAAGAGGAGTTCATAGCTCTTAAGATGGGAGACATGACACTCCAAGAATACACCGCAAAGTTTCAACAGCTGGCCAAATTTGGGGCTGCGATCGCTCCCAACGAAAGGGCCATGACCCAGAGGTATCTGCGCAATATGTCCAACACTATGCGTACCCACATGAGTACCAACACCTACAATACTGTTGCTGCAGCGTATGAATGCGCATGTAGCCTATGGGCTTCTCTGGAGTTAGAAAAGGCTGAAAAGAAGAAGAAGGTGTTTGTGCCTTCCGTATCACCGTCGAGCTTCATTCAGAAGCCGAACTACCAACGCCCGAACCAACAGAGGCCAAATTTTCAGAGGCCTGCGTTCCAGAACAGGGTTCCTACTGGGAACAACGAGAGAGCCATGGTTGCAGGAAGGGCTCCTCAACCTAGAGCCTTACCGGGAAATTGTCGTATGTGTCACAAGGCACTACATGAGGGTAGGCAGTGCAACGGTCAGCCGATTACCTGCTACAAGTGCAAGAAGGTTGGGCACAAGGCAAACGTATGCCTTAATAATCTGAACACGGCGCCGATTGCGGGTGTACCACAATCTGTTGTGGTACAAGGTCGAGTTTATGTCCTCACAGAAGCTGAGGCAGAGGAATCACTTGAGGCCGACGTCATTACTGGTATATTTCTTGTAAACTCTGTGAACGCTATGGTTTTGTTTGACACTGGGGCATCATTGTCCTTTATATCTTCTAAATTTGTCTCTAAAGCTAATCTCACAAATTCCGAACCAATCCACGCAAATATTTCCTTACCAAACGGAAAAATTTTCAAATGCTCAAAAATTTTCAAAGAAACTCCAATCACAATCCATAAAACAACCTTTCCTTCCGACCTTATTCTCTTCGACATGCCGGAGTTCGATATCATTCTGGGGATCGACTGGTTGACTAAATACCATGCGATATTCGAGTGCCGAGACCGGAAAATTCGCTTGAAACATCCTGTGGGAACTAGAGTCACATATCAGAAGACTTCGCCAATTAAGGGGGCGAAAATCATCTCTGTGCTACAACTACAAAAGTTGGAGAGAAAAGGGCATCAAGTGTACCTATGCAAAGATCAGTAGTAAAGGAGAGCGTGAACATTGAAGATATTCACATAGTACGGGAATTCCCTGACGTTTTTCCAGACGACTTACCAGGCTTGCCACCTGCACGTGACGTTGAATTCTCTATCGACCTTGTGCCAGGCACGGCCCCAATCTCAAAGGCACCCTATAGAATGGCACCTGTAGAACTACAGGAATTGAAGAAACAATTAGAGGAAATGATTGAAAAGGGTTTCATACGACCAAGTGTCTCGCCTTGGGAGCAGGTTCTCTTCGTGAAAAGAAGGATGGCGATGTGAGACTGCGCCGACAACAGGGAATTAAACAAGGTGACCATTAAGAACCGCTACCCTCTGCCAAGGATTGACGACCTTTTTGATCAGCTAAAAGGCGCGGGAGTGTTTTCTAAGATCGACCTGAGGTCAGGTTATCATCAGATCGCTGTTAGGGAATCTGACATCCAGAAGACTGCTTTCAGAAGCAGATATGGTCACTACGAATTCAAGGTTATGCCCTTCGGTTTAACCAACGCACCAGCAGTGTTCATGGATCAAATGAACAGAACCTTCCACGAGTATTTGGACATCTGCGTGGTGGTTTTCATTGACGATATCCTGATTTATTCCAAGACTGGGGCAGAACACGAGGAACATCTCCGTATTATTCTGGGAATACTGAGGAAATATAAGTGGTATGCTAAATTTTCCAAGTGCGAGTTTTGGCTTGAAAAGGTAGCATTCCTGGGTCACGTTATCTCGAAGGACGGAGTGATGGTAGATCCTGCAAAGATCGACGCAGTAAAAGAATGGAAGGCTCCCACAAATATAACTGAAATACGCAGCTTCCTAGGGTTGGCAGGATACTACAGGAGGTTCGTTCCAGATTTCTCTAAGGTAGCACGACCAATGACAAAGCTGCTACAAAAAGAATCCAAATTCATATGGAGCGACGAGTGCGAAAATGCGTTCCAGGAACTCAAGACAAGGCTTACCACAGCGCCTGTCTTAGCTCTCCCTACAGATGGAGACGAGTATGAAGTCTACAGTGACGCCTCACTGAATGGCCTGGGTTGCGTACTGATGCAACAAGGGAAGGTCATTGCTTACGCATCAAGGCAATTGAAAGTCCATGAAAGAAACTACCCCACTCATGACCTAGAGTTGGCAGCCGTGGTGTTTGCTTTGAAAATCTGGCGTCATTACCTCTACGGAGTGAGTATCAAGTTCTATACAGACCACAAGAGCCTGAAATATATTTTCACACAAAAGGAACTCAACATGAGACAACGCCGGTGGTTAGAACTGATCAAGGACTACAAGATTGAACTACTGTATCACGAGGGTAAGGCAAACGTCGTTGCTGACGCTCTGAGTAGAAAGACAACGCATACCCTCAACAACATTTGGGAAATTCCGGCTGGTATTGTCCGAGACTTCAAAAGAATGAACTTAGAGTTGGTTCAGTCGGATGATGCTGACTTAAACGCAATGATCGCAGAGCCGGAGTTATATCACGAGATTAGAGCTCTACAATGGGAAGATGAGGAACTCGTGAAAATCAGGGGGGAGATTCCTTCAGGAAACCGAGAAGGGTTTGAGATTAAATCTGATGGGAGTTTGAGATTCAAAGAAAGGTGGTGCGTGCCCGACGTACCAGTATTGAAAAGAAGGATCCTTGACGAGGCACACAGTACACGATACTCAATACATCCAGGATCAGATAAAATGTACCAGGACTTAAAGCTGAAGTTTTGGTGGGTTCGAATGAAAGCAGAAATTGCAGAGTATGTTGCAAAGTGTCTAATCTGCCAGAAGGTGAAGTTTGAACATCAGCGACCCGGGGGACTACTACAACCTTTGGACATTCCATTGGGGAAATGGGACTCCATTTCCATGGATTTCATAACAGGGTTGCCAAAAACTCACCGAGGAAATAATGCAATCTGGGTGATTGTGGACCGCTTGACCAAGTCGGCCCATTTTCTACCAATCAAGGACACCTGGAGCCTTGAAGAGTTAGCTAAGGCATATGAGAAGGAGGTGATCCGATTACACGGCGTACCGCTGGACATTATTTCGGATAGGGATCCGAGATTCACCTCTCATTTCTGGGAGAAACTACAAGCAGCATTGGGAAGCCAACTGAAGATGAGTACCGCTTTCCACCCTGCGACCGATGGTCAAACTGAGCGAACTATTCAAACGGTTGAAGACATGCTCAGGGCATGTGCTTTAGAGTTCAACGAGAATTGGGAGAAAAGTCTACCTTTGATTGAATTCTCCTACAATAATAGCTTTCATGCAAGTTTGGGTTGTGCTCCATTCGAGGCACTCTACGGGAGAAAGTGTCGTAGCCCGGTCTGTTGGGACGATGCTAGTGATAATGTGGGAACTGGTCCACAGGTTATTCAGGACCAGATCGAACACATCAAGATCATTCGTGAACGTCTACAAGCGGCACAAGACCGTCAAAAGATGTATGCCAACAAACATCGTCGACCAATCGAGTTCGAGGTTGGTGATCATGTCTTCTTGAAAGTATCACCCATGAAAGGGGTCCGACGCTTTGGATTGAAGGGAAAGTTGAGTCCTAAATACGTAGGACCCTATGAGATTACCGACAGAATTGGTGAGGTAGCTTATCGCCTAGCGCTACCCCCCAACCTCTCCAAGGTCCACAACGTGTTCCATGTTTCTCAACTAAGGCGATACAGGAGTGACCCAAGTCATATCATTACTCCTGACGTAATCGCAGTTGAGCCTAACCTGCTTTACTCCGAGAGACCTGTCAAGATTCTAGCACGAGAAACCAAGAGGTTAAGGCGGAAGACGGTTCCCTTAGTAAAGGTGCTATGGAAAGGTCAATTGACCGAACAAGCAACTTGGGAGACCGAAGCCTCTATGAAGGAGAAATATCCCGAGCTGTTTACCTCAGGTGAAAATCCTATTCTTCATTCAAGTTTCGGGACGAAACTTTTCTAAGGGGGGAGGTTTGTAACACCCCGTGTTAATTTAATTCAATAATTAGCTATCAATTTCTAATTTCAAAGCCTAAATCAAAACCTAAGCCTTTTAGCCTTCAAAATCACAATTTTTACTAAACTTTTGTTTTGTAAAATTTATCGACTTCTTTAACACTTTTCAAAATTTTTGAATAATGAAATAAATAATTTAGCCTTAGAATTTAAAAGTAGAAATATTTCGAAAAATCGTCAAACGCGCACACATTAACTTTTATCGCTTTTGACGCCCGACTTTTTAACTGACCAAATTCGTGAAAAACATTTTAAAACACAAAATAGACAATTTCTTCACCAAAATAGTAATGTGGACTTAGTGGCTTGATGATGGAGGGGATGATGGATTAAATCATTAATTAAAACATTAAATTCTAATTAAAATCAAACTTTAACCTAAAATCTTTTAACCTAAAATATACTAACTTGTTCCCTTATTTTCACAAGTGTAAAAATCATTATTTCTTCCTCCATTTGAGCCGTGCCTC
This sequence comes from Dianthus caryophyllus, assembly GCA_023091065.1. Classification (NCBI taxonomy): domain Eukaryota; kingdom Viridiplantae; phylum Streptophyta; class Magnoliopsida; order Caryophyllales; family Caryophyllaceae; genus Dianthus; species Dianthus caryophyllus. The sequence continues at coordinate 1,030,126 of CM041529.1, forward strand.
TTCTCTCATTTTCTCCCTTTGATTTTCTTCCATTTTATTACAAAAACCTCTTAAATAAAAACACTAATATTATTCTAATAATCTCTAGTATATTTTAGCTAATTAGTGGGTATTTGGAGCTTAATATTTACGGGTTTTATTTGAAGGTGAAGACGGGTTTGAGGGTGAAGCTTTGGACCTAGATAATATAATCGATCCGGACAACCAATAAACTTATCGATTAAGGTGACTAACTATGTCTTGTATTATACTTTTAAGTAAATTATTTTGTTTTGTTATTCTAATTTTATAATTATGATTTTTATGTTAAATATGTTAAACATCATGTTTATATGCTTGTATGTTTATGTGTTGAATAAATAATGATAATAACTAAATATATAGTTTACTAGTAATGTTATAGTAAAATGATATCATGTTTAGTTAAATTAATTTTGAGCATTTTTAATTATGTTTCATATGATTTTTATGTTTAGTTATGTTTTAATTAAGTAGTAGTGATATATAAAAATTATGTGAAATATTAAAAATGAGTTTAAAGTGATTAAAATCGAAAATGAAAATTTTATATACATATTACATATACTCGGCATTTACCCTTTTTTTTAATATATTTTCACTTTTAATCTTTGTAAATTATATGTAGTGTTAAGTTAGTATAAAATAGATGTTCCTATGAAAAAAAAAAACTAAATTAGGAAAACGAATTATAAATTATTAAAATCGAAATAAGTGTTCTTGAGTTGTTCTTGAATTCTTCATGTGTGTTCTTGAGTTATTCATGTTGATGTTCATACTTGTTACTCATTTTGATTTCATTTTAAATTATGTTTGTTAATAATTTATGTTTATGTTTAGTTATTGTTTTACATATTACTTAGTATTATACTATAAATCAACTAAAACATTATAAATCATTTAGATTAAAAAGTTAGAAATTTAAAGTGTTGAAAAACACTATTCATAATTATAAATAAAAGTTTAGTAAATTTCATTTTAGTTTAAACCGTTTTAGTATAATTAGAATAATTAAAATATAAAAACTTTAAGTTAAAAACCGATAAAATCGAAAAATGAAAACTTGAGCAACCTACTACATGCTCACGGCATCACCACTCTTTTTAGGTTAAACTTTGTTTTTATCACTTTTTAGTTTATTGTTAATATAATTTAATTATTAGTTAATAAGTTAGAATTAAGAAATTAAAAGAAATAAATCAATTTTCACATATATGCTAGACCACACGACATTCTTGTTTTAAATTGACTAAATTTGATCAAAATGAAATTATCATTAAGTCACTAAAGTTAAATAGTAATTAGAATTGAATTTTTGTATAAATCGTTTTAATTATAAATGAATTATTATAAACCGATAAAAATATGTAACCGTTATAAAAATGAACTAAATCGTGTGATACTACCTTTGCTATTGGATTATTGAATTTGGACATACGGACTATAAATGAATCATCCACGATACTATCACTAACTTAAATAAATAGACGACTAAATTTAACTAAGTCTCATTTTAAAATGAATATCATTATCACTTTTTACAAATTGAACTTAACATTTTTAAAACTAGTATTTTAAAATGAAAATCATTATCACTTTTTACAAATTGAACTTAACATTTTTAAAACTAGACTTTTTAGATATTTTCAAAAATCACTAAGTACAAAACGAACTTAACGTTTTTGAAACTAAACTGTCAAAATATTTACAAAAATCACTAAGTACAAAACGAACCTAACGACTTTGAAACTAAAAATTTGTACTTAGAAAATAAAAACAAGTTTAGTATTATACTAAAATACCTTAAGTATAAAAATACGTACAAGTATAAGAATACGTATAAGTATAAAAATACAATTAGAATACGAAGTATAAAAATACGAATACGTATAAAAATACGTCTAAAATACGGTGAATAGTAAATACGACGAATAGTAAATACAATGAATAGTAAATACGATGAATAGTAAATACAATGAATAGTAAATACGATGAATAGTAAAATACGATGAATAGTGAATAGTGAAATACTGAAAATAATTGAAAATTTTACTAAGTATAGGAAATTTAAATTAAAGAAGTAAATAACCTAAAGTGTTTGAAAAACACATAAATAAAATTGAACATACTAATAAACATTTCAATTTAGAAACTTGAAAACGTTAATAATTAACAACACTTCAAATAATAAACGAACGTGTTATGTGATCATATGAAACCTACAAATACTTAAACGTTTGACGCTGAGACTAGGAGAGTCTAGTAACATGTGATATGTAAATATCAAATAAATAATAAATCATGAGTATGTTTAAATAAAAGGTCAAGCTTGGGCCTCAGATATGAAAACGTCAATCGTGAGTGAAGTGGGGTTAAGATAGTCTTGTGCGGATACCACTATCTCGGTCTCTGGCTTGGGTCATATCGAATAGTGTGGTTTAAGCCGGCAGCCTTATTGCTTAGTGCATCCTGCCCATGCCGTTACGCCTTAAGTCGTATAGCCAATGCCGTACAAGATAATGAAAAATTCAACTCTTAGTGGGTCAGGCTTTAGGAAATAGTCGTTTTATCCTGAGTTAAGGTGCTCTATGAATAGCATAGCCTATTCTTAAATTGGATATTAGTGTATGCATACTAGACTAGGGTTTTATTCCCCTATTTCGCTAAAGTTACCAGGGCCACCGTGACATTATGTGCTTATGCGCTTTGCGGTTCTGTCTCCTTGCCGTGTTTCGTTCTTAGTGGGCGCGACACTTGCATTCGCTCTTACCCTGCGTAAAGATTACTTGACGAGATTGTATCTGAAGTTCGAATCATTTCGAACACTAGAGGATGAGATGCAAGTATTATAGTATTCGGCGTGGTTTACGAGTCGAGTAAGCCTCTGCACTATGGAAGTGAGATGCAATCGATCAGAGTACAAGGGCCTACTCAGTGGTCAGGCTCGTAAGCAGTATGTGTTGTCTGTTATATGATTAAATGAGAATGAGTGTGTACCATCTTCGAAAATTAAAGACCACAACTTTCTGAATTGAATCGAGTCTGCATGACGAGAATGTTACAATACGTATGTTTGTTGCGATCCGATATCGCTTTGTAATCCTGCTGTGTATCTATGATACAAATGATATGATATTATCTGTTATCTGCTTTCCTAATTGAATAGCATGCCTATATGATTTATCGTTTTAAATCGCATGTTTATTATGACTAGTACGTCTTTACATGCTATATGGTTTAAGCATGTTTATCGTTTTATCATACTATTATAGTTATAAAGCGATAGTACTAAACCAAAGTAATTGAAATCGAGGGTAAGTATGAGCATAGCTAGTCACTGTCCGCTCAGCGGGCATCCCCCCATAGTTTATTGTGCAGGACGTTCGTGGACCAGGAGCTGGATTTTGGACGGGGCCACAAGACGTGTTTATACTTTACTTTTGTTGTATTTCGAGAGATATGTAATATATAACACCATACTCTTTTAAATTCCGTATTTAGAGTTGTTTTATTCAACTCTTGAACGATGTTGTAATATTTTGGGTTTATGTATAATTAATGACGCTGGTTTAAGACTTAATTAATTTCCGCCTTAGTAATTAAAGTCGACTAAAAACCAGGTTGTTACAAATTCCATTTAAATATTTGAGAAAACGTCATTGCAATAGACCCCTAATTTCTGGGATTAAAATTTCACTGAGGATAGTTATAAACTAAATTCCTTTAAATTATGAAAACATCTTAGAACGTGATTTAAATTTTTTTATGAACTCTTAAGACCTTTATGGTGATACTATAAAAAGGATTTCGAAATCAGAATTTATTTAGTGTCCCAAAATAATTCGTCGAAAACAGAACAATAAAAAGACAGACTTTACGATTCGATTCTTGTTAAGTTTATGTGTTTTCTAATCAAGGATTAAGACAAGGATTAAGCACGAAATTAAGGTTTAAGGAATAGGTAAGAGTCTCACTTAGAAGCCTTAGAATGTGGTAAAAGGATCCTCCAAACCCTTGTTGAAAAACCCGACTAAAGATAACTTGAACTAGAACTTGAGTGCTTGTACACCGATTTATGGAGCTTCTTTTTACTGATTTTTGAGGGAGTTTTTGCAGGTATTTTGGAGTGAAAAAGGATGAGTGAATGATGAATGAAATGCTCACAAGGTTGGGGTTTATATAGGGCTAAAAGGAGTAAATGGGAGAGCCCAAATACACCCCCCATACTTAATGTTACTCGGCTCTCAAGGGAAAAAGGGGGCTGATTTTGCTTGCTTCTAAACACCATAATTCTTGTTATTTATGGCTTGTTGAATGATGTTTCCAGGAGTTTGAATGTTGGTACAAAAAATCAAGAAATGATTAATGAAGGAATGGAGGAGAATGCATGTACATACATGCATTTAGGCGTGTGAATGTATGTGTGTAGAGCTTGGTTTTTCCTCTTAAATTTACTTAATGAATTATACTCCAAAGTGTATTTTTATAAAATAGGAGATTTATTATAGGAGCTTTGAATAAATTATTTGTATTATAAAAATAATTTGGTTTATATTACCCGAATATAAGAGAGGACTTAAAATACATACGTGTAAGTAAAAATGTATTGTTTCATAAAAATGTATTAAGTTCATTTTATTTTGTAAACGATCATCAAAAGATTTTATAAAACAAATGTGACCCAAAATATATTTGAACCTCATTGAAAGTATAAAAGAATTCGGCCATAATATAATGTCGAAAATAGAATTTGTATATTATATAAATTTTTTAAGCCAATAAATGAAATGTTAAAATCATCGTTTGAAATAACATTTGCTAAATAAATAGTTGTTTAAAACAAACCTTTTTATAAAAATATATCATGAGTTCCGAATTAAGGATGTATGGATTTAAGATATAAAATAAAGCTGCTTAGATGATGTGAGCTAGGTGAGCTGGAAGAGATTAAATAGCGTACCTTAGCTAAGCCGAGCTAAGAAATGTAAATTAATACGATCTCAAAATTCTCGGGTATTATAATTTGTTTCTTACTTCTAGGTGGATTTCTCTTAGGCCCCATGTAGATTACTAGGTAAAACTAACAAAAGGGAAGAGGAAAACTAGGAAAAAGAAAAAACGAACTAGCCAACACTAAACTAAACTAAAGACACTAACTAGGAGAGGGAAATAGGATGGAAAAAAGGAAAAAACTAACTAAGAAATCAAAATCAAACTAGTAAACCCTAATTAAATTAACTAAAAACTGAAAAACTAAGTAAACGGAAAAGTTAACGAAAAATAATTACAATGCGGAGTAGAGTAAAGAGCAAGGAATAAGAGGACCCTAAAACCGACCCAAAAAGCAACACCCAAAATCGTAGAGAATTTTTGAACCACCCGGAATGCTCCAAAAATTAGTGTAGAGTGAAGCTTGAAGCGAGCACAATCCGAATCCGGTGTTAAAATTGAATTTGGGTGAGTGGAAGTAGATGTTCTAAGTGGTTTTAGTTGAGGTTTGAAGGTGTTTTAATGGAGGGTTTAGGAGAGAGGAAGAAGAAAGAGTTTGAATGAGGGTGAAATAATGAATAAAGAAAGAGGGAAAAAGAATTAAAATATAAAAAATCAGCCGCCCTACAAAGCCCAGCCCTGACCTGGCCGTCCCGGGACGGTATTTTTTGATTTTTGACAAAACGGCTGAACTCGTCGGGACAGCCGTCCCGGAGCCTTGGGACCAGACACGTCCCGACCGGGACGACCATCCCGGTGCCTCGGGACAACTCCATTTTTCGCCTGTTTCTCCGTCTTCAACTGATTACCCTCCCCTCTAAATATGAACTTGTTCCCACATCTGTAGACCTCATATTCAGCAGAAATTTCGAACACGATTAACGCTTCTAACTTCGTTTCATTTCGTATCTGCGTCATTATCTCCAAAACACGATTAAACCCTCCCTCACATGCTCTCATAATTAAAACGACTAGCTAACTAGAATTGAAAATGTGAAAAACAACGGGTTGCCTCCCGGAAAGCGCTGGTTTATAAGGTCCCGCACGACCTATACAACCCCAATCAAGCATTGCTCGGGAGGGGACAGAGATAGCACACCTCCGTCGTACCTAAACGAGCATCCTCGTGGTACACTTTCAAACGTTGGCCATTCGCTTTAAAGCGCTCGCCATTTGCCGTCTCGACCTCAATGTTACCGAACTTTCCCACGGTAGTGACCGTATAAGGACCAGACCACTTAGAACGAAGCTTACCGGGAAATAACTTAAGGCGAGAATTATAGAGAAGTACCTTATCACCGACCGCAAATTCACGTTTCAAGATTCGTTTGTCATGCCATTGCTTAGTCTTCTCCTTGTAGAGGCATGAAATTTCATAAGCACTAAGTCGGAATTCATCCAGCTTGTTTAGTTGCAACAACCGCATCTCCCCACTAAATTTAGCATCAAAGTTAAGCTCCTTAATAGCCCAATACGCCTTGTACTCGAGCTCCACGGGAAGATGGCAAGACTTGCCATACACCAACCTATACAGCGACATGCCTATAGGTGTTTTGTAAGCGGTTCTATACGCCCAAAGCGTATCATCCAATTTCATGCTCCAATCTTTACGCGACTTGTTCACAACCTTCTCCAAAATACTTTTCAACTCACGATTAGAAACTTCGACTTGACTACTCGTTTGAGGGTGGTAGCCAAGCCCGGTTCTATGCATCACTCCATACTTAGCTAAAAGAGCATCGAGTTTCTTCTCGTGAAAGTGGGAACCTCCATCACTAATAATTGCTCGGGGCACCACAAACTTTGGAAAAATTATCTTCTTGAAGAGATTTATCACCACCTTAGAGTCATTCGTAGGAGCGGCAATGGCTTCAACCCATTTAGAGATATAATCGACCGCCACAAGGATGTAACGATTCCCTCGAGATGAAGGAAACGGACCTTGGTAATCAATACCCCATACATCAAACAATTCAACTTCCAAGATACCCGTTTGATGCATCTCGTGTCTCCGTGAACTATTTCCGGTCCGTTGGCAAGCATCACAAGCCATGACAGAAGCATGGCTATTTTTGAACATAGTAGGCCAATAGAACCCGGATTGCAAGACCTTAGCAACAGTTTTGGAAGGGCCATGGTGTCCTCCATAAGGAGAGGAATGACAATGCTCAAGAATAGAATGAACATCCCATTGGGGCACACATCGTCTAAACATACCATCAGCACATTCACGGAACAAGTAGGGGTCATCCCAAAAGTAGTGGCGAACATCGGACATGAATTTCTTCTTTTGTTGATAAGAAAAATCAAATGGCAAAGTTTTCCCAATAATGTAATTAGCAAAATCAGCATACCATGGTTTATCGGCAACCACGGACATAAGAGCGTCATCGGGAAATGAATCGTCAATAGGGGAAGAATCTCCTTCATCATAACGAAGCCGAGACAAGTGATCGGCAACAACATTCTCCACACCTTTTTTATCGCGTATCTCCAAGTCAAACTGACGGGCTAAAAGTCGTATGCCGCAAATTAAATATTTAATCACTTAAATCCTAAATACTAAACAAGTAGTAAAACGGAAGTAAGGGTCGATCCCACAGAGAAATAGGCTAATTGTAATGAAGTAAAGTGTAAAAAGTGCAATAATACGGAGTAATTAAATAACAGTAACAGGTTGGGGGGGTTTTGGTTTAGTAAATATGACTAAAGAAAACTAGCTAATGACAATAATAAATTAAGGATTGAAAACAAATATGAGAAAGGTCTTGACACGAAGCGATATCCACAGACGATAAAATCACCGATCATAGAAAACAATTAAACCAATTACTTGAGTACTTTATTGTGAAAGCTAATACCTTTCAATAATATTAACTTACGTATTCCCTCTTTAGTCAGTAATTAGGTCAAATCGGATGCCCTAAATTACCCTTTCTAAGACTAACCCAAATCACGCGAATTAAGTTCAAGTCTATAGAAGAATTAGCACGAGAATCAATAAAGATGACTAATACTAACAACGCAGTTAATACTCGAGTCACAAATTCAATTCCTTTTATGATTAATTCACGACAAACGGAGTACAATAAATCAATCACAATTGCTACCGCGATAAGATTAATAAAGCAAACTGAGCCAATAATCAAATCTAGCAAATTAATCAATAATAACCCTAATTAGTTGTACACCCTAATCAAGATTAAAATCAATAATAATAAGAACAAGGAATTAAATAATACTCAAAGAAAAGTAGAGAAATTGATAATCTCACGGATTAATTACCGACGCTTCAATCAATCGTATCAAGAATTCGGAGTTTAGTTACACATAATTCAAGAGAAAATCACCAAGTTATTGGAGAGAAAACTAATGTAAACTAATGAAAAACTAATGAGAGAGATAATGATAATGAAATAACGTCTATGCTCCCTAATTTAAACCCTAAGGATCTCCTAAAAATATTTCCTAAAAAGTAAATTAAAAATAAAACAATTAAGATTTTCCAAAATCCGGATAAACAGGCTCCAGTGGCGCACAACAGGCTCCAGTGGAGCATATCCACGGCAGAGATAGCAAGAGAAGTGCGCCAGTGGCGCCCAAATGTGCTCCAGTAGAGCATCTCCACGACATTCAGGGACATCTCAGGCTCTAGCGGCGCCAGTGGCGCCTATCTGCGCTCTAGTAGAGCCTGGACCTTCTTCACTTCTTCTTCTTTCCTTGTTCATTTCCACTTCGATTTCTTCATTTCTTACTCCGCTTCCCGTGCCTCGAGCTTGGTACAAACTCTAAAATCATCGAGAACACACTAAAATAATCAATCCATTCAAAAAGCACAAGAATTCCTTTGACTATCCGAACTCCAAATGACATCAAAATGTTCCTAATTCGCCCAACTAAACGCTCCTAACATACCTAAAATCAACATCTAAAACACTACTAACTCCGTCTTATCACAAACTCTTGCAACAAGAGTATCCAACGAATCAAACGAGGCTTGGCCTCCTTCTTTGCAAGTAAGTATTTCAAAGCGGCATGGTCGGTATAAAAAATGACTTTCGATCCCAAAAGATAGGACCGAAACTTCTACAAGGCATAGATAACGACAAACAATTCTTTCTCGGTCGTGGCATAGTTAACTTGAGCCTCATCTAACGTCTTGCTTGCATAGTAGATGGCATGCAACACCTTGTCCTTCCTTTGCCCCAAAACAGCTCCAACAGTGTAGTCACTTTCGTCAGACATCACCTCAAAAGGCAATGACCAATCCGGCGGTTGGATAATCGGTGCTGAAATGAGTGTCTGCTTTATCTGGTCAAAAGAATTAACGCACTCGTTAGTGAAAACAAATGGGGCGCCCTTAAGGAGAAGTTGAGTCAATGGTTTAGAAATTTTGGAAAAGTCCTTGATGAAACTGTGGTAGAATCCCGCATGACCAAGGAAACTTCTTACTCCCTTAACATTTACCGGTGGAGGTAATTGCTCAATGTGGATACCCATATCCTTACGCTCCCAACCAAAACCCTGTGTTGTAACTCGGACTTTTACTATGCATGTTTTAACGTTGATTTAAACAGTTCTAATAATGTCGAATTCATTTTTGAGTCGTTTTGAAATGTTAAATGATTTTAGGTCGCTTCACATCACGCTTAAATAAATGTTCTTTTGTCCATTTTGAGTCTAGCTTGGTCCGCGTCCTGCTTCGTCTGGCATAGGTTTCGCATTTGCATTACAATTGGCCATTTTACATTAACAAGGTCCAATTCAGCATTCCTAAATTTAAGCCCGGTGGCTAAATCCCCCCTTTAGCTCCCTCTCACACAAAATAGCCTCACGGGTTATCTCATTTCACAAAACTCTTCAAAATACACCTTTTTCATATTTTCGGGTCTCGGGCCCAGAACCGAGCCCAAACCCGCCTTTGGCCCTCACTCCAAAGGCCTCAACCTTCTAGTAGGTCATACTAGGTCTACTTGGAGCACAAGCAAGGAGATTGTGTCGAATATTTCCAAGATTTGGCAAACCGGATTAAGGAAATACGAAATCATGGAACCAAAACCACACCACCAAACCGAAACAGCCTATGCGGCTCAGGGTACAAACCGCATAAGGCTATGCGGTTGCCCCACCAAACCGCATAGACCTATGCGGCTCCCTAGGCTGGCTTTTTTCCTGTGCTTTCCTATTTTCGCTCGGCTATTCTCCTATAAATACCCCCCCTATGCACGACCTATTCTCACAAGTTTTCCACACAAGAAACACCTCTCCTCACAACCTTTCTTCCTAGGTTTAGTGCCAAAATATACCGTCTAGCACGGTATACACACAAAACTCTCACAAAAGCCTCACGCACTCAAATCCTTGAGTTCAACACACCATCCCGTGTTGAATTCATCCTCCTTTTAAGTTCAAGAAGCGAAGCTCTGCCCAGATCTGAAGCGCCAAGACCAGGTAGATACCGATCCACTTGGATCAAAGCTTTTTCTTATTTTCTATGGACTAACAAAGGGGACTACACTTTAGCACCCCCCCCCCCCCCCGGGCTTTGGAACCGAGCGCGCTTGCCTTCCAAGTGTTCTTATTACTTCGGGTACACACCATATCCGATGACACGCCAAAGTCGCATAAGCAACCGACCCTTTTAAAATAAACCAATGGACAATTGAACGTTTATTTTATTTGCATGCATCTTGCACCTTCTTATTTTCCATTAAATCAACTTTAACAATGAATTCGACCTTTAACTGAACCGTCTTCGTTAACAAGTTAAACATGCTGAACTGAGGGTTTTTAACTAATCTTTTCGCATTTGCATTTGCATTCTTTTACAAACTTTATCGCACTTGTACGTAGCGATAACATTAGCACAAATATCATTTTCCATGGATTATTCTAGGTTAGTAGAGGCTATTTTTACATAGGCTTTTCTAAAAGGTTTTCATAAATCATTATTTGAATTGATTTTTAGTTAAGTACCCTCACCCCGAATCCATTCTGGTTTTACAAGCCTTAGATCTAGGGGTGTAGGCGTGCTCCAAAATCTAGAACATGTCTTTAGCTTAGGACATGATAGCAGGTTCCTAATTTCTGTGATAATTAGGTGGCGACTCCAAAACAGTTTTAAAGGTTTTTCAAAATTAGTCTTTTTAACTTAATCCGCCCTTATGCAAGACGCCGAGTTGGGTCCCCCTCGATCCCGGGTTCCACTGTTTGGCGACTCCGCTGGGGAGATTTTATTTTCAAAACAAAAAAACTAGCTTTTTCTTTTTAAAAATAAAGAGGTGAAACTTGAAAGCCTTGAACAATCCATGTATACATATTTGAGCTATGCACATTCGTTTAGAGTCCATTCCTTTTGGAATCTAGGCACCCTTTACACCCTCGAGAGGTGGTTCCAACACGCAGGCTTGTCCACTCGATAAAGCACGTGCAGGACTAACTTTCCTCTCGCCCCTCCACGGCTTGTCAGAACGACTATCTTGGCAAATTTCAAGGTTCTCTTTAGAAAACCTATTGCCCCGGCGTAAGGAAATAAAGGGGTTAAGTATCTGCCAAAGCGTACTCGAGGTAGTTGGAGGTGTACCCGACTGACCCATTCACCCTTTGAGTCATACGTACAAGTACGAGGCTATGCACTCCATGATCTTTTTCAAATGAGTGTTTGCATTCATATCTTCGGAAACTCGCTTAAACTTTTCAAAGATAAACGAACCTAACATCTAACAAAGCTAACACTTTTCAAACAAAACTATCGCGAATTTTTGAAATAAGCGCTTTTCGAAATCTTCCTTTTTACAAACAAGCAAAAACCCGAGCTAGGATTAAAACCCAAGCTCGTGATTTCAATCCTCTAAGTCACACGACCTAGCTCCACTTTTAACATCTTCGACTCGACTTGTTAATCACTCTCGAGTCGAATCCTTTACTCTTTTTACACATCCGAACTCGAGCTCACCTCGGCAAATCACCGATACTAGTTCGACGGGTGCAAAGCATAAACATTTTAACATCGAGACGAGATGTGCGCACACATCCTCGTCTCAAAAGCTTTCCTTTTGCTAAAACTTTTTCGAAAACCTCCTTTTTCAAGCTTAAAAGGTCTTTCTAAACAAAGAAATGAGCTAAAATGAACGCTTATAATGAACGTTGAGTCTAGCAAGTCTAACTGGATATACGTCACACAACCTCATCCTTTTTCAACATCCTCGACTCGACTAGCTAACCACTCTCGAGTCGAATCTTTTTCATGCATATAGGTTCAAGCCCTTAATGATAAACCGTTAATATGGGCTCGACGGATGCAAAGCAAACACATTTTAAAATCTAGACAAGATGCGCGCACGCGCTCTCGCCTCAAAAGTTTTCCTAGGCACAATATCATTCCTAAAACAACACACTCTCATTTTGGAAATAAACTCTTTTCAAAAATCTTCTCATTTTTACAAAACAAGCAAAACACTCTCATTTTTTAAATAAGCTCCTTTCAAAAAGTTTTCCGCTTTTACAAAACAAACAACTACATTCTCATTTTTGAAACAAACTCCTTTCGAAAATATCCGTGTGTGGACAAGGGATTTTGATCCACGCGATGTTTTATTTCAAAAACAATTTCATTTGAAAAGAGTCGCCACTAAATTTTTAGGTGGAATTTATAAACCAATTTTAGAGAAAATGTGTTCGTGTGAGTTTACGTGTTAGGAAGTTTAAAAGAATTTCATTAATTTAACGCCTAACCCCGCCCGTTACAATAACGGTCTCTACTAAGTAAAACCATGGCTATTACGAGTACATATGCAGGTATGCAAACAAATATTTTAACCCTAAACAAATAAATATCCATTCTACGTCGTTTAATGCACACATAATCTCGTCGAAGTTATTTAACATGGGTTCATTTACTATTCTAGCAAACAAAGAAAAGAAGCAGAAATACTTACCGACAGCATAAGATAGATTAACAAACGTTAGCGGCAGACGAATAAAATAAATAAACACGACTAAGACGCAGACAAGCATACGCGACTAACGTAAATAAACTGATACGCACAAATATGAAGAAGTAGCAAAACAAGCACAAGTATAAAGGGGTAGCAGAATACGCATAAACTAGTACGCCTAATGGAAATGCTAACACATACGCACATGACAACAAATAAACACAAATACACGAACAGGCTACTAACCAACACAACTAATAGACATACTAACCAATTAAATCAACTACAAATCAACTAACAAACACACAGGCTGCTAACCATTTAAATACAATTATTGAAAACACTAGCACATGTAAATGACATAGATGCAACTAAGACTCGACTAGTAAACATGCAAACAAGGACCTAACGGATGAAACAAGTAACATAAATACTCACAAATTACGCAGGGGCATGAATAATCGAGAGCGACAAAAGCTCAAACAAACACGAGCGCATAACACGACTACTTTAGCACGACCCTTGAACTTACAAGCTCATACACCAACGAAATACGCGATATAGCAGGAAAACACAACAGCCAATAAAAACGGGATGAATTGCATGGCCATTACAGGATTAACGAGATTAAATATCATACGGATGAAAGCAACAGCAAACAAGATCACGCACAGCATAACTCTCACAGGTTCAACGAGCTAAATTACGAAAGCAATACTAAACGACAGAGTATAATCATGAAAAGATAACCTAGCATACGAACATGAGTTGGGGAACTGAAATCATACATGGAAGACCAATTTTCAGATAGTTAACTAGACATGAGTGCTGACATATTACACAAAAACTAACGAGCAAATCCAAATCGAGCTAAACGACAGCAAGTCATTCTACGCAAGTCATACTATACAAGGAAACTGAACACGTATACTAGGTAAACATGGGGCACGAAATACACATCACAATCATGCTAAGAAAATAAGCCTAAAACGAATGATAAAAAAAAAAGACAATAACTACGTTGATAAACAAAAGAGCGACAGAGAGTAATAAAAACGACAGAGGCTACAAAAAAAACAATAAAGAAACGATAAATTGACAAAACAAAAAGAGTATTTTGCACCCTCAACTTACATGTATCGTTGACCAAATATCCGAGTCGTAATCGATTGTAAGATTTTATCCCGAGGGGCCGTCGTCGACGAAAACCAATAAATCCGTAGCTTAAAACCAAAACTGACAGCGATTTTCAAAAGCTTGTAACTTCTTCGTTTCTCAACGAAATTTCGAACCGAAAGATGTTTTAGAATCGTGGTAAGGTGAACTTTAAGATTAGGTAAACAAATCAGAGAGATTGAGAATTTTATGACACGAAAAACGAGGGAGAACAGGGATAGCTGCACGAAAATCAGAAAAGGATGCTCTGTTTTTCGTGTGTCTATCTCGTCTTCTCTGGGGGCTTTCTTGAGGCTTTTTGTGACTTGAGGTTATGTGTGTGAGCTGTATAATTCGTATGTTATAAAGGCTTGAGGAGGGTGTGTATATATAGTGTTGATAAGTAGGGTTTTTTAGAGGATAAAGAGCAGCTATGCCCCTTTCCTTGAGAGCTGCTGTTCTAAGCTCGTCTTAGGGTTTTGGAGGGGGTTTTCTTGAGGGTTAAGCAAGGATAAATGGGTAGGATAGTTAGGAGCCGGGTTTAGGTCATGGGTAGGTGGCTAGGAGCCGGTTTCTGGGCTGATTGTGGGCTGTAAAAACAGAGCACGGGGATGGGTTTTTAGAGCTGCTGTGAGACGAGCTACTTGGGCTGATTATGGCCTGTTTTGGTCGTGGCTCTTGGCTGGGTTTTGGCCTGGATACGAGCTTTGGTACGTGGGGAAGGAGGTGGGAGAAAAGGCCTTGAAATTCGTGTTGAAACGGGCTCAAAATCATTCTTAAAATCGAGCTTAAAACGAGCTTTAAAACTTGCTGTTAAGAAAACGAATTAAATCGAATCTGATTTAATAAACTGTTTTGAAAGCATGAGAAACGACTTTTCAAGTCAAATATTGAATTTTGTAAAAGCGACTTTTCAAATCGAATTACTTAAAATGATTTTTCAAATCGAAATATTTAAAATGATTTTTCAAAGCGAAATATTTTATTTTCAATAAAATACATACTTGCGTCAAAAAAATAAAATTTGACAGAACTTATTAAACCAAATATCCTTTGAATTAACAAAAAAAGTGTCGACAGCGCCCTGCTTACATCGCAATACGAACTCAAATAAATGATACGAAAACACGTTGTCCTATCATCATAGGGTATTTGTCGGGTTTTCTATAAATTTCCATATCGACAGATACGGGTATCTACAGAGCCCCCACTTTGACTAAGGCTTGGACAGGCGAAAGTCAAAGTAGACTCTCGAGTCGATCATAGATCATAACTTGAGGGCCTCACGGGTCGTTTATGGTCCCTTAGACCTGTGTATATAAGCTCACCAGCCATAAGAAGAAATCATACCTGAAATTTGATCATGAACGCTTTCATTTTCAGCAAAAGCGTGGGTTGAGCCTTATCCTCAGGCGCCTATGTATCTGTTGTGACAGAATCAAACCCGTACCGTAGTTCGAGCTCGCTGGCCTGTAGCTTTCTGCTGCTTCGGCCCAAAACAAATGATATTTGTTTACTTGATTAAGTAAGGCCAATATCTGCATTCTTTTAGGAAGTGTCACTTCTTTCAGCTTCTGCTAGTACTTTTTCATTTTGGGGATGTCATCCTGTCGTGGAGGCCTAAAACTGACGACCTTAGAGCCCCCTGCTTGGGCGTTCCTGTTCAAACTTACACAAAACATGGTACACGACTAAACAAATCATTGCACACAACTCACGTAGTGAAACCTGCGCCTTTTGAAATAAAAAGAATGGATCGTCGATCCGAGCTGCGAATTTAATTTTGAAATGGGTCATCGACCTGCTTTTAAAGGGGATGGATCATCGATCCGAACTGAGAATACTAATTTGAAAATGGGTCCTCGCCCTGCTTTTTAATCAAAATTTTAATTTGAAAATGGGCCTTCGCCCTGCTTTTTAATAAAAATTTTAATTTGAAAATGGGTTTTCGTCCTGCTTTTTAATCAAATGATGGATCATCGATCCGAACTGAAAATTCTATCGATCACGAGCTAAAATCAACATTTGCGTCCTCGATTCGTATTTCCAAATTTTTGTGACCTCGGCTTATTCAAATAACTCAAGTTTTTTTGTTCGCGACTTATTTTGGATTCGAGAGTGGTGGGTACTTGACTCGTGTTTTGAAATGACAGATCATCGACCCGCACTTACGGACACATGTATGGCCCGTAATTATACACACACGCTATCGTGTGCTCTCGTGTGGACACATGTTTGACTCACAATTATACCCACATGTTACTATGACTAGACATGTGTCCCAAACAAGGATCAAACACATTACTGCAACAAACCTAAGCCCAAAAGGAAATCACGAAACTAATAAATAAAATAAAATAAAATAAAAAAAAATTGGGTATGCTGCATATTTCGTGTAAAGCAACAAAAAAAGTGTGCACTCCTAATTGTATTGTAACAATCCCAAACAATAGCCTTTGCTACAACAAACCCAATCAAGATTTTGCTCGTGTTTGACTCTTATCCAACGCGGGTCATCACCCAATACCCACAAAATAAAAAGGAAAAACAATTCATAAGTGTGCAGAGATGGAGTTTCCTATAATCTGCCAATTTCGTGGTTTCCTTAACCCATCGTATCAAATATCCTTGGAGACTTGTAGTTTCCTTAATCCCGATTTCGCAAATATCTGTAGAAACTTGTATTTTCCTTAATCCATGCTTGGCAATGTTTCCAAACCTTCTCTATACTACTCTCTATATAAAGGATTGATGGGTCTCTATAATAACCCACATAATTCTCGGCTGGTCTTGCACCCATTCGAAATTCCGACTCGAAACCAAGAATACTCTAGTATGAAATCCTGGTCCAAGGATTTTCGGGGTCGAGAAACTCAAAACCTGACCGACGCGGGTCTGCAGCAGTTGCTTCCGTTTGTGCAAGTCATTCCCCAAAGGGGTTTGCTGACCGAGTGTGTGAAATTTTGGGACCCTGTTCATCACGTGTTCGCCTTTCCCGAGGGCGAGACTTGTCCTTGGCCTGACGAGTTTTCTGCACTTGGTGGCTGGAAGGTAACGCAACAACCCGTAATTCCAGACTTTAGTTACGGATGGGTCGACAAATACCGTGATTTCTTGGGTTTATCAGATGAGGAGCCTCACAACATAATTGAAGGAGAGAGGGTAGACTTGTGTGGCTTGGCACACCTTTTTCGTTGTGCGCACGACCCTACTAGGGCCACCGTTTATCGTCGGCGCGTGTTTGGTCTGATCATGTTGCACCTTTATTGCTTCGAAGGGTACATGGAGATACCGTCTTGCTATGGTCAAGCAAAGCTTATCTGCATCGTAGAGCAGATGGAGGGGAATCGCAACCCGGCTTCCATCATCTTAGCCGAGACCATTCGTGGTTTGGATGTGTTCAAAACCAACCCGGATGGTCCCTTCCGAGGCTCAACCCGTATTCTACAGGTGACCTGACTTGGCTTTTTTCATTGACTCGTTTTTTTCTGATTTTGCACTCGGTCTTCTGATTTTTCTGATTTTGCAGGCCTGAGGTAACGCAGGGAGCTAGTGCAAAACGGTCAAACGTGTGGCAAAGATTAGATACAAGCGGACAGACGCGTCCAAGTGTTGCTGATCGATTGGGCCCACGCCTAAATGTGAAGGACCGCTTAGGGCCGCGAGAAGAAAGCCAAGTGCCTCCTAAAAAGCGGGCCAGAATGATTATGGAACAGACGTCGTTTCGTCATCGTGAGTCTCGTGGTTAGTCCAAGGAGCAGGGGCAAGGAGCATGGATTTTACGTGGATAGCTGCTCTTTTTTGGATTTATTAGTGCTTATCATTTATAATTACATAGTAGGACCTACTATTATTATTTACAACTACGTATTAAGACTTGTTATTATTATTTACAACTACGTATTACGACTTACTATTATTGTTTACAACTACGTATTAGTTAGGATTATTATTATGTGTGCTTTCCTTTTCGAGTTGTGTGTGATGGGCTTCGCCCGCGAAATAAAATAATAAAAAGATTTACTATTTATTAGAAAAATTCCCGTTTCCACATTCATCAAATTAACATTATTTCGATTGTACTCTTGTAAAGAGTTGCCTACGTATCTGCTTTTTACACAGAATCAAATCGAATCCGTAGTTCGTATGTTAAACATTTCGTGTGGTGGTGAATGCCAAGCTTTAAACTTATTCTAATACATTGCAATTTAAATATTACTTCATAACATTTGAGAATGAGGACTAAGGATAGTATCGCTTCAGTTGATCCAAGTTCGTTGGATTCGAAAAATCATTGCCATCTAGATCAGTTATTCTAACTGCACCTCCTGTCAAGATTTTCTTTACCAAGTAAGGACCCGCCCAATTTGGCTTAAATTTTCCTCTCGGGTCTACCGGTAGTAGTGCGCGCACTGATTTCAACACGAGATCGCCCTCCTTAATTCCTCGAGGTTTCACCTTTTTATTAAAAGAGCGCTCTGTCCTTTTCTGATAGAGTTGGACATTGTATAGTGCGTTTAAACGTCGTTCATCGAGCATCACAAGTGAGTCATACCGAGTCTGAACCCAGTCCGCTTCTGGGACTTTGCTTTCTAGCAGGATACGCAGAGACGGTATTTCTAATTCAACGGCGGGATCGCCTCCATCCCGTAGGTTAAGTAATATGGTGTTGCTCCTGTCGCAGTTCTGATCGATGTTCTGTACCCCCACAACGCGAAGGGTATCTTATCGGTCCACTCACGGTAGTTGTCTGTCATTTTCTTAAGAATGACTGTAACCGTCTTATTGGCTGCCTCTACTGCGCCATTTGTCTGTGGACGGTAGGGTGACGATTTGTGAAGCTTTATCTTGTACTTGTCGAGTAGCTGTGCTGTCTCGGCTTGGAAGTGGGTGCCGTGGTCACTGATCATTTCATGAGGCACTCCGTATCGACAGATGATGTCATTTTGAATGAATTTTGCTACTTGCTTCGCATTTAGCACTTTATAAGACTTGGCTTCTACCCACTTCGTGAAGTAGTCGATTGCCACCAAAATGAAACAGTGTCCTCCGGTTCCTGAGGGGTTAACCTTTCCAATGATATCGATGCCCCACGTTGAGAAAGGCCAAGGCGATGTCATTGTGTATAGCATAGAGGGTGGAACGTGTTGGACGTTTGCGAATATTTGACAGTTGTGACAGTGACGGACATATCTTCGACAATCCATCTCCAATGTCGTCCAATAATAACCAAGCCTCATGATTTTACGGACTAGCATGTGAGCATTCATGTGTGGCCCACATTCTCCGTCATGGACTTCTTCCATGACTTTTTCTGCCGTGGCCTTGTCAATACACCGCAGAAGCACTCCTTGTGCCGTTTTTTTGTATAATTGCCCATCGTTAGTTGTAACAAATTGGGCTGACAGCAGCCGTAATGCCCGCTTCCCACGTGTGTCCAGGTCTGTGGGGTACTCTCCTGCGTTTTTGTACCTTAAGATTGATGCGCACTGTGGTTACATCTCGTTTTCCTCAGCATTGTTAATCACATTAATGTATGCGGGTGATGATCTGCGTTGAACACATAACGGCATACTATCTATGCTGTCGGGAATGTTAATTAGGGCTGCTAATTTTGACAGAGCATCAGCAAACTGGTTTTCCTCCCTCGGGAGGTGGACGTATCGTATCTCGTCGAACAACTTTTCAAGTTCTTCTATCTTGGTTTGGTAGGGTGCCAAACTGCTACTCTTAATTTTCCATGCTCCACTCACTTGATTTATTACTAAGGATGAATCACCGTGCACTAGTAGCCTTTTTACGCCTAAATTGACAAAGACTGCGGACCCAACAGCATGCTTCAGATTCCGCCGTTGTTAGTAAATAAAGAAAGTCCAATTTAATGGATACGGGTATATGTTCTCCTTTTGGTGAAATAAGGAGGATACCAATCCCGTAACCCATGTAATTCGATGCTCCATCAAAGTACAAATCCCACGTATCGTCTTCGACGTTCGCGACATTTTCATCTGGAAATGACCATGTATCCGTGATTTCAGTTTCGTCGATTGGATTATCGGCAAGGAAATCGGCGACAGCTCTTCCTTTTATTACCTTCAGCGGCTTATACTTAAGATCAAATTCTGCTAGCATGAGAGTCCATCTTGACATTCTGCCATTTAGCACCGGTTTTTCAAACAAGTACTTGATCGGGTCCATTTTGGAGTAGATGCTTACACTGTAGCTAAGCATGTAGTGTCTTAACTTCTTTGTGGCCCAAACTAGAGCGAGGCACGTCTTTTCTAGCACTGTGTACTTTACTTCGTACTCCAAGAATTTCTTACTAATATAGTAAATCGCCCTTTCTTCTTTGTCGACAGTTTGAGCTAACATTGCACCCATCGCGGTATTCGTCACTGTTAGGTACAATGATAATGGCAACCCAGCCACTGGTGGGCTTAAAACAGGTGGAGAAGACAACACCTCTTTTATTTTGTCGAACGCAGCTTGACATTGTTGATCCCATGTAACATGCTCTCCTACTTTGAGCTTTTTAAATATGGGTTCGCAGATCATGGTTAGCTTAGCGACGAAACGGCTAATATATTGTACTCGACCCAAAAAACCTCGGATTTCTTTCTCGGTCTTCGGGTGAGGCATTTCTAATATGGCCTTGATCTTTGAGGGATCGACTTCAATGCCACGATGACTAACGATGTGGCCGAGTAACTTACCCGAAGTGACTCCGAATGCACATTTCTGCGGATTTAGCCTCATGTTGTACTTTCTTAATCTCTCGAAGAATTTCTTTAATGCACTTAAATGACCCCTGCGCTCTTTGGATTTCACAATCATGTCATCGACATAAACCTCTACCTCTCTATGCATCATATCATGTAGCAACGCTGCTGCGGTTCGTTGATATGTGGCCCCAAAGATTAATCAATCCAAACGGCATCACGGTAACAATAAGTTCCCATCGCGTTGTGAACGCGGTTTGTGCATATCTTCCTCGGCCATTTTTATTCGATTGTAACTCGCGTGAATCAGCCCATGAAGGACAATAATGCGTGGTTGGCGGTGTTGTCGACCAAGATATCGATGTGAGGTAATGGAAAATCGTCCTTCGGACTTGCTCTATTTAGATCACGAAAATCAACGCAGACACGCACCTTCCCATCTTTCTTTGGTACGGGGACTACGTTAGCTACCCAATCTGAGTATTCTGAGACTTTGATAAACCCGGCTTTGAATTGCTTGTCAATTTCTTCTTTGACTTTTAGAGACCATTCGGGTCGCATTCGGCGAAGTTTCTGTTTTATTGGTTTGAACCCTGGCTTGATTGGGATTCTGTGTTCTGCAATTTCCCTGTCAATCCCTGGCATGTCTTTGTAAGACCATGCAAAAACATCTTTGAATTCATTTAGCAGATTGATAAACCCTTGTTTTTCAGCAGGGTCGAGAGTTGTCCCTATTTTCAGCTCTTGTGGCTCGAGAGTGGTTCTCACGTTAATTGTTTCAGTATCTTCGACTACTGAGTTTTTCTCGTCATATTCCTTTATCCCTTTTAGCAACTGAGGAGATGGTTCTATCTCCTCAATTTCCACCTGTTCACCTTGGTCCTCATTCTCAATGTCATTATTAAAACAATCATTTTCAAAAATTGAATTGCAATGTAAAAGAGACAAGTCGTAAGCAAACTGGTTCATTTTATTATTATTGATTTGAAATTGTGCGAATTGTGCTAACATTTGGGCTAACTGATCAGGGGTCAGTGGCTGGATAGATGTGGCATCCAAGACAGGCCTCGGAATACCAGAACTAGACGAAGGTACATGAAAAGGAAAGACTGGGGAGGGGGTATCTTTGACACCTAACTCCTTAGGCTTAGCACTAAGACTCTCATCATCAGGTTCAGACTCGGAATCAGACTCAGAATTTTCTTCTGGCTCGGACATTTCTCCTTCTCCTACGGTCATCTTGAATAGCAGTCCCTTGTTGTCAGTCCATTTGACGGTCTTCCTCCATCCGGACGTAGCCCCTTGTGGATTAACATCTGTAATGAGGGTGGATGGATCGAATCGGTCACTTTTGAGGATCATACTCACCAAAGCTTCGCTCGATGCTTCTATTTTCCTCTCTTCTCCAAAAAGAAGGCCCATAGCTTTCCCGTCTTCGACTGGGCTACACCCCTTCTTTGTCGTGATTGTGGCCATAATATCGTCTGGAATATAGTAACAGTCTTGGAATATTTCAATTCCCGGGACCCAACGGTGCACTTTATGGTCATAGATAGGCTCGGGAAAGTCCAAACATGGCGTGCCTTCTCCAGCTCTCACAAATTGTCCATTAAGTGTTAGTGGGTACGGTTTCAGCTTCGCATCTTGACCCTTACCCTTACTTAGACAATCTTCATCCTTTGTTGGATCGTACCCAAGGCCAAACGTGATTCCTTTCGGGATCGTTGGAGGGGGAGTGAAGGTATTCCCCTTCCTAGGATATAAAGACAAACCAAAGTACTTTCCGGTCCTTAGCACTGTTTGACACGCACGACTTCCGGTGTATAACTCCATGTTTGACTCGTTGTCTTGGGATTCGATTGCATTGACGACCTCAAAGCCACCCGTTTCAATGGCGACATCATTTTGGACCTCGAAAGTCACATCTCCACCCGTCACGACCATTGGAGTAGCGTTAATGGTTACCACTCCTCCATTGAACGGAATTTTAATCTTTCGGTGAAGGGTTGAAGACACCGCTTTTACGGCGTGGATCCAAGGTCTTCCGAGCAACATATTGAAGGACGAAACAAGGTCGATAACCTGGAAGCTGACCGTCTTTTCTACTGCACCAGTACTCACGCTTAAAGTGACGAGCCCAGTCACGCGACGTATTGTACCATCGAAAGCCCGGACCGTTTGCGTAGTTGGAATAAGATCATTCTTTTCTAAGCCCAGAATATACGCGGTTTTCAAAGGAAGCACATTAACAGCGGACCCATCATCCACTAGTGTCATTGGAAGCCTCTTGTGACGGCATTCTACCGTGATGTACATGGCTAAGCAATGTTGAGGTCCGAAAGATGGCAAGTCCTCATCCGAGAAGGTCACGACATTTGTAAGCCGTGGTTGATTTGATGAAACCAACGAGATCATATCGTTAGGCGTGGTGGTAGGAGACACAGTCATGTTCATCAAAGATTGTAGCAGAGCTTGCCGATGTTCGAACGAGCTTAGAATAAGCTCCCATATAGAGACATCTGCCTTAGTTTTCTGCAGTTGTTTGATAAGGGGATCTCCTGCGGTCGACACCTCTTCGAGTGCCTTTGTTACGGCAGGCGCACTTGCTTGCGTTTTGCTTTGGGTGTCCTCGAAAATAGAAGTGTGCTTCGACTTTTCTACTCGATAAGGACGCCCGGATCGAGTTAGGTGATCAGATTCGAGGACGTCCTTTCGTAACTGCATGATTTCTGCTTGGGTGCGTGGGATGACTGCACCCTCGGTGAGATAAATATCATCTTCGTCATCAGCCCAAACACCATTAATTTCATTTTCGCTTTGGGCAAGGTATGGTGTACAATCAATGTTAAAATCCCCAATGCGGATATCATTTCTTGCTTTGGGAAAAAGATCAGCACAATCTATGTAAACTTTTCCCACGAAAAACCCGGTGAGATAGTTAACGGGTCGGATTAAGTGAGACATATCATCATTGTCTCCAATGAATACCGCGTTGGAGTGGTTGCCGAAAGGGTTAGTCACATTATTCGGCTTGACCGTAGGAATTGGCAGAGACCCATTTTCAATCATGTCTTGGATCTCGTGCTTGAGACGAAAACAATTCTCCATATCGTGACCTCTCTCTTGATGGAATGCACAGTATGTGTTAGGCTTGTACCATTTACCTTGGCGGTCGACAGGTGGATCCGGAGTTGGACCAATTGGGCTCAACTTTCCTTGGGCCGAGAGCCTTTGAAGAGCAGAGGTGTAGGTGCACCCGAGATCAGTGAATGCCCTTGGTGCTCGACGTTGTTGCTCTCGAGGGCCCCCAAAACTGATTGCTTGCACTTGATTAGCTGAATTAGATACCCTTGACTTAGAGGAAGAGGGCCCTTGGTACCCCTTAGGCTTTTCGGCCTCTGCGGCTCGGACATCGTCCTCTATTTTCCTCCCTACTCGGCTAAGGTCTTTGAACGAGCTGAAATTTTGGTATTTGATAGCATCTCGGTAGACGGGACGAAGATTCTTAACGAACTTATCTACCATTTCAACCTCTTCGGGCCTTTTTGGCAATTTCACGCTTTCTGCGCGCCATCGATTAAGGAATTCCGTGAATCCCTCCTTCTCTTTTTGTGTCATTACTTCCAACGTTCTCATAGTAGTCTGAATTTCGGCATTATCAGCAAAATGCTTACAGAATTCTACTGTGATATCTTCAAATGTCGGAAAATTTTTGAGCTCGAGACCATAAAACCATTTCCTTGGATGTTCCCCCAAAGATTGAGCAAAACGTGAGACAACATTTCAAAGAGTACCCTTTCAAGGCGAGGTATTCTTTGTAAGACCTAATATGTTGCAACGGGTCTTGGTTCCTCTTAAACTTAGGGATATCGATGCGTAAATTAGTTGGTAGCTTATCTTGAACCTGCGTATACCCACGAGCATTCTCAAAGTGGATGCTTTCCCCATGAGACAATTTCGCTGCTCCTCTATTAGTTTGAAGCGTTTCTCAAGTTCGCTGGTGGTGGAGGCGGTGGATTTTCTATCGTTAGCTTCTTCTACGGACTCAAACGACTCATCATTGCAGCAAGAGTATCATTGAGTTTGCTTAAGCTGCTCAGGTAGTCATGTTTCTTGTTTCGACCGGCCTTTCTACAATAAAACCCCGAACATCATTCAGTCATCGACTTATAAACCCTTTGCACACTCATAACTTGACTGACACACACGTGAAGCACCTAAACGAGACCTACCCCCGTACTCGAACTCGACAAAAGAGACATGGGCTTTAGGACTGACTCGAACTTCCTACTCTAGACTTGGGTTAGACTCGGAGTGTGATTTGAAATCGAGGACGACCAAAGGAAGGTGACTTAAAAAAACGGATAGCATTTCAGCTAGGAAGAGATCTTTTTTCAAAAGAGCTAGTATCGGAAACCTTTGAGGATTATTCTAATCCTAGACGAGTAGCACTTCGGCTAAGACACGATTTTTGTTTTAGAAAAAAGAAAAGCCTTTCAGCTTAAGTCAAAAATGTTTCAAAAGAGATATTTAAAATTATTCTAATCTTAAAAAGACAGCATTTCAGCTAGGAAAAGGTTTTTGGAAAATATTCGAGTGAAAAGATGACAGTTTTGATTAAAAAGGATTGAAAACATGGCTTTGGGAGTCACAGAGCAATTAGTCACACGCAGTTCAAGGATGCAATGCATGAACTAGACTATTCTAAGTCTCGACAAGGGTCTGTGCCAATGATTCCACGTTGTTAGGGAACTCACGCATCCGCCATAAGTCAGGGACGAAATGGGGAGATGGGGGTTGCTAACCTCGGTGGAACCACCTTGATATTTAAATCAGACACAGTGAACGTCATTTCCCTACTTTGAGGTCGACCCAAAGGGAGAAATGGTTCGAATCCTAACAGTATGATGCATAAATAACATAAAAAAAAGGTACTCTAAACAGCCATCGTTTTACTTTTCAAGCTTCACTGTCCCCAGCGGAGTCGCCAAATTGTGGACAAGGGATTTTGATCCACGCTATGTTTTATTTCAAAAACAGTTTCATTTGAAAAGAGTCGCCACTAAATTTTTAGGTGGAATTTAGAAACCAATTTTAGAGAAAATGAGTTCGTGTGAGTTTACGTGTTAGGAAGTTTAAAAGAATTTCATTAATTTAACGCCTAACCCCGCCCGTTACAATAACGGTCTCTACTAAGTAAAACCATGGCTATTACGAGTACATATGCAGGTATGCAAACAAATATTTTAACCCTAAACAAATAAATATCCATTCTACGTCGTTTAATGCACACATAATCTCGTTGAAGTTATTTAACATGGGTTCATTTACTATTCTAGCAAACAAAGAAAAGAAGCAGAAATACTTACCGACAGCATAAGATAGATTAACAAACGTTAGCGGCAGACGAATAAAATAAATAAACACGACTAAGACGCAGACAAGCATACGCGACTAACGTAAATAAACTGATACGCACAAATATGAAGAAGTAGCAAAACAAGCACAAGTATAAAGGGGTAGCAGAATACGCATAAACTAGTACGCCTAATGGAAATGCTAACACATACGCACATGACAACAAATAAACACAAATACACGAACAGGCTACTAACCAACACAACTAATAGACATACTAACCAATTAAATCAACTACAAATCAACTAACAAACACAGGCTGCTAACCATTTAAATACAATTATTGAAAACACTAGCACATGTAAATGACACAGATGCAACTAAGACTCGACTAGTAAACATGCAAACAAGGACCTAACGGATGAAACAAGTAACATAAATACTCACAAATTACGCAGGGGCATGAATAATCGAGAGCGACAAAAGCTCAAACAAACACGAGCGCATAACACGACTACTTTAGCACGACCCTTGAACTTACAAGCTCATACACCAACGAAATACGCGATATAGCAGGAAAACACAACAGCCAATAAAAACGGGATGAATTGCATGGCCATTACAGGATTAACGAGATTAAATATCATACGGATGAAAGCAACAGCAAACAAGATCACGCACAGCATAACTCTCACATGTTCAACGAGCTAAATTACGAAAGCAATACTAAACGACAGAGTATAATCATGAAAAGATAACCTAGCATACGAACATGAGTTGAGAAACTGAAATCATACATGGAAGACCAATTTACAGATAGTTAACTAGACATGAGTGCTGACATATTACACAAAAACTAACGAGCAAATCCAAATCGAGCTAAACGACAGCAAGTCATTCTACGCAAGTCATACTATACAAGGAAACTGAACACGTATACTAGGTAAACATGGGGCACGAAATACACATCACAATCATGCTAAGAAAATAAGCCTAAAACGAATGATAAAAAAAAAGACAATAACTACGTTGATAAACAAAAGAGCGACAGAGAGTAATAAAAACGACAGAGGCTACAAAAAAAACAATAAAGAAACGATAAATTGACAAAACAAAAAGAGTATTTTGCACCCTCAACTTACATGTATCGTTGACCAAATATCCGAGTCGTAATCGATTGTAAGATTTTATCCCGAGGGGCCGTCGTCGACGAAAACCAATAAATCCGTAGCTTAAAACCAAAACTGACAGCGATTTTCAAAAGCTTGTAACTTCTTCGTTTCTCAACGAAATTTCGAACCGAAAGATGTTTTAGAATCGTGGTAAGGTGAACTTTAAGATTAGGTAAACAAATCAGAGAGATTGAGAATTTTATGACACGAAAAACGAGGGAGAACAGGGATAGCTGCACGAAAATCGAAAAAGGATGCTCTGTTTTTCGTGTGTCTATCTCGTCTTCTCTGGGGGCTTTCTTGAGGCTTTTTGTGACTTGAGGTTATGTGTGTGAGCTGTATAATTCGTATGTTATAAAGGCTTGAGGAGGGTGTGTATATATAGTGTTGATAAGTAGGGTTTTTTAGAGGATAAAGAGCAGCTATGCCCCTTTCCTTGAGAGCTGCTGTTCTAAGCTCGTCTTAGGGTTTTGGAGGGGGTTTTCTTGAGGGTTAAGCAAGGATAAATGGGTAGGATAGTTAGGAGCCGGGTTTAGGTCATGGGTAGGTGGCTAGGAGCCGGTTTCTGGGCTGTAAAAACAGAGCACGGGGATGGGTTTTTAGAGCTGCTGTGAGACGAGCTACTTGGGCTGATTATGGCCTGTTTTGGTCGTGGCTCTTGGCTGGGTTTTGGCCTGGATACGAGCTTTGGTACGTGGGGAAGGAGGTGGGAGAAAAGGCCTTGAAATTCGTGTTGAAACGGGCTCAAAATCATTCTTAAAATCGAGCTTAAAACGAGCTTTAAAACTTGCTGTTAAGAAAACGAATT
This sequence comes from Dianthus caryophyllus, assembly GCA_023091065.1. NCBI lineage: Eukaryota > Viridiplantae > Streptophyta > Magnoliopsida > Caryophyllales > Caryophyllaceae > Dianthus > Dianthus caryophyllus. The sequence goes on from CM041529.1 coordinate 1,058,282, forward strand.
CGTCGAATACGATTTAATAAACTGTTTTGAAAGCATGAGAAACGACTTTTCAAGTCAAATATTGAATTTTGTAAAAGCGACTTTTCAAATCGAATTACTTAAAATGATTTTTCAAATCGAAATATTTAAAATGATTTTTCAAAGCGAAATATTTTATTTTCAATAAAATACATACTTGCGTCAAAAAAATAAAATTTGACAGAACTTATTAAACCAAATATCCTTTGAATTAACAAAAAAAAGTGTCGACAGCGCCCTGCTTACATCGCAATACGAACTCAAATAAATGATACGAAAACACGTTGTCCTATCATCATAGGGTATTTGTCGGGTTTTCTATAAATTTCCATATCGACAGATACGGGTATCTACACCGTGTTTTTTTTTACAAACAAGCAAAGCTCTTTCATTTTGAAACAGTCGCGTTTCAAAATTATCTCAACTCCGAAATAAACACTTCTCGAAGTTCTGGGTCGAACCAAATAGTCCTCCACAATTTCGATTCAACCCACTAAGCATTCTTCACAAATCACTCGGGAATAATCATTACATCCCCGAATCCTCTCTAGGCACAAGTGGAATACATGGCCCTTGGCCATCGTAACCCACTCATCTCAAACCATTTTCATAAAGCAAAACCCAAGTGTCACGATTGCATTCTTGGAGACTTTTTCATTCTGAGCGGCTCGCGGCCTTTCACATTTTTGAAATATTATTTTTCAAAATTTCCGTGTCAAATCAACTAGTCTATATCTAGTTTGATTCGACCCAATCGCAAATCTCTTCAACCGTCCGGGAGTAACCACCTCATTCCCGAGACCTTTCAAAACGTCAATGGACTACATGACTCACGGTTATCGTACGCCCATTTCTAGGAAAACACTTTAATTTCAAATAAAACACTTTACAAATCTCTTTGGGCCAAACGACCCAAAGTTGACCCGTTTCAGCAAACGCCATCTTTTACAAGCAAACAAAACCCGAGAATGGCCAAGCCCAATCTCGTGGACTTTTCATCGGACCAAATGATTTATAACCATCTTGACCCGATTCCTCTTAAGAAAAAAACATGTGGACATGTGAACCCGTCCATATCCCACCTTAACATCTTCGACCCAACTAGTTTATCGCTATCACGGGTTCATTCCAAGCAATTCTATCGCAATCTACAACCGGCCCACAACGACATACTGTTAACTTGGGCCAATCACACTCTTCAAGTATCGAGCCGGAAACGTGTCAACGCGTCTCTAGCTCAAACTCCTTCCATTTTATCAAAGCATGACAAACTATTTTCACAAAGTCCTCATCACACTTTTGAAATAGCCTTTTTCAAAAATCCTTCCTTCGAACCGAATGGCCTATAGCCATGATAGTTTGATCTAGACAAACAGTCTCTTCAAAACATCCAAGAATAATCACTTTATTCTTGTGACATCCCAAAATATAAATGAACTACATGACTCGCAGTCATTGTAACCCATTTATTACCAAGCATTCTCAAACCCGAGAGTGGTAACCCATTCTCGTGGACCTCTTCTCGAAAACAAATCTAGCGGCTCACGGTCGTTTAACATCTCTTTCAAAATAAACATTTTCAAAATCCATAGTTCAAATGGCCTAACGCCATTTTAATTCAAACATCTCTCTAGGGATGAACTAGCATCATCCCACGGATCCTCCATGGTTAGACCAAGTGGCTCATAGTCGCTTCAATCTAACCCTCATTCAAACCGAATGTATGAAAACGATCGTAACCATCTTCATCACATTTTCAAACATCTTCGATTCGATAGCCTATCGCTACTCCGAATCGACTCACGTCCTCACTGTAATCCAATGACAAGCCCATAACGATATACCGTTAACACGGGCTTATCGGATTCGATTTCAAAACACCTTTCACATCGAGCCAAAATGTGACAACGCATTTCTGCTCAACAAAACCTCCAGCTCTTCGCCGAATTTTTTTTTTTGCAAAACCAAAAGACGAATCCACGTATACGTGAACCGAGTCCCGACGCAAGCATCAATCACGTCCGAGACATGTGCGTCTCGAGCACCCAGCGAAGTATCCATCAAGGCGCCACCGACGATCTCGCGGATCTCCTCAAGAAATTCGAGTCTTTTCAATACGGGTCGAGTTTTAAGCATTGAGTCAATCTCTGTCAATCTAGGGCAATCGAGTCTCCGACGTACGACATTTTTAACAAATCGATAAAGGAATAAGTTTGCCAATAACCCAGCTTCCTTTTTACCCACATTCATTCTACACCAACATACATTGCATCCCAGGAATAACTATCCTAAGGAGGTCTAGGCCGGGTACGAAGGTCCAAGTCAACATCAATTCAAGACAAAGACACAAAGACAAGAAGGTTCTCGACGACTAAACACCTAAGGTTCACTAGTCTGCTTGTGGTCTACTACTCCGCTGCTTTTGGAGGAGGATCCATTAATTTGAAGCTCCACAGTGATCATGAATTTGATCGCGTCCTGAAGTACGAGTATTCCTGGATCGCCCTCCGCGTACTCGATCGCGTGCCTAATAAGCAAACGAATTTGTCAAAGGATCCCGGCGTGATAGACATACGATCACAAGCGACCACCGAGCTGTTGGGGTTAGTGTCCTCCACAATGAGTGCAATAACATAAATAAATCTCTAAAGGTACACAGGGTACATTTTGTATTTAATCAGTTGATTAACGTTTATCAATAACGGTTGGCTTGCTAGATAAGTTTGACGTTATTGTCATACAGATGGCGGTGATCAACTGGTCCCTAAGAGTCACACCTAAAGGATGTGTTTGAGAGATGTGATTATTTGAGAAAATGATCATATCGATGCCTTACTTTATGACTAAAAGATTAGTCAGTGTGGTTGACTAAAAGGTTAGTCAAATGTGATGATGTTACTGACTAAAATGTTAGTCAGTATAATGGTGAACCGGCTATTTAATACTGATTAAATAATTTTAGCTGAGACGAATTAAATGTAATTCGTAGATTGAATATAAAATGTTATATTTAATTATTGTGTGTAATGCAAGCTAATTAAATAAAAATCGTTATAATTAATTAGTAAATTATAAATATAAGGATATTTATAATATATCATAGTAGGTCCATTCAGATGACACTAGTAATAAAATGCATTATACTATAAGCTAAAATGACCAAGAGAAAAGTGTCCAGATACATTCCGTCCCGATACACTTTATATCTTGGTCAACAAGTAGAGTATTTGAGGAGAACTAAATCTCCCCAAATAAAGAGATGGTGGCCGGCCCAATTGAGGAGATTAGAGGAGTATATTTGCTTCCTAATTGCTCTCTAATTTCCTAATCAATTCATTCCTAATTTTTCATCACAACTAAAACACAAAACTTTGAGTGAAAAATCAGTTTTTCTTCTCTATTCTTCTAGCAAATTCAAGGGCATATTTCAACACATCTTGGGTGAGATTATTAGGAGATACCATACTTTTGGTATTGATCTTAGGCCAATTCTTAAGGATTAAAAGGTTAATTCTAAATCTTATTGTTTTATTATGCAATTTCTATTTATGACTTTAAATCTTATAAAAGTTTTCATTATAATCCTGTGAATTTAATGGTCTATATACGGATAAAAACCTACAAGTGGTATCAGAGACTTAGGGCACATGAAATTTTTATAAGGTTTTCATAAAAATCGATTTTGTATAATTTTTAAACAAGTTTTTGAGATGGCCGAATTGTTTTGTGAGTAGGCCGTGAGTTTTTGAAAAAATTTGGCTTGGTTTTGGTCCGTTTAATTCATAATTATCGATGTTTTAAGTTGTTAAAATTATCTTATATGAATTTGTATTAGTTTTGTTTCAATACCGATTGAATTAAAACATAAAAGGATCAAAATTTTATATGTTAATGAACATATTGTGTGCTATTCATTAGATCTACCAGTTTTAAGTTTTTTAAATATAAAAGGTTAAATTGAATCTCTTAAATCAATGTTTAATACAGATTAAAATTGAGTTAGTATCGATCTAATTACTAGCATAATCGAATTAAAACAGTTTAATTCTATTTTTCATTGTTTTGGCCGAATTAACATCATTAAAAAAAAATTTTTTTGATTGGCCGAATACTTTTTTTAAAATTAAAAAAAAAAAAAAAAAGGCAATTTTATTTTTGGCCGTAATATTTTTTTTTTAATTAATTTCGGTTTCCTATTTTATTTTGGAAATTATTGTTTTTACAATATTTTGTTATATTATAAAGATAATATGTTTTGTTTTATTGTGAAGTAGTTCATAATAAATATGATACCTAATATTTTAAAGCAGTTTAAAATATCTTGAGATCGAATTTATGTTATACCGATAATATAAATTGATTTGGATTATATTTTGATTAAAAGATATTATGAACAATTAAGGAATTGTTGCATAATTTTAATCATTTAAAAAGGGTGGTTTGGATTTAATCAATTTGTATGCATTGATTTTATTATGTTTAGTTGATGCTATTTATTTATGTTTGTGAATGAATGTTTGAATGAATGGTTGATTTTACGCATTATTTTTGTACAAACGGTTGTAATTTACTAGTGTGGCCTTAGAAAGTTGTGTTTTCGTAATGAAGGAAACACAATTTTGGTTGTATTTTGAGATCTCGAATCTCCAATTTTGTAATATTTTTAATTTTGGCATATTTTGAATTAGAATGTAAATAGGTTTATTTTTGTAATTCAAAATTGTAATTTTGAGAAGATTCAAGTTGAAGATACAAGATGGACTCAGCTTAAAGCCCAAGATGAAGAATGAAGACAAGCTTAGGGTCCATGGATGGATTCCACTTTGTATTTGTCTTTATTTTCATAGGGATAGGCCACACTAGGTGTTTTTAGCTTTATGCTTTTCTTACCGTTTTTCATTGCATTCACGTTAGATAGTAGCATCATATTCCGCCTAAACTAAACCAAACCACCTAATATGCATGAAAATGGATCATATAGTTGCATCCTAGATTATTGACATACGGATGTCATTTGTTTAGAGCTATCACCTCAATTTAATCATTCACGATAATGCTAGATATTAGTTCACTTAAAATGAATTAAAATGAGTTGATGGGATCTTCCTCTAAAACTGAAATTGAGAATTAGTCTTTATAAGTCGCAGCACTATGAATCCCTTCTTCGCTTGGTAGGCATAATATGACCCCTTCTACGTTGGGTAAGTAGTGGTCACAACTTAGTTTATCTCAACATTATGGTTCGAGTAATATCTCAAGGTATGGTGGACTAATAGATAGGATTTATTGAAATCTATCGACCAAGAATTCTAACAGTAGAATTAGCTAAGCAGTTAGCTTATCAATTTAAAGAAATTGAGTCTTGGGATCGCTTATATAATTCTCGAGGGAGGTCAATTATATGAGTGTATAAGTCATTGCATTAATATGTTATCGTTTTTGACTTAAATTTTAAAACAATGGTTTCTTATCTTCTCTCTTCTTCTTCTTTCTTTTCACAGTTTCGAATACGTTATATACAGATATAACTACTATAACAAATGGCTGTCCGTACTGACGAACCAATGCCAAGTGCCACACTAATGCGCGAATCATGGCTTAGAATTTTCATGGGCAGCATGAATCAGTCTACTCGACTGAAGAATGATGGGTCCAACTTTTCTGATTGGGAGGCCGCATTACGGAATGCTGCCATCGCTGACGGTAAGCTCAAGTACTTGATTGAGCCACCGCCGGCTCTGCCAGCTCCCGATGCAGAAGAAGCTGAAATCTTTGCTTATAACGATTTCATGATGGAGGCGGGTGCGTTACAGAACGTACTCATCTATGCAATGGAATCCAATTTGCAAAGACGTTACATTACCCAAGGTGCAAACAAGATTTTCACCACCCTGACCAAAGAATTCTCGAAAGCACCGAGAATTAAGAGTTACGAATATACTACTCGTTTCTTTGAGGCTAGACTCCAGAAGGGCCAACCGGTTGGTCCACACCTTCTCGACATGATCGAGAATGTTGAGAAACTGGATGAGCTTGGTTGCAAAATCGATGAGAAGATCGTCATTGATCGAGTGCTCCACTCTCTTCATGATGGGTATGCCCTCTTTAGGGCAAACTATTACATGAATGACATGCGAGAAAAAGTGCATGAGCTTCACTCACCTCGCATGCAGGCGAGAGTGATCTGAAGTTAAGTGGGAGCATGAAACAAGATGTTCTCATGATAGGCAACAAGCGTAAGGGTAATGGTAAGGCTCCGGCTAACCTAACTGTAGGAAAGCCAAAGTTTAAGAAGCCAGTGATTACGAAGAGTGGGCCTGGTGAGTCTAGCGGTAGCTCACAAGGTAAGGCAAAAGCAAAGCAGAGCATGGAGTGCCACCACTGCCACAAGTCTGTGCATTGGAGGCGTAATCGTCCCGTGTATCTTTGAGGACATAAAATCAGCCGCGTCGTTCTGTTGGTATGTCTTCTTTTATTCATATGATTGAGATTAACCATGCAAGTTTGAACTTGGGTACTTGATAATCGATGTGGTTCTCATCTGCGGCAATCATTTGCAGGGCCTAAGAAGCATCGTAACTCGCAAGAGGTGATGTAGACTGCGAGTGGGGAATGGAGCAAGAGTTGTCTTTGCCGTTTGATAGGAACATATGTAATCCAACTCCCGAGCGGTTTTGAGTTATTTACGAATAATCATTACTATGTAACTAGTTTATCTAAAAACATTATTTACAGATCCGTTCTTGATAAAGAAGGATTTTCATTTTTAATAAAGGATAATAGTGTATTTTCTCTTTGAATGAAATGATTTATGGTAAAGTCAAATTTCCATGAACGGAATTTATGTTTTAGATCAAACCACAGAAATCATGCATGTGAGTAATAAGAAAGCAAAGGTTGGTGACAAAGATCAAACGTATTTATGGCATTGCCGTATGGGACACATAAATGAGAAACGCGTGAAAAAGCTCATTGATAATGGGACAATTGCCCCATTTGACAATGAAACTTTTGGCACGTGTGAATCATGTCTCATAGGCAAGATGTCTCGAATTTCCTTCAAAGGTGTTGGAATGCGTGCTGCAGACCTATTAGGACTCATACATACTGATGTGTGCGGACCTATGTCAATCAACGCTAGAGATGGCTATAGTTATTTCATCACTTTCACGGACGATTTGAGTAGATATGGACATGTCTACTTAATGAAGCACAAAAGTGAGTCCTTTGACAAGTTCAAGGAATTCCAGAATAAGGTTGAGAACCAACTGGATAGAAAGATAAAAGCACTACGTTCAGATCGTGGTGGCGAATATCTTTCAACTGAGTTTGATCGACACCTGAAAGACCGCGGGATAGTATTACGCTTAACTCCACGGAACACCACAATCGAATGGTGTGTCCGAACGCAGAATCGAACATTACTTGATATGGTTCGATCCATGATGAGTCACACGGTAGTACCGACTCATTGTGGGGCTATGCTCTTTTGTCACCGCTCTTATACTTAATCAAGTCCGTCTAAAGTCAGAGACAAGACTCCATACGAGTTATGGAAGGGAACGGTCCCTAACTTGTCCTTTATTCGGTTTGGGGGTGCGAGGCTTATGTCAAGTGGAGACACGAGGATAAGCTCGGCCCGCGATCGGTCAAGACATACTTTATTGGTTATCCAAAAGGAACGTTTGGTCATTACTTCTATTCGCCAACCGAACAACGCGTTTTTGTTGCGGCTAGTGCGAAGTTCTTAGAGAAAGAGTTTCTCGAAGACAAGAGAGGTAATAGAACCTTCGATCTGTCGGAGATTCCTGAACCAACACCCGAGCAACCAATGGAGGAAGCTGTTCCTTCTACGTCTGCTGCGGTTAATGTCCCTTTGGAACCCAGGAGGTCGGGTAGAATCTCCATTCCTCCGCATGCATACATCAGTATGGTTGAGGAGAATGGGAGAGACGACGTTTTACTCCTTGAGAGCAACGAACCCGTAACCTATAAAGGTGCCATGACATGTTCCGACTCAAAGCTATGGCAAGAAGCCATGCAATCCGAGATGGACTCGATGTACGAGAACAATGTATGGGATCTGGTTGACTTACCTGATAAGGCTAGGCCTCTTCAGTGCAAATGGCTTTACAAGATAAAGCGATCTGTAGAAGGACAACCAGATATATTCAAGGCACGACTAGTGGCAAAGGGTTTCACTCAAGTGCAAGGGTTGCACTATGATGAGATCTTTGCACCCGTAGTCATGCTTCGTTCCATTCGGATTCTCTTAGCGATCGCCGCATTTCATGACTATGAAATTTGGCAAATGGATGTGAAAACCGCCTTCTTAAACGGTTATTTGGAGGAGGGGTTGTACATGGTACAACCCGAAGGTTATATCGATCCTAAAGATCCTAAGAAGGTTTGCAAGCTTAAGCGTTCCATCTATGGACTTAAGCAAGCATCACGGAGTTGGAATCATCGCTTCGACCAAGTGATAAAGGAGAATGGATTCACTCGATCAGTCGAGGAACCATGCCTATATATCAAGTCGAGTGGGAGCAAGATTGTCTTCCTAATACTGTACGTCGATGACATACTCTTGATTGGGAATGACATACCTCTCTTAACTTCGGTAAAAGTATGGTTAAAGAACCATTTCCGGATGAAAGATCTGGGTGAGGCACAACGTATTTTGGGGCTCCGTATCTATAGAGATAGATCACGACGGATGTTATCCCTCAGTCAGGAGTCTTATATAGATAAGATTCTTGAGAGGTTCAGCATGACCAACTCCAAGAAAGGGAACCTTCCAATGATCTCAGGGGTGCATTTGAGTAAAGCTCAAGCCCCAAAGACATCGGAAGAGGTCGAGCGCATGAGTCGGATTCCATATGCTTCGGCAATAGGATCGATCATGTATGCCATGATATGCACACGTCCGGACGTGGCATATGCATTGAGTATGACGAGTCGATACCAAGGCAATCCAGGTGAAGCACACTGGATGGCCGTAAAGAACATTCTTAAGTACCTACGGAGGACTAAAGATTGGGTCTTGACTTATGGTGGAGACACTGAGCTATCTTGTGGCCGATTCTGTGACGCTAGTTTCCAAACGGATCGAGATGACTCGAAATCTCAATCTGGATTCGTTTTTACTCTTAATGGCGCTGCGGTCAGCTGGAAAAGCACCAAACAAACTGTTATAGCAGATTCAACGACTGAGTCCGAGTACTATGCTGCTTCAGAGGCTGCGAAGGAAGCTATATGGATGCGTCAGTTCTTACAAGGACTAACTGTAGTTCCTAGTTCGAATGACCCGATCACCATCTATTGTGACAATAGTGGTGCCATCTTCCAAGCAAAGGAGCCTAAGTCCAAAGAACAAGTCTCTCGACGCGTGCAAAGGAAGGCTCACATGATCCGGATTACGTGGAAGCGTAAGGAGATAGTGATTGACAAGATTGCTACGGATGATAACATAGCAGATCCTCTCACTAAGCCGTTGAGACAAGATAAGCATGAAGGGCACGTTAAATCCATGGGAATTAAGCGTGTTCCTGAGTTGTATTAGTTGTTTTGTATGGATTTGACACTTGTATTTCCTAAAACTTCTAATAAAATCATCGTTTTGTTATATATATTGTTTTTCATGAGGGTTGTGCAGACAACGTTGAACACCTCAAAGTGAACTGAATTGCTATATATTTTGTTTTGGTCCGTGGTCGCCTACACGAGCTGATAACTCTGGCAATCATTTTGTGACGTCGATTGATGGTGGGTTCAACGAGCCATAAGTCAAACTGTTGACTGATCGATCACAGATGCGGGTTTACTGAAATCGCGCAGGACATTTTTGTGACGACAACATGGAGTCCTAAATGTTTCAGAACATTAGGTGCCTGGTCGTGGATAGGACATCCATAGTGTTCCTAGAGTCGATTCTTTTGACTATCGACTGTCTCTTGAGATTAAGGCAGATTTTGGGTGACTTTGGTTTCTTTCTCACGGTCGACCGTAACAGGAGGCCAAGCAGATTTTCACTGGGTCATTTCATGCTGCGCTTACATCTGCAGGATTCGAGTTGAGGGAAATATCCAAACTTCTATCGAGTTATAATATTTATTCTCAGGGCCACTCGAGGAGCTGTAACTGAAAATGCATGGCCATGCTCGAATATTGATTCGTTTATCAGTTAAGTTACTCTCTAGTCGGGGAAACCACTCTTGATTCAGATCGCTTGTGAACTACGACTTTTGAAAGTACGGACTTTGCAAATTGGTTTACATTGAGTGGGATAAATTTATTATGGATATGAGAATCGGTTATCGCACCTACACTTGTACGGACAAGTGGGAGATTGTTGGGGTTAGTGTCCTCCACAGTGAGTGCAATAACATAAATAAATCTCTAAAGGTACACAGGGTACATTTTGTATTTAATCAGTTGATTAACGTTTATCAATAACGGTTGGCTTGCTAGATAAGTTTGACGTTATTGTCATACAGATGGCGGTGATCAACTGGTCCCTAAGAGTCACACCTAAAGGATGTGTTTGAGAGATGTGATTATTTGAGAAAATGATCATATCGATGCCTTACTTTATGACTAAAAGGTTAGTCAGTGTGGTTGACTAAAAGGTTAGTCAAATGTGATGATGTTACTGACTAAAATGTTAGTCAGTATAATGGTGAACCGGCTATTTAATACTGATTAAATAATTTTAGCTGAGACGAATTAAATGTAATTCGTAGATTGAATATAAAATGTTATATTTAATTATTGTGTGTAATGCAAGCTAATTAAATAAAAACCGTTATAATTAATTAGTAAATTATAAATATAAGGATATTTATAATATATTATAGTAGGTCCATTCAGATGACACTAGTAATAAAATGCATTATACTATAAGCTAAAATGACCAAGAGAAAAGTGTCCAGATACAATCTGTCCCGATACACTTTATATCTTGGTCAACAAGTAGAGTATTTGAGGAGAACTAAATCTCCCCAAATAAAGAGATGGTGGCCGGCCCAATTGAGGAGATTAGAGGAGTATATTTGCTTCCTAATTGCTCTCTAATTTCCTAATCAATTCATTCCTAATTTTTCATCACAACTAAAACACAAAACTTTGAGTGAAAAATCAGTTTTTCTTCTCTATTCTTCTAGCAAATTCAAGGGCATATTGATCTTAGGCCAATTCTTAAGGATTAAAAGGTTAATTCTAAATCTTATTGTTTTATTATGCAATTTCTATTTATGACTTTAAATCTTATAAAAGTTTTCATTATAATCCTGTGAATTTAATGGTCTATATACGGATATAAACCTACACGAGCCGCAGAGTTTAGCAAGGTCCGAGCTCAAGCCCAAGCCACACAGGTGTTGACACCAGAAACTTGTCGACAAGCCTTTGGGGTACCCGATGATGAGGCTAACGCTAGTAATTAATATGGACATTGAAAATGTTGTAATTGATGGCTCTTTACGCTTATTCTCAATAAAACTACTCAAAGTGGCACAAAACCACCTCAAAATGCTCCGTTTGATAATAAGTCGACTTTGATAGTTCATTTCAGTACCTTAGTCTCACTTAGTCAAAGTAAAACTTATTTCATTGGATAGGTCTTTGAAATACCTTTCTAACGATATGTCATGAGCCCAAATACGATAAGTAACGAAGGCGCTATGAGTCGTTTACTAAGGTCGGCCCAAAACCTGACACCTTGTCACTCTTTTGATCATATCTCAAAATCCACTCAACATATTTGAGTGAAATTAATTGCATTAGAAAGTACACTCAAATACCTTTCCAACGGTATATTACATGCCTAAAACGGAGTTCTAGATCAAAAGATATAGGCATTTCAAGTAAGCCTTAAAAATCAGAGAACGTGGCAGTGGTCGGCCTAAGGTGGTAGACCGACATTTCTGTCGGCCCTATCCACCTGACCGACACAGTGGTCGGTCTCCTTTAGCTGACCGAGGTAACCGTCGGTCTCCTTCAGTTGGCCGAGGGATCTGTCGGTCTCCTTTATCTGGCCGACACTATCTGTCGGCTCTATCCTCTTGACCGACAGTTTTGGCCCGAGACCCCCCTATTTCACTATAAATATAGCTCTGTTTCATTCATTCCAGACCTCCAGAAATTCACAGATAAACTTCCTAAAATTACAGAAACTCTCTAAACTCACTTTCAATCCTCCTTTTCACATTCAAACACCGTTAATTCTTGAATAAGCGCCAAAGAGCCGTCGATTTACGATATTTTCAAGATTCATTTGAATTCGACATTACGACTAGCCTGAGGGTCCCAGATTCAAATTAATAACCGGTTTTTCTTCTCTTATTTAATTTTGGGAAATTCTCACCTGTACCCCTAAACTTTTTTGTTTTCTCACAAATACCCGAATTTTTTTGGAAAAAAACTTTGACCGGCGATAACTCTTAGCTACGATTTCATAAAAGTGTAATTTTTTTTTTCTATCGTAAGTATTGACGAGATCTTTGATTTGGGAAAAAAGTCATCGATTTTAGAATTTGTACGCGATAGTTTTAGCCGGTCAAAGTTTATTTTGTCAAACGACTTTGACCGGTCATAACTCCCCAATAAAAATTCCATAAATTCTATTTTTTTTTTCAAATAAAAGATCACATAAACATGTACAATGAGAAACAAAATTTTATCGGTTTTTAAAGTGATAAGAAAAAGTTATTGTTAGTCAAAGTTTTTTCTTAGAAAAAGAGGGGTATTTGTGAGAAAACAAAAAAGTTGAGGGGTACAAGTGAGAATTTCCCTTTTTTTTATTTATTTCTTTTATTTTGTTTGTTTTTCTGTATCGATTTATTTTTCATTGTATTAGTAACTTTTTCTTTACTGTTTTCATATTTCGTCAAATATAAAATATTATAAATAAGTAGTAGAGGCCGTCAGTCCGACGGGCGGTCCGGGTTCCTAACACCTTCCCTGACCGTACCTTTACCCCCGAATCCGCATTCTTTGGTTTAGGCCGGAGTTACGGGTCAGTCCCCACACCAGGGATCAAAAGGGGCTTTTCCGTTACGTTTTTCAAATCAATTTTTTGTACGTTTTTTTATATAAAACGGACTGGTGACTCCTACTACCCCTACCTAAATAAAATACTTTTCAAATTAAAATTCGGAATTTTGAGGTTCCGGGCGGGATCTCACAGTGGCGACTCCGCTGGGGACTTTATAAGAGGGTAAGACTTGAAATTTATTTATAATATTATATATTTGACATTTGTTTTTGTATTTATGCGTGGTTAGCAAATTAAATTTGGTTTGTATTAATATATTCAATGTTTGATATTTTACTTGATAGGGGTATCTGAATAGGTATAGAAATTAGTAGGCTTTCAACTTAGTACTCCGTATCAATTTTAACAGGTTTTTTTTAATAGGTTCGGATTAATTTTTTGTTTGGGTGCATCACGTTAATGTTTTTTTTAGATGATAATATATTGTTAATTTGTCAAATGAGTTTTTATCATAGTTAACTACTCCGTACCATGTTTTGTACTCCGTAATTCTTAATTCTGTAGTGTTAATACTTCGTTTTTTGTTTTTTCACTTGGTTTTTTTTCTTTTTATTTTATTTTATGTCGGTGTAGGCTCCGCGTTAGCCAACAATACACCTTTATTTCTACCTAAATTTCACCCCCGGTAAAATACGTTGTATACTTAGAAGTCCACTCGACCAACTAAGCCTTACAACTATTTTCCACCTTACGGCGTCGTCTCTTGGCCCACTCGGCACGTCCACTCGACAAACACACAAGAGACGAAAAACACCTGTCGTCAAGGCCGCACCGCGGACGTAATGGTGTTTTAATGCCGTAAGTGACCTTTTAAACCATAAACCTAACCGATAGAGTAGAGAACTAGAACCGATGCCTAGGTCTATAATTAGTTTTTTTTTTCTTATCTTAAAAAACATGCATATAGGATTTTAAAATTGCATGAATTATATTGTAAATAGAATTGTTTCCGTAAATATAGTCATTTAGATAAAATCTATCTTTTATTTATCTCATCTTAAAAAAAAAAAAAGTAAAAAAAAATTAATATACATTAATTTTAGTTTTCTCAACATTCTATGTACATATCTTTTTTCCAGTTAAAAAAAAAATAATAGAAAAATTTAGATTAGATTTTCTATTTAGTTATTTTTTTTCTTTTCTAGTAGATAAGAAACTTGTAAATATATTTTTACTTTCATTTCATTTTTCAAAAAAAAAAAAAGTTCTAAAATGGGGTTCCTTTTCAACTTTTGATTTTTAATTTGTTTTATTTATTTTCCTTATTTTCTTTTTATTTTACAACATTTTGTAAATAAAAACACTCATTTGTGATCCAGGAAGAATTAATAAAAAAAAAAGTAACCACATATGAGTCATGTCATATCACTACAACTAGAGTCATCTTACTTAAGTTAGAGTCATTTAAACGGGAACCCATGTACATACTTGATTTTGTCTCGGTTCAATATAACTTGTGTAAATAGAATTTTCAATATAAGAAGGACCACTCCAGTCCTCCTTGAGTCATGTGTTAAAAGAAACAAAGAAAAGAAATAGGATCACTCTAGTCTTCCTTGAGTCATGTCTTAAAAAAAACAAGAAATTAGTTAGGACCACTTCAGTCCTAGCTCCTTGAGTAACAGGTGAAAAAAAAAAAGAGAAAAAAGAAATGGGACCACTCCAGTCCTTCTCGAGTCATCCAAAAAAAAGAGTGCACATGCCAATCCAGTTAGTTATTTGTTTGACTTTTTACCCATTCCTAATAAAATAGACTCAAGACACTTTAGGGCGTATTTCTTTAGTGTAAATTAATTGAGGTTTTAAATCTAATGGAGACCGTGCATTTGACCCATAAAAGAGTCTCTCGTGGTGTGAAAATTCCTTGATCGCCGTGTCTCTAGGTTTCCTCTAGGTTTGGAGACTTAATCTTTTCAGTCAATTCATCCATGGATAACAATAAAAAAAGAAAAAATTGTGACAATAAAAAATCTAATCGTTGGTGCTATAAAATTAGCTCACTCGAGGGTGGACCAAAAATGGTCAAGGCTAGAAAAGACGGTTTTTGTCCAAATCACGGTTTAGGTCCTTGGGCTCGAACCATGGGCTAGGTCACGATCCTAAGGTCCACCCAAGCTTATTTTGAGTAAATTACATCATAATATGTTGGTCAAGCTTGGTGGATCAAAGAGGTCAAGGAAAGTCAAGACAAAGAGCAACCGAAAGTCAACAAAACGCTATTTTTGAATGTGATCGCTCGAGTGCACCCAAGTGGGTTCGAACCACAAGTCAACCAAGTCAACAAGGAGCAAAAATCAATTGGGAGAAGACCCCAAATCAGCCGAAAATTAACTCAAGGAGAGGCTCACATGTTTCTCCTCAATGTGTCCCTTTCACACATGTCTCTATCTACCTTTACTACTTTACGCTTTTTACTTTAAGTATTTGTTGTTATATGTTCAAATTTTTCAGCTCTTGAGAGCCTTTTGGACCGAGTAAATTGTTGTAATTCAAGGGTTATTTGTGGCCCTTAGATTAGCTTTGATTAAGGGTCAAGATGTAAGGCCTTGGGTTATATAAACCAAGCCTCCTCACAATGTAAAATTCAGATTTGGCTTATGAATTAAAACCCTAGTTGTTTTCTTGAGTGTTCTTCATTTATCTCTTACTATGTGTTGAGATTTGTGAATTAATTAACTAGTGGCTTTGTGCTTAGTTAATTAAACCCCTAAATCTATAACTTTGTGAGTAGATTTAGGCACTATCTTTATGTTCTTGCAATTAACAACAAAAATCAGAAAAATTTCTCACAAAAAGAGTGTCTTGGCCGAGATTTTCAACATCATTTCAAGGTTCGATTTTGTTCATCCTTTGAGTGAAACTTGTCCCCATAAGTTTCACTCCAAATTGGTAATCAAAGCCTAGGTTTGTTCTTGTTTTTTTCGATTAGTTTTTGTTGTTGGTTTGATCTTATTTTTTCGGTTACCCTCTTGTTTTTCATCTTTTTTTTCGTTTTCTTTCCCTTCTTTTTACGTGTGTCTTCCCCAAAATCCACAAACATACTCACAAAATTTTCACAAAATGGTTGAAGATCTACACTTGTGTTAGTGTTGATTTCGGTTCTCACACTCAAAGGTCCTTGCTTTACTCAAAAATTTTCAGATTTTTGTTCTTTGGTTATTTCAATGGATGTGTTCCATCATTTTGGTGTTTCACTTGATACTACTCTTGGTGAAACCATGTATGATTCCATGGAGAAAGCTAGAAGAGAGCTTGAAATCAAAATGAGTCGAATGAGGGGTAGACTTAAACCTAACCCTAGCCTTGATCTTGTGACTTTGAGGGGTCAAAGGGAGTTAGAGGATAGAATGGCTCGGTTAGGAGGAGAACAACCCCCTAACCTTGGCCGAATGGTTTGTAGGGGCAAGCTTGCTCAAACCCTAACCCTAAACCTAGAAGAGAATCACCAAGTCGAAGCCTTTAGGTCTAGGTGTACCATTATGGGAAGGGTTTGTAATTTGGTTGTTGATAAGGAAAGTTGTGTTAGTATGGCCTCAAACACCCTCATTGAAAAACTAGCCTTACCTACACAAGATCACCCTAACCCTTACAAGATGAAATGCCAAAGAAATGGAGCCGAGATGAGTGTGATGGTGGTTAGACAATGCTTGGTTTCTTTCTCCATTGGTGGGGAATACATGGATGAGGTTTTGTGTGATGTGATTCCCATGGATGCTTGTCATCTCCTCTTGGGGAGACCATGGAAGTTGGAAAGAAATGCTCATCATGATGAGAGGGACAACACCTATACTTTCAAGATTGGAGCTAAGAAAATCAAACTTGCACCCTTACCTCCGATTTTGAAAAACACTAACCCACCCTCCTTGATTATATCACACGAAAGAATGGGGATTGATGGGAGACCAAAAATTGAGCTTGGGGTTGGTCATGGGAAGGATGAGATTAATGTCCTTGCTAAGGAGATCCCCAAAGAGCAATGCAAACCGCCCTCCATACTTGAGTCATCCAAAGAGGTTATTTTGAGTGGAGTGCCCGAATTGAAGCATGGGTTTAGTGATGAGAAGGTTGAATGTGTTCTTCTCAAAGGCATCCCTCATGATCAAGATGAGTTTGGAAAAGAAAGTCTACCTATGCTCAAGAAAGGGGATGAATGTGAGATGAGAAGTCTACCTAGGCTTATGGAACGGAGATTCATGTGGAGTAGGGATGTTGATGCAAGCAAAGAGTCGAGGGAATTTCTAAAATGGAAGTTCAAAGTGGGAACTAACAATACCAAAGAAATGCTATGTGGTTGTCATAACCAAGTCTACTCAAGTGGATTCATGAAATGGGGATTCAAAGGGGGAACTAAGCTTGAACAAAAAGAGCTAAGTGATGATCTTCTACAATCCTCACCTAAATTCAAGAAAGAAGGTGGCTCAATTGAAAGTCCAAGGGTCGAATTGTGGGAAGGGAACACGGCCCTCAAAGCCACACCCGAATTATTCACACTCCTTATGTCGTCTAATCCCGCAAGTACCTTCATGATCGAGAGTGTAGCCCTCCATGTGATCAAAGACAACCCTAGAGCAATAAGGGGAAGTCAAGGAGAGGAGCTCAATGAGCTCAAAACCGAAAATTTGGGGAGCTCAATCAAGTGCAAGGGAAGTGAATCGTTTGAAGATGAAAGGGTCGATGTGTTGGAAAGTTCAAGTGAGTCCTTGAAGTGGAAGAAAAACGTGGGGCTCAATCATGACAATGAGTGGCGTCAAGGTGATCCTAAGCGAGCCTCAATTGAGTTTGGGTATGAAGAGCTTGAGGATGAGCTAGAAAATGAATGTAGATTCAAGGAGACCGTGGTAAGAGAAGATAGTAGGGTCATTTGCACGAGCCAAACAAGGAACAATTATTCTCTCGATCAATCTCTAGACCTATGGTGTTCTTGGGCATCCACAATCATGAAGTCCAATTCTTGTCAAGAAGCAAAAGGGGTATCGATCAATCTCAACAACGATCAAAGTTCAAACCGAGCAAGAGGAAGAGAGACCGAGGATTTGAGGACAAATCCTTTTCAAGGAGAGGAGATTGGACCAAAAATGGTCAAGGCTAGAAAAGACGGTTTTTGTCCAAATCACGGTTTAGGTCCTTGGGCTCGAACCATGGGCTAGGTCACGATCCTAAGGTCCACCCAAGCTTATTTTGAGTAAATTACATCATAATATGTTGGTCAAGCTTGGTGGATCAAAGAGGTCAAGGAAAGTCAAGACAAAGAGCAACCGAAAGTCAACAAAACGCTATTTTTGAATGTGATCGCTCGAGTGCACCCAAGTGGGTTCGAACCACAAGTCAACCAAGTCAACAAGGAGCAAAAATCAATTGGGAGAAGACCCCAAATCAGCCGAAAATTAACTCAAGGAGAGGCTCACATGTTTCTCCTCAATGTGTCCCTTTCACACATGTCTCTATCTACCTTTACTACTTTATGCTTTTTACTTTAAGTATTTGTTGTTATATGTTCAAATTTTTCAGCTCTTGAGAGCCTTTTGGACCGAGTAAATTGTTGTAATTCAAGGGTTATTTGTGGCCCTTAGATTAGCTTTGATTAAGGGTCAAGATGTAAGGCCTTGGGTTATATAAACCAAGCCTCCTCACAATGTAAAATTCAGATTTGGCTTATGAATTAAAACCCTAGTTGTTTTCTTGAGTGTTCTTCATTTATCTCTTACTATGTGTTGAGATTTGTGAATTAATTAACTAGTGGCTTTGTGCTTAGTTAATTAAACCCCTAAATCTATAACTTTGTGAGTAGATTTAGGCACTATCTTTATGTTCTTGCAATTAACAACAAAAATCAGAAAAATTTCTCACAAAAAGAGTGTCTTGGCCGAGATTTTCAACATCATTTCAAGGTTCGATTTTGTTCATCCTTTGAGTGAAACTTGTCCCCATAAGTTTCACTCCAGAGGGTCAAACCAAATTCCCAGTACTCCATGTCTAAAAAATCAAATATTAAATATCAAAACTAGGATATGGATGTGCTCCACGCTGTTAATACAGGGGAGGTGGTCACTAGTCCCTTGGGTTGAACTTAGACGTGAGTCTAAGTACCAATATGAGGTCACCAGAAAAAATGAATAAAAATCAAAAAGAAGAGAAAGTTGAAAAAACAAAAAAAGTCGTGCAAAGGAAACGTCACAAGCAATTAAAGAATAGCTCATTGTTAAATCATGGATAAGTCGACCCACACTTACATGGTCTTCACGTTTTTTGGGATGATCCTTTCATTCACTTTGGTGAGTGAGAGAGATACACAGATCTACAGTGTCTTCTAACCCACAGATACTTATATTTCGGATCATTTTCACCATTCTTTAGCATTGAAAAACTCACTTGAGGTACACTGAATTAATACGGTCACAAAAGTGACTCATTTCTATAGTATTAGCATCGGGTAAGTTGTGAAACATTTTCCTAATGGAAGGTTAACGCTCATTTATTTGAAAAGAAAAAATGGTGAAGCTCTAACTCATTGACACAACTCCAAAATGTCATTTCTCCATCCCAGAGAAATTGTTGTAAATCATTCCAAAGCCCTTTTGTCCAGTTATTCTTTTTGGATCACAATTGAGCCGGACCCCGTCTTTTTTAAGAGAACTTAATTAAAAAAAAAACCAAAAAAAATGTTTTCAAAAATTTTTTATCCGACTTTTACAAAAAGAAAGAAAAAAAAAGAGTTGTATATTCTGTAAGCACTTCTGTACTCTAACGTCTAGTTTTTAGAGTCATACTATAACATAGTATAGAGCAAGGGTTTTGGTTTCTAACATACACTTTCACGCCAGATGGATTTAACAACTACTAAAGTTAGACTCTGTAACGTAGCTCATTAGATTGAACCAAGGTAACCCATAAAGTTCGCCTCGACAGGGGCTTACAAGCTGAGTCTATAAAAGGTTCAAACTAGAAATGTTTGCTTGCTTGCATGTGTTTGTTACTTGTGTAGATATCTTAAATACATTGGTCCTCGTCTCACTCAGACTCGCCCAAAGTGGGGGCTCATCCAATAATATAAGATTCAACTCAAACTGGCCTTCATTCCAAAGGCCAAGCAAATTGATTTTTACACTGAACTGGTCCTCACTCCAAGGTCAGAGAAGATTGAATTATCATATTAAGATCCAAATTGGTCTTTACTCAAAAGGCCAAACAAATTGCAAGATACTTTGGCGATCGATTTCTCAAACTCAACCAAAGTGGGGGCTCCTCCAATAATGCCATAATTTCCAGACCATGTTTCAATTCGGTCTTCACCCAAAAGGCCAAGCCGCTGAATTCTCGAATCAAATTTCAAACCGGTCTTCACTCCAAAGACCAAGCAAGTTGCAAGGTACTTTGGCCATCGTTTTAATCAAATTCAGCCAAAGTGGGGGCTTCTCCAGTAATGAAAAGTCTTTTTTCAAACCGGTCTTCACACCAAAGGCCAAGCCGCCGAATTCTCGAATCAAGTTCTAAATCGGTCTTCACTCTAAAGGCCAAGTAATGGATTTAAATGGATTTTCAAATCAAGTTTCAAACCGATCTTCACTCGAAAGACCAGGCACATTGTAAAATCTATTCTTGCAAAATTCGAAAATTTCAAGCAGCTTCTAAATATTCTTGCAAAATTCGAAAATTTCAAGCAGCTTCTAAATAAATGTTCAGATCACCCGAGTTCATAAAATGAAAGTTTTCAATGTCATGCGTTCTAGAATTTTGCTTCCTTGTTTCACTAAATAAAATTTTGTGAAATAATTCTGCTTGCAAAACAAAGTTTTGCTTTCTCCGCGAAATAAAATTTTACGATTTTCAAAATCAGCTTTTGCAAAATAAATTTTTGCACCTTCGTTTGCGAAACCAAGTTTTGCTTCTTTCGTGAAATAAAATTTCTCAAATTTTCAAACTCAGCTTGTGTGAAATAAAATTTCACCGATTTTCAAATCAGTTTCTGCAAAATAAAATTTTGCACCCTCATTTGCAAAACAAAGTTTTGCTTCGTTTCTGAAATAAAATTTCACCGATTTTTAAATCAACTGTTGCAAAATAAAATTTTGCACCCTCATGTGCAAAACAAAGTTTTGCTTCGTTTGTGAAATAAAATTTCACTGATTTTCAAGTCAACTTTTGCAAAATAAAATTTTGCACCCTCGTTTGCAAAACAAAGTTTTGCTTCATTCGTGAAAAATTTTTTACGGATTTTCAACTCAGCTTTTGCAAAATAAAATTTTGCATTCCTTCGTGAAATAAAATTTCACGGATTTTCAACTCAACTTTCGCAAAATAAAATTTTGTACCCCTTTGCAAAACAAAGTTTTGCTTCCTTCGTGAAATAAAATTTCACGAATTTTAAAACACACATTTTACAAAATAAAATTTTGTAAATTTCGAGTCCTTTTGGTCGGCGGGCCCTGATACGCATCTTTGTTCGTAAAGTCAAATTTTACGTTAAATTTCTTTGCAAAATAAAAATTTGCTATTTTCAACTCTTTTGGTCGGCGGGCCCTGACACGCACTTAAGTTCTTTAAATAAAAATTTTTGAACTTAGTTCTCCGTTTTTCAAAATAAAATTTTGAAAAATATTTTGGTCGGCGGACCCTGATACGCATCTTTGTTTGTGAAATCAAATTTTACATTCAAATCCCGTTGTCAAAATAAAATTTTGAAAACTCTTTGGTCGGTGGGCCCTGACACGCATCCTTAGTTCGTGAAATCAGATTTTACGTTCTAATTCCTTTCAAAATAAAATTTTGAAAACTCTTTTGGTCGGCGGGCCCTGACACGCATCCGAGCTTGTTAAATCAGATTTTGCAGCCACACCCAGAAGCAGAACCAAGTTTTGCTATGCCAGTTTCAGTCCAGCTAAACAAAGTTTGGTTGTACCAATTCCAGATTCCAGTTTCCAGTCCGTATACAGGTAATGTTAGAGGCCCAGGTATGTTTCTTAACCTTTACTTGTCCCGGCTGGAGTACTTTGACCTTCGTCTTACTCAGACTCGGTCAAAGTAGGGGCTTCTGTTGACACCAGAAACTTGTCGACAAGCCTTTGGGGTACCCGATGATGAGGCTAACGCTAGTAATTAATATGGACATTGAAAATGTTGTAATTGATGGCTCTCTACGCTTATTCTCAATAAAACTACTCAAAGTGGCACAAAACCACCTCAAAATGCTCCGTTTGATAATAAGTCGACTTTGATAGTTCATTTCAGTACCTTCATCTCACTTAGTCAAAGTCAAACTTATTTCAAAAGTCAAACTTATTTCATTGGATAGGTCTTTGAAATACCTTTCTAACGATATGTCATGAGCCCAAATCCGATAAGTAACGAAGGCGCTATGAGTCGTTTACTAAGGTCGGCCCAAAACCGACACCTTGTCACTCTTTTGATCATATCTCAAAATCCACTCAACATATTTGAGCGAAATAAATTGCATTAGAAGGTTCACTCAAACACCTTTCCAACGGTATATTACATGCCTAAAACGGAGTTCTAGATCAAAAGATATAGGCATTTCAAGTAAGCCTTAAAAATCAGAGAACGTGGCAGTGGTCGGCCTAAGGTGGTAGACCGACATTTCTGTCTGCCCTATCCACCTGACCGACACAGTGGTCGGTCTCCTTTAGCTGACCGAGGTAACCGTCGGTCTCCTTCAGTTGGCCGAGGGATCTGTCGGTCTCCTTTATCTGGCCGACACTATCTGTCGGCTCTATCCTCTTGACCGACAGTTTTGGCCCGAGACCCCCCTATTTCACTATAAATATAGTTCTGTTTCATTCATTCCAGACCTCCAGAAATTCACAGATAAACTTCCTAAAATTACAGAAACTCTCTAAACTCACTTTCAATCCTCCTTTTCACATTCAAACACCGTTAATTCTTGAATAAGCGCCAAAGAGCCGTCGATTTACGATATTTTCAAGATTCATTTGAATTCGACATTACGACTAGCCTGAGGGTCCCAGATTCAAATTAATAACCGGTTTTTCTTCTCTTATTTAATTTCTTTTATTTATTTCTTTTATTTTGTTTGTTTTTCTGTATCGATTTATTTTTCATTGTATTAGTAACTTTTTCTTTACTGTTTTCATATTTCGTCAAATATATAATATTATAAATAAGTAGTAGAGGCCGTCAGTCAAGCGACGGCGGTCAGTGCCTAACACCTTCCCTGACCGTACCTTTACCCCCGAATCTGCATTCTTTGGTTTAGGCCGGAGTTACGGGTCAGTCCCCACACCAGGGATCAAAAGGGGCTTTTCCGTTACGTTTTTCAAATCAATTTTTTGTACGTTTTTTTTTATATAAAACGGACTAGCGACTCCTACTACCCCTACCTAAATAAACTACTTTTCAAATTAAAATACGGAATTTTGAGGTTCCGGGCCGGGATCTCACAACAGGGCGTGAGATATTCTCAAATCAAACGGGAATACAAGGTACAAAGATCAAAAACCAAAGTCACCAAAAAGAAAAAGTCTCAAAAACTCCAAAAAAAAGGGCAAAACAACTAAGCAAAAAGCTTAGAAGTCAAAAGGCTTAGAAGTCAAAATGCTTAGAAATCAATAAGCGAGGGGCCGAAGCCCCAAGGGCAAGAAGTACCGAAGCCCAGAAACAAATGGCCAAGTCTTTGTAAGTCCAAATTGAAGACTCGACAAAAGCAACAAACAGCCTAGATCGACTAAGGAGAACCCACCCTTAGGATGCAATGTATCGAGGTTAAACACATAAACACCCTTTTTGGACCAGCGGGTCCTTAAACACGCACCTTTTTACAAAACACACCTCATGGACCGGCGGGCCCTTAAACACGTACCTTTCCACAAAAATACAACTTCCGGGCCGGCATGCCCTTAAACGTGCTCTTCGGAACTACGCTAGGTTCGATTCCGTACACGCGGATACGTAGGCCGCTCTCCCGAGCTCAACCAACCTTTTACAAAAATCCACAAAACATTCTTTCGTTCAAAAGCTTTCCATGCTAAGGACGCGTCCACTTCAAATCCACAAAATTCAAAGGCAGACTGTTTCTTTATCGAGGCGTCTAAAACGAATGCGTCGAGGCAAAGTTGTCATAGGCTTAGGAGTAGCACTCTGCTTTTTGGTCTAACTCTGTTTTGCAGGTACAACAGCATCCCACCGCAGACAGACAAGCACCACTGGGGGCTTCAACAACGCACATGTTCCCGAATGTGGCATCCATGCAACCGTCGAGTCTCAAGACACGCGTACGATTCGTCTCTGTTTTGCAAACTTTCGGCACTCCATAAACATCGAGTCAATTCTCTTCCAATCAAACAATTTAGCGATATTTAAACCGGTCCTTTCAAAACTTCTCAGTTTTAAAAACGCTCCCACGGGGCCAAACCCTTTTTCAAACACAAACGAGGCAATGCGTCCTCAAAATAGCTAATCACCTTTCAAAATTAACTCAAAGCTCGAGTTAATTTAAAAGCACTTTGCACCTCACCCCTTTCGCACAAACAAAATGTATCTTTCGAAAATGTATCTCAAATCCTTGAAATGCATCTCGAATCTTCGAAGTCCAAGCTTTTCCAAAATTTAACTCACCACTCGAGTTAACATACTTTGAGAAAAAGCATTGTTCGAATTTAACTCACTCGAGTTAACACATTTTGAGCGAAAGCACTATCGAACTACGCCGGTTTGATTCCACACATGTGGATACGTAGGTAGCTTTCCAAAGCACAACCGAATCTAGCATTACATACCACTCCGTGTTGTCATGAGATTCCACCGAATTCTCATCCTCGACAACAGGGGGCTTTTCAACCTTCACACCCAAGTTACCCTCCACGGTCCTCATAACTCTAACTCTCTTTCATCTTTCATGAACCCAATGACACATCTTACGACACACACTTACAACCGACATTTCAAGTGTTCATTTTTAAAGCTCATTTCGACAACTAAAATGAATCTTTCAGCAAAAATGATTTTTCAACAAAACCATTTTAATCCAAACATCCCAATCGGGAATTATTTCACTTTCAAACCCGGCCTACTAACTATGCAGGTCCACGGAAGCACAACAAAGCACGAAGGTGAAAGACGACAAAGGCAAATTCAAGACAAACAATCACACATTTCTCCATTTTGCCTTAATTTCACTCAAATTAAGACAAACTACGGGGGAAACTTTGAAGCAAGTACATCCTTCACTGCATTTTGACTCAGTTTTCACACAAAATTTAATCAAACTCGAAGGGGGAATTCGAAAACACTTCCTCCCAAGTACATCCTTCACTACATTTTGACTTAGTTTTCATTCAAAACTTAGTCAAACTCAAAGGGGTAGTCCAAAAACTCCTCCTCCTAATGCACATCCCATTACACTTTGACTTAGTTTTCATCCAAAACTTAGTCAAACTCGAGCAGGTAGTCCAAAAACTCCTCCTCCCAATGCACATCCTGCACTTCACTTTGACTCAGTTTTCATTCAAAACTTAGTCAAACTCGAGGGGGTAACCCAAAAACTCCTTCTCCAAGTACATCATCCACTACACTTTGACTTAGTTTTCATACAAAACTTAGTCAAACTCGAGGGGTAATCCAAAAACACCTTCTCCTAACACACTACTAGTCTCCTTCACATAGTTTGACTATCGTTATGCATTATAACTCAGTCAAACTGGGGGCTCACATACACCGACACCATGACCAAGACAATCGGGGGCTGACGCTTCCTATCAAGAATCAAACCTTTACAACAAAAAATGGGATAATTTTTTGCATTTTTGATGTAACATATACGGTTGAGCGACACCTCCAGAACCGCTACAAACACGAGCATGCACGCTAAAAGCATTACACTTTCATGAGTGCATCAAACAACGAACACCCGAACGTACATCCAAACATCAAGCCACTCATACATGAGTCCAAGCACCTACACCCCAAGTACGAGAGGCATGTATCACGTGAATCCAAACGAATCGCCAGATACCCCGTCTCATGGTCAAAGCAGGCGAAAATGAAGATTTCGGAAGACAATCGCAGAATTCGAATTATTCCGGATTTGAAGCTGCGACATGTGTGAATGAGTTCAGGCTTGAAGTCGCCAATTGATAAGAGATTCCCCAGAAGAATCACTAGTCAACAAGGCCATTTCTGAGGCGTGTTTTGTTCCACGTTGTCTTTCCATATTGGGCTCATCAAAGCCTAAGTATTTTTCTTTACACATGCAAGCTTTCATGGTTAAGGCGTCAACTACAGTCTACCACAAGCGCTAACACATACATTATGCGTTATGCCTTGGTTAAGGCGTCACCTACAGTCCGCCATACGCGTATATTAAGCATTTGATATAAGGTACAGAAGTAGAAGCACGAACACTCTTCACGAGTCCTCACCTCTTTTACACATCCCTACGGAGCATTAATTCCTCCCTAAGAAGTCCACACACTTATACAGGTAGTCCCCAAAGGAGTCCTTAAAGCATCAACACCCCACAACAAGTCTCAAGACAAAGCAATTACGAAAACACGTACACTCCTCGCGAGTCCCCTCTAAACACCATATTCCCCAGCGGGAAACCAACGCATACAATAACATTTAAACATACACTCCCCAACGAGTCCAAACACAAACATTTTACTCGAACAAATGCACCTACGCTCCTCGGCGAGACCATACATATACATTCTTCCCCGGCGGACAAGCACTCCCCTAGCGAATTACCTTTAAGCAAACCTACAAAGCATCCTGAATGGATTATCCTTCCACTCCCCCAGCGGAACATAAACGTAAAGCATCTGCATCAGTACTATACAACTACAAGCACTATACACGAGCACATACATGAAGCACCTGCACTCTTTACGAGACGAAGCACCGAGACGAAACACCTACACTCGTCCACGAAGCCAAGCACAAGCACAAAGCACTCCTCGGCGAGGCCAAGCAACAGTAACAACTGCACATAATAGCAACTACATAGACGCTCCTCGGCGAGTTCAAGCACAAGCATCCTACAAAACACATTCAAACATACACGTTCAAACACAAGCATTAAGCAACTACACATGCGCTCCTGTACGAGACCAGACACTTACAGCCACATATGCACTCCTATACAATTACACTTTAGCACATGCCCTCTTTGACGAGGCTATACGTAACACCTGCGCTCCATGGCGAGACTCGCCACAAGCACAACACTAGCAAGAGGCAAATACGACAACACAACACAACGCAACACGACGACGCTAAGCACACTACGACACTAAGCAAATATTACAGCACATCACTATGTAATGGCAACAAGCATAACAAGAGACACTCAGCAGGCCGGCAGGCCCTCACAAACATGCACGGACCGCCACGTCCTTAAAATGCGCACGTCCCGCCCCGGATAGCCCGGTTCGGAGTCCTCGCCTCACCCATGGGCACATGCTTTGTTCCGCTGACGATATCGAGACTGTAATGGTCCGGATATGGTCGTAGAGTTTGACAAACGCTCTAGTCCGAGCTCAGTCAAACTGGGGGCTCTGTGGATACCCATATCCGTACCCTCCCAACCAAAACCATGTGATGTAACTCGGACTTTTACTATGCATGTTTTAACGTTGACTTAAACAGTTCTAATAATGTCGAATTCATTTTTGAGTCGTTTTGAAATGTTAAATGATTTTAGTTCGCTTCACATCACGCTTAAATAAATGTTCTTTTGTCCATTTAGAGTCTAGCTTGGTCTGCGTCCTGCTTCATCTGGCATAGGTTTCGCATTTGCATTACAATTGGCCCTTTTACATTAACAAGGTCCAATTCAGCATTCCTAAATTCCTAAATTTAGGCCCGGTGGCTAAATCCCCCCTTTAGCTCCCTCTCACACAAAATATAGCCTCACGGGTTATCTCATTTCACAAAACTCTTCAAAATACACCTTTTTCATATTTTCGGGTCTCGAGCCCAGAACCGAGCCCAAACCCGCCTTTGGCCCTCACTCCAAAGCCCTCAACCTTCTAGTAGGTCATACTAGGTCTATTTGAAGCACAAGCAAGGAGATTGTGTCGAATATTTCCAAGATTTGGCAAACCGGATTAAGGAAATACGAAATTGCGGAACTAAAACCACACCACCAAACCGAAATAGCCTATGCGGCTCAGGGTACAAACCGCATAAGGCTATGCGGTTGCCTTACCAAACCGCATAGACCTATGCGGCTCCCTGGGCTGGCTTTTTTCCTGTGCTTTCCTATTTTCGCTCGGCTATTCTCCTATAAATACCCCCCCTATGCACGACCTATTCTCACAAGTTTTCCACACAAGAAACACCTCTCCTCACAACCTTTCTTCTTAGGTTTAGTGCCCACACATGGGTCCCACAAAATATACCGTCTAGCACGGTATACACACAAAACTCTCACAAAAGCCTCACGCACTCAAATCCTTGAGTTCAACACACCATCCCGTGTTGAATTCATCCTCCTTTTAAGTTCAAGAAGCGAAGCTCTGCCCAGATCTGAAGCGCTAGGACCAGGTAGGTACCGATCCACTTGGATCGAAGCTTTTTCTTATTTTCTATGGACTAACAAAGGGGACTACACTTTAGCGCCCCCCCCCCCCCCCCCCCCCCCCGGCTTTGGAACCGAGCGCGCTTGCCTTCCAAGTGTTCTTATTACTTCGGGTACACACCATATCCGATGACACGCCAAAGTCGCATAAGCAACCGACCCTTTTAAAATAAACCAATGGACAATTGAACGTTTATTTTATTTGCATGCATCTTGCACCTTCTTATTTTGCATTAAATCAACTTTAACAATGAATTCGACCTTTAACTGAACCGTCTTCGTTAACAAGTTAAACATGCTGAACTGAGGGTTTTTAACCAATCTTTTTGCATTTGCATTTGCATTCTTTTACAAACTTTATCGCACTTGTACGTAGCGATAACATTAGCTCAAATATCATTTTCCATGGATTGTTCTAGGTCAGTAGAGGCTATTTTTACATAGGCTTTTCTAAAACGTTTTCATAAATCATTATTTAAATTGATTTTTAGTTAAGTACCCTCACCCCGAATCCATTCTGGTTTCACAAGCCTTAGATCTAGGGGTGTCGGCGTGCTCCAAAATCTAGGACATGTCTTTAGCTTAGGACATGATAGCAGGTTCCTAATTTTCGCGATAATTAGGTGGCGACTCTAAAACAGTTTTAAAGGTTTTTCTAAATTAGTCTTTTTAACTTAATCCGCCCTTATGCAAGACGCCGAGTTGGGTCCCCCTCGATCCCGGGTTCCACACTCAACCACTTGGACCTTAGCTCAGTCCACTTGGATACCTTTTTCAGAAATAAGGTGCCCAAGTACTATACCTTCGGTCACCATGAAGTGACACTTCTCCCAATTAAGGACAAGATTCGTCTCCTCACAACGTTGTAAAACATGGACAAGATTAGTCTAGCATACATCAAAATCCGATCCATTGACACTAAAGTCGTCCATAAAAACTTCCACGCTTGACTCAATAAAATCAGAAAATATTGCCATCATACAACGTTGAAAGGTGGCGGGAGCATTACACAATCCGAATGGCATATTGCGATATGCAAAGGTGCTATAGGGACATATGAATGTCGTCTTTTCCTGATCCTCGGGATGGATAGGAATTTGGAAGAACCCGGAAAAACCATCAAGATAGCAAAAATAACTGTGGCATGCAAGACGTTCCAGCATTTGATCAATAAAAGGCAAAGGAAAATGATCCTTACGAGTCGCGATATTCAACCTCCGGTAGTCTATGCACATGCGCCATCCCGTGACAATCCTCGTAGGAATGAGCTCGTTCTTGTCATTCTGGACCACCGTGGTACCTCCTTTCTTTGGCACAACTTGCACGGGGCTTATCCATTTCGAGTCCGAAATTGGGTAAATGATACCGGCATCGAAAAGCTTCATCACCTCCTTCTTAACTACCTCCTGCATGTTAGGATTCAAACAACGTTGTCCTTGGATACACGGCTTATGACCGTCCTCAAGATGAATGTGTGATGAGGCTAAAGTCGTCACGCCTAATCAAAATAAACCTAGACTAACAACTAACAGAGGCTAGTGGTAAGCAGGGTCGAATCCACAGGGAGATGGTGTAGTCAAAGAGATGCTCGGCTAAGAAAGGTCAATCTCAAGGTATGAACAAGGAGTGAGTTTGAACTATAAACTAAGGGTAGACTAGAATCAAAGGCTTAAAAGACGATAAGGGAGAAATCTAGGGTCACAGGTTCACGATGATTTCAACTAAGGTTGTCACTGAATAAGGATACTAATGATGGTTCGCGTTAATGGATTAGGACAAGTCCTCTCGGATCAAAGTCAATCCTAAAGCTCAACTAACGGGCTCTCGCTACGTATTAGTTTCGCTCTACTAACTCTTCACACAAGGCTCACCTTAACCCGGCTTTCGATCTTAGGTTTAGGCTTCCTAGGTCAACACAATCGATCGTGGCCTTTGATCAATTGAGTGAGGAATTAGGGCATGAGATTAGATTAACAACAAACAACCAAAAGATAACCAAGAACAGAGATTAAACCTAAGAATCAATCATCGATCCCCATAAAACCCTAGGATCGATGGGATTAGCTATGCATAATTGGGGATGAATTCAAAGCAATACAAAAACAATAATAAAACATAATGAATGAATAACAATTGGAATTAAACCTGGAATTAATCTTGAATTGAAATAGAAAGATCAAGTCTTGCAATTGTAATTAAAGCTAAGTCTAAGGTTTTGAGAGAGTTTGAAAGGAGAAAACTATTTCTAATTCTAAGCAGTAAACTATATTGAAAAGCATCCCCTAAACCCTAACTTCGAATTGTATTTATAGGCCTCGCAAATCCGGAGAAACAGGGCAAGCAAACCGATCGGTTCGGGTCAAAACCGATCGGTTTACTGGTGGAACCGATCGGTTCACCCTTGAACCGAGCGGTTCTAAGGCCGTCAGAAGTTTCCAGCAACTTTAAGCCTTGATTCAACTATCCGGAACCTATAGGTTTGCTCTGAACCTATAGGTTTGACGTCCCAACACATAGTATGACTTCCGAATCGACTCTCGGGCTTCGTCACGACGTCACGATACTCAGTAATGCTCCATTTGACTCAGGTTTTAGCTCAGGACCGCCAAAACCTACAAAATACACACGAGGAACAACAGTATCGAAATATAAAGCATATAGCTACTAAAACAATAATGAAATCGAGCGAGTGCGAGCTAAATGCAACTGTAACGGGGGCATAAAAGCAATATAAATAACATACATCAAACTCCCCCAAACCAAACCTTTGCTTGTCCTCAAGCAAACAGTGTCGGAGAAAAACAAAGCATAGCTAGTTAATCACGTTAGCATCTCGAAGTGGACGACCTATACACATAAACTTACAAACCATAGTCTATTTCGCCGAAACAGAGCACAAGTCTCAACCATTCACACCAACATCATAATGCTAGCCTCTAACGCTTTCGCAAAAATTAAACTCTACGACAAATGGATTCGGGCAAGGCCAACCACGCATACCACTTCCATTCAACCATACTTTCCAAATCATTCCATTTCTTTCTTTTCTTTTCTCTTTTTTTTTTCTTTTTCTCAAATGTGGAGCATCCCTCGTATGTAACACCGTTTAGCTTGACATTCACTCGGTAAAGATCGTGCTCGGGTACATATTTCCTTAAGGGTTACATCATTGCTCATACTCTCGGTCGCAACCAAATTCATGGCCACTGTGGTTACTCAAATCAATGAGTCCCCTCCGAGAGCATCGAAGCGTTGCTCCATCATTAAATGATCGTTCCAAACAAACCACATTCCATCATTCCAAACTTTCCACAAGCCAATTGCCTCGCAAGAATACCCAATATCGAAAGTAAAAGGAACGAAAAGCGATAAGAATTAAGCAAATACAAGTGGGCTAGTGTTTGAGGCTCGCAATCTATTAACAGGAAACAAACATACAGCGCAAGCTACGACGATAGGAAGTCGACTCGGAGATACTAAAGATCAAAACAGCACACTAATTAATTCTCCAAACTTGGCAATTCAAAGCGAAAGAGGTTTGGAAAACGCAAATTTTTTTTAAAATAAGCACACAGAATGGAAAATGCAAATAAATAAGCGCGAAAGTGCTTTCCTCCCCCAAACCAGAATCACACATTGCCCTCAATGTGAAAAACAGCATAACCACAAGCAGAGAAGGACACATAAAAGACGGGAGTAGGAAAATTAAAGCGAGGAAACGAGGGAAAAGGAGTGAAGAAAGCTCACATTATCAAGTTGGAGCTCCCCCAAACCGAAGCAAAGCATGGAGTGCGGCTTATGATCCACGAATATGCATCCAATTCAGTCCAGCTATGTAGTGCTTCGGAGTAGCATGCGAGAGAAGGGGCGGCCGAGTAGCAGGGGCCGGCCAAGCAAGGCCATGTCGAGGCCTGTTCTCAAAAATACTAAGGACAAAGAGTCCTCAAGTACCTGCATGCTAAAGCAATTATAAATCCCTCGTCCTCACGCGCTCAAAAGAAAAGTCTAAAATGTCATTCAAAACAAACAAACCAAACCAAAGTACAAGTTCAACAAATTACAAAAAGTCAACGGGTTGCCTCCCGGATAGCGCTGGTTTATAATGGTCCCGCACGACCGCCGTCAAACTCATCAAATCACGTCAAATTGGGCCAAGGACGTTGGCCACTGGCAGCAGCTTCACTTGGCGAAACAGCATCCGTTCGCCACAAAACACGATCTCCACGAGGAAGAGCAGCATAATCCATCACGCACGGTAAGCCAACGCGAAAAGGCTCTCCAAAACAACTGCGGGCGCCGGACATGGCCAACCATGGGTCTCCTCCACCATCACTAGGAGAATAGACATCCGCCCTCGTGACCTTCCGTTCCCCCAAACCAGGATCGTAGCTAACCTGCGTAGGACCTGCACATGAAAAAGCAGAAGAAACAACCTCCAAAGAGTCT
The DNA here is from genome assembly GCA_023091065.1 of Dianthus caryophyllus. NCBI lineage: Eukaryota > Viridiplantae > Streptophyta > Magnoliopsida > Caryophyllales > Caryophyllaceae > Dianthus > Dianthus caryophyllus. The sequence continues at coordinate 1,091,350 of CM041529.1, forward strand.
CCAGTAGAGTGAGACGGAGGGGCAAGGTCAATAGCAGCCACAGACTCAGGTTGCATAGGGGCACGAGGGATACTAGACTTAGTGTAGGTCAACGTCTCACCTCCCACCGAGAACGACAGGGTCTTGTTTCCCACATCGATGACAGCACCTGCAGTATGCAGGAAAGGTCTCCCTAAAATGATCGGGATGTGGGGGTCCTCGGGTATGTCTAAGACCACGAAGTCGACAGGTATATAAAACTTCCCTATCTTGACCGGGACGTCCTCTAGGATACCTAAGGGTCTCTGGACACTACGGTCAGCCATCTGCAACGTCATGGAGGTAACTCCTAACTTAGTCATATTCAATTTCTTACAGATGGAGTAGGGAATGATACTCACACTGGCCCCTAGGTCGCATAAGGCGTTCTGAACCACGTACCTCCCTATAGAACAAGGGATAGAAAAGGTCCCGGGGTCACTCAGCTTCGGGGGTAAACTACCCTGCAAAAAGGCACTACCCTCCCCCACAAAAGACACGGTCTCGGTCTCGTTTATGGAGCGCTTCCTAGAAAGGACCTCCTTAAGAAACTTAGTATATGCAGGAATCTGTTTAACTAAATCAATAAAGGGAATATTCACCTGCAATTGTTTAAGAATCTCAAAGAACTTACCGAACTGGGGGTCCGTGTTAGCCTGCCGTACACTACCCGGAAAAGGAAGCCTGATTTGAATCTCCGGCGCCTTGTCCTTGACAAAGATCATCCGGCGTGTTCTTTGTCATTGTCTTTACCTATGATCACACGGCTTTACCGTGTTGCTTGCCCCATTCTTCTCCTCCTCCTCCGGTTGCATCGAGCCATCATAAACTGTACCACTGCGCAACGTAATAGCACATGCTGTATCGGGAGGAGGGTTAGGAGGATTACCTTGGGGTGGTAGAGTACCCTGCTGACGTGAAGCCTGTGAAGCGGCGAGCTGCGCCACTTGATTCTCGAGCATCTTTATCGCCGCATCCTTGGCTTGCTCGCTCTTCTGCATTTGCTGCATCATCATCTCTTGTGACTTGGCCATTTGCAGCATCATGGCCTTCATCTCGGCCATAGGATCGGGTCCTGCAGGTTGGGGTGGAGTGTAGGGTGGTTTTTGGTAGTTAGGTGGAGGTGGTTGGTAGTTTTTGTGATGAGGGATGTAGGGTTGGTTTTGTGGATGTGGGGGAGTCGGGTTTAGCACATTTTGGTTACGATAAGATAAAAGCGAGCGATCGTAACCTGGTTGGTTTTGGTAGGGCAGGTTTTGAGGATAGGACTGATAAGCATAAATCTGCTCTTGGGGTGCAGCATACCCCGTAGAATAACCCATATCGTGCCCCGCGACAGCATTAACGTGAGCACCCGAAGAACCAACACCGTGCAGCTGGTCAATTTTCGCAGTCAGCGCAGCAAGCTGACTATGGACCGCACTCATGCTCTCCTTATCGGTCTTGGTGAGCCGACCGTGAATTACCCCGCGGCTTCCCAAATTGAGACGAATGGATAGCCATCTCCTCAATCAAGCCCCATGCCTTATCATCGTCGACGTTATTAGCAAAACGTCCCTCTGCAGCAGAATCAAGGATGGCCCGGCTCTCCGCGTATAACCCATTATAGAATGTCATGATCACCAACCAATCGTTCAACCCGTGGTGAGGACAATCGCGGATAAGCTTCTTGTATCGCTCCCAAGCTTCAGCGAAAGATTCATCAAACGTTTGCTTGAAGCCTTGAATTTGACTTCTCATTTGGTTAGTACGCTCGGGAGGGTAGAACTTGGAGTAAAAAGCAAGGGCTAACCCGCTCCAATCAGTGATGCCAGCCGCCTCCTTGTTGAGGTCCGTGATCCATTCACGGGCTCGATCATTCAACGAAAAAGGGAATAGCATTTTCCTTATCTGGTTCTGGGTGATCCCGGCCTGCTTGATCGTAGAGCAGTAGTCGGTAAACACTTGCATATGCCGACCCGGGTCCTCGGTGGGATAACCACCAAACTGGTTCCACTCCACCAAAGTGAGAAAGGCGGGGCGAATCTCAAAGTTGCCCTGCAAGGTAGCGGGCATCGTGAATCCATTCGGAATGGATTCCGTCTTTGGGAGCGAGTGACTAGATAATTTAGGCATAGTCACTGGCGGCGAAGTAGAAGTTGGAGTTAATGGAGGTGTGTCCTCTTCGTAGGACGATTGCGTAGCACTTGACTCCGCTTGCGACGCTTCCTCGATGTCTAAATCAACGATTTTTATTGCTTGTCTGCGTAACCTGTGTAGTGCTCGTTCAGGTTCAGGCTCAAAGGGAACTAGAGTCTGGGGTGACCTGCGCATAAACACAACTACACAAAACAATGAGAAACGGTCTCAAGGAACTAGGTTCCTTGAGACAAGAGAGAAAAACCTAACAAAAACTAAGCAAACACTAACTAGCTAACCGTCTCCCCGGCAACGGCGCCAAAATTGATGAGGCTAAAGTCGTCACGCCTAATCAAAATAAACCTAGACTAACAACTAACAGAGGCTAGTGGTAAGCAGGGTCGAATCCACAGGGAGATGGTGTAGTCAAAGAGATGCTCGGCTAAGAAAGGTCAATCTCAAGGTATGAACAAGGAGTGAGTTTGAACTATAAACTAAGGGTAGACTAGAATCAAAGGCTTAAAAGACGATAAGGGAGAAATCTAGGGTCACAGGTTCACGATGATTTCAACTAAGGTTGTCACTGAATAAGGATACTAATGATGGTTCGCGTTAATGGATTAGGACAAGTCCTCTCGGATCAAAGTCAATCATAAAGCTCAACTAACGGGCTCTCGCTACGTATTAGTTTCGCTCTACTAACTCTTCACACAAGGCTCACCTTAACCCGGCTTTCGATCTTAGGTTTAGGCTTCCTAGGTCAACACAATCGATCGTGGCCTTTGATCAATTGAGTGAGGAATTAGGGCATGAGATTAGATTAACAACAAACAACCAAAAGATAACCAAGAACAGAGATTAAACCTAAGAATCAATCATCGATCCCCATAAAACCCTAGGATGGGATTAGCTATGCATAATTGGGGATGAATTCAAAGCAATACAAAAACAATAATAAAACATAATGAATGAATAACAATTGGAATTAAACCTGGAATTAATCTTGAATTGAAATAGAAAGATCAAGTCTTGCAATTGTAATTAAAGCTAAGTCTAAGGTTTTGAGAGAGTTTGAAAGGAGAAAACTATTTCTAATTCTAAGCAGTAAACTATATTGAAAAGCATCCCCTAAACCCTAACTTCGAATTGTATTTATAGGCCTCGCAAATCCGGAGAAACAGGGCAAGCAAACCGATCGGTTCGGGTCAAAACCGATCGGTTTACTGGTGGAACCGATCGGTTCACCCTTGAACCGAGCGGTTCTAAGGCCGTCAGAAGTTTCCAGCAACTTTAAGCCTTGATTCAACTATCCGGAACCTATAGGTTTGCTCTGAACCTATAGGTTTGACGTCCCAACACATAGTATGACTTCTGAATCGACTCTCGGGCTTCGTCACGACGTCACGATACTCAGTAATGCTCCATTTGACTCAGGTTTTAGCTCAGGACCGCCAAAACCTGCAAAATACACACGAGGAACAACAGTATCGAAATATAAAGCATATAGCTACTAAAACAATAATGAAATCGAGCGAGTGCGAGCTAAATGCAACTGTAACGGGGGCATAAAAGCAATATAAATAACATACATCAATGTGATGCATACAAAAATCGGGACTAATCCCTTTCAAATCATCAATCGAATATCCGATGGCCTTCTTGTGCTTTTTCAAAACATTCAACAATTTAACAAGTTGGTCATCGGATAAATTCGCATTTACTATCACGGGACACATTTCCGCATCATCCAAGAAAGAATATTTCAAATGAGAAGGAAGAGGTTTAAGTTCGGGCTTTTGTACCTCTACGGAAAGTGATGAATCTAATCTTTTTACCTTTGGCTTGCAGAAAAGCCAACTTCCTTTCTATTCAACGCTTCCTCAATAGCATCCACTTCAGTTGTCCATTGCTCATCACCACCTACATCATCATCAAAACAAAGCAAGATCTCGAGAGGGTCCCTCGAAAGCGAGTGAGGCAAAGCATCATCCACAAAACAATCAATTACATCAATGGCATAGCAAGACTCCTGCAACATAGGACTCTTAAGTACATTTGACAAGTTAAATGTAATCTTATCACCTCCAACATCCAAGGTTAACTTACCGTTCTTAACATCAATGATTGCACCAGCAATGTGCAAGAAGGGCCGGCCCAAAATAATAAGAATTTGAGCATCCTCGGCCATGTCAAGAACAACAAAGTCAACCGGGATAAAGAACTTACCTACGCGCACGGGAACGTCCTCTAAGACACCCAAAGGTTGTTTCACAGAACGGTCTGCTATTTGGAGGGTGATATTAGTGCACTTCAAGATTCTCATGTTTAGTTTTTCACTTATAGAGTACGGCATTACGCTCAAACTAGCACCCAAATCACATAAAGCCATATCAATAGTTAGGGTGCCAATGGTACATGGTATGGAAAAACTACCGGGGTCCTTTAGTTTAGGTGGAGATTGATTTTGTAAAAGCGCGCTACAACGCTCGGTAAAAGCAACGGTCTCCACCTCACTAAACGACCTCTTTCGGGTGATGATGTCTTTCATGAATTTTGCATATGCCGGGACTTGTGTAATAAGCTCGGTAAAGGGAACAATTACCTTGAGATTTTTTACTACTTCCATAATTTACCAAATTGGTCGTCGAGCTTTGACTTGAGCACTCGACTCGGGAATGGTAGTTTAATCTCAATGGGTGGCTCCACCGGCTTCTCCTTTGATTGCTTCTCCACTCCATTCTCCACATCCTTAACCACATCATTAGCATTTTCCGTGCTCGGCTCATTTGCAACTCCAACATCACTAACACGCACATTAGTAGTAATAGTGTTAGGATTTACCTCATTTGACACCTTCACGGGAGGTGTATCAACATTGGGCATTGGTGGCCCATCGTAGCCTGTACCACTTCGAAGAGTGATTGCATTAGCGGACTCATGAGGCGGTTGCGGTTGAGAAAGAAGCATCCCGGGTGGTCGTGGTTGACTACTCGACGCCATTTGAGCCAATTGCGTATCGATCATCTTGTTTTGTGCAACCAATTATTGAATCGTAGCATCTTTAGCTTGTGAATCCTTCTCCAATTTAGCCATCATCGCATCTTGGTTCTTTTGCATTTGAACCATCATCGCCTTCATCTCGACCATAGGATCGGTGGCGGGAGTAGGTGCAACCGGAGGTTGATAAGGTGGGCGTTGAAAACCCGGTGGATTGTAAGGTCATGGAGGTAAGGAACATAAGGTTGTGGTGGTAGATGGTTTTGATGTTGTTGTTGTGGTGGGTTTAGGACGTTTGTGCTTTTGTAGGACAGGTTAGGATGGTTCTTGTAACCTTCGTTATAGTAATTCGAGTATGGGTTGTTTTGGCGGTAAGATTGAAAAGCATTGACTTGCTCATGTGTACCTCGACATTCCACCGATGTATGTCCAAGCGTACCACAAGCACCACACGGGCATCCAATTAAGAACTCATAGCGGCCACTTGTCCTCGAGACGAGGACGAACTACCCGATAGTAGTTGATCGATCTTTTGATTCATAGCCGCCAAATGAGCCGTAAATAGAGTCATAGAATCAACATCATGCTTACCGGATTTAATTGGCACATTCCTAGGATTCCCATATTGGTTGTTGTGGATTGCCATGGATTTGATAGTGTCAAGAGCTTCCTCCACATTGATGTTGTCAAACCTCCCGTTCGCCGCGGAATCTAGCACTTGGCGAGACTCGCTATATAACCCATTATAGAACAGCATTACAATAAACCATTTGTCTAACCCATGATGCGGACATTGACGTTGAATATCTTTGTATCGTTCCCACGCATCATATAGACTCTCATCTCCCTTTTGTCTGAAACTCGTGATTTGACATCTAAGCATAGCCGTCTTCTCGGGTGGGAAGTATTTTTGATAGAAGGCTAATGCTAGAGTATTCCAATCGGTCACACCATTAGCAACGCGGTTCAAAGAGTTGAGCCACAACTTCTCTTTGTCTCGGAGTGAAAACGTAAAAAGCATTTTCCGAATTTGATCTTGCGTGACTCCCGTTTGTTTGATCGTAGCACAATAGTCGCAGAAGTTCTGAATATGGAGGTTAGGATCCTCCCCCAGTATTCCCCCAAATTGGCTACACTCAATCAAGTTGATAAAAGTGGGTTTAATCTCGAAATTGTTGGCCGCTATAGCCGGCATAGCATTGCAGATTGGAATTTGAGTCGCGGTCGGCTTAGAGTGATCGGAAAGCTTCACCATCGTGTGCACTTTGGGTTCAAGATCAACGTGAGCTTCCTCGGTGGATTGAGCCTCTAGTTCCCTTAGTAAGTTCCTACGCCGACGGAAAGTACCCTCCGGTTCAGGGTCGAAAGGAATTTCCTTATTCGCTTGAGACGTGCGATATTTCCTGGGCATAAACAATACTAAAGTAGAACGTGAGAAGCGGCCTCAAGGAACTAAGGCTCCTTGAGACAAAAACAAAATCTAGAATCGAATAACAAACAATAAACGTTGCCGTCTCCCCGGCAACGGCGCCAAAATTTGATAGGCTAAAGTCGCAACGCCTAACAAAGATAACCGAACACTCATACCACTAGGTAGATAGGGTAGTCGGGATCGATTTCCACAGGGAGATGGTTGACATTGTATGTTATTGGTTGGTGGATTCTAGATTGGTCGGTTCGAGTGTTGGTTGTGGTTACTGAAGGCTAGAGCTCGGAAAGTAAAAGGGGTTTTAACTAATAAAGGAAGGTCTATGGATTAGGCTCGTTATGGGTACGCGTGGTTAAGTGACAGTCGGAATGGGAATGCTAAGTTAGCTATAGGTTTGACTCGTCCTCTCGGCTCTAGTCACCCTCGAACTATACTAGCGTGTTATCGCTCTTACTAGCAAAGGTTTCATTGGATGCTTACGGTCTATCCTCAAACTAGGCTTTCGTTCTTAAGTTTTGGAATAAGGGATAGGGATTATGGCCAATAATCACAGCAACAATAAGGCATAAACATACAAACCTAGCATAAACACAATCATTCCGAAGCACTATGAGTTCACGTACACCGAACTCACCGTTTTCCTAGAAAGATGACTACTCACTCATGATTAAAGTACGAACAAAGCAATTCAATCGATAAAGATGCATACTTGAAATAAACAAAATAAACTCAACAATAGCAAAAAGTGGATGATGACGATTACCAAAACAAGAGAAGTAGTAGATGATGAATTAAGCGAACAATAATCCAAACCGATAATTTTTGATTTAAATTAAACAAGAGATCAAAATAACAAAAGTGAAATTTAGGTTTTTGTGTTTTTCTCCCTCAAAATAAGCCTAAAACGTAGAATAAAGCATAAGTCATTCTAATGTTTTTACACAAAGTATATCATACAAAATAAACGAGAATCTCAAAAGACAGAGCCGTCCTGGACCTCCGGGACGGGCGTCCCGATCAGGACGAGCTTCCCGGCCATCCGGGATGGCTATCCCGGAGGCATCAGATTTTTTCTCTTCTTTTTGCTTAACTTCAATTGGTTTGATTGTCGTCCCAAGGCATATGGACGAGGCATAGTTCGTCCCAAGGGGTAGGGACGGAGTCGTGAATGAGTATATGAGCTTCTTTTGTCGTCCCTAAGTCCAGCGACGAGTTTAAATCACCGTTTCTTGGCTCGTACTCATCCTTGGCAATTTCTTCACGCACTAGTACTTCACTTAGCGATCTCAGGAGCTCCAAATGTCATCCCAAATAGCACAAATCCTCTTATAATCGGCTATGCCCTGCAAAACAAAGCCAAACAACGAAAACCAGAAATCTCGGAGGAAAAACGTCGCTTAAAGCGAATAAAAGCACTAAATATAAATGAATCGCTAGTGAAACGGGGGCTAAAACCATGTACAAATATAAGACATCAACAACCCAAATAGCCGGTCTTAGAGATGATATCAAGAGTATATTTTCGCTGACACACAAAGATGCCAGAGTCGCTACGAGCAACCTCTAAGCCCAAGAAATATTTTAACGGGCCAAGGTCTTTCATATGGAAGCATGAGTGCAGGTATTGTTTAAAGATGGAGAAAGCAGTTTCATCATTCCCGGAAATAATCAAATTGTAGATACCCGTATCTGTCGATATGGAAATTTATAGAAAACCCGACAAACACCCTATGATGATAGGACAACTTGTATTTCGTGTCATTTAACTGAGTTCGTTTTACGATGTAAGCCGGGCGCTGTCGACATAGTATTTTATTAATTTAAATGATATTTAAATTAATGATTAACAAGGTAAATTTATTTCTGTCAAAATTTATTTGCCGCAAGTATTTTATTGAAAATAAAGTATTTCGATTCAAAAAATCATTTTAAGTAATTCGATTTGAAAAATCGCCTTTACAAATTTGATATTTGACTTGAAAAGTCATTTCTCGTGCCTTTAAACCTTTTTTTTATTAAATTGTATTCGACGAATTCGTTTTCTTAACAGCAAGTTTTAAAGCTCGTTTTAAGCCCAATTTCAGGAGCGATTTTGAGCTCGTCTCAACACGATTTTCGAGGCCACTTTCACCCACACTCTCCCTCACATACACAAGCTTAAACCCACCCTAAAGCTGCATCCTTAGCCCAGCTTGAACCAGCCAAAAACCACGTCCAAAACCAGCCAGAAATGTACCCAAATCTGGCCGAGATACAAAGAAATTTAAACCCTCTTCGTGCCCCGTTTTGACAACCCAAAAAGCGACCCAAAAACCCGACTCTTTTCTACCCAGCCATGCTCCCTCCCCCTTCGACTGATCAGCCCAGAAATCCAGCCAAGGAGCCCGAATTACAACAGCCCAGAACCCCCCACCGTGCTCTGTTCCTGGCAGCCCATAATCAAGCCAAACCCGGTTTTTATTCACACACTCATGCCCATGCCCATATCCTAACGGCCTTACCCATATACCCTTTGCTTAACCTACAAGAAACACAACTCAAAAACCCTGAAAATCCCCACCAAGGAGGTCGTTGGCAGCAGCTCTCGAAGAAAGGTGTGAGCTGCTCTTCTCCTTCAAAGAAACCTACTTTTTGTCCCTATAAATACACCCTATCCACAAGCCATCATGACCCACGAAATATACAGCATACATACCCCACATCAAGTCACAAGAAAGCCTCAAGCAAACTCAAAGAGAAGTCGTGAGAGCCGTGTGAAAAACAGAGGGCAATTCTTCTGATTTTCGCTCAGCTATCGCCTCTTCTACCTCGTTTTTCGTGTTGAAAACATCGTATTCTTTCTGGTTTCTTTACTAAGTCTTAAAGTTCACTTTACCACGATTCCAAAACATCTTTCGGTTCGAAATTTCGTTGAGAAACGAATAAGTTACAAGCTTTTGAAAATCGCTGTCAGTATTGGTTCAAAGTTACGGTTTTTGCAATTGTTTCGTCGACGACGGCCCCTCGGGATAAAATCTTACAATCGATTACGACTCGGATATTTGGTCAACGATACATGTAAGTTGAGGGTGCAAAATACTCTTTTTATTTTGTTAATTTATCGTTTTTTTATTGTTTTTCATAGCCTCTGTCGTTTTTTATTACTCTCTGTCGCTCTTTTGTTTATCATCGTGGTTATAGTTTTATTGCTCGTTTTGGGTTGATATTTTTTAGCATGATTTTGGTATGAATGTGTGAGTATGTCGTGCCTTTTGTTCACTTAGTTGTGTGTTCAATCATCCCTGCGTAATATGATTCCTCGTTAGCTTAATTTGCTAGTTAGCTTGTCATGTAATTGCATCTCATTTATGTTTAGTTATATTGTTGCCTTAAATTGATTTGTCATGCTCTTCTAACTGATAATTCATGTTTGTATATCATTCTAGTTATCGTGATTTTACCTCATAGTTTGGCGATTGTATAATATTTAGCTTCGTTGATCCTACGTGAGCCGTGTACTGCGGGATTTCTGTTGTCTGTGGTTTTTGCTCCGTCTATTAAATCTTGAGTGGCGTAATAGTTTGGCATATAGGATGGTCCAGTTCAGGTTTTCTTCTGTGTGATGCGTTTTTATGTGGTCTGCTTATGTCTGCGTGTATTTACCTATATTTGTGCGTATTTGTATAACTTGCTTCGTGTCCTTTGGCTGATTTCTGCCTGATGTTATTAGTTTTTTTTAGTTATATCTGTGTCATACTCGTATATTAGTGAGCTCGGTAGTTGTTTTTAGTTGATTACTAATTGGCACGTTTGTTTGTGTTTGATTGTTATGGTTTGCGTATGATTGCACGTTTGTTTAAGTGGTATTTGTTTATTAGTTAATACATTTGTTTGAGTTTGTGTTTGTCGCAGTCTGTGAATATTCACACGTTTATGTGGGTTTACTTGGTTATTGCTTTATATGTGTGACTATGCTTGTGTGTTGCTTCTTTTCTATTCATGTGTCACGTTTATTTGTCTATATTATCATTCGTACTTGTCCATGTATATTAGTCGAGTATCTATTTTATTTGTCTGTCGCTAACGTGTGTTGATCCTTCTTATGCTGTCGGTAAGTATTTCTGCTCCTTTTCTTTGTTTGCTAGAATAGTAAATGAACCTCTGTTAAACAACTTCGACGAAATTATATGTGCATTAAGACGACCTAGAATGAATATTTTTTGTTTAGGGTTAAAATATTTGTTTGTATACCTGCATGTGTACTCGTAATAGCCATGATTTCACTTAGTAGAGACCGTTACTGTGACGGGCGGGGTTAGGCGTTAAATTAATGAAATTCTTTTAAACTTCCTAACACGTAAACTCACACGAACTCATTTTCTCTAAAATTGGTTTCTAAATTCCACCTAAAAATTTAGTGGCGACTCTTTTCAAATTAAAAATGTTTTTGAAATAAAACATCGCGTGGATCAAAATCCCTTGTCCACAATTTGGCGACTCCGCTGGGGACAGTGAAACTTGAAAAGTAAAATGATGGCTATTTAGAGTACCCTTTCTTTTTTTTACGTTGTTTATGCATCATACTGTTAGGATTTCGAACCATTTCTCCCTTTGGGTCGACCTCAAAGTAGGGAAATGACGTTCACTGTGTCTGGTTTAAATACCAAGGTGGTTCCGCCGAGGTTAGCAACCGCACTCTCGCCATATAGTTACAAACTTATGGTGGTTGCGTAGGTTACCTAACAACGTGGGATCATTGGCATGGACCCTTTTCGAGACTTAGAATAGTCTAGCTCATGCATTGCATCCTTGAATTACGTATGACTAATTGCTCTATGAATTCCAAAGCCATGTTTTTAAACCTTTTTAGTCAAAACTGTCATCTTTTCAATCGAATATTTTCCAAAAATTTCTTTTAGCTGAAATGTCTTTTTAGGATTAGAATAATCTTCGATATCTCTTTTGAAACGATTTTTGACTTAAGCTGAAATGCTTTCCTTCTAAAAAATCATTCTTTAAGCTGAAATGCTGTCTTTTTAGGATTAGAATAATCTTAAATATCTTCCAACACTACCTCATTTGAAAAAGATTTTTGATTCGAGCTGAAATGCTTTCCTTAAAAAAAAAAATCATTCCTTAAGCTGAAATGCTGTCTTTTTAGGATTAGAATAATCTTAAATATTTTCCAACACTTTCTTTTCCAAAAAAAACAAAGATTTTTGTCCAAGCTGAAACGCTTTCCTTTTAGGATTAGAATAATCTTAAATTATTTCCGATTTTAGCTCTTTTGAGAAAAGATCTTTTCCTAGCAGAAATGCTATTCTTTTAGGATCAGAATAATCCTAAAAGATTTCCGATATTAGCTCTTTTGAAAAAAGATTCATTCCTAGCTGAAACGCTCTCCTTTTTTAGGATTAGAATAATCTTAATTTTTTTTTCCACACTATCTCTTTCGGAAAACAAAGATTTTTGTTTAAGCTGAAACGCTTTCCTTCTAAAATCAGAATAATCTTAGATATTTTCTGAATATTTGCTCTTTTGAAAAAAGATCTTTTCTTGGCTGAAATGCTATCCGTTTAGGGTTAGAATAATCTTAAACAATTTTCGATATTAGCTCTTTTGAAAAAAGATCTTTTCTTGGCTGAAATGCCATCCTCTTAGGATTAGAATAATCTTAAATAATTTTCGATTCTAGCTCTGTTGACAAAGATCTCTTCCGAGCTGAAATGCTATTCGTTTAGGGTTAGAATAATCTTAAACAATTTTCGATATTGCCTCTTTTGAAAAAAGATCTTTTCTAAGCTGAAATGCTATTCGTTTAGGGTTAGAATAATTTTAAACAATTTTCGATATTGCCTCTTTTGAAAAAAGATCTTTTCTAAGCTGAAATGCTATTCGTTTAGGGTTAGAATAATCTTAAACAATTTTCGATATTTTCTAAGCTGAAATGCTATTCTTTTAGGGTTAGAATAATCTTAACCAATTTTCAACATTAGCTCTTTTGAAAAAAGATCTTTTCAAAGCTGAAACGCTCCTCGTTAGGATTAGAAAATCCTAAAACTTTTTTCTTTAAAAGAAAATTATCTTTTGAAAAAAGATCCTTTTATAAGTCGAAATGTTATCCATTTAAGATTAGAATAATCTTGAACAGTTCTTAACACTAATTCTTTTGAAAAAAAATCCTTTTATAAGTCGAAATGTTATCCTTTTAAAATTAGAATAATCTCGAACAGTTCTTAACACTAACTCTTTTGAAAAAAGATTCTTTTATAGCTGAAATGCTATCCGTTTAAGATTAGAATGATCTCGAACAGTCCCCAACACTAACTCTTTTGAAAAAAAAAAAAATCCTTTCAAGCTGAAATGCTACCCGTTTAGGATTAGATTAATCCCGAACGATTTTTTTAACACTACGTCGGTCTTTTGAAAAAAGAATAGTTTTTAAGCTGAAATGCTATACGTTTAGGATTAGAATAATCTCGAACGCTTTTGAAATGCTACCCATTTGGGAATAGAATTTTTTTTCCAACCAAAACGAAGTTTTTCAAAGGTAAAATCTTGCCCAAGGTAAACTGAAATTTCGAACCAAATAAGCTTTTTTTTGTAGTCGAAGAGCTGCCCATTTCAAACCTCAACTTCGAAAATAAGTTTCTTTTTTAAGTCGTGAGGAAGCATGAAATGCATCGAGTCAAGTCTGGTTGGAGTCTAAGCCGTGTATAGAAAGTCTAGTCCATCTAAAAGTCTTAGAGGATTTAACTAGTTGGGCACCCAGGCCTATTCTTAGGCCCAAATCATGCATGTCAATTAGTAGTTTTGAGTCAGGGAATAATAACGTCTCATCTAGGCTATTTTTAGAAGTTTTATGTAAACCTTAGAAACTTGCTGGTCCAAACACGAGCTAATTACTTCAAGTCCATATCTAGTTGGGTTTAAGTCTCATACCGTGAGTCTGTCTTCAAGTCCATATGTCGCATGCATTTGCATAGTTAGGTCGTAGACCATGTCGTTAAGCTCTTAGTCTTTTCATGTTTAATCTGGTCCAGTCCATTTGCATCCCGAGTTGTTACAAATAGTGTCGAAACAGTGTCGATTTCTGAACCTGAGTCGCATATTCTCCTCCTTAAGTCAAAATCAAGTTGCAAAAGTGGGGTAACTTTCAAACCAAGCATCTGAGTCAACTCCTGAAAGGAGAAAAGTTCAAAGTCGAGGTTGGTGATTATAAGTCAGAATTTATATTCAAGTCTTAAGTCTGAGTTGAGTCTAAGATTCGTTTTTCCACGATTATTTCTAACTCCTTCTCAAAAATCAATGAAATTGATCTTGTCTCTAATTTGATTCCATAATCCAACTGATGAAAATGCACGACGCACTCGAAGGGTGTCCCTGGGGTAGAAATACGTATTCAATTCTAAGGTGTAACACCAACTCAAGACAAAAGGGTTTCCGACAACAAAAACGAAAGGGGTTTCAATTCCATTAGTCAACTTGTGGTATACTATTCCTCTGCATTTGGAGGAGGATCCATAAATTTGGAGCTCCATAGTGGTCATGAATTTGATCGCGACCAAAAGTACGAATACTCATGGATCGCCCTTCTTGTACTCGATCGCGTGCCTAATAAGCAAACGAACTTGTCAGAGGAGTCCGGCGTGATATACATATGACCACGTGCGACCGCTCACCGTAAGATCTAGCAAAAGCCACAAAGGGCGTGGCCTGTTCTCAAAAACGCAAACAAGAATACAGAAATACAAAAGATTGAGGGGCAACACGTCGGAGATCGAAGATCAAAGTCAAAATTAAAGGCGAAGCCAAAACGGTCAGAAAGTACTGTCAATTCCTTTTTAAGTCGTTCTTAAAACGGTAATGGAGACATGGTTTTGAGTTCTGAGAATCTTTGGTTTATGTAGTTGTACCCAAGCATTTAGGGTCCAGAAAGGATCCTACAACACGATACCTTAGGTGAAACCTTCGAGTGTTACACACAAGAAAAATTGCCATGTTTATGCACCTAGATCGAACTACATCGGATTTGATTTCGCTCCACGCGAATATGTAGGCAATCCTTTAGAATATGGGATATAATCCACCCCCGCCCATCATCTAATTTGTCATCTGGTCAATTTTTTACGGGTCTTTACAAAAGTCCAAATGAAGCAACTTTTGAGTCTGTCTTGGTGCTCGATTTAGATTGGGATAAGAATCAACGTTCTGATAAGTAATTGTCCAGTCTTGGAACGATCTTTTTCTTAATGGGAATTGACAACGATGTTTACTTTGATAGTTAGTTCGCATCTCGACAAAGAATTTGACTAGGGGGAGAACATGATACTAATAACCCACGTCTATCATCCTAAAAGACCTTGCACAGTTACTAGTCTACCCGTCAGTGAAACGTTGTCTTAGGTCGAGTCGGTCATGGTCGAACATTCAAATGATAGTTGCTCGTGTCACGTTGTTGTCGCATTCATGTCACATTCGTGTCGTATTTCATGCTGACTTGGACATGCTTCAATTTTAAAATATCTGGCATTTCAAGAACCTTTTTGCAAAATCTGGGTCGATGATCCGAGGCCAAATTTCAAATGTGGGTTGATGACCCACTTCAATTTTCAAAATGATGCTTGCAGGCCGATGGCCCATTTCAATTTCTAAATGATGTTTAGATTCAGAGTCGATGACTCTTCTTAATCCTCAAAATGATGTTTGCAATGCGGGTCTAGGACCCAATTCGATTTGATGCGTGCTAACCAATACCCCGTGCCAATTTCCAAGCAATCTTTGTAGTCTAGGTTGGACCCGCAGTCCAGTTTTAAAAAAACGATGTTTTTAAACTAGGTTAATGGCCGAATTATTCGAAGTGCTCAAAATCCAAAATTCAGGTCAATGACCTCTTTCGATTTTTCAAATGAAATTTGCTATAGGAGTCGATGACCCATTTTCAAAAGCTGTATTCCGCTCGGGTCGATGACCCATCCACCTTTTCTTTCAAAATCAAGGTCAATGGCCCCAATTTTCAATGACAATTATAGTTCGGGTCGATGACCCATCCGCCTTTTCCTCAAAATACGGGCCGATGGCCCCAGTTTTCAAATGATGAACATAGTTCGGGTCGATGACCCATCCACTTTTCAAGATGCGGGTTGAAGACCCATTTTCAAATGATGTTTATAGCTCGAGTCGATGACTCATCCACTTTGCAAGATGCGGGTTGAAGACCCATTTTCAAATGATGTTTATAGTTCGAGTCGATGACTCATCCACTTTTCAAGATGCGGGTCGACGACCCATTTCTCAAAAGATGTTTACAGTTTCCGGTCGAAGACCCACCACTCTTTAATCTAAAAATATAGGTCGAGGACACAAAACTTTGAATAGGTCACAAAAATTTTGAAGTGCGAATCGAGGACGCAAATGTTGGTTTTAGCTCGGGTCGATGACCCATTTCCAGCGCAAAATCCATTTTCAAGCAATACTTAAAGTTAATATTCTCAGTTCGGATCGATGATCCATCCTTTGGTTTAAAAAGTAGGTCGAAGACCCATTTCCAAATTCAAATTCGCAGTTCGGATCGATGATCCATCCCTTTTGTTTAAAAAGTAGGTCGATGACCCATTTTCGAATGAAATTCGCAGCTCGGATCGATGATCCATCCCTTTTGTTTCAAAAGTCGCAGATTTCACTAGGTGAGTCGTGTGCTATGATTTGCTGTTAAGATTGAGCAGGAACGCTCCAACCGGGGGCTCTAAAGTCATCCACCTTAGACCCCGACGACAGGATGACATCCTCAAGATGAAAGAATATTAGCAGAAGCTAAACGAAGTGACACTTCCTACAAGAATGCAGATTTTGGCTTTACTTAATCAAGGTAAACAAATATCATTTTGGGCCGAAGCAGCAGAAAGCTACAGGCCAGCGAGCTCGAACTACGATACGGGTTTGATTCTGTCACAACGGATACGTAGGCGCCTAAGGATAAGGCTCAACCCACACTTCGATGAAAATGAAGGCATCCAGAATCATGTTTCAGGTATGATTTCTTCTTATGGCTGGTGAGCTTATGTACACAGGTCTAAGGGACCCTAAACGACCCGTGAGGCTCTCAAGTTGTGATCTTCGATCGACTCGAGAGTCTACTTTGACTTTCGCCTGTCCAAGCCTTAGTCAAAGTGGGGGCTCTGTAGATACCCGTATCTGTCGATATGGAAATTTATAGAAAACCCGACAAACACCCTATGATGATAGGACAACTTGTATTTCGTGTCATTTAACTGAGTTCGTTTTACGATGTAAGCCGGGCGCTGTCGACATAGTATTTTATTAATTTAAATGATATTTAAATTAATGATTAACAAGGTAAATTTATTTCTGTCAAAATTTATTTGCCGCAAGTATTTTATTGAAAATAAAGTATTTCGATTCGAAAAATCATTTTAAGTAATTCGATTTGAAAAATCGCCTTTACAAATTTGATATTTGACTTGAAAAGTCATTTCTCGTGCCTTTAAACCTTTTTTTTATTAAATTGTATTCGACGAATTCGTTTTCTTAACAGCAAGTTTTAAAGCTCGTTTTAAGCCCAATTTCAGGAGCGATTTTGAGCTCGTCTCAACACGATTTTCGAGGCCACTTTCACCCACACTCTCCCTCACATACACAAGCTTAAACCCACCCTAAAGCTGCATCCTTAGCCCAGCTTGAACCAGCCAAAAACCACGTCCAAAACCAGCCAGAAAACAGCCCAAACTGCTCGAGATACAGCAGCCCTAAAACCCCTCTTCGTGCCCCGTTTTGACAACCCAAAAAGCGACCCAAAAACCCGACTCTTTTCTACCCAGCCATGCTCCCTCCCCCTTCGACTGATCAGCCCAGAAATCCAGCCAAGGAGCCCGAATTACAACAGCCCAGAACCCCCCACCGTGCTCTGTTCCTGGCAGCCCATAATCAAGCCAAACCCGGTTTTTATTCACACACTCATGCCCATGCCCATATCCTAACGGCCTTACCCATATACCCTTTGCTTAACCTACAAGAAACACAACTCAAAAACCCTGAAAATCCCCACCAAGGAGGTCGTTGGCAGCAGCTCTCGAAGAAAGGTGTGAGCTGCTCTTCTCCTTCAAAGAAACCTACTTTTTGTCCCTATAAATACACCCTATCCACAAGCCATCATGACCCACGAAATATACAGCATACATACCCCACATCAAGTCACAAGAAAGCCTCAAGCAAACTCAAAGAGAAGTCGTGAGAGCCGTGTGAAAAACAGAGGGCAATTCTTCTGATTTTCGCTCAGCTATCGCCTCTTCTACCTCGTTTTTCGTGTTGAAAACATCGTATTCTTTCTGGTTTCTTTACTAAGTCTTAAAGTTCACTTTACCACGATTCCAAAACATCTTTCGGTTCGAAATTTCGTTGAGAAACGAATAAGTTACAAGCTTTTGAAAATCGCTGTCAGTATTGGTTCAAAGTTACGGTTTTTGCAATTGTTTCGTCGACGACGGCCCCTCGGGATAAAATCTTACAATCGATTACGACTCGGATATTTGGTCAACGATACATGTAAGTTGAGGGTGCAAAATACTCTTTTTATTTTGTTAATTTATCGTTTTTTTATTGTTTTTCATAGCCTCTGTCGTTTTTTATTACTCTCTGTCGCTCTTTTGTTTATCATCGTGGTTATAGTTTTATTGCTCGTTTTGGGTTGATATTTTTTAGCATGATTTTGGTATGAATGTGTGAGTATGTCGTGCCTTTTGTTCACTTAGTTGTGTGTTCAATCATCCCTGCGTAATATGATTCCTCGTTAGCTTAATTTGCTAGTTAGCTTGTCGTGTAATTGCATCTCATTTATGTTTAGTTATATTGTTGCCTTAAATTGATTTGTCATGCTCTTCTAACTGATAATTCATGTTTGTATATCATTCTAGTTATCGTGATTTTACCTCATAGTTTGGCGATTGTATAATATTTAGCTTCGTTGATCCTACGTGAGGCGTGGTATCTGCGGGATTTCTGTTGTCTGTGGTTTTTGCTCCGTCTATTAAATCTTGAGTGGCGTAATAGTTTGGCATATAGGATGGTCCAGTTCAGGTTTTCTTCTGTGTGATGCGTTTTTATGTGGTCTGCTTATGTCTGCGTGTATTTACCTATATTTGTGCGTATTTGTATAACTTGCTTCGTGTCCTTTGGCTGATTTCTGCCTGATGTTATTAGTTTTTTTTAGTTATATCTGTGTCATACTCGTATATTAGTGAGCTCGGTAGTTGTTTTTAGTTGATTACTAATTGGCACGTTTGTTTGTGTTTGATTGTTATGGTTTGCGTATGATTGCACGTTTGTTTAAGTGGTATTTGTTTATTAGTTAATACATTTGTTTGAGTTTGTGTTTGTCGCAGTCTGTGAATATTCACACGTTTATGTGGGTTTACTTGGTTATTGCTTTATATGTGTGACTATGCTTGTGTGTTGCTTCTTTTCTATTCATGTGTCACGTTTATTTGTCTATATTATCATTCGTACTTGTCCATGTATATTAGTCGAGTATCTATTTTATTTGTCTGTCGCTAACGTGTGTTGATCCTTCTTATGCTGTCGGTAAGTATTTCTGCTCCTTTTCTTTGTTTGCTAGAATAGTAAATGAACCTCTGTTAAACAACTTCGACGAAATTATATGTGCATTAAGACGACCTAGAATGAATATTTTTTGTTTAGGGTTAAAATATTTGTTTGCATACCTGCATGTGTACTAGTAATAGCCATGATTTCACTTAGTAGAGACCGTTACTGTGACGGGCGGGGTTAGGCGTTAAATTAATGAAATTCTTTTAAACTTCCTAACACGTAAACTCACACGAACTCATTTTCTCTAAAATTGGTTTCTAAATTCCACCTAAAAATTTAGTGGCGACTCTTTTCAAATGAAAATGTTTTTGAAATAAAACATCGCGTGGATCAAAATCCCTTGTCCACACAAATCGTCAACATTAATAAGTACGTGCAGTCGGACTGAACCTTTGGAGTAGGAAAACAGAGAGTAATCAGAGATGCTCTGGGTAAAGCCGTACTTATTCAAAGTAATACCGAGCTTAGCAAACCAACAACGAGGGGCCTGTTTCAGGCTGTACAATGATTTGCATAAGCGACAGACGAGACCAGGAGTGCGAGAGTCAAATCCCGGGGGTAAATGCATGTATGTAGACCTCTTCCTCCAAATCGCCATGCAAAAAAGCATTGTGCACATCCATCTGATAGAGATGCCATTTTTGAGTAGCAGCAACAGCGATGAAGACGCAAATAGTGGTCATTTTGGAAACAGGGGCGAATGTCTCATCGTAATCAACACCTTCTGTCTGATGATTGCCAAAAACCACAAGACGTGCCTTTAACCATTCGATCGTGGAATCCAATTTGTATTTGATCTTGTAAAGCCATTTACTACCAGAAGTCTTCTTGCCCGGAGGAAGAGGCTCGAGTGTCCATGTATCATTAGCAGTAAGAGCATTGAGTTCAGATTCCATGGCGGCACTCCAACCTGCATCTTGAACTGCTTCCTTAAAGGAACGCGGTTCAAAGTGAACGGTAATAGCAACAATAAAAGGACGATGTTTCTCTGTAAAAGCAGCAGAAGTGATGTATTTACGCAATGGATACGGCGTACCTGAAGAAAGCGGTGAGACATGGACGTGGGTGGCTTGAGACGGACTAGTACTACTACCCGTGACAGTATCAGTAATGTATCCACGAAGTCGAGTATTCGGGATCTTATGACGTAACCCACGACCGAGGGTAAGAGGTCCGAAAGCGGAAGTAAGAGGCGACGGAGGAGGAGACGGAATAGAGGACAGGGCCACGGCCACAAGGGGGGTCCTGAGCACGAGGTGAAGAAGGATCGTCAACAGCCGACAAAGGATCTACGTCCATGTCAGTGGGCACTGGTGCGGGAGCAGGTGAGGGATGCTGCAGAGGATCCTCGGTGGGGGCGGATGTGGTAGAGTCACGAAAGGAGAACATATTCTCATAGAAAATTACGTCGCGAGAGGCAAAGAATTCATGTGACTCAAGGTCATACGGATACCAACCCTTCTTACCAAAAGGGTAGCCCATAAACACGCATTTACGGCTAAAATTAGCAAACTTATCGCCCCTTGCACGTTGGTTGTGGGCGAAGCAGAGGGAACCAAACACCCGTAATCCACGAAGATCAGGAGGGGATCCAAAGAGCTTCAAGTATGGGGTGAGGCCACCGAGAACAACAGACGGAGTACGATTGATGAGATAAGCAGCGGCCATAGCACATTCACCCCAAAAACGAAGGGAAAGACCGGCATGAAAGTGTAAAGCACGTGCCACATTAAGAAGGTGACGATGTGTACGTTCCACGTGCCCATTCTGTTGCGGAGTACCAACACAGGAGGAGTAAAATATAATACCCTGTGAGATAAAGTAAGGACGCAAAGAATGCAATACGGTACCATTATCACTACGCACAGTTTTAATAACAGCCGAGAACTGTCGAGAAATCAAGGCCACGAAATGTAGAATAAACCTCAGTTTTATTTGTTATCAAAAAAATCCATACAGCACATGAATAATCGTCCACAATAGTTAAAAAATATCGGGCGCCACATGAGGTAAGGAGATCTTATGGGCCCCAGAGATCACAATGAACCAACTCAAAAACACGTGAACTGTTATTAAGACTAAAAGAAAAACAACTACGAACATGCTTCGCACGATGGCAAATGTCACGCGGAAGCGGTAGCTTGACCTTATTATTACGAAGAAAAGGCAGTAACTTGACAACATTTTCCGAAAGATGCCCCAGACGATGGTTCTAGAGTGTAATAGGTGACGAAGCAGATACAGCGCTCGCAATAATAGAATGATCCTAACGTAGGTAGTAGAGTCCGTCATGACGATCACCCAGTCCAATCACCGTCCTCGTACGTCGGTCCTGAAGAGTGCATGTATCAGCATTAGTCACAAGTTCACAAGATAGGTCGTCACACAATTGCGAAATAGATATTAAGTTGCATTGAAGACGAGGAACAAAGTAATAGTTGGAGTAAGTAAAACACGGCTCATTTGCGCCGCAAAAACCCGGGTGCCATCCGGCAACCCCACCTCTTCGCCCTGCACAGTACGAACGTCAAGAAGCGTCGATAAATTTCCGGTGACATGGTGGGAACACCCAGTGTCGAGCATCCACTTACCAGTAAAGCAATGATCAGATACTCCGTAAACAGTGACGGTAGTAGACTCATCCTCATCGCGCGAGGTAGTCACAGCGTGTGTGACCTCAAGTCTCGGAGTATTTAGGGCAGAAGCACGGTCAGTCGAAGGAGACTGCAGCCGGCCCCCTCCCCGACCCCCTTTTGACACCGAGGTAGAAACTCAACGGGAAGAAAAACCCTTGGACGGTTTCGGTGGGCCTTTTAAGTCATACCACCACCACTACTACAAAATTGGGCAAAAACAACGACAAAAATATAACGCAAATTGTGAACTTGCGTTGTTTATAATATTATAAACAACAACTAAACAATCTCCATTGTTTATAATTAGGGCGGCAAATAAAAAATGACAATCCCTTCAACTTAAAATAACGGATAAAACTAAAAACAACGCATAAATCTTAAAAACAACAAAAATTAAAAATAACGATTTTAGTCAAAAAAACGTTGTTTATAGTTAAAAATAACGGTTTTATTGAAAAAACCGTTGTTTTTAGTTAAAAATAAGGGTTTTATTGAAAAAACCGTTGTTTATAGTTAAAAATAAGGGTTTTATTGAAAAAACCGTTGCTTATAGTTAAAAATAAGGGTTTTATTGAAAAACCGTTGTTTATAGTTAAAAATAAGGGTTTTATTGAAAAAACCGTTGTTTATAATTAAAAATAAGGGTTTATAGAAAAAATCGTTGTTTGTAATTAAAAATAAGGGTTATATTCAAAAAACCGCTGTTTATAATAAAAAATAAGGGTTATATTCAAAAAACCGTTGTTTATAATATTATAAACAACGACCACAAAATTTGCGTTGTTTTAAATGTGGACTTTTGCTCATTTACTTTAGTCGACCAAAAATATGTCCTTATCTCTCTTACCTTCATTCTTCATTTATCATTCATCTTATTTCATTCATTCACTCGTTATTCATCATTTTCATCATCCTCTCCATCGTCGTCAGCAACATTCTTGTCACCGGTGTTCGCCTTTGTCGGCGTTGCTGCTTCACCGTCGATGTTTTATCTTCCCTCTCAACTGGAATTGTGCCAGTACGGTCCTTCTCGGACCGATTGCCGGTCCGATGCATCTCCGTTTTCGACGATTTTTGTTGCGAATTTTTCGTTTTATCATCCTGTATCTAATTTCACTCTCTAATTTCGGTGGTGAGCACTATTTCCTTTCCACTTTTGGATAAATTCGTAGGGCACAAACCCTAGTTTTTGGGGGTTTTTTATTATTTCAATTTTAGTTGTTTTAATACATTACTTAAGTCCTAATTAAGTAGTAACTGATAGTAATTACATTAATTTTAGTGTGTGGTGCTTTGAAGGCGACATAAGGTCGACTTTCCTCAAGTTCAAGTGTTTGTGCGGTACTTCAAGGTTTTCCTTCAGTTTCTCTCGAGGTAAGGGTCACCCCCCCTACTTAGCTTGTGTTTGTATTTGTGTGTGGGTGTGGTTTGAGGAATGAGTGTTGTGGTATGATTGTATGTGTAGACAATCCAAAATGTGATTAATGATAAATAGTGTAGTATTTGATAATAGTGTGGTTTTATTGTAGAGTATGGCCTCGTACAGGATCGATTTTGACGTTATCGAGTGCGAGTTCGCGGTTTCCTCCTTGCAAGGTAAGGGCCTAACCCTTACTTAGTTGTAAGTGTATTGTGTGTGTGAAATTCTCTATGATGTTGTTTATCGAATGTAGGTATGTATGTAGTAGTTTGGATGAGTGAATGATTGTGAAGGTATATGTGTGTGCAAATGTCATGTGGGGCTGCTGCTACTGTCGTTTATAGCTATTGTTAACTCCTTGTAAAGCTATTGCTTTTTGGCATCTTTTTACTGCTGTCTAAAGGCCGTAAATGGCTGCCGATTTTTATGGTAATCGTTGTTGTTATCTGCCCATTTTCTTACATTGTTTCTTTGTCACCTTTCTCTGCTTTGTTTAGGCTATGTGTGATCTCGTTGAAATTTCTTGTGATAGCTTAGAAGGAATTCTTTATGTGGCGTAAGTGGTGAGGTCATTCTTGGCCGTAGTGAGGAGTTATTATTGTGATCGTAACTTGTCGTTGTTGACTATCGTATTTGCGAGCTGCTGCTGTTCGTATTTGCGTTGTTATTGTGTAAGTTGTGAGGTCATGTAAGTTAGAATACTTAATCTTTAAGAGTACTTTGTGATATTGTGTGAGTCGTACGTTGTGTTAAGCTTGGCAAAGGTACTATATGACGAGTAAGAGAGGGAGGAAACTATTACACAACGTATGAACAAAGAACTCGCATGTCGGGATCTAAAAGACACTGAAACGAGGTACTCATTATATCTCATCGAGTTTTTTGTGTACTAATTTCATACATATTTCAACGATGCTAGGTTTTATTTGTATTGTTTGAGATTTCAGGTCAACGAAAGCATTGAATCGTTTTATATATTATTTGTATGCTGATTATGAGAACTTACGGAGGAGATTGAACATGGAAAAACAACAGCCTGAGATCGAAGTTTACAAATTGGTTTTGTATATTATTTAGGGCAGCATGAGATCGAAGTATGTACATGTATATCGTTATTGGTGGATGGAAGACGCTAGTTACTATTATTGTATTATTTGTAGGAATTTTTGTTTCGCTTTTGGGAAATGCTAATTCAAATTTTTGTGGAATATTTCAGATTGTGCTCTTAATGAACTGCATTAATCTAATTGTATTTACGGAAAAATATAGTTACATAAAATTTTAAAAAATATAATAAAAAATCATACTTTTAACAACGGTTAATTAAGAAAACATCGTATCAAAATTTGTATTGAAAAGACTTTTAAAAACGGGTTCTATACCTTTTATTAACGGTTTTTTTTTTTCAAAAAACACCTATTTTTAATTTACTAAAAATAAGGGTTTTTCAAATAACTGTTATTTTTTATAGACCAAAAATAAGGGTTTTTTCAAAAAACCGTTGTTTTTTATAGACCAAAAATAAAGGTTTTTCCAAAAACCGTTGTTTTTGATAGACCAAAAATAAGAGTTTTTTTCAAAAAACCGTTGTTTTTTATAGACCAAAAATAAGGGTTTTTTCAAAAAACCGTTGTTTTTGATAAACCAAAAATAAGGGTTTTTTCAAAAACCGTTGTTTTTGATAGACAAACAATAACGGTTATTTCGAATAACCGTTATTTTTGATAAACCAAAAATAACGGTTTTCCCTATTTAATTGCGTTGTTTTTATTTAAAATAACGGCCATGTAAACAATGGTCCTTTTTGTTATAAATAACGGGTTTTTTGTGTTGTTTTTGCCTTATTTTGTGGTAGTGCACTCGGGAATTTCATCCAAAAGGTCAAAACACATACTTCGATCATGGCCCTTGCGGGAAAGTGACTACATACAAGGTTACGTCGTTCTGTTCGAGAAAGCGGCGACGGAGCCCGAGGAGAAGGGCGAGACGATGAACGTACGGCGAAACTGGCGATTTCAGATGGTTTAGTCACGGGCTGCCGCATACCGTGAACACGTTCCGCCTGCAATATTAGTTGAAAGGCCTCGAGAACATCAGGAGGCAGTTTTTGAGTCAAAATAACGGACCGGGTGGTAGAGTAAGGCGTGGGCAGTAGGCCGAGTAAAAATTGGTGCAGGCGATCCTTATTACGACGTGCCAAATGTTCTTAACCGACAGCGGGATCGAGTTTCGAAGTAATAATCGGTTCTTGCTTATCTAATTTGTCCTGTAATTGACATAATTTGCCAAAATAAGTGGTGACCGACATACCATCTTTTTAACGACAATCATATAAGTTGGCCTTAATCTGATTAAGTCGAGAACCATCCGAGACGTTGAATTGAGCATGAATATCGTCTGACATGGTTTTCGCGTCCTCGTACTTGGAAAGAAGAGAGCGTACCTCGGGAGAGATCGTATTATTAAGCCAAGTAAGCAGCAAACTTTGAAGGGTATCCCAATCCTCGGCAGTACACGGTGGTTCCGGGGTGGTGTATGTGCCGTCGAGGAAGCCGAATTTCCTACGTGACCGAAGAGCATGTCGAATCGTGTGAGACCAATCATCGAATTTGTCTAAGGATAAGCGAACCGTGGTGAGGATGTCACTGGAGCGATCGTGGACGCCGATGTAGTATGGAGAGGTGGGATCAATTTTTGGAGGAGCTACCCCTGCCATGGCGGAAAGAGGAGAAGACAGGGGATGTGAAGAAGGTAGGGGACGGTTTTGTTGTTTATTGTTTATGTTGGGAGAGATGAAGGGTGGGGCTTTTGATTGTCCCCTTCCTTTATTTCGGCTGAGGTAAGTTGTGTATTTGTTTTTGTTTTGTTAGTTTTTGTGTTTATTTTATTTTATTGATTATTGGTGTTTTTTTTTTTTTTTCATTAGTAGGCTCGATACCATGTTAACAAATAAATGTTGGTGATTTAAGTATCATCAAGGCCATTTAAATCATAATTGGATATCGTTGTAAAAATGAGAACGTAGTTTTCAAATGCTAAAATGTAAATCGGGAGTACGGAGAGTACGTTTACATATAAGCATACATGAACATACGTAGGAACCAAGTTTGAGCAAAACAGCGGGAAAAACCAACCCACCAAAACTCAACCGATCGGTTGAGTGAAGAGGAGCCACCTCTTCGGAATGGTACATCGTTTTTGGTGATTAAACCAAGGGATACAACTCAAACGAAATGGTACATCGTTCTCTATAAATAGAACATGAGTGTGCAAAGGAAAACACACAGAAAAATCATTATTACATAATCCTACATTCTCTAAAACATAAATTTCCGTCTTTGTTATTCTAAGCCTAAGAAACAAAGGTATAAACGTGTTGTTTTATCCTACGATTGATTTTGCGGTAACCCAAGGCATTAATAGGGGCGAAATACTTTCTAAGGAAAGCCGACTAACGTGACTCAACACGAATCCAAGCAAACTATTTTACTTTTGTTCATTTCATTGTACTCGTTTCGTTTCCGCACAAACGTATTCTGTTCTTATTTTGTTGCTCTGTCAATAACATTCTTAGAAAGTATTTAACATTCAACTTTGTGTTTACAGTAAATTATGGATGAAATGAAAGGAAAAGGCAAGTTCGAGATACTTGAGAAGTTCGAGGGCATTGACTTTCGTAGGTGGCAAAAGAAAATGCATTTCAAGTTGTCGCATTTGAAGGTTGCATATGTCTTAACTACTCCTTGCCCACAAACTCTCGGAGACGATGACAATCTTGACATCATACGTAAGAGGGCAAAGTGGGAGAACGACGACTACATTTGTCGTGGCCATATTTTAAATGGAATGTCAAACCCGCTCTTTGACATGTACCAATTAGTTGAATCATCCAAAGAACTATGGGATAAACTAGAGTCATGATACATGGATGAGGACGCTACGAGCAGCAAGTTTTTGGTGAGTCGGTTCATGAACTTTAAAATGGTGGACTCTCGTTCCGTCTCGGAACAATTTAATGAACTTGTTCACATGATTAACCGGTTTGCTCAATACGACATGCCTATGAATGAAAACATGTCGGTCTCAAGCATCATTGAGAAGTTACCTCCATCATGGAAGGACTATAAACATGTCCTAAAGCATGACAAGGAGACAATGACTCTGTCTCAACTTGGTCGTCATCTACAAGTGGAGGAAGGTCTAAGGACCGAAGAATTTGGCAAGCCCAAAGGCAACTCGATCAATATGATCGAGCAAGGGGAGTCGTCTAAGACTAAGTTCAAAGGGAAGGGTAAAAAACGACCCAATGAAAATAATAATAATGGACCCAACAAGAAACCCAAGGGTGCATGTTGGATATGTGGAAAGGAAGGTCATTTCAAGGCCGATTGCCGCGTGAGAAAGAACAAGGGCTCGTTCAAAAAGAAACCGTTACAAAGCACCGAGGATCAAGGTCCTCAAAAACAAGGTATACTTACATCTACCGGTCATTATGAATTAAAATTCAATAAGTATTATGCAAATCTGTGTAAAGAGTTAAATTTCAATGGAAATTATGTTACACAAAATTCTGATACATTTTATGTACAGGATAAGGAGGACGATTGCATGTGGTGGGTTGATTCCGGAGCTACAAAACATGTATGCAAGAATCGTAATTTGTTCAAGAACTTTGTGCCAGTGAATGACGGTTCTATTCTTCATATGGGCAACGAATCAACCACAAAGATACAAGGCCGAGGAACTATTAATTTAGTATTTAGTTCAGGAAAAACTATAGTTTTATATGATGTATTGTATGTACCCGATATAAGGAAAAACTTAGTATCCGGAGGTTTATTAAATAAATCTGGCTATAAACAAGTCATGGAGTCGGATAAGTATGTTTTATCTAGATCCGGAATATTTATAGGATTCGGATATTATTGTAATGGTATGTTTTTATTGAACATTAATAATATAGATGTTTGTTCTTATATTGATCAATCTTCGGATTTTGTTGGACAAACCGATCAGCTTGCAGGGAAACCGATCGGTAATTTGGCCGCTGTGTCAGATTTGTGGCATGCTCGTTTGGGTCACGTTCATTATAAGCGATTAAAACTTATGTCAAACGTGAATTTAATTCCACCGTTTGATTTACGAACTCGTAAATGCGATACTTGTATGTTAACTAAAATCATCAGAAAACCTTTCAAAAGTATTGTAAGTTCATGCAAGGTTCTAGAATTAATACATAGCGATCTATGTGACTTTCATTCGACTCCGTCGTTTGGGCAAAAGAAGTATATGGGAACATTCATTGATGACTATTCCCGGTTTTGCATCATCTACTTAATGCATTCGAAAGATGAAGTTTTGAGTAAATTTGAAATATTCAAAAAGGAAGTTGAATTGCAACAAACTTGCATGATCAAAAGACTTAGAACGGATAGAGGTGGTGAATACTTTGATCCTAAGTACTTTGAGACTTGTGGTATAATCCACGAAACAACTCCACCCTATACTCCTCAATTGAATGGAGTAGCGGAAAGAAAGAATCGGACTCTTAAAGAAATGATGAACTCTATGTTGTCATATTCGGGTTTGAGTGAAGGCTTTTGGGGAGAAGCAATGTTGACGGCCTGTTACTTGCTTAATAGAGTACCAAACAAACGTAATGACGTTACTCCATATGAACTATGGTACAAGAAACGACCAAACTTAAACTATCTTAAAGTTTGGGGATGTCGGGCAGTAGTTAGGCTTCCCGATCCCAAACGGAAAAGCTTGGGAGAGAAGGGAATTGATTGCATATTCATAGGATATGCATCACATTCAAAAGCATATAGATTCTATGTAATAGAACCAAATAAAGCCTATGCTATTCATTCGGTTATTGAATCTAGGGATGCTATCTTTGATGAACATCGGTTTAGTTCTATGAAAAGACCAAAAGAAGTCTCATCTCACGAAGAGAACCAGAATAAACAAATAGAAATGAAAACAGAACAGGTCTGGGATGGAAAACCGATCGGTATGCAGGATAACCGATCGGTAATTGATTCCAATGGCACCCGTAAGAGTTCTAGGGGTAGAAAACCAAAAGATTTTGGTTCTGACTTTCATACGTATCTAATTGAAGGTACGAGAGATGAACTAGGCGTTCAACACATGTATTGTTACAACATTGATGATGAACCTAGGGCGTTTAAAGAAGCAATGTCATCTTTAGACGTGGCATTTTGGAAAGAAGCTATTCAAGACGAAATGGATTCTATTATGGGAAATAACACATGGGTGTTAAGTGATCTACCAAAAGGTTGTAAACCATTAGGATGTAGATGGATCTTTAAGAAAAAGATGAATGTTGATGGATCAATCGACAAATTCAAAGCTCGTTTGGTCATTCAAGGTTTTAGACAAAAAGAAGGCATAGACTATTTTGATACATATGCTCCGGTTGCTAGGATATCCACCATAAGGTTATTGATGGCAATAGCATCAATATATAAGTTAGTCATACATCAAATGGATGTTAAGACGGCTTTCTTACATGGTGATTTGGATGAAGAAATCTATATGAGACAACCGGAAGGTTACGTTATGCCCGGTCAAGAGCATAAGGTTTGTAAATTGATCAAGTCCTTGTATGGTCTCAAACAAGCACCGAAACAGTGGCATCAAAAGTTTGATGAAGTCGTTTTATCTAATGGTTACAAACTTAACCAATGCGATAAATGTGTATATAGCAAATTTGATAAAACCGGAAAAGGAGTTATAATTTGCCTATATGTTGATGATATGCTAATTTTTGGCACGGACCAATGTGAAGTAGATCTTACTAAAGCTTTTTTATCATCAAAATTCTCTATGAAAGATATGGGAATTGCAGATGTGATTCTCGGAATAAAAATCATTAGGAAAAATGATGAAATATCATTGTCACAATCTCACTACATCGAGAAAATCTTAAAGAAGTTCAATTGTGAGAATGGATCATCAGCATCCTCACCAATGGATTCTAATGTGAAATTAATGCCGAATACGGGATTACCCGTTTCTCAATTAAAGTATTCACAAGTCATAGGATGTCTAATGTATGCAATGACAAGTACTAGACCGGATATTGCTTTTGCAGTAGGAAAGTTAAGTAGGTATACAAGTAATCCAAGCAGTCATCATTGGGCTGCGGTTCTACGAACTTTAAAATATCTTAAAGGCACTAAAGACTTAGCTTTAACTTATTTTGGTCAACCTTCGGTCTTAGAAGGATATTCTGATGCTAGTTGGATAACTAACATCGAGGCTCATTCCTCTACAAGTGGATGGGCCTTCTTACTGGGAGGCGGTGCAATATCATGGGCTTGAAGAAGCAAACTTGCATTACAACATCGACAATGGAGTCGAATTTATAGCTTTCGGGCAAAGAAATTTAAGAAGGCGAGTGGCTTAGGAACTTGGTGTTTGAAATACCTTTGTGGCCTAAACCAATATCTCCAATTTCGATACATTGTGATAGTGCAGCAACTTTGGCTAAAGCCTATAGTCAAATATATAATGGAAAATCACGACATCTCGGTGTGAGACATAGTACGATTAGGGAACTAATCACGAATGGAGTGATTTCAGTAGATTTTGTTAGATCACAACAAAATCTAGCGGACCATTTAACTAAAGGTTTGGCCAGACATTTGGTTATAAAATCGGTCGAAGGGATGGGTCTAAAGTCCATATCTAAACCATAGAGTTTCGAGATACCCAATTCCCCTCTAAATGTAATTTGGAGGTTGAATTCAATGTGGAAGGCTCGTTATTTTTTGGTTGAAATACATAAAAGATATCCCGAAGGTATGTATTTGGAACTATTTGTTAAAAGTTTAGGATGAAGGATAGATTCTTAATGAAATGATTTGACAAAATGTACTTGCAGTACACAATTGAAATCAAGGTTCACCTATATAAGAAGTGAAATGCTACGACTTGTAAAGCTTATCGGACTTGAAGCTTTTATACTCTTATGAATCGGATTAGGATACTAGGCCATGTAATAAGTATCGGTTGTATATGAATATTTATGTATATATGTAAATTTGTGTGTAATTCTGCCTCCTTGTATTCATTATGTTCAAAGGTTCAATCCATAGCGACACCTTTTTTACTAGAATATTTGGATAGTGCGTTTTACTATGTGGAAATTCAATCCTAGCGACATTTTCATTTATGCACAAGTTTGGAATGTAGTAATCAAGTACGAATCAAGGATTATACTTAAATGGGGGAGGAATGTTGGTGATTTAAGTATCATCAAGGCCATTTAAATCATAATTGGATATCGTTGTAAAAATGAGAACGTAGTTTTCAAATGCTAAAATGTAAATCGGGAGTACGGAGATGCGTTTACATATAAGCATACATGAACATACGTAGGAACCAAGTTTGAGCAAAGCAATGAAAAACCAACCCACCAAAACTCAACCGATCGGTTGAGTGAAGAGGAGCCACCTCTTCGGAATGGTACATCGTTTTTGGTGATTAAACCAAGGGATACAACTCAAACGAAATGGTACATCGTTCTCTATAAATAGAACATGAGTGTGCAAAGGAAAACACACAGAAAAATCATTATTACATAATCCTACATTCTCTAAAACATAAATTTCCGTCTTTGTTATTCTAAGCCTAAGAAACAAAGGTATAAACGTGTTGTTTTATCCTACGATTGATTTTGCGGTAACCCAAGGCATTAATAGGGGCGAAATACTTTCTAAGGAAAGCCGACTAACGTGACTCAACACGAATCCAAGCAAACTATTTTACTTTTGTTCATTTCATTGTACTCGTTTCGTTTCCGCACAAACGTATTCTGTTCTTATTTTGTTGCTCTGTCAATAACAATAAATATGGGAGAAAGACTCATCTATTTCATTTCTTAGAATCCACAATATCTAGAGTACAAGAGTATTAATTCATGGGCCAAGCCTATACATACAAGAGCCAGGCCCAACCGTATTAGTAAGGTACCTTTTTAAGTGGTTATGAGGTAGATCGTATATGGTTATATATGAATGTTTTCCGTGGTCCTATTTCGCCGTGTCTTTCATGAATTTGACTTGCTCCATGTTTAATTTTCATTTACATGATGTCTACCTCTCAAGTTCATGAATCTTTTGTGTAATTAAAGTGATTAAATAAAACACGAAAGTATTGCAATACAAGCACAAAGCAAATATTAAAGAGTAGGACATTCATGCCTAGCAATATGCATGATATTTAGACGGGTAGTCCGTTCAAGTGATTAAATCACACAACAACAACTCTTGAAACTATATAAACTTTGTTGTAAAAGCACACTTAAAGCGAAAAATAATAATCATTGCTCAGTACTGGTAATCTTCAACGTGGAAATACTCAGAGGCATGAGCTTCTCATGTTCAGCCCCTATACTTTCCCAGAGATGCCTCGGAATTGCTTTTAGCCCTAGCTAAGAACACTTCTTGGGCCTTTGCAACATTCTCCTCTTTGCCTTGCCAAGTTTTGAGAGCGCTCTGCTGAAGGGCACGCCCGTAGCAGAAGGAGAGGGTCCATGGCTTCTTAGTCTGAAGCTTGTTCATAGCGTCGAGGTTAAGAGTAGCCTCCTCCTCGGTCTGTCCACCAGACAATAACAAGATCCCAGGCACAGCTGGAGGGACGGTCCTTTGCAAGGTGCGGACTGTGTACTTAGCAATAACCTCTGGAGCAACCTTTGTTCTCTCAGATCCTGGGGTAACCATGTTAGGCTTTAATAAAGTACCCTCAAGAAGAACATGGTGGTCAATTAGGGCCTTGTAGCAAGCTGCAAGGAAACGCTCTGAAATCTCTGCACACTTGTCAATGTCATGGCACCCATCCACCATGATATCAGGCTCAACAATGGGGACCAATCCATTTTTTTGGCATATAATAGCATAGCGAGCCAGGTCATTAGCATTCTCCGATATAGCTAGCGTAGATGGCTCGAATGGGCCAATTTTAAGGAGAGCATGCCACTTGGCAAACCTGGCACCATCAGAATAGTATCGGGCACAACGCCTGCCAAGGTCATCGAGTCCTTGAGTCGTGGTCTCACCATTGGTTCCAAGAAGCTCAATACGACCCTTGTCAACCTTGATACCGGGGAGAACACCACCATCTTTCAGGACCTCGACAAACGGTTTTCCTGTTTTAAGGCAATCATAGTTTCATCTATATTTTCTCATAAGATGGCTAATTGTCAAACATATTCAATTACAATTATGTTTATCTAAGTTGCAAACTGGCTACCGTTGTCTACAAATGATAATAATATTATTATTGGTTCAAATAAATGAAGCTTAATATAATTTTACAATTTCAACTACACATATATATCGGTGATAAAAATAAACACAGTAAAAAGTTTTACCGGCAGCTGTGCTTTGGTAAAAGGTTTCCTCGTAGAGAAGGATACCACTAAGGTACTCAAAGGCGCCTGGGGTGGTAAAGAGAAGCTCCCGTAGAGCCCTCCTGTTATTCTCGATATTCTCAATATTGACAGCTGCAAATCGCTTGCCCATAGTACTAGTGGCCTCATCGGCTGCAAGGATACCCTTACCAGGGGTTGCAATGTATGCAGCATTCGCAATAAGCTCATCTACATTTGAAACGTAACTTTTTGTTACAAGTATCTAACTCAACTCCAATTACAAAAAAATGTACCAACTTTTTATTTATATTTGACTTTTTTTAATATAATTATTTTTTCTATAAATAATTACGGTAATCAATTTACTATGACCAAATAAAAAAGAAAAAAAAAACTTCTCACTTTAAAAATAGTTGGGGTTAAAATGAGTAAAAGTCAAATGAAAATACACTATAAAAAATAATTTAAAATAACAATGAGACTTCATGATATATCACCGTGAGACCATCACTTATAAAAATTACAACTTTTATGGAATATTGCCTACAAACTTATCAGCTGTATATTTGTAGAAAAACAAGGAAGATCATAAAAAAAAAAAAAAAAAAAAAAGAAACACGTGGGCTGTTTGGGTGGTGGCCGGACTGCTGCCGGCTGTTGGTGGTCGGAAAAGCTGGTTGTCGGCCGCAAATTGACAGGGAGAAAGCATGATGGCTGGGAACGACGCATCAAGTCGGTAAATGGGATTTACGGTAGGCAGTCGGAGATGAAGGGGGTCACCGGAGGAAGATAATGGTGGTCAAAGTTGGGTTGGAGTTGCCGGAGTTGATGATTAAAATTTAAGGTTTGGTAAGTTTTGTTATGAGGGTAAGATATGGTGGAAGAATGAGGGAGAATGATAATTAGGAAGAAAGGTAGGAGAGGGGAAAGAAATTAGAGGCAAAAGGGGTTTATTGAAATGTGATTTGAGGCAAAGGAAATGATTATTGAAATTGCTAAACAAACAATTATAAAGGGAATTAGACAAAAATTTTCCCTTTTCTGAAACCCTCCAACCAAACGCTCCCTCACTATATACAAATTCTACAGTGAGACTGTCTCATTGTATAAGCCACACTTAAAAGTAACTATATTATATTTGAAAAGTAACTAAACTTTCAAATTGAAATGTAATTACATCATAGTTCAAAGGTAACTTTCTTATATTACAAAAGTAACTGTTTACATATATCGAGTGATTAATATTAAAAGATAATTTTCGATCAAAATCACTTATCCTGATCTTTCTATTGTTAAGCTTACCCACGACATCTATCAACCATGAACTCATAACTTTAACTATGTGATATCGTAACCGACGATGATACATTTTTGAACAATTAGAAATCCATCGTTGTTGCCTTGTTGGTCAAATAGATGAGTAACATGAAAATTTTGACAGCATTGTTAGACTCATGGTGGTCGTAGGGGATTTCAACTGGTGGCTTTAATTATAGAGCTCTACTGGTAAAGGTGGTTGGGTTGGAGTTCGATTAGTGATGGTGGTTGAAGAGTTCTCTAGTGGTCGTGGCTGCGGTGGAGATCAACTGGTGGCGGTGGTTGTTGAGTCCGACTGGTGATGTTTGTTGCGGTACGGTTTGAACGGTGGCGATGGTTATGGGTCTGAGTGGTGGTGGTGGTTGCTGCAGGGTTCGAATGCTCGTGATTTTTGTGAGGCTGGGGTAGTGATGGGCAGTGATGGACTCATGGTGGTAGAGTTTATACTTTTACACAGTGAGTGAATGGATTGATAAAATATTGTGAAGAGATGATTTATGTGTCTTATTGTATGAGTCAGCCTCATATTAGAATTACTCATTATTATATTACACTTGTTGAGGTTTATTTAATTTTATATCGAATATATGTGTAGTTATACATTTAATTTCCAGCTCCTCTGTAATTGTATATTCAATTTTCAACTCAATTTCTGCACTTGCTTTTGTCACACTTGACATTTAACTTGGAATAGAGCAAATATATATTTATTCATTGAGATATTCTATATGGTACCCCTCAATTTTTTTTTACTTTCTACATGGTACCCCTACATTTTTTAAAGCATACATAGTACCCCTAATTTTTTTCATTATCCGTTAAGTATACCCCTAAACTTTATTTTTAGACAATTAAACTCAATTTTAAGCGTTAAATGATTACTTGGGCATGTAACAAAGCTTGATGATATAAATATTACGTTGTTGATGGATATTGAATTTAATAGAGTCTTTATGTCATCTTATCTTAAGATTAATATATACTAATTGTAAAACCAACTACGGAAATATTTCTCTAAATGGAAATAATTTCCTCTAATTTTCCCGCCCAAACACTCCCATAGAGTTTTAAAAATTCACTTAAATTAAAATTAACCTACCAAGAATCGAACTCCTAACCTAAGCACTCCCGCCCCTCACATCTACATAGTATTACCAACTACACAACATAACTTTGATGCTTATTTATATTAATCAAACTTCAATAAAAATGATATAAACTAAAAAAAATTATCTTCTCAAAATATATAATCAAAATTCCCAAAATATATAATAAAGATTATTATTATAATCCCAAAATATATTATCCCAAAATATAAATATATATTATTACTATTACTATTTAAAATATACGAATCCAAAAATCTTATCTTATCTTAATAATAATAATAATAATAATAATAATAATAATAATAATAATAATAATAATAATAATAATAATAATAATAATAATAATAATAATAATAATAAAGTTGCGTTAATAATAATAATAATAATAATAATAATAATATAATAATTATAATAATATATACTAATTGTAAAACTGACTGTGTCGAAGGAAAAACTCGGCTAGACCAGAGCCCAAAAAAACGGGTCATTAAACGAAAACTCGGGTGCATTGGAACACTTTCTCAGGGTGAACGCAGGTCGGGCTACAGACATGCTTCGGCAAACTCAAGTTACTTATTTTTCTTTATTATCATTTTTCAATGTTACACGATTACTAAACCGATTTTCAAAAGCAGTTTGATAAGACACGTTTTTACGATGTTAAGACCGAGAATTTAGCCCTCGAGAATCTTATAATTCCCACTTTTTAGTTCGTCTCGATAGCTTTCCAACGGCAGGTCACACGCTTAATTCCGCCAAGAAACGAGTGAGATACGGCCTTTACAAAATTGGCTTCCAGTGAATGTCGCCAAGCGCCGAAATGCGCCTAGGGCGCCTAACTCTAAAGTGCATCGTTTTGCTTAGTTTGAGACGAGTTTTTAAGTTGTTTTTGGAGGATGATTCTCATTATCTCTTATTATCTTTCATTTTTATCTTTTAAGCAGCTTTTAGAGAGAGGAAAATTAGGAGAGAGATTAGGATAAGTTTTCATATAATTACTCTTTAATTAGTTTTTAATTTCATGTTTATGGATTTTCTCAACAATTTGGTTTATGTTTGGATGATTATGGGTAACTAAATTCCCTAGCTTTTGGTGTAATCTTTGGGGTTTCAACCCTCCTTTTGATCAATGTGAGAAAGATTTCATCTTTACTATTTCATTTGAGTATTTACTTCTCTTAATGCATTGTTTTGACATAATTCTTGGTTTTGTTGCTTGTGTTGATCAATTGTGACATTTCCTTGAATTATATGCTTGAGGATTTTGGTTGTTCAATGTTTGGATGCTCTTAATCTATCTTGTGTTGCATTTTTTATCATGTGTTAGGATGTGGTATGCCGATTCATCCCTTATAATCATGTTTTGAGAAGTAAAGTTTGAATCTTTAATGCGAAACTCTTTCATGCCGATTCTTGAATGTGTTTTCATTAAGTTTTCATACATTCCTCTTATGTTTACTTGTGCATGGGTTGCATGAATACATTTGGATGCGGTTTCATCGTGTTTTTAATGCAATTTTTACCTTGGTTTGCCGATTCATTCTTGGGTATGTTCATGCATTGTAAGTGTTTGAGGAAATGCTCATATGAGTAGTAGTTACATATTTTATACTCACTTGATCATTTGGTGTGCGTTGAAACCTTGTGTGATTACACCGAAAGTGCCCTTCTCATCTTGTTTAGTCGCATTTTTTTATTGCTTGCATTTTAGTTCATTTTAGTTTCGACTAAATCAACCTATTAAACCCCCCTTTGTTTTTACATTTTTGCATTGTGACTCTAGCCTTGATTAGTCCTTCCCTTGGGTTCGACCCTATTCTTACCGCTAACTACTTGTTTGTGTGAATCGAATAGGTTTATAAATTTGTTAATTTGACCCCTTTTATTAGCGACGTAAAAGGCGCGTCAAATTTTGGCGCCGTTGCCGGGGAAGGCAATTGGCTAGGCATAGAGTAGAGTAGAGTAGAGTAGTGTAGTTTAGCTTAGTTTAGTTTAGTTTAGTTTAGATTAGTTTGTAAATATTTTGTTTTTTGCTTAGAGTTGATTTTCATTGAACTTTTTCTTGCTCAATGACTCCGTTTCACTTACCTCAATATGAGAATGAGTTGTTTTATCGCTATTTTAATCGTATTCATGCATATGTGACTCATTCTCGATATTCATATGATCTTTCGGATATTTATCATGTGATTTATGATGGAATGAACTATGAGACTTGGGGACATGTCCACTCTTTGTGTGAGGGTCAATTTTGTGAGACGAACTATGGTTATAATTGGGAGTTGTTTGAATACTTGGCACATGACACTAAGGAGTGGGAGATGCACAACTCACTCTCGAGCCAATCCCAACCCCAACACTTTGAGACCTCCACTTTTCATGATGACTCATATATGTCGACGGAAGATATAATTAAGGGTCTTGCTATCCACATGTCTAACTTGCATGACATAGTTAATCAAACCCAAGTCGAGACGAGGTCTAGCATTCAAGATTTGGAAGACCAAGTGAGTACCTTGTCTAGGATAGTTGGTGAGCTAGTGAGTCGAGAAGAATGTGAGCCTAATTTGCAAGAGTCTCAAATTGATGATTTGAATGTTTCCGATGACTCCTATCCCTCAAAACTTTCGATGGATGTTCTTTTTGACATATTTGATGATGAGGATGGTGAACATGAGTGTCATACATGTCCCTTGCAATCCATTTGTGTATTTGATGACACCTCTCCCTTGACTAGTGTTGAGACCCCACATTGTGGTGATGATTTGCATGAGAACATTGTCATGAGTGATGCATCTAACCTTGGAGACACATTCGATGTCATTAAGGTGGAAAAGCAAGGAGATAAAATACTAGAGGGGTTAGTTGAGAAAATTGAGAGAGTTGACCATATTGATGAATTGAATTTGGTTTCTCTTTTCCCGGTCGTCTCTAGGACCAAATCGTCTCACGAAGAAACATACATTGACATTAGCTATATGTTTGAGGATGATGAGCTTGGTTATCAATTGTTGTATGCTTGTTCTCATAGTAGCAATGTTTGGTTTTACTTGATCTTTCTTCTCATTTACTATGTGCATTTCTCAATTTTCTTTGCAAGTATGCATGACAAGTTACTTAGAGCATTGAATTGTTTTATAAGTTGTGACATGAATTTTTGAGCTTTTATGAATTAAGTCGAGCCAACGACAATAAACAAGTGCGCTTACGAGAGGCAACTCGTATTTTCTTTTGCTTTTAATGTTTCTGTGAGTGTGTAGGTAATAAATCAAGATCAAGAAATGGTGTAATAAGGAGGTATTGGGTGAAAAAAAAAATGGTGATCCATGGGAAATGGAAGTGTTATCCTTGATGGCCTAGGGAGGCTATATCTTGGACAAGGACCGAAAAAATGAAAAAATCGTCCACGTTGTAAGTATCAAAGAACCAATTTCTCCTCCTATATTTTCACCCATCATTGCATTTCTTACCCCTTCATACACTCCATTTCATTTCTTCTAATCTCATAACCTTCATCTACATCTTTTCATCCACATTCTCTTAGATATTGATACTCACTTTCTTTTGGTTTTTCATCATTCACAAAAACTCCATACTCCTACTATTAAACATTCTTTTAGTCTCTCACAAATACACACTTCGATAAACTTTTCTTTCTATCACTCACTCACCCGATTTACATTGTTATACTCATATCTTTCTCTTATATATTTGAGATCTTGTGATGGTTGTGTTGGTTTAATGCTCAACTTCATGTGGTAGAAATTACCTCTCTTTTGGTTGTGATGATTTTCATTGTCTTGGTGTGTATAATTTTGAGTCACATTCGCATTGTGAGGACTTGTTTTCCATGTAATAGTTAGCTTTCTCCCCGATTTTTACTTGTCCTAGTCGCATGGAGGACAATGCTCGATTTAAGCGTGGGGGAGGAGCTAGGTTACACCTACCTCTTGATTTTAGATGTCTTTTATCTAGTTTTATGTCATATTTCATACATATTCAAAAAAAAAAAAAAAAAAAAAAAAAAAAAAAATGAAAAAAAAAAAGAGAAAATGAAAAAGAAAAAAATATACCCCGATAAGTTGAAAACCCGAAAGGGCGGCTTATGCAAAATTTGGGGGGCCTCGCTTTTGGAAGCCTTAGTATGCAACCATTAGCAATAAAATTGAGGTCAAAAGAGCCTAAAAAGGGCCATAATTACCCCCTAAGTATGGGGCTAGTACTAATATCCCGTACTATGGGCTTGAATTGTTGTGAATTGCTTATCTGTTTGATGATTGTGCGGAGGTATAAGGCGAGAAGTGTGAAGGGAAGAAGGGTTAGGAGCCACTTGATAAGGCCTTTGGAGTATGAAGGGCGTGATCACGTTTTTAAGGCGCTTGTCAAGTGGAGGAGATATAAGGAGCGGGTTTAGAGGTGTGCTTTGGATGATGGTGAGGCACACCTCCTCTACATTATGGTTTTGTGATCATTTTCTCTTGGAGGATTTTCTTGTCGAGGGAGATATAAAAAGTGAGGGGTAGGAGTTGGTGGACGATTAAGTGAGGAATCGAGGAAGGCAAAAGAAGGGAGATGAGAGGCTAGGAACGCGATAGTGAGGGAGTCATAAGTTGGTAGAGGAGCGAGTGAAGAGGAAATTAAGCCATTGAAGTAAGGGCATATGCTTACTTTGCTCGAGACGAGCAAAGGTCTAAGCGTGGGGGAGTTGATAAGACATGTTTTTACAATGTTAAGACCGAGAATTTAGCCCTCGAGAGTCTTATAATTCCCACTTTTTAGATGGATTATTGTGCTTTTGACGTAAATGGAAAACCGAGGCTAAAATACGGTTAGAAGAGAAGTCAAGGTCAAAGTCAAGTCAAGGTGAACTAAAGCCGAGCAAGGTCAACTTCAAATGGTTATATCTCAAGTTTTAGACCTCCAATGGATGCAAGATCAAGTGGAGATGATAGTTCGTCTCGATAGCTTTCCAACGGCAGGTCACACGCTTAATTCCGCCAAGAAACGAGTGAGATACGACCTTTACAAAATTGGCTTCCAGCAGTAATGCGCCCCGGGCGCCAGAAATGCGCCTAGGGCGCCTAACTCTAAAATGCATCGTTTTGCTTAGTTTGAGACGAGTTTTTAAGTTGTTTTTGGAGGATGATTCTCATTATCTCTTATTATCTTTCATTTTTATCTTTTAAGCAGCTTTTAGAGAGAGGAAAATTAGGAGAGAGATTAGGATAAGTTTTCATATAATTACTCTTTAATTAGTTTTTAATTTCATGTTTATGGATTTTCTCAACAATTTGGTTTATGTTTGGATGATTATGGGTAACTAAATTCCCTAGCTTTTGGTGTAATCTTTGGGGTTTCAACCCTCCTTTTGATCAATGTGAGAAAGATTTCATCTTTACTATTTCATTTGAGTATTTACTTCTCTTAATGCATTGTTTTGACATAATTCTTGGTTTTGTTGCTTGTGTTGATCAATTGTGACATTTCCTTGAATTATATGCTTGAGGATTTTGGTTGTTCAATGTTTGGATGCTCTTAATCTATCTTGTGTTGCATTTTTATCATGTGTTATGATGTGGTATGCCGATTCATCCCTTATAATCATGTTTTGAGAAGTAAAGTTTGAATCTTTAATGCGAAACTCTTTCATGCCGATTCTTGAATGTGTTTTCATTAAGTTTTCATACATTCCTCTTATGTTTACTTGTGCATGGGTTGCATGAATACATTTGGATGCGGTTTCATCGTGTTTTTAATGCAATTTTTACCTTGGTTTGCCGATTCATTCTTGGGTATGTTCATGCATTGTAAGTGTTTGAGGAAATGCTCATATGAGTAGTAGTTACATATTTTATACTCACTTGATCATTTGGTGTGCGTTGAAACCTTGTGTGATTACACCGAAAGTGCCCTTCTCATCTTGTTTAATCGCATTTTTTTATTGCTTGCATTTTAGTTCATTTTAGTTTCGACTAAATCAACCTATTAAACCCCCCTTTGTTTTTACATTTTTGCATTGTGACTCTAGCCTGGATTAGTCCTTCCCTTGTGTTCGACCCTATTCTTACCGCTAACTACTTGTTTGTGTGAATCGAATAGGTTTATAAATTTGTTAATTTGACCCCTTTTATTAGCGACGTAAAAGGCGCGTCACAGTTCAAGATCATAACAACGTATTTTAAATAATAAACAAATCTAAACTATGACAGAGACATAAATGAAGTTACAAACCAGGTAGATTCATGCATGTATTCAACTATTCAAGTCATAAATCCGAAATGTAGGGGTTATTTTTGTGAATTGTAAATTTTTAATTTTTGCTCTCAGTTCACGTCTATACGAAAACCTTTAAATTATAATTTCTTAAACTCTAAAATGTACTCCTTCCGTTTCGGTGATTTGTTTATGTTTACTTTATACACGTTTATTAATGTGATGAGAGAGATAAAGAAAAAACCAATAAAATAATAAGAAAAGTACAATAAAGGGCCCACTTTATAGAAACTAATACTCCATCCGTTTCAGTGAATTATTTACAGTTTGACTTTTTTGTGAGGGGAAAAAAGTCAAAATGTAAACAAATGACTGAGACAGAGGGAGTAGATGTAATTGGTTAAAGTAGTATGGACCCACGACCATTTATAGAAATGTAAACAAATGACCCGTACACCCTAAAA
This sequence comes from Dianthus caryophyllus, assembly GCA_023091065.1. Taxonomy (NCBI): domain Eukaryota; kingdom Viridiplantae; phylum Streptophyta; class Magnoliopsida; order Caryophyllales; family Caryophyllaceae; genus Dianthus; species Dianthus caryophyllus. The sequence continues at coordinate 1,134,076 of CM041529.1, forward strand.
TAGAAAGTGTAAACAAATGCCCGGGAGGGAGGGAGTATTGAAATTTGAAAACCCGAATAAGAAGTCTTTTAGTATTTGGCGTTGAATTTCGTAAGGCTATCTTTATATATCAATTGCTAAGAGAGTAAACATAGAGCATTATAAATCGGGGAAAAGTATATAAAATAAAATACCAGCATATTTTCCCCTGGAAGCAGTCATGAGTAATACGGAGTAACTGATTCAAATGTTGAGAAAAATAAAAAAAGTAAAATAGAATTGAGAATTTAGAGAAGATTGGACGCAAAGAACAATGAAAGCGGAAGGGTTTATATAAGAGAAAAGTAAAGCAGTGTTATTATTGTTCTTATTAAACAAAGTTTTAACATTCATCCGTTTTATTTAATACTAGTTGTTGGACTGCGCGCGGTGCGCGCAGTCCCCCAATGCGGGTTAAATTACTGATTTAATTAGATGTTGTGAAATTGATTATCGTAAATAATCCATTTATAATTTATAGTTGGTGCTTACATTGCTAACACCTGTTTTATATAGGGTTTAATTGTAAATATTACACTCAAGATTAACTTTTGAATGAGGTCGTCAAAATCAATGAGGACGATCTCTAGTAATAAGTTATAAGGTAATCCAGCTTATCGATAATCAAAACCCTGAACAACGGAGAAAAATGAGCGCGTAGAATAAACGTTTCACGTATGGGTTGAACAAAAAAAAAGGAGGAAATAGTTAGAAGCACATGGAACTATGGAAAGAAAGTCAAAATGTAATGGAATAGGTTGAATATACTATTGTTAAGAATAGTAGTAAATTTAGGTTGAATTTTATATTGTTAAGAATAGTAGTAAATTGTGATACTATTGTTAAGAATAGTAGTAAATTGTTTGCCTTTTATAAGGTTATAGATATATATATATATAAAGCAGAAACCATGGTCTCTATGGTCGACATTTGTCCTAATGTAATTGGTTGATAAAAAAAATTATTATTTTAATATATATAATCTAAGTTATTATATTAATATATAATAAAACTTATTAAACTTAATATAATTGGATATTTAAATATTATTAGGATTCTAAAATAAAATAATTTTTTTTAGTAAAACATTTAAAAAAAGAAAAATTACCTTAAACATAATCAAATATCCTTAAAAATATATAATCAAATATTGTAACAAACACTCTATATTTCCAAATTAAAATTGGAAAAAATAGATACATTATATTTGAAAGGTGTGAAAAATAAAATAAATAAATTTTTGAAAGTAATATATTTTTTAATGAAAATTAAATTAGTTATGTTATATTAGGAAAATTTAGTATTTAATTCTTAGTGTTATTTAAAACAACTAATTCTCTATGATATTTAAATAAAAACTTACCTAAAACATATTATGACTCACATTAGGAAAAATTTAGTATTTGTGAGTTTATATTTGAAAGAAAACACCAAGAACTCATAGATTTAATATCATTAATTTTATATCAAAATAATAATTTTTCATGAGAGTATACATTGATAATGTATTTATTGAGAATAATTTTGTATTAATTGAAGTATGATTAACAATTATACTTAATTATGATTTCAAGAATTTGCATATTATACAAATATGTCATAAATAGTAAATGTGTAAACTGGACAAATATTTAATATAATGCAAATTTATATAAAATTAAATTTTTAATGTAAATATAGTTAGCTCGGGCGGGGCCGGGCATGCAAACTAGTTTTATTCATATTTTGCGGTACATAATTTCATAACTTATAAAAGTTTGTTATTTTTAATGTGCTTATGAAAATTCTAACAATATTTCGTTTAATTATATTGTACTTGATATGCAGAAATATTTTAAGAATTTTTCTTCTTACGAATAGGGTCCAAAAAACAAACATAAACTATTGATCGACATGAAGAGAGTAATTAAAAACTAACTATAATATTTTTAAATCAAAAGAATGTTAAAGACAAATCCTAATTTACAAATTAAACTCATAACTTGTGTTTACACATGAAGGTATCTTGATAATGATGTACCTCAAATTAAAGTAAGGGTGTTTTTTTTTTGTCAATTACTAGCTAAACTTTACGTCATTTGTCAAACGACTATTTAACAATTTCTAATTTAATCAAAATTACCTATACTTTTGCTACTTCTTTTAGTTCTCCCTCAAAAAAACCCTAGCCCCCTCTCCCTCTTTTCTCTAAAAAAAAAACCTTGAACTTCCTCTTTTATGGGGCTATTATCATCAATTTTGATGATAATAAGCTCCTCAAATTCATAAATTTCTCTATAATATTATCGATATTATTAGTATAATTAAAATTATAGAAAATAATAAAAAAGCGAGTATAATAAATACGGAGTCTCTCTTCAATTCATGAGAGTTTTGTTCCCATCTATTGATGGGTTTGTTCCCATCTTTTGGTGGGTTTGTTCCCTTTATGGGTGTTCTCTTATGAGTCAGAAGATGCGGAAGATCAGCATTGTTATTGATCGTTATATATGATTATACAAATATTGTCCGATTCATGGGTACACTTAATCACGTCAGAAGAAATCGATACTCGTCAAGGAAGATTCGAAGACCCTCTTATGGTTGAAAGACGTCTTATGGATGAAGGCCTGTTGAGGCCAACCGATGATGGAGACTCTGTTGAAGTGGATCAGTCTTTGAACAAGAATTTATTTTCTATGATTGTTATCGAGTTGTATCCGTTTGAGTTTGACATATGTTGTAGATGTCGTATGACTTTTTATTAATAATAATGATCTTTTCTCAAACAAAAAATTACCTATAATTTTGAATTTTTTGCTTACAACTACCAAAAACCAAATTCCAGTGAAAAAAAAAAAAACTCATATGTTAACACAAAAACTCATACCACAATTAAAGGAACAAAACCCATCAGTTAAAACACACGCAAGATATGTCACGTACGTAGGACGGGGTCAACGCCGATGTTTGACTAATTTCATCGAAATTTGACTTTTGCTAGTTGTTAACAAAAAGTTCATAAATATAGGTAGTTATGATTAAATTAGGAAAGATTAGGTAGTCGTATGGCAAAGACCATAAAGTTTAGGTAGTAACTGACAAAAAACTCTTAAAGTAACTACGAAGTATAAGTAATTCAATAACTCATCGTATAAAATGTGTTGAATTAAAGAAATGTATAGAGACAAAACCTAGAGTTCAACATAAGACTGAATGTGTCCGGCTTCGCCTCAAGCCTTAAACCATTATTGTGGTTACCTTTAATTAACATAAAATTCATGAAAAAATCGTATATCTTAAGCGTGAGATAAAAATTGTGAGTTTTATGACTAAAGTTAAAAGGTTGTAATGGTAAAAATGAAGATATAATCAGCTTGCTTATTTTTAAATAAGCTACATAAAATAACTTTTCATTTCCTGTAGTTGAAAAACTTCGTATGTTTTAGTCAATCTTACCAAACACTTTTAAAAATGAAAAAAAAATGTGAAAGTAGTTATTTACCCCCTTAACTTTGTTCGATGGTGAAATTAGACCCGTTAACTTTCAATTGTAGCAATTTAATCCCTTAACTTTACTTAGAAGTGAAATTAAACTCTATTATTTAATTTTTAATAAAATTCCACCAAAATTCATATTATAATTTAATCAATCAATTACGGAGTACATAATTTATTTTCTAGAATATTACAACCTTTAGATAATATTTAATTATATAAGCGAGTTTTTTTAATATAATTATATAATCATTAGAAAATTGGGATATTTCCCATAGTACCCCAGAGGTTTGTCACTTTTCCCGTGATACCCCTCTTTTCATACTAAAAAACTTTGACTGAGTTTAACTTGTAACTACGAATTTAGAATTCACAATCGTTTTTCCTAAGCCGTACATCTCGTTGAGACGATCAATTTGAACATCAAATTTTCCAGATTCGCAACTCGTGACCAGTAGATATGGCTGGTCAAAATTTTTTCAATAAAATAACTTTGACCGACTATAACTTGAAACTACGTGTTTTGAACATGAATTTTTTTTTTAAAATCAAATCGAAGAGTTCGAAAAGACGATTGATTTGAAAAAAATAATGATCGAATTCTGAATTCTTAACTACAAGTTATGATCAGTTAAAGTTTGTTTTGTACGAAACAAAGGGTATCTCGAGGAAAATTGCAAACCTCAAGGGTATCGTAAGAAATATCCCTAGAAAATATATTATGAATGTAAGAATAGTTCCTAAAATAACATCATTTTATTAACAATAAATCTAAATTATTTTTAGATGGATAATTAATTGTATATAAATTAACAAATTTTAAATAGTCTCTTTCATTTGATATTAGTTGCATAATATAAGTAACAATTGAATTTTTGTTGATATTTAAGTGAAAATTAGTAATCAGAGTTAAATTTCACTATTTGTAGAAATTATGGAGTTAATTGCCACAATTAAAAATTAAAGGGGCAAATAACTCCGCGAAAACCAAAAGGCTAAAACACTAGTCAATTCAATCAAATAATTGATCAAATAAACTATCTAAATTGAACAATTAAACATAATCATAATCATAGTTTTTAAAGAAATTTGAACCCTTTGATACTATGGTATTGTACTCCGTAGTAGAATTTGAGAGTGCTACAATTTTAATAACTTGATCATTGACCTTTGGCAATGTTAAGTGTTAACCACTTTAACCCCCACTAAGATTTAGAATCATGTCTATCAAATTTATTAGTCCACTAAGAATTTAATAACATATCACCGATACTAATTAACCTACATTACCAACCATTACTAGTTCATAATTCAAGCATGTGTTGTTTTTCATTGGTTTTTTTTAAAGGAAACATGAAATGAATAAATTGTACTTTATATGCCACTTCAATATGAATAAATTTAATATGATTGCTGCACTTTGCCACTTTGGTCACGGGAAATGATGACCAGGGGCGGACCCACACTAGGCATTGGGGTAGCACTGGCAACACCAAAAAATTAGAAAACCCTTTATATGTAATAATCATATGCATTGTAACAACTAATGTGCTCTTGGCCTGGTGGTAGGAAACAAGTGTTATGAGGCAACATAAAGGTGTTGAGTGTCGCGTGTTCGAATCCTGTGGCCAACTTTAACCATTTTTTTTGGTATTAATGCATTAAACCATTAAAGCATGTGAATTACTATTACTATTACTATTACTACTATGAATTAAATTCTCGAACTTAGCTAAGTGTTATTTTATTTTAGTTTTCTTTTAATTTTTGGTTTTTCCACCATCTTTGTAGGAGACGATTTTATAAGACGGTAACTATATTAATTTTTTAACTATTTACAAGTTACTTTGTAAAAATAATAAAATAAAATTTAGAAAAAGTATCCCGATTGGTAACAGACTTTCAAACTCTTAATAAACTATATCAATTTTTTACTAGTAGTAATATTTTAGTTACAAATTAAAATTTTGTTACTTAACTTTAAGAGCTCATATAATAATAAATTCAATATTTTATGAGTAACCAATGTTCAAATAAAGAAAAAGAGAGAGAGAGAGAGAGAGAAAGCAAAGGTAAATTATACATTCGTCACTAAGTTACTCCGTATATTTGTAGTTTGCTACACCAAAAAAAATATCCTGGGTCCGCCCCTGATGATGACCAGGCACTTTTGAACGCACTACAATTGGAAATCAGGTCTATTAAATTAATCAGAGCATTATGAACATAATAACATAGCATGCATCGTGCTACATGTGATACAATTCTTTTGCCGCTAGTCTTTCGAAAGACGGGTATACCTGTCTTAATGTTAAAAAGTACTCCGTTTTAAATAAGACCTGTTTTCGCCTGTTAAGCTTCTTTTTGGAAAAAGTTTGTCGACCGTTTTATTAATTTTTTTTTTTTATTTTTTTTTTTTTTCATTTTTTTGGGCAAACTTTACTTAAAACGTGGGAAAATACAACTTATACAAGTAACAAAATTGACAAATGTAGTAACAAATTTTAATAGATAGGTGACATATTATAAAAGATCGAAACGATAAACATGTTACGGTTGTTAAATGGATTATGTGTGGATTATACTATTTTATGTTAACATATATTTATTAATGAATTTTATCAAAATTTTTGAATATGAAATGCGAAAAACAAATATATTTATATTTCGGTATAATATGGTACCATATTGTTGACCCTTTTTTTTTTTTTTTTTTTTTTTTTTTTAAGTAAGCCTGTTACTTTAATGGAATCCCTACACAAATAATAGGTGAACTTTTGAGATGCACTTGGATGTGGTGAGAGGTAACCTCCTTTTAAAATACTTGTGGTACCAATTTCTTACAAGAAGTTGGGTGTGTTAGATAGTAATGTTCTTATTTAGAGGATGATGGGGAGAATAAGGGGATGGGGTAGTTGGAAATTATCCTTTGCAGGAGACTGGTTATTGTGAAATCTGTCATGTCTACCTTAAATGACTCATATTAGGCATCAATGTTTATATTGCCAAACACAGTTATTAGTAAGGTAGAGATAATTTGCAGGAATTACCTTTGGAGTGGGAGTGAACATTTTAACAGTATTGGAGCTATAACTTACAAGGAACATAATGTGCTGCGATAACGGAAAAGTATAAACCGAAACAACATGACTCTTCAACATATTCATAATGAAGGGATACAAATTATTCATGTAGCAGTTACAATTTGTACTTATATATATATATATATACCTACTTGACATACTCTGTAAACATAACAATTTATAATCATATATATCAGAATTCTTTTGTCTTATTTTAACATGGTATATAGAGCCAGAATATAACCAAAATAAATAAACCAATTTTTTTTTAAGTGACCAAAAATATTCACGCCATATCAAGCTATGGCTAGTGAAAACAAAACAGAGGATAAAGTCCATTTAACGTATTTTCTCGGTTCTAATGATAATCTGGGCACCACAATCACTCCGATTCAATTGCGTAGACCGAATTATGATGAATGGGCGAGGGCAATTCGCACTTCGCTACAAGCAAAACGAAAATTTGGGTTTCTCGAAGGGACTGTACCCAAACCAACTACCCCAAAACCACTCGAAGACTGGACCACGGTGCATTCCATGTTAGTCGCATGGTTACTGAATACCATCGAACCATCTCTTCGCTCGACCCTTTCTTACTATGATGACGCATAGGCCTTGTGGAAGCATCTTAAACAGCGGTTTTGTGTAGTTAATGGAACTCGAATCTGCCAATTAAAGATGGCACTTGGTGAATGCCAACAAGGAAGGGAAGAAAATGTGTCCACATATTTTGGACGTTTGTCTCGCATATGGCATGAGTTAACTACATATGTGCAGATTCCAATCTGTAAATGCGAAAAATGTACCTGTAACATTGCAACACAAGTTACTCAATTACGTGCTGAAGAGCACGTTTATCATTTTCTTCTCGGTTTGAACGACGCTTACTCTTCGATCCGATCTCAACTTCTCGCACAAAAACCCCTTCCCAATATTGAAAACGCATATCAGCGTGTCATTCAAGATGAAAGTCTCCGCCGTCCTAATTTCACTAATGACAACATAACCCGAGATAGTGTCATGACGTTCAAAGTTAATGTCAATGGGCGTAACAAGAATAAACGCATTGACAATTCAGAAAAATATTGCACTCATTGTCACCGGGATGGTCACGATGAGACTACTTGTTTCCAAATTCACGGTTACCCCGAATGGTGGAATGACAGCCCACGTAAAGGACGAGGTCAAAGTCGTGGAAGCAATAAGCCAGGACATAAAGTTGACCGTGGGAGGGGAAGTGTAACCACCTCTATTCGTGCTAACAAGGTAGGGGGTGGTGGTTCCACCAGCAACTTCAACACAGAAGAACCCTCTGCTAATCAGAATGCTTCGGGTTTGGCGGGTATTACGCCATCTCAGTGGCAACAAATTCTTGATCTGATGAATATACCAAAACCCAAAGATTGTCTTCATGGTAAGAATGCAAATATTTCCTGGATTATTGACACTGGTGCATCAAATCATGTCACCGGGAACTTACGATCGATTACAAGTGTGAAAAGTATTCCGCATTACGCTGTCGGTTTACCGGATGGCACCAATGCCACAACAACACACGAGGGCACCATCCTTCTGAAAGAAGGATTAAAGTTGCATAAAGTTTTATATGTTCCTCAGTTAAATTGCAATTTGATATCAGTCACACAATTAATTGACGACTTAAATTGTACCGTTCACTTCACTAATAACTTATGTGTAATTCAGGACCGGAAGATGAGCACATTGATTGGAGCGGGTGAACGAGAGGACGGACTTTAATTTTTTCGTGGGGTGCCGAAATCAAGTGTGATGGCAGTAATGGACGGTTGTACTACGGTCGATCTTTGGCATAAGCGTTTGCGTCATCCTTCGAACAAAGTATTGAAATATGTCCCCGGTATACGTTATATTAATTATAAGAATAAAAAGGCATGTGATGTATGCTGTCGTGCCAAGCAAAGTAGAAATAAATTTCCGTTAAGTACGAATAATGCTACTAGTGCATTCGAACTTCTTCGTTGTAATTTATGGGGTCCGTACAGACATTTATCTACGTGTGGGGCTTCGTATTTTTTATCTATCGTAGATGATTATTCCCGTGCTATTTGGGTATTTTTGTTACAAAATAAAACTGCAGTAGAGGAGCATTTCCTCGATTTTATTGCTTTCATCGAACGACAATACAAGGCTCAAGTGAAGAAGGTTCGAAGTGATAACGGTACCGAATTCCGTTCTTTACGTAAATTCTTTATGAAAAATGGGATTATTTTTGAAACATCTTGTGTTGGGACACCCAAACAAAATGGTCGGGTTGAGCGTAAAAATCGTCATATACTAAATGTCGCAAGAGCACTTCGATTTCAAGGTCATCTTCCTATACAATTTTGGGGGGATTGTGTTCTGTCAGCCTGTTTTTTTGCTTAATCGCACTCCTTCTCGATTGTTAAATTACCTAACCCCTTATGAAAGGCTACTAGGGAAACCTCCATGTTTTGATGATATACGTACTATTGGATGTTTATGTTATGCACATAATCAAAAGCATGACGGAAATAAATTTGCTAGTAGGAGTCGAAAGTGTATCTTGGTAGGTTACCCTTACGGACAGAAAGGGTGGAGATTATTTGACTTGGAAACTCATCAGTACTTTGTTTCCCGTGATGTAAAATTTTATGAAAATGAATTCCCGTATGCATCATCATCAAAAGACAACCCTACTAATTTTCAGCCATTGTTTAATGCTATTCCCTGTGCGGATGATGATCGTCTACACTGGCCCGCAACTTCGACAGAAGCAGCAAGCATATCTGCCAACCAATCTCACAAACAAAGAGAAGAAGGCTGTTTACAAAATGGCTTACAGGAGGAAAATTTAGATATTATTTCCCCTGTGCAAAATCCTACAGAAATTGACATAAGAGAGGAGTCTATAGATTCCAATATTAAGGACTCTGAACACATGGGTAGAGGAAGACGCTGTAAAATACCATCAACAAGGCTTCGAGATTTTGAGCACTACCAAATTCCGCCTCAGTCCTTGCATACCATTAGAAAAGTAAAGTCCTCCTCCCTGCAACCCAAACCAAATTGTGACTCAGGTACTCCGTATCCTATCACTAACTTTGTCTCATATGAACGTTATATTGCTCCGCATAAGAAATTTGTTGCAGCAATAACGTCTACCTGTGAGCCCCGTAATTTTACAGAGGCAGTTAAACATCCAGAATGGCGCAAGGCAATGGCCAACGAAATACGAGCCCTGGAAGATAATGGAACATGGGATCTCACAGCGCTTCCACCAGGCAAGAAAGCTCTCGGTAGCAAATCGATTTTCAAAATAAAACATAACTCTGATGGCAGTATTGAATGATTTAAAGCAAGGCTGGTTGTTTTTGGTCATCACCAAATTGAAGGAATCGACTATGACGAAACATTCGCGCCTGTTGTAAAAATGGTTACAGTCCGCACCTTTCTTGCGGTTGCTGCAATAGAAAAATGGGACGTACATCAAATGGATGTACACAATGCCTTTCTTCACGGTGACTTATACGAAGAAGTATACATAAAAGTCCCTCCTGGTTTCAATAACACTAAACCCAATTTGGTGTGTCGGTTGAAGAAATCTTTATATGGCTTAAAACAAGCCCCGCGATGTTGGTTCGCAAAACTTGCCGCGGCATTGAAACGTTATGGATTTCAGCAATCATACTCTGACTATACCTTATTTACATTATGCAAAGGCGACATTCGCCTTAATATATTGGTTTATGTGGATGACTTAATTATCGCAGGAAATAATAAAGAGGCGCTTACAATATTTAAAGCGTATTTAGGAGAATGCGTTCGAATGAAAGACTTGGGACCTCTAAAATATTATTTAGGTCTCGAGGTGGCTCGGAGTAAAGCTGGAATATTTTTATGTCAACGAAAATACGCATGGCTAGGCTTGTCGTGAGCCTCCAAATTAGTATTTTTATCCACTTCAAACACAAACAAGTAGTAAGCGTAAGTAGGGGTCGAACCCGCAAGGAAGGATGGTTTGCTAAACGTGTGCGTAGTAAATATCTCACGAGTAGTAACCAAATGGGGGGTTTATGATTTGGGATTATAAGTCTAAGAAATAAAACACAATGTAAGCTGTAAAACGATAATAAAACGGGTCTCAGGACAAACGATATCCACCAACAGTTGAAAATGATAAAGGACTCAAAATAATTCACTTTGTCAAGAATACTCTGCCACGAAAAACACTATTCTCAATTCTCACTTTAAGATTAGCTAATTACTGCGGAAGCGCACGTAAATAAACCTTACGAAAATGACAACCTAGTCCACGTGACTAAGTTCAATCACAACGCAGAATAAAACGATGAGAAATGACAGAGATGAACATTTGCACACTTAAGCGGCATACAACTTGATTCATACGAGTATTATCATCTATAATTCAACAACGATGATCAGCATACAAATTGATGAAAAATAGATGCTACCAAAATCAGGGCGAAGAACAATCAGATTCAATCACACCCAAATAGCAATTGATTAACAATAAAACAACTAGGTGATCAAACTAGAAGCAAAATCGATAATCAAACAATAAATTATTGATAATACTCGATATTCAAATGACAAAGTAAAGTTGAGTCTTACAATCAAAATCGCATGAAAGCTTCAATCACATGTCCCAAGAATTGGAGAATTAGCCCTCCATAATAACTAAAACAATAGAAGAATTAACGTTAAATTGACAAAATAGAATTCTTGTTATTTTTTTCTAAAGATGAAGATGATGAATAATCCCATAAAAACAAGCCAAAAGACTATAGTTATACGAGCAAAATTTGATGGAATGCCAAAGGTTGAACACGGCCGCTTAGGCGGCTCCACCTGCTCACCAGAATCTGTTTTAGCCGCTTAGAGCGGCTCCACTTAACGCCTTCTTTGCTTCTTCTTTTGATCCAAGATTTGACTGACAACTTTTGGGCCTTGACTTTTGAAAACTTGACTTCCCATCATACTTTTAGGTCCACTTACACATCCAAACGGCGCTCTGCCAAGTCGATCCGAGACACCATACAAAAGCATGAAAATCCGCGTAACTCCACCTAAATACCCCCGACTCCAAAGTATATCTAAACAACCCATAAAAGCACCTCATTGACGTCAAAAGTCACCTAAAATACGCCTATAAAACCATACAAAACTCGTCTCATCAAACTCCCCCACACTTAGACCTTTACTCGTCCTCGAATAAACTCTAGAACGAATCAAATGAAAACCCACACCTAGGTCTATACAGCGAAGCGTGAGTAGTCTGCTCCAACTCCAGATCAACGTCTACTCTCATAACTCACTCTCCCTTCTTATATCTCCCTCGAGAAAATCCAAGGTCACAAAAGTAATAACCCAACATCCACATCAACATGACCATAAAACAAACATCAACACCCACAATCAAACTATACCAAAACATCTCAAAAATCACGTCAAAGCTCTTCTTTTACCACCCTTCTTATGACTCCAAGTAGCAAAGATCAATCACTCCGATTCCTCCTAATCAAGTCACCTCCAATACCAACAAAACACAACTCCTTATCACTCCCTTCGTATGACTCCAAGTAGCAAGCTAGCAACAAACATACATACTCCAGCAAAATAATATAACACACAAAACAACAATGCTCAACTACTCATCGCATCATCTCAACATTCTCAACAAAGTAGTCCTAAACCAACACAACTCCTTATCTCTCCAACTCTAAGATGATCCTAACCCTTAACGCCCTCCAAACCTCCTTATATCGCCATCTTCGAGCCAAACAAGTAACTAGTAACCATTTTTTTTTTACCTAAATCTCTCATTTTGCCTAGACCGCCCGCCCTTGCGGGTTTCGGTCTAGCTCTATTCCTCACTTCTACGCTCGGGGCACACAACTCAATTCCTCATTTTACCCGGAGCGCCCTTTCGGGTTTTCACTCCGTCTTCGGCCACATACCCAATTTTGCCTAGGCGCCCTTTCGGGTTTTTACCTAGCCGGGTCTTTATTCTTTTTTTTTTTTATTATTATTCACTTTTTCCTCTTTTTTTTTTCTGTTTTTTTTTTCATTTTTCATTTTTTTTTAACAATTATGAAATATAACAATATTTACAAGTAACACGAATACATCTCTCTCCCCCACGCTCAAAATGAAGCAGTGTTCTCAATGCGAAAAGGACATAAAACGAGAAAGTGGGAAAGAAAGATGTACATACCAACAACCTCATGGGGCGGAGGGGCTGACGGGTGGATCACCCATTGAAGCGCGCGCCTCTTCTCTCTCGGCTTCGAGCGGCGTGCGCCCATCTAACTCGGCCAGAACTCGTGAGAAAGACCCTGGAAATCATTAGGATACCGGGTCGCAGCAACACGTGACAAAGAACGAACAAGCTCTAGAGTTTCCAAGTGCATATCAGTAAGAGCCGCAATCCGATCATCAGTCTTCTCCAGCCACACATCGTATCGTGCTACCCAATCCAACATAACTGGACGAGCAGATGGTACAGGAGTAGGGCGATCAATAGCCCTAGCAGCACCTGCATTCGTGTCAACACTCGAACTCTCCTCGGCAGAGCCACTTTCACCACTACTCGCACCCTCCGACTCACCTACATCCTGCTCATCATCAGAACGATCCAAATCATCATCAGGAGGAAGAAAGTAATCCTCAGCCGTGTCACCATATGTCAAACCCTGATCAGGAGGGCGAGGCATACGCAAATAACGTACATGATCAGGTCCCCAGCACCAATAATTAGAATCGCGTCCTTCCCGTCTACGCAACATATCCATAGTGACCAAACAAGGTACATCCATAAGGTACTCCGTACTCAACGGCCTGTGAGGGCGCAACCTTCAAATATCGCATGAGAAATGTCACCATGCCACCACCACTAAGTCGCCCCCCACGCTTTTGGTGAGCCTCGCACCCTGACACGAATAAATCAATCCAATCTGGCACACCCTTACCTTCCGCAGTCATAGCCCACAAATAACGAAAATGATCACGAGGGAGCTTAGTCGGCTCACCACGACAAAGCAAAGAATTAGTAAGGAAGCGATGGGCAAGACGAAGGCAAGGGTGAGGAATGGTGGAATTCACCTCCCCACGTTTAGCATTCACATTCTTCCCAGTGATATCAAACCACCACTTAGGCTGCTCGTACCCATTAAGACCGACATACACCTCATCATCTTATCTTTGACCTCAATGTCAAACTCACTCAACAATAAAACCCAACGAATCAAGCGAGGCTTGGCCTTCTTCTTCGACACCAAATACTTAAGGGCGGCATGATCAGTGAACACCACAACCTTAGTACCAAGCAAGTATGAACGAAACTTCTCTAAAGCAAACACTACCGCTCCTTCTCGGTTGTAGAGTAGTTCCGTTGAGCCCCATTGAGTGTCATGGAAGCTTAGTAAATCACATGAGGAACTCGACCAACTCGTTGACCCAACACGGCACCCACCGCGTAGTCACTAGCATCGCACATAAGCTCAAACGGAAGCGACCAATCCGGGGGCTTGAATTATCGGTGCCGAAGTCAACTTATCCTTAAGCGCATCAAACGCCTCCTTGCAAGCTAAATCAAACTCAAAATCCACCTCCTTTTGCAAAAGTTTGCACAATGGTGAAGCCACCTTGGAAAAATCTTGGATAAACCTGCGATAAAAACCCGCATGACCAAGGAAAGAATAAACTTCACGTACATTAGTAGGATAAGGGAGGGATTGGATGGTGTCGATCTTAGCTTTGTCGACTTCAATACTCTTAGATGAGACCACATGCCCTAACACAATGCCTTGCTCAACCATAAAATGACATTTTTCAGAATTAAGCACAAGGTTAGTGTCAATACATCTCTTCAGCACAAGAGATAGATGAGATGAGCAACTATCAAACGAATCACCATGCACGGTAAAATCATCCATGAAAACCTCAATAAAGTTCTCAACATATTCAGAAAATATACTAACCATGCATCGTTGAAAAGTTGCTGGGGCACTACATAACCCAAAAGGCATACGACGATACGCAAAAGTACCAAACGGGCAAGTAAATGCGGTTTTCTCCTGATCCTCGGGAGCAATTGCTACTTGAAAGTAGCCAGAATAACCATCGAGAAAGCAATAATAGGCTTTACCTACAAGTCGCTCAAGCATTTGATCAAAGAAAGGTAAAGGGAAGTGATCCTTCCGGGTTACCGCATTAAGACGAGGGTAGTCAATACATACTCGTCACCCATTTTACACTCGAGTGGGGACCAATTCACCATGTTGGTTCTCAACAACTGTCACTCCCGACTTTTTAGTTACAACTTGGGTCGGACTAACCCACTTACTATCCGAGATCGGATAGATCATCCCAACCTGCAAAAGCTGCAAAATCTCTTTCTTAACCACCTCCATCATAGGTGGATTTAATCGTCGTTGGGGTTGTCGCACCGGCTTAGCGTCATCTTCCAAAAGAATTCAGTGCATACAAGTAGTCGGACTTATGCCTTTGATATCAGCAATAGTCCATCCAATAGCCAACTTGTTCTCCTTGAGAACATCAAGCAACCAAGTTTCCTGCAATGTGGTGAGCTTACTAGAGATAATCACGGGCAATGTATCTCCTTCACCAAGAAAGGCATACTTCAAATGCTCCAGTAAGGGCTTCAACTCTACAACAGGTGCCTGCACAACTGAAGGTAACAATTTCTCACTTGGTAATGTTAGTGCTATCGGTTTAGAAAAGGTAGGCATAGCGGGGAGATTTCAGCTCTCGGCCAAAGCAGCTACAGCATCCTGCAAATTAGTAGATAAAGAATAAACCGATGAATCACTAAATAAACCATTAGCAATAGCAACCTGCAACTCATCTTCTCCACCAAGGTCAAAAACCTCCTGCACCATGGGTTCAAAAACAGAAATAGAAAAACAAGAATGATCATCACGTGGATATTTCATCGAATCATAAATATTAAACTTAACCACTTGACCATCGGACTCCATGGTGAGCGAACCTGTAGAAACATCAATCTTCGTGCTTGCAGTTTTCAAGAAAGGCCGACCTAGCAGAATAGGGGCCGCATGTGAATCGTGCTCCATGTCAAGCACATAAAAATCTGCAGGAAATATTAACTTATCCACCATCACAAGAACATCCTCAACTACCCCCTTAGGATAAGCATTAGAACGATCGGCTAATTGTATAACCACCCCCGTCTTTTGTAAAGGACCCAATTTCAAAGATTGGTACAACGAATAAGGAAGCACATTAATCGAAGCACCTAAATCAAGCATAGCATTAGGAAAAGTAGTATTACCTACGGTGCAAGGTACCGTGAACATACCCGGATCACTGCACTTAGGGGGTAACTTACGTTGAAACATTGCCGATACATGCTCACTAACTTTTACCTTTTGAGCACCCTTCAAGTTTTGGTTCCTCTTGATAGTGCACAACTCCTTAAGAAAATTAGCATATCGAGGGACACTTTTCAACAAATCGAGCAAAGGAATATTTACCTCACATTTCCGGAAGGTTTCGTAGACGTCCTTGTCTTGCGCGGGACGACTTTTCCTCTTCAATGCCTCGGGAAATGGAGGGGTGTCCTCATAGATTGGTGTCGGTTCGGGTGGTGTCTCATTTTCGACTTCGACCGGAGGTGGTGGAACGGTGGGCTCAACGACCGCGTCGTCCTCCTCTTGTTCGGCTATCTCACGAAGTGTAGCATGAGGATCCGGCAACGCCTTACCACTCCTCAAAGTGATAGCGCTAGCATTAGGCTTAG
The DNA here is from genome assembly GCA_023091065.1 of Dianthus caryophyllus. NCBI lineage: Eukaryota > Viridiplantae > Streptophyta > Magnoliopsida > Caryophyllales > Caryophyllaceae > Dianthus > Dianthus caryophyllus. The sequence goes on from CM041529.1 coordinate 1,150,456, forward strand.
GATTCGGAATGGTTTGAGAAGGAAGCTTGTTTGAATCATGAGTTTCAAGCCGTCCAATTGCACTAGACATTTGACCCATTTGGGTCTCCAAAGTTTGGATACTAGACTTCATGTCATGTTGAAATTGCATTTGGTTAGCTTGCATCGTAGCCACATTCGTAGTAAGAGCCCGAATCATGTCCTCCGTGGACATAGATGGTGTAGAGGATGGACTTTGAGCCGAAAAACCACTACGAGCTTGAGGTCGTGGAATGAACCTTGGTCGAGGTTGACCAAATTGTTGACCGAATGGTTGTGGAACGACCTGTTGACTAGCAAACTGTTGACCTTGAGGTTGCAAACCTCCTTGCGGATTACCATATTGAAAACCCGGATGATCTCGACGCATAGGGTTATAATAATTATCATACCGCTTTTGAGGTTGTCCAAAAACCCCGGTGGCATTTACCTCCTCGACTTGTTCCTCTTGCATAAGTGGGCATCGATCGGTAACATGTGCATTAGAAGAACATATGCTACAAGCTTGTGCTTGTTGGCGATTGCTCATCAACATATCACGCATTAAGGTAGTCAAGTCTTCCACCTTATTCTCCAAAGAATAATTTGAACTAGAGCCAACCATATTCACTCGCCTCGTAGTGGAACGCCGACTAAAATGCCTTGAGCTTTCGGCAAGCTCACTCAACAATTCATTTGCTTCATCGGGATTCTTGTTAACAAGCTACCTCCACTTGCGGAATGAACCATACGAGCATCCTCCGGACCTAGACCCCCAACAAAGTAAAGAATGAGGTCTTCGTCTTTATAGCCATGATATGGACAACTAGCACACAACTTTTTGAAACGCTCCCAATAATCATAGAGTGTCTCGTCATCCTTCTGCTCAACATTTGAAATCTCCTTTTTGAGATGAGAGGATTTAGATGCAGGAAAGTATTTCTCAAGAAAGGCCTTCTTCATGTTTGCCCAAGTAGTAATACTACCCGGTGGAAGGTAGTACATCCAATCACGAGCGGCATCTTTTAGTGAGAACGGAAAAGCTCGTAGCTTAATCTGCTCTTCAGTGACATCTCTCGGTTTCATGCTCGTGCAAACCACGTGAAACTCCGATAAGTGCTTATTGGGGTCCTCACCACTTAACCCATGGAATGAAGGTAATAAGTGGATCAAACCGGATTTAAGTTCAAACGTGGCATTCTCCGCTAACGCCGGAAAAGTAATACAGAGAGGTTGTTGAGTAAGATCAGGAGCTTTAAGTTCCTTCAACGTTCGAGTCTCTCGAGCCATGTTAGGTGGTTCTTCTTCTACCTCAACTTTGTTATCGAATTGTAGCTTCCTCCTAATCTCCTTCCGAATGCAAAATAGAGTTCTCTCGATTTTTGGATCACAATCTAACAATTCGTGATTAGTAGAACGGGTGTTTGGCATAAACCAAACACCAAAGGACAGAAATATTCACACACACAATATAAAGAAAAACAATTGCCTTCCCCGGCAACGGCGCCAAAATTTGGCTAGGCTAGTCGTGAGCCTCCAAATTACTATTTTTATCCACTTCAAACACAAACAAGTAGTAAGCGTAAGTAGGGGTCGAACCCGCAAGGAAGGATGGTTTGCTAAACATGTGCGTAGTAATATCTCTCGAGTAGTAACCAAATGGGGGGTTTATGATTTGGGATTCTAAGTCTAAGAAATAAGTCACAATGTAAGCTGTAAAACGATAATAAAACGAGTCTCAGGACAAACGATATCCACCAACAGTTGAAAATGATATAGGACTCAAAATGATTCACTTTGTCAAGAATACTCTGCCACGGAAAACACTATTCTCAATTCTCACTTTAAGATTAGCTAATTACTGCGGAAGCGCACGTAAATAACCCTTACGAAAATGACAACCTAGTCCACGCGACTAAGTTCAATCACAACGCAGAATAAAACGATGAGAAATGAAAGAGATGAACATTTGCACACACAAGCGGCATACAACTTGATTCATACGAGTATTATCGTCTATAATTCGACAACGATGATCAGCATACAAATTGATGAAAAATAGATGCTACCAAAATCAGGGCGAAAAACAATCGGATTCAATCACACCCAAATAGCAATTGATTAACAATAAAACAACTAGGTGATCAAACTAGAAGCAAAATCGATAATCAAACAATAAATTATTGATAATACTCGATATTCAAATGACAAAGTAAAGTTGAGTCTTACAATCAAAATCGCATGAAAGCTTCAATCACATGTCCCAAGAATTGGAGAATTAGCCCTCCATAATAACTAAAACAATAGAAGAATTAACGTTAAATTGACAAAATAGAATTCTTGTTATTTTTTTCTAAAGATGAAGATGATGAATAATCCCATAAAAACAAGCCAAAAGACTATAGTTATACGAGCAAAATTTGATGGAATGCCAAAGGTTGAACACGGCCGCTTAGAGCGGCTCCACTTAACGCCTTCTTTGCTTCTTCTTTTGATCCAAGATTTGACAGACGACTTTTGGGCCTTGACTTCACTTGAAAACTTGACTTCCCATCATACTTTTAGGTCCACTTACACATCCAAACGGCGCTCTCCCAAGTCAATCCGAGACACCATACAAAAGCATGAAAATCCGCGTAACTCCACCTAAATACCCCCGACTCCAAAGTATATCTAAACAACCCATAAAAGCACTCGAAATTATTAAGGAGACAGGTTTATAGGCGGCTAAACCAAGTAATTTTCCCATGGAACAGAATCACAACTTGGGTTGTGCTACAGGTGGTTTTCTCCAAAATGCAGCAGCATATAGGCGGCTCGTTGGACGATTGATTTATTTATCAGTGACGAGACCGGACCTCGCATATAGTGTACACATCTTGTCTGAGTTTCTTCATCAGCCCCAAACTGAACATTGGGAGGCTGTATTGCATGTTGTAAGATATTTAAAACGCAACCCGGCCTAAGGAATTCTTCTTCGTGCCGCTAAACCATTAACTTTGGAAGCTTGGTGTGACTCGGATTGGGCTAGTTGCCCTCGTACGCGCCACTCTTTAACTGGTTGGATCATATTTCTTGGAGGTTCACCCGTGTCTTGGCGTACTTGTAAACAGCCAACTGTTTCTCGTTCGTCTGCTGAAGCAGAATATCGCTCCATGGCGGCGGTTACTTGTGAACTAAAATGGCTAAAACAACTTCTCAATGGCTTCGGATTTCAGCATCCTTGTGGCATACAACTTCATTGTGACAGTCAATCCGCCTTACACATTGCTCAAAATCCCGTATTTCATGAAAGGACTAAACATATTGAAGCTGATTGTCATTTTGTTCGTGATGTCGTAAATGCCGGTCTGCTCAAACTTTCCTATGTACCCACCAAGGCACAATTAGCTGACATTTTCACGAAAGCTCTTGGACAAACATAATTTCAGTTTCTTCTCCCCAAGTTGGGCACTTGTGATTTACATGCTCCAACTTGAGGGGGGGTATTGGAGCTATAACTTACAAGGAACATAATGTGCTGCGATAACGGAAAAGTATGAACCGAAACAACATGACTCTTCAACATATTCATAATGAAAGGATACAAATTATTCATGTAGTAGTTACAATTTGTACTTGTATATATACCTACTTGACATACTCTGTAAACATAGCAAAGTATAATCATATATATCAGAATTCTTTTGTCTTATTTTAACAAACAGAGTACCTCGTGTCAATTGGCATATTATGTGCATTGATAAAAAGAGTGGTGGTTTGGGGCAGGTTGATGTCAAAATGTGGAATATTGATGCAGTAGAGAAACTGGTCTGGTGGCTGACATCTTTGGATACAATGGGCTCACCATGTATATATATGAAAAGGCAGGATCGAAAGGGCATGACCGTAAGGGATATGAACCTTCTCTTGCTTCTAGTTGAAGTTAGAGGAAGGTATGTGCGGTCAAATACAAGCTCTTTAGAGACTTATAGTGGGAACAAATGGAAGGCTAGTAATTACTCTATCAAGGATGGGCCGGGTATCAATGGCTCATGGTGGAACAAAGGCAGGTGATTTTATTTTGTATGTTTTTATAATTCATTTACCCCTTTACAATGTCAACAATCTCGTGCTTTGTAATCTATTTATGCTGTATTATGCTCATTTGGGACGAGTGCTACTATTATCATGTTATTTGGTTATTTTGATAGATATTTCAACTGATTTCGGTCATCTGGAGTTTTGGCACGCGACAATGCTTATTGAGAATCACAAATTGAGATTATATGAGTCCAAGCCCATTTGGACTAGAAGAAATGAAGAAAAAAAGACTTTCGGCGGTTGCGGGGACGAGCGTTATCCTTGCGCAGGCGCGCACAAGAAGGCAGAACATAGCTGTTCTGTAACACTCTGATTCGTTTCGTTCCTATTTTTAATTCATTTCATATGATTTTTTCATTTTCGTCTCGAGAAAATCTTTTTCTAAGCTTGTGTAGTGAGTTACTACGTCGGGTGTTACGTTTATCGAGGTTTGAATCATGTTAGTGGAGCTTGTAGGTGATTTGGAGGGGTTTGCTAGTAATTTTGAGGGTACATGAAGAGTAGGCGTGAGAAGAGGTCGCCAGTAGGTCGCGGGATTAAGAAGATCGAAGCCGAGGAGGACAGAGCAGTTTGCACGACTGACCGGCGACCGGCACGCGACTGGCGCTCGATAGGGGTGCAGGCAGCTGTGCGCGCATGTGCTGCGGGATGGTTGATTCCGTGTTATTTTTAACTTTGTTTTCAGCGTAGATAATTCTAATTCAGCCCTAAGCTCTCATAACTCTTATTTCCCTCATCTTAATTCCTCATTAAACCTCTCAGTTCTCTCTTGTCTCTCATCAATTCCTCATAAATTCTCCATTAAAACACATTCAATTCTCAAGCTTTTTGCCATAATTCTCCTTTAACGTAATTCCTTCATCCCTCCTTCGGTTAATCATTGTTTTTTCTTCGTTATTAGTATAGTTGTTTTAGTATTAGTATAATTTTTTATATTAGGGCTTTATTTCTTATATTTTGTGCATGTTTTGTGATCAATATTCAAGGTTAAGAGGAGCTTAACGAGGAGGATGCTATCTACGTCGACGAAGAAGAATGCAAAATTGGTTTTGGTGCTTTGATAAGGTAACTGGGTGTAGACTAGATGAGGCCATAGAGTTTGTCTAGGATGATTTGCATGATTGTATGTTGTTAAGGTTATGATCTTTGGTTTGGTTGTGTTGGATTGTGATGAAAAGTTGCGTTGTTTGAATGATTTGGAGTCGGCCTCATACCTGGCCTATGTGTCTAGTATCATGTACTAGGATGTTTGTTTGTGTAATGGTTGGTTATAATGTTGCTATAACACTTAAAGATGCTAGTTTTGAGTTAATTTAATGAAATCCCTATGGTTAATACTGAGTTATGAGAACAGTTATTCCGTATTAAGCATGTTTCATCTAGAGCTTGATCACTATAATGCTAATAAGTTGAGATGGATGTTATATTGGTAAAGATGAGTAAAAGATGGTTGAGATAATTATTAATATGGGCTCAGATCACGTTAAACTGGCTTGTTTGAATACTTGAGTTAAATTTGCGTACGGGTACTGTTCTGGCACGTATGTGGAGAGCTACAACGTCCTATTTTGGACGGATATCCCCTTTTGGACCCTCGGTTGTTCTAGTTTTTCAGGTTTAGATCTCCTCTGGGTACTCGGCCGTTCTAGTTGTTCGGTTAGAGTTTATGGTTTTGTTATTATGTCGTCACCGTTCAAGTTGTTCGGTGGGATTTGGCCAATTTTAGACAGTTGTTTGGGACTTCCAGTTGTTGTCCTACCATAGGGTTTGGATGATTCTAGTTGTTTCATCCGGGGTGATTCTAGTTGTTTTACCAAGTGCTCTGTTCTTACTCTTGCGCTTGTTTATTGGTTGTCATCTAGTTGTTGACAGTGTTGAGCGTAAATAATTAAAAATGGATTAACTTATGTTTGAATGTATGAGTTGGTCGTTTGTTGATTGATTATACGCTGATCATAAGCCGTAGGCCAGGTAAGTTTATCGTGGTGGTTGGTTATGTCGATTATATTGAAGTATGACTAGGGAGCACCTGGATACTACCCACTGATTGTGGTTCTTTTACTGAAATTTTTTTAGGTATGATGCGTGGGTTTGGGACGAGTGGGGATAACATGATACGCCACTTTGTTGGTTTCAACTCAGCTTTTATTCGTCTTTTTATGTACAAAAAACTTTTTTGTTTCGATTCACCTATTAGACCATAGTCCCACTTTAGTAGTTTGAGTTATGTGACGATCCGGATACCGGGGTGTTTCTACCAACGTGGCCCTTTCTATACCCTACTTCGTTTATTTTATTCTATTTTAATTCGTTTATTTTATTGAAAAATCCGGATTGTTACAGTTGGTATCAGAGCGAATATGCTCCCAGCTCTCATTAGGTAAATAACTTAAAATGAATTAAGTGACCGAATGAGGGTAGTGGGTAGAAGTCTTAAGGACTATATTGTGCGATATTCGCTATTATGGATGTATGTTCTATTCTGGATGAGTAGTTGTATGAAGTGGTGGTATTAAGATCCCACCACTAGATCATATGTTTATTCTGGATAAAGGTAGGAGGAGTAAGGACGTCAGGTGAGATCATGTATCGACTCAGGACATGTTCGAACTTGAGGATTCCTCGTTCTACCACTATGATGATCGATCATAGCTTCTTCATTTAATTTAACCATCATATTCAAATCTTTTTCTTTATTGCCAAATATTTCACTTTGATAATTACACTCATAATTGTTATTTCTTTCTTCAATTTCATAATACTCATCTTTTTAGATTATCTACTTTATACTTCTATTTCCTTATCAAATGACACTACTAAAGGCTTTATAGTTTTTCATGTTAGCTTCACTATTGGTACTTAACAAAAAGGATGTCATTACATACTTTATTCTACTACATTCTTATAACTCGTCAGTACAGGATTGTTTCCTCAAGATTGCTGAAAGCTTCACTTGAGAAAACAAGGGGCATTTGTTGTGTCCGAAATTTTTGCTCTACAGGACAGACAGTTTTGGGCTGACAAGACGGTTATCAAATAAGGCAGAGCAGAACAGGAATAGCAAGTATAGTCAGCAACAAGTTAAATGAGGTAGTTATGGAGATCATGGGGTCATGTCAAAATGGTCAGCAAATCAAAAGTGGAAGAGTGGGAAGTTATATAACCGCCGAGGAAAGTGGAGGAACTGCCCTTGAAAATAGAAACTGATTGGCAGTTATATACCTTTTTTACAAGCATAAGAGTACTTAGCACTAGTATAATCAATTACGAGAGAATTACACAGTTTTGTATGAATAGCGACAGAAGTGATCAATTCTGCTCTGAAATGTTGTACTCTGTAAGCCTTTTCACATAATTAATAAAATTACTCCTGACTTGGTAGCCCGCAGTTTCCCCATCTACTTTTCGAGGTTTCTGCGTCATCAATCCTGGTGTCCTTAGTTCTGTTCCCGTAAAGCTCAGTTCTGTTCTGTGCCGCAAATAGTACTAGTTGATCCACCTTCATCCATTTTCATCCTTGTAGAAAATTTACCAAAACACGTAGGTAAGGGAAAGGAGGAGAAAAGGGGATAAAGTTGAGATATGGATGGGAAAGTCAGTAAAAGTGGAAATGGTTGAAGCCTTTGAAGAATATAAGGCGGAAGGAGTTGAGAGGGATTTGAACCTGAGATCTATTGCTCATGATACCTCAATTTTGACCACTAGGCCATGACATCCTCGGTTCTTCTCTGTAATTGTTAAAAACCTCTTTTATTCGCGTTTAGTTGCTTAATTGCCTAATTTTACTCTTTGTAAGTTGCGTATTTTTGCTTGATAACAATCTAAAACGTCCTCTTTATTTAGTCTTTGTGTTGCATTGTAATCTTATAACATGTTTAGTTAGCATTCTATCGGCTGCATCTATAGCAGAAAAGGAATGGCGAAAACTCTTGCGTAATCTAATAGCGAATCATTTTTCTCTTGGATTTGATCCTTTCTTACTACATCCTACTAGTTTGTGCATAAAATAAGGTTCTAAGTTAATTTGGTCACTTCAATATACGACAATTAGGACCACGTCAATAAGTAACCATCATTTACAAGGAGAGTAATCAACATGTAATTTATCACAACATCAACGATGGTTATATTAATTAATTATATTTCATTAAAAACACAAGGCACACACTTATTCTATACTTCCTCCATTTCGTTAGGTTCTATACGTATTCCTTTTATGAAAATTTCAATCAATTGTATGCGTTTCTATTTTAATCCATATTTTATCAAGTTAAAAGACTAAACTACCCTTAATTTACTACTCACCCACCCACTTGCAAAGAAACCTAGGGTTATTTTGGTAATAGTATTCTCTATCCCACTTAATTTTCTTCTACCTTAATGATTGTGTCATGGTCAAACGTATACAACCTAACGGAATGGAGGAAGTATTACATTACCAATAGCAACAATTTGTCGGAATCCTACGATAAGAAAAGGTTAAGTATAAATGTAACCTTACTTTACATAGTACATACTCCTTCCATTTCAATGAATTATTTATTTTTACTTTATACACGAATATCTATGTGAGTAGATAAATAATGAAAAGAATAAAAAAAAATATATATATATATATTAAAAGTACAAAAAGTACAACTTTTTACAACGCAAACTCACTCACAAACCTTCACATGACATCAACTATGAACAAATATAGAAACGTAAACAAATAACCCTTACACCTTAAAATAGAAACGGTAAATACATCACTAGGTCGGAGGAAGTGTATAACATCTAAAGGTTGTTTAATTATATATTCCATCCATCTCAAAATAAGTGTCCCCTTTTTTATTTAAATTACATACCAAAAGAAACACTTATTTTGAGATGAAGGGAGTATATTTATTGAAAAAGAAAAAAAAATGACACTCTTTATGATTAAGTTGATAAAGATGGAGGAGGAGTAGGATCAGATGGTAATGGGGCGAGCAAGGACTAAATCGACTTTATCCTTGAGAGTTTGATTGACATTAGTATAACCATCATTAACACCGTGATAAATGACGTGTGCAGAACGAGCCAAATTGATAATTCGAGTTAATAATGGCTTGGGTATGACGTAAGGTTGTAACATTGATTTGTTTATGACTTTCCATGCATCCTCCACTTGATCGTTTAGTATCTTATTTGCCTCCTTTTCCGACATCTTATTATGCTCCATCATGCATTGCACAGCTGATGCCACGTGTTTCCTCTTTCCCTCAAACTGTACATATTTCTTTTTCTCATTATTTTACTTTACAAATATGTAATGTCTCACATGAAATAGTAAGTCTCTCTTAATACAAACGTAATTTATCATAATCTTAAAATGGGTCAAGTATTATCTTCATTTGCACATATAAGACAAATATTTTATTTTTTCCTAACACTTTTTGATTTTGTGTTACTCAAAATACTTAACTCGCCTTAAATTAAAATGGATATAACCGTTTTAAATAAGAGTTTGTGTTCATAAAATTTCTTAATGTGATAATATTTTCAAATCAAAGTGAAGAGTTCTTAAATATGATTGATTTTCTTTTAAAAGAAAATTGAAACTTGTTGCTACAGTTTATGGTACTTCAGTTTATTTCAACAAATAAAAGATGGCAAATACTTGTGTGAGACAAGTCTTACAATAAACTTATCAGAAGCATACTCACACAAGGGTGGTTCTTTTTTTAATAACTTTTGTGTGTTGTGTCTTATGTTAATTATCGTTAATACAGTCTTACAGAAGAACTACTGATAAAAGATATATGATATCAGTGATATATTGGCTAAACTTAAAGATAATCTATTTAGTTTGCATAATATACGTGAGTTGAGTTTAATACTCCCTCCATCCCAAATTAATTGTCCCCTTTCTATTTTTGAATGATTTAAGGGATGGTAATGAAAATGAGAAAATTTTGAAAATCATTTGTTAAAACATACTAAAAATAGAAAGGGGACAAGTAATTTGGGAAAATTTTTAGTGAAAATGGGACAAAGTAATTTGAGATAGAGGGAGTATGTTAATGAAAAAAAAAAAAACAGTAATTAAATTACCTTATGACCACCCATATCGTTCATGAGTCTTATTATTGTGGAAGCAGCCATAACGATATGAGGCATAGGCTTTTGAGAAATCCAATCAAAACATTCCTTAGATGCAATTTCACCCATACCAAGAAATGATGCGGTTATGGCCAGAGGGTATGGAGATGTAATTAAGGCAACCTTCATATACTCCTCATATGTTGGAACGTAATTTTGGTGGCACCATTCAACCTCTTGCATATATTCTCTGCTTAACTCTCTCACCTATATATTTACTCCAAATAAAAGTAATCAATTTCATATATAGTTTGAGGCTAGAAAAAATAATGACAAATTGAAATTCTTACTGCAATCACGAAGACGTATGTATCAAACACGATCTCACATATTATATTTTCTTGATTGCATTGAAAGTAAAGTCTAAAACTATCTTTCTGAATGAATTGCGTAAGAAAAAATTTAAATGTGAATAGACATAAACAAAGCCATGCATATAAAAAAAAATCGTTAATCTATCTTTCGTACAGTCGTACTTCTTAAAATAAAATGATTAATAAATGACCAACATGAAATGGTAGAAACATTTAATTTATTTAATGCTTAGTATAGTAAGGAAATTAAAACGCACCATTTGAGTAAGGTAATCAACGCAAAATGCTGTCCCTTCCTTGGCAAGTTCTTGCTGAACCTCCTCACGCGTTTCAACAAACCCATGGTAACACCATTTTACATGCTCTGGAAGTTTTTCCGCAACATCTTTGTTCCACGGCCTACATTTCATTTTATTTATTTATTTATTTTAATAATCAAATACATATATTGTTTAGGTATTAATACAAATAATTTACGTAAATAATGAATGATTAAATTAAAAGTAGTGAGAAATTATTACCTTTGAAATGCATCGGTAAGAAGCTTAAGCTCTTCATAGGTTCCAAAGGCATCATATGTATCATCAAGTAGTGATGTTAACTTAAAAGCTTTTCTAAATTGTTTTCTTGCGAATGCAAATTGAGGCTCAAAATAAGTGCCTGTTATCCAAAAATATGCTTCTGTGATCCTATCCCTGCTGAACGATGCTTTCATATACACTCCTTTCCACCACCTATATATATATGTGACATAAATCCATTAAAATTTGCACAAATTTTAATGAAAAAAAAAAAAAGGATTTTTTTACGGTGTACCCTCCAACTTTTTTGTTTTCTATAGTATCACTGCTTTTTTTTTGATTCTGCGGTGTCTGCTCAAACTTCATTATCCATTCTCAATCGCGACCTAAAGCTACTTAATCAAGATTAAACACTAACACCGCTACATTGCCTCTCATTTCTCCCTCTTTTTAATATTTCCTTCTAAATTTATGAATTTCAAATATTCATGATTATTTTACGATAAAGTAAATCAATAAAGTTTATGACTTTTAACAACAATTTTTAAAAAAATTATATACTACAGAAAAAAAAAAATGAATAAGAATGAAAAATAGTGAAAAATTAGAAAAAAGAAGGGGATATTTCATAATTTTGAAGGGAAAACATAAAAAATAGAAAAAATAGGAGTTTATTCTAACGGTGTTAGTATTTAGTTAACAGTTTAGTGACTTTAGGTCGTCTTATAGAATGAGTAATGAAGTTCAAGGGTACACGGTATAAGGAAAAAAAAAATAGGGGTACACGATAGAAAATCAAAAACTTGGAGGGTACACCGTAGAAAAACCCCAAAAAAAAACACAAATTCTATGGTGCATCCGTCTCATAGTATGAGACAACTCAAAAGTAACTATATTATTTTTCAAACGTAACCTATTTATTTAACTTGAAAAGTAATTGTACCTTGCTTCAAATGTAACTCTATTATACGTGAAACGTAACGATATTTTATTAAAAAAATGTACATCAGTGATAAATTTTTACCGGTTACGATAAAATATAAATAAAAATTAATAAATTAATTTATGTAATTTTTTGCTACTTTGCTAGTTAATGTCGTAGCATTAAAATAATGTCGTATATAATTGATAATAATGACAAAAACTAAAATAAGATGTATAATGTTGTACGTGGGGGTGAAGTGTAGTATAACTATAGTGAAGTATTGATGGTGTCTCATAGTATGAGACGGTCTCACCATAGAATTACTCTATATTTAGGTTAAATAAGTATATATTGATAGGGATAAAATTGTTATTTTAACTATTAAAATTTGACATAAATACAAATGAGACTAAATAAATAAAATTGTCAAAAAAAAATGTTTGGGGTTAAATAAATGAAATAGAGGAAGTAGGATTTAGTATTTTAGTTGTATTATTATTTGTAAACTCTTTGAATTATCATCTTTATACAAGTCGTCATTACAAATAATAACATCTATTTCATCTGCTAAATTGCTTTAACTAAACAAACGTAATTAGCATAGACGTAATTAGTTGATTTTTTTGATGTGAAGATATATTATAATATGTGTTTAATAGTGTCTTATTGTATGAGACAGTCTCACCATAGACGTACTCAGCATTAAAACAATGGTAGAAATAAAAGTAGAATATTTGGAAATTAAAATTCAAAAGATTATGAAGAATGAGTTATGTAATATACTCCGTATTTGGTAAAACAAGATCTAGTTAATTAATTCGCTAAAAAATTCTTCTTATAGATCTATCGAATATTGTAAATCTATTTAGTTCAAAGTTGACCGACCGAAGTCGAAACAATGGTAATGATAATTAGTGTGATTACCGTTTTAAATCTTTGAGCTCCTTTTGATGTAGGGACTGCACGAAGTTAAAATCAAGCTTTGCAAAATGAAGAAGAAGTTTGTTATGCGATGGATCTTTCTCATAGACGGATATATAAAACCGAGCCTCAACTCGAGGAACACCCTTGTGCAAAGGTTGATGAAGGGCATGGACCACATGTTCAATATATGGTGAACTCAACTCCTTAGCCGCTGCTGCCGCCGCCACAGTTTCAAGATGAAGAGTTGTGAACGCAACGGCTTCATCAAGTATCTTGTCGTCGTCAGTTCGAACATGTGATGCCTCATACAAACTAAGCAATCCTTGCACATCACTTGCTAAACTCTCCTTGAATCTTCCATCTTCATCCTTGAACTTGTTGAACACATCTGTTGAAACATTACACGTTAAACATTACTTGTTACGAAGTACTCCGTATTATATACTCTCCTCATCATTTCACTCATTTAACTTTACTTTTCTTTTTAATAATTTCACAAATTTCTGTATAAGGGATCTATCAATTAACACTGAGAATATTACTTTTACCCCTTATCTAATATACTCATTATTTTACTAAAATATAACTAAGTTTATATTGTAAAATGAGACCCATCAAAATGCATGCATTATTTAGCAATAATTTTTCATTGAAGAGTGATTACTGAAAGGTGGCAATATGTTGACGGTTATAAGAACTTATGATTTAAAACTATGGATATGGATGATGTTAGGCGTACCACAGGGAACATAAAACCCATGTTGTCGAAAGATGCGAAATCGAAGCGAAACATTTTTGAGATTTGCATCCTCACAATCAGCCTTAAAATTTTTAAAGGCGATCTCTAAAGCTTCATCGATTTGCTTCTCGAAATGGTATGCAACCCCTAGACGTTCCAATGTGTCTATCAGTGTCAGCTGTTCTTGTGGCTCCTTCGCCGCCACTTCTAGCAACTCCCCAAGTCTCTCTCTCAGTTGATTCACTTCTTCCTCCGTTTCAATGTGTGTTGCCTGTACATTGTGAAGTTTGTAGGATCAAAAATTTCAATCAATAATAATAACAATCATGCATAGACGATTGTGTCATAAATCAACTCAACCAAAAACTAAAACTGATCTGACAGTAGAAGCCTAAGCTAGATCAATTTCACCCTTAATGTTTTATTATTGAATTTTGTTCAACCAAATATTGTACTCCGTAATCAATTGCCTTCCTCCCAACTTGTCACCCTAGCCTTATTAATAGAGGCGGATCTAAAAATATTGAAATGAAAGTGCAAACATATATTCCCTCTATTTTTTCCATTTGGCCCCTTTCACTTTTCACAATTATTAAGAAAAAGTGTAAAATATGGGGTAGGATGGAGAAAAATGATGATAGTTTAATAATAAAAAAAATTAGTTGTGAGTGAGGAAAAATAAGGTATGTGAGAAAAAAAGTAGGGTATGTGAGAGAAATAGTTACTAAAAAGGGAAATGGGGCTAAATGAAAAAAAAATTCTAAAAAAGGTATATGGGACTAAATGGAAAGAATGGAGGGAGTAGTTAATAATTTTTTTGTTTTTATTTATACTAATTTACTCTGAAACATTTCTTTTATCTAATGATCAATCAAGGATAAATTTTATATTTTTTTTGGCTATTTTGCTTTTATACTATGGTGAAACATTTTAAAAAGTGTAATATCAAATATAGTACATTTTTTTATTTTAAAAAACCTAAAGTGGAAAAACCAGACGAACGTTAGTGATTACTTCGTAGAAGGCCGCAAAAAAAAAAAAATAAAAAATAAAAAATAAAAAATAAAAAATTGTTCAAGACACTACTCGAACCCTCAACCTATCGGTACAAAATAATAATATGTCCTTATGACTATGTAGACAACCATTAAGCCACTTTATTATTCATAAAAAATTTTCAGCTGTTAAAATTACTTATTCCTAAAATATTGAGGGCGCAGTTGAACCCATGGATCCGCCCCTGGTTATTAAAAAGGGAATATTTTTACATCAGAGGAAACAGTAACGACACAAAATATGAACAGTAATACGGAGGAGATCTCCAACGCTACAGCCTACAGCCTACAGTGCTTGGGTGGTTTTGGGGCGTGGACGTATACGGTGACTCTAATAGCCACCGTGAAATTGTTCCGTGGCTGACATAACGATTCTTCGCTTCCGCATTGAGAGAGATATGTCGCTTTCTTACATTTATAAAAGCAGAAAATAAACACTTACATCAAAAATAAAAGAACGCCTTATAATATTGACAAACGGAGTATATAATAAATGTTGAAAAAAGAGCAAATGAAAATAGAAATATAAAGGTACATGAGTTTTGGGGGAAAGAATGGAAAATTTACTTCATGTTGAGCGAGGTTGAGGAAATGGTCACCCCAATGGCATGGGTGAAAGTCAGCTACTGGACGAGAAATGGGGTCGGGTGAGGTTTTAGTAGAAGTAGACATCTATTTTATTTCAATTAGCTGTTTTAATTATTTCACTTGTTCTTGAACTCAATTTCACACACCATTATATAGCCGAGTTATTACTTCCCCCGTTCTAACCATTTGTTTAACGTTTTATTTTGGGTGTACCATTTATTTGTATTTACCAATTCTAGATGATCACTCATTTGTATTTACCTTGAAATAGTTCATCCTGAGTAAAAGCGTCATTTCATCGATCTCTTTGGTCTTCGTACCAAAATGAAAGGTAAACAAATGATCAAGACGGAGGAAGTATGTGTAATATGTTAGAGCACTCATATTGATGGGACTCCCCATATCATTTCCCTCTCTTATTCCCATTGGTACACATCATTTACCATCAACTTTTTACTTACGCTTCTCTTTTCACATATATGTATGTATATGCATGGATGAGATTCCTCATTTTTATCTTTTCCGTCTTTTAATATTTAGTTTTTAAATTTAGCATTGCTTAATTATTTATTATTTGATAATTAACACCTACGTGCATAATTAATATTACAGCATAAATATTGAGATTAATGTTAATTAAACTTGAAATTACATAAGTTATTTTATTACTGAACTTTATTATTTACTCTTGGCTGGAAATATAGATATAAATAATCAAATAGAATAGTCTACATTACATAAAGTCAAACACAAATTAACCTTAAAATAGTGGGTTTAAACCTTGCCAATAATAAATAAGCTATTTGGTGAGGAAATTTTATATGGTTAAATTATTTACCGTTAATTAAGTCACTCAATATTGAAAAATTAACCTTAATATTTATGTGACTTATCGACTTAAATGACCACGATTTTTGATAATAAAATAAATAATTTTTTCTCATGGTACCCCGAAGTGTGACATTATTTTTATTTATGATTACTAATTTCTTAACTTAACGTTCATGGTACCCTTATGTATGCTTCATATTTCTAATTTGCCGCGGTGTTAAATAAAAATTGTTTGAATTATGATTTATTTTTAAAAACTTATTAATATATTTAGTATCTAATTATGAGAGTTAAAGTGCTATTAATCTACATACTTGATCAAACCAAAAAGCTCATATAAACTTGAATAAAATAAATGTTAGGTATTTATTTTATTGAATATAAAACCATAAACATTATGGAAAAAATCATAATCATACAAAAATTTAATGTTTTTAAAATTAAGAAATTAAAGTCACGTTATAATTATATGTAATTTTATTACAGTTTTAATGATAATAAATAGCAAAAATTTAATGTTTTTGAAGTTGTTCAATTTCACAGCTCGAGATCTACATCCACTATTTTCTTATTAATTATCTTAGTAACAAACTAGGATTACAAAATAATTAATCTAATCTACGATGATTGTAATTTTACAAATTGCGAATGTATAAATAAACACGACTTCTATATGAATAAATATGTTTGTTGTCGCTATCTCGATTGATATCTTGCTCTGTTTGAAAAACGTGTTGTAAACACTTAGATTAATATGTGAGAATAATTGTAACTAAGATTAAGAACGTTGAATAATTAATTAAGCACACACTTTCAATTTGAAAACATAGTAAAAACAATTTAAAAAAGCTATTTTTGCAAATCTCGGGTTTTGCTAGAAAATATTAGTAAATGAAAGTGTATTTTCCTCAACCCTAAGTGCTACGTATTTATAGTAAAATAAGCGCATAGCAATATTAGGGTTTAGGACAATAAAGCATAAGATATTTAAAAAGATCTAAAATAAATCTAGATCATATTTTGTTCGAGTAAGAGGAAAAGAATATTTCTTTAACTAAGAAAATCAATATTGTCTCAAACTCGATTATATTTCTTTGCTAAAATAAAATCTGAAAACTTATAAAAATATTTTCGAAATCTTGTTTTCAATATTTTACAAATTCGTGCTATTTGAGTATTGCCCAATAACTTGATGAATCACCCAGGTCATTTGATAATTCTGTAAGTGCAGCACACTAAAGTTATTAATAACCTAGTGACTGTACCCAGGTTATTCAACAAATTTCTTAGTTTGCAATTTCTCAAGCTCCTAGTCATACTTTCTTGAGACGTAAACTTGTTGTACTTTTGAATCTAAGATACTGTAGAGAATTCATAAAACAGAGAACGCGCTTATATAATTTAATTAGAAAGTAAGACGTGCTTGTCATATAAAAACTATTGTGTGAAACCTATGGCTCCAACAATTTTCCCCTTTTTGATGATAACAAGCTTATTGGTGTGAAAGTACGATATTCCCCCTGAAATAAAGAACGGTTAATTAAAAAAGAAGATTATATCACACTTTAACCAAGATCAACAAAATAAATTTCAAAGGCCTAAGCAATCTACTAGACAAAGCATAAAGCATGGATGACCAAACTGTTGGTGAAATAGACTGTAACAATGGAAGGAAAAGAGAACGTAGAACCGTTTCGCAGTGACGAGGTAGAGAAGCCTCTGCCTTGAAAACTATTTCGGCTCGACCGGGGTGGCGATCAGCAAGTGCCGGTAGTTCCCCAAGGTTTGACACTGCAGCGCCTGGACTCGCCCACTCGAGGACAGAAGCTTTGGAACGATAATTAAACAGTACCCAGATTTTATGTGAAGGAGAAGAAAGTATTTTTGTTGTCGTGTATGTAAAAGCCTTGATCTGAGCTCTTATTTATAGCGTAAATAAGAGCTTTTACAGGAGCCAAAAATGCTCCTAAAAAGCAGCAGAAACCGAAGGAAGTGGGAGAAAACTGCTCCCCACTTTCAGTCAGTTTTGACTGACTCTTTCAAAGCTTATAACAAACAGATTTAAGTACTTCTTCGACTAAGCCCGGGTCCAAAAAGATAGGCAAGCCCGCCGCAGGCCAAATCCCAAAGCCCGAATCCCGAATCCGGGCCAGACTCGGGCACGCGCGCGCGTGTGCGAGCTGAATTAAGCACCTCGCAAGCTTTACTAAAAAGTTCCCACCAACCTCTAGTGGTAAAGGAAGTAAGTGTGGGATATATAAACCCACACAAATCACTTATCCTCACCAATGTGGGACTTTGGAGGAAAAATAGAGCTACAACAAAAAGCCCCTATTTCCAACAATCCCCCACTAGGGGCGACAAACAAACATAGAAGATCTGGGTAAAGGAAGGATTGGATACTTAGGTATCAATATCTTTCGATTTGAATTGACACTTTAGTGAAGTGAGGAGACAACCTACTTACAGCTTAGGAATATCTTGCGATTTGAATTCTTGGCTGACCTTCGGTTGATACCCCCCACAACACATATCATACCTTCAAGATAAAATCGTTCCGCGATTTCAAAGTGAAACACACCTCAATCAGAGTCATGCGTTTACCTTGGTACTGACAGATGTGTTCACGAGACTTCTCATAGTCTTATGATCACCACACCTGCATAGGTGGCTCAAGTGCTTCTCAATAGCACTTCTCACATGAGCCATTAAGGACATAAGTCCAACCTGGTGTGTAACTCATCAAATGCGTCTCAAAAGCACCACCATTAAAGGCTATGAGTCGAAACAACGCCATAGGAATAAAAGCCTTAGTCCTAGTTAGGTTTCACATACTCCCTGACTTACGGACTTTAGCCCCATTCCCCTCGACGTATCAGCGACTAGTCTCCTAGTCAACCCCTTGGTAAAGGGATCAGCAAGATTGCTTTCAGACTTCACATAGTCTAAAGCGATCACTCCATTCTCAAGGAGTTGTTTGACTGCAGCATGCCTTATTCGAATATGTCTCTTTTTTGCATTATAGACACTATTCTTAGCAACGCCTATTGCAGCCTGTGAGTTACAGTGTAGGGAGACCGGTGTAAGCCGTCCTTCCCACACTGGTACATCAGCTAGTAGGTTTTTCAACCATTCAGCCTCTTGTCCCGCTAACTCAAGAGCTATGAACTCCGATTCCATAGTAGAGCGTGCAATACAAGTCTGTTTCGAAGACTTCCACGATTTAGCACCTCCACCCATGGTGAAAACATAACCACTAGTAGAGCAAATCTCATCATTGCCTGACACCCAATTTGCATCACAATATCCTTCTAACACAGCAGGAAATTTACTGTAATGCAAACATAGATCAACAGTTCCTTTTAGGTATTTTAACAGGCGACGAAGAGCATTCCAATGCTCGTTGCTAGGGTTATAAGTATAACGACTCAGTCTACTAACTACATAAGCAATATCTGGTCGGGTACAGTTCATAAGAAACATCACACTGCCTAAGATTTTAGCATACTCTTTCTGGGAGACACTATTTCCCAAGTTTTTACACAACGGTACACTAGGATCGTAGCGTGTTCTAGCAGGAACAACATCAAAGCAGTCAAATTTTCTCAACACCTTTTCAACATAATGAGATTGACTTAAGCAGATTCCGTTGGAGTTTCGGATAACCTTAACTCCTAGGATGACATCAGCTTCTCCTAAGTCCTTCATCTCAAAACGCGGTGACAAGAAATCTTTGGTTTTAGACACCACACTTAGGTTATTACCAAAAATTAGCATGTCATCAACATATAGGCAAATAATCACACAATTTGATCCTAACATTTTGGAATACACACATGAATCAGAGTTGTTAACCATATAGCCATTGCTTATCAAGGTGTTGTTAAATTTCTCATACCACTGCTTAGGTGCTTGTTTCAGACCATACAAAGACTTGTTCAGCTTACACACCTTATTCTCTTGACCCTTAATCACAAAACCCTCAGGTTGCGACATATAGATTTCTTCCCTTAGTTCACCATTTAGAAACGCAGTCTTCACATCCATCTGATGTATAACTAGGTTATGAATGGCAGCTAAAGCGACAAGAGTTCTTATAGTCGAGATTTTGGTCACAGGTGAATAAGTATCAAAATAATCAATATCTTTCTTTTGTGTGAAGCCTCTCACTACAAGTCTAGCTTTGAACCTCTCTATCGTACCATCGAGTCTCATTTTCTTTTTAAAGATCCAATTACTAGAAATGGGTTTACTACCTTTAGGTAAGTCAGTCAACTCCCAAGTCTGGTTAGACACAATGGAATCTAGTTCACTTTTAATAGCATCTTTCCAAAAATTAGCATCGATAGACCTCATAGCCTCACTATACGTTTTTGGATCATCTTCTATTAAAAAGGCTGAAACAAACTCTTCACTAGCACAAAGAGCGTAACCGTGTTCAGAGAGAAAGGTCGTGACAAAGTCATTCCCAAAGCTTTTAGCACATCTAGGCCTCTTACTCCTTCTAGGCTCACCTATATCATCAAGAGAGGAGCTACTACTAGTACGAGAGGGAAACACACTAGGTGCAACAGGTAAACTTGGAAGAGACACGACATTTTTTCTTAACGGAAAAACATGCTCAAAAAACTCAGCGTCCCTAGCCTCAGATATCGAACGATCACTCAAAGACATGAACCTGTAGGCAGAACTATTTTGAGCATACCCAATAAACACACAATCATAGGTTTTAGGTCCAACAGTAGGTCTCCTAAACTCAGGCAAACCTACCTTAGCTAAACACCCCCACACTCTAAGAAAACTCAAGTTAGGAGAATAACCTTTCCAAATCTCGTAGGGCGTCTTATCAATTTTCTTATGAGGAACTCGGTTAAGAATATGACAAGCTGACAGAATCGCTTCCCCCCACATATCATCAGAAAGGCCAGAACTAAGAAGCATTGCATTCATCATTTCCTTCAAGATTCTATTTTTTCGTTCAGCTACTCCATTAGACTGAGGTAAGTAAGGTGGACTATACTCGTGGATTAGACCATTTTTCTCATAAAATTCGACCAAAGTGTTAGACCCATAATCGCCTCCTCTATCAGACCTTACCCGTTTGATTTTCCTATCGAGCTGATTCTCAACCTCTGTTTTGTATTTTATAAACGTGAGTTCTGCCTCATCCTTAGACCTAAGGATATATACCCTCGTGTATCTAGAACAATCGTCTATAAAAGTAATATAATAATTTTTACCGCCTCTACTCGTGGTACTCTTAAAGTCAGCTAGGTCGGTGTGAATTAACTCAAGAAGACTCGTACTCCTAGTTTCTACAGGTTTACTAGGTTTTTTACAAAACTTAGCCTCAACACAGCTAGCACACTTAGAAAACTCTGTACTCGTCAAACTAGGAATAAGACTTAACGATTTAGCTTCTTAATAGACTGAACATTCACATGACCTAGTCTACCATGCCAAACATCAAGAGACTCAGCGATATAAGCAGAAGAAGAAATATTATTATTAGAACCAGAAACAGAAACAGAAACAGAAACACAATCAGTGTTCAAAATAAAAAGACCCCCAGACAAATAACCCTTGCCCACAAATTCCCCATTACGCGACATTACTACCTTGTCAGCCTCAAAGACAAGCTTCAAACCAGCTTTGTTCAATAGGGCACCAGACACGAGGTTTCGACATAACGAGGGTACATAGAGAACATTGTTGAGGGCAACGGTCTTTCCTGAGGTGAGTTTGAGAAAGATCTTACCTTTGCCTTTAATCATTGCGGATGAAGAATTACCCATGTAGACGCATTCCCCATCATCAGCTTCCTCGAACTCAGCAAATAACCCCTTATCAGCACACAAATGCCTCGATGCACCAGTATCGAGGACCGACTCAGCAGCATTGCCCACCAGATTGGCTTCGACAACCACAACAGCAATAATGTCATCATTCTCAGCAACAACAACAGTAGCTTCAGTGATTCTCTTTTGAGGGCATTGATAAGCTTTGTGACCAGATTGACCACAAACATAGCATACAAGAGTACCAGTAGCCTTTTTGATTTTTGGCTTAGGCTTGGTACGATTTGCTGGAGCAGTCTTAACCGGACCCTTGTTATTCACCTGATCAACCTTGGCATTACCCTTACCCTTGTACCTATCAGCAGCATTGGACGGACCCCCAGACTCAACCAGATTAGCCTTAACAGCAACAATAGGAGCATTCACAGATTGAATAACAGTCTTATCCTTAAGGCGATTAGCCTCCTCAGTCCTCATGTGTCCCACTAAGTCTTGAAGAGTTAAATCCCTTTTTTTGGGCTTAAGATGGTTTCTATAATCAGACCAGGAGGGGGGGAAATTTTTCTAGCAACACATTAGCAAGGAAAACATCACATAATTTCATCCCTTCATTAATAACATCAGCACAAAGATTTTCATATTCATGGACTTGATCCATGATAGCCTTCCCATCAACCATCTGAAATTGCAGCCACTTACCCACAACGTACTTCTTTTTTCCCGCATCATCCGCCCCATATTTCGACTCTAAAGACTCCCATATGACTTTGGCAGACTTGTTAACCATAAATAAATCGAACAAAGTATTAGTCATATTGTTCAATAAATGGCAGCGAGCTGTTTTGTTATCCTTTTCAAATTTTTATTTCATCTTCATTTGACTTAATAACAAGAGTAGCAGGGGGGTGGACTCAGCATCAGTAGGGGCAACATGCTTAGGTGGGTAACTTAGTTTTTCGAACAACTTGATGTTTGATATTTAATTTAAGTGGGCAACAGGCTTAGGTGGGTAACTTATTAGGATTATATAGTAATAGTTATAATAATTTATAATGTTTGATATTTAATTTAAGTTAGCTTAATCGTAGTAAATTTTGATTTAATTGTTCATGTTATTTTATAGAAAAATTACTGAAAATTAGGTTAAAAAAATAGCATGGTGGAGTATAAAGATAGGATTTACGGTGTATTTAATTTGATAAGAGTGTTTAATTTTTAGCAATTTCATTTCTTCGTCATCATGTTTGTTATTTAAACATAGCTTAATTAAATTCCTGATAATGTTTTTTTCTTTGTATGTTGCAGATTTAAATTTTAAGTTCAAGATTTTGAATTCTCAAACACTGGTTACAAAATCAATAACAAAACTAATGAATATGTCACGTGAAAGGTAAAAGAGATATAGATTTATTAATTATCTTAATCTTAAATCGAGTAATTAGTTATAGTTATATAATAGTTATGATAATAATTTATAATAATTGATATTTAAGTTAGCTTAATCGTAGTAAGTTTTGATTTAATTGTTCACGTTAATTTTCTAAGAGAATTAGTGAAAATTAAGGGAAAAAAAAAAAAAGAATCAGCATGGTGGAGTATAAAGATAGGATAAAACTTAATATTTCTTTTCTGAATTAAAATTCAATTATATATTTCAATATATTAAATTATAAGATTTAATATCTGTCTGTCCGTCCGTCTGTCTGTCTATCTACCTATCAAGTCGAAGTCATAGTCTCTATGGTCGATATTTATCCTAACATAATTGGTTGATCGATGAAAAATTTATTATTTTAATATATATAATCTAAGTTATTATATTAATACATTAAAGAACTTATTAATTTTAATATAATTGAATATTTTAATATTATTAGGATTATAAAATAAGACAAGATTTTTTTAGTAGAACATTAAAAAAAAAAAAAAAAAAAAAAAAAAAAAAAAAAAAAAAAACAAACTTACCTTAAACGAAATCAAATTATACTTAAAAATATCTAATCAAATATTATAACATAAACTCTATATTTTCAAAATTAAAATTGGGAAAATAGATACTCCGTATATTATTTTTGGAAGCTGTGAAAACTAACAATAAAATAAAAATAAATAAAATTTTGAAATTAATATATTTTCTAAATAGTTTATACATTAAACTAACAATAAACTCTATATCTTTGGCTTCCTAGGTTATACATTAAATAGTTTTTGTTTATTATACTTTTATTATTATTATTATTATTATTATTATTATTATTATTATTATTATTAAGATTTGTGTTATTTCTATTTTTTTACGGTATATTTGATTTGATAAGAGTGTTTAATTTTAAATTATTTTATTTCTTCATTATCATATTTGTATTTAAACATAGTTTACATTTCATGATGATCCTTTTTTTTTTTCTTTGTACTTTGCTGATTTATATATATTTTAAGTTTAAGATTTGAAATTGTCATTGAAAAAATTTGATTAAAAAATAATAACAAAACTTATGAATATACCAAATGAAAGGTAAAAGAGATATTTATTCAAGATTCATTGATTATCTTATTCTCAAATAAAGTCATTAGTTATCGTTGTATAATAAAATTATAATTATAATTTATAATACTTGATCTTTTAGTTAGTTTCATTGTAATAAGTTTTGATTTAGTTGTTCATGTCAATTTTGTAGGAGAACATCTGAAAATTAGGTAAAAATAAAATAAAAATAAGTGTGATGTAATATAATGATAAGGTCAAGTTAAGCTTAATAACAATATTCAAATTTATTACTATTCCTTTCTAAATTATTTTTTTTCTGAGTTAAAATTCAAATTATATATACTTCATATTAAATTATAAGACTAAATACTATATATATATAGATCAGTACCCGTACACTCTAATGATCGACATTTGTCAAACAATGAATAGACATTGATTTATTTAATAGAATTAATAATAATATCAGTAAAGAAACTATTAGAAATTATCAAAAGATAATCTTAATATTATATATATGAACTTTTTATAAATTAGTAATTGAAAATATTTCTAAATAACTATAGAAAAAATTAGGTACTATATTTCTGATAAAAATAGTACTCTTAAGAATACCACTAAAAGTTAATAATTAGGCAATCTTAATAATTGGAAAATAAAAATAATATTTTTTTAAAATATGTAAATTAATAAATATATGAAAATATTCTATTAGTAGTACGACAATAAATAAAAAATTAATCTACTATGGAGTTTTGTATATACTCCCTCCATTCAATTCCATTCACAACATTTCACTTTTTCACATTTGTTGAGGCAAATGTCGGAACGAAAATATCTACAATTTTACTCGATAAAAAAATCTAAAAATTGGATATAATATTGTACCCATAAAGACGAATCAAACAAGATCACACACGACTATATTTTCATTTATAGATTGTCGGGAATTTCAAAGATTCCCGACATAGTTGAATAGTGTCAATAAAGCAAATGTAGTGAATGGAGGGAGTATTAACTAAAATCCAAAGTTTCTATTGATATGTGTTAAAATTAAGTGTGAACTCATTTAATAGATGAAAAGTAATTTTAATAAAATATCCCCTTTATCTTAGTTAATTGTGCAGTTGCTTCATTATTCACTCACAAAATAGAGTAAGATAAACAACTTTCTAATACAGATGAAATAAATTATTTAATATTAGTGAACAACGACCATAGTAAATGGAATAGTAATCACCTATATGACTATCTGTTGAATTAATGGTGATAAAACTGAAGGTACAAAATTGATAGTAGTAGTAGTAGTATCAATAAAAATTGCAATGATAATTATATAAATTATGAATAGTAGTATCAATATCTGTACTAGAATAATGGAGAAGTATTAAATAGTGAACACAAATTTTCTAATTAGATGGTCTATCAATAAATAAATTGTGATATGTCTTACTAAAAAAAAAAACAATTATTTAGTTATTTAAGTGTTTATGATATAAGACAGTCTCACCTAAAACCAATTAAATAGTGAATATGTTTTAATTTTGTTTAAATCATTTTATCCTATTAGGAGTGTCTAATAAATATTCATTAAGTTTGGTTAATAATTTAAAAGATAGAGTTTAATGAAAGCTAATTATAATTGCGAGTTATTTAATTCATACATAGTTTGAATATAATATGTAAGCAGTGTATAATTAATATTGAAATATTCGTATGTTTTTTATTTCCATAGTTACTTATTTCGATAAATAAAATAAATTCAATATTTTATTAATTAAGAATTTTTTTTATTATAGATATGGAGCCCGGCCTGGGGCGGGCCCGAAAACTAGTTAGTAGTATAAGGGTAAAACTAGTTTGCATGCCCGGCCCCGCCCGGACTAACTATGTTTACGTTAAAAATTTAATTTTATTTAAATTTGCATTATATTAAATATTTGTCCAGTTTATACATTTACTATTTATGACATATTAGCATTATATTAAATACTTTTTCAGTTTATACATTTACTCCCTCTGTTTCACTCATTTGTTTACACTTTTCTCAAATCCCCCTCACAAAAAAGTCAAAGTGTAAATAATTCACTGGAACAGAGGGAGTACTATTTATGACATATTTGTATGAAAATTCTTGAAATTATAATTATTAATGATACTTCAATTAATATAAAATTATTATCAATGGATACATTATCAATGTATACTCTCATGAAAAATATTATTTTGATGTAGAATTAATGATATTAAATCTATGATTTCTTCTTGGTGTTTTATTTCAAATATAAACTCACAAATACTAAATGAAAAGTAATACATTGAACATAAAAAACAAAGTAGATTAAAAAAAACCCAAAAAAACCCTAAAAATGGCGATTGAAAAATCTGGAAATTCTTCGTCGATCTCAAAACGAATTTCCCCCAAAAAACATGTCTTACTTCAAAATAAATTCAGTTTGTTGGAGAAGAGAGACCTCGAATTTGCGGATTTTGCTGTGAGAGAAGGGCCTAGGACTGGGGATAGCAGAAAAGAGAGGAATGTTCATGAGGTGGTTCCGATCCCTTCTTTGGATTTGGCGGAGTTGGTTAATGACGAAGTGCACTCAGTGATGGAGGTGTCAATGGTAGGTGCGTTAGCTTCAATTCCGGAGGAGCCTCCTATGGCTATGGTTCGTTTTTCGAAGGAGGAGGTTTCCGAAGAGCTGGATTATTGGAAGAATTCTGTTGTTTGTTTTGTCCTGGGTGCTAACCCACCATGGGAGATCCTTGAGGGTTTCATCAGACGGGTGTGGGCCAAGCATCAGGTTGACAAGCTCGCCTTTCTCCCAAATGGTGTCTTCCTGGTACGTTTTCAAAACTCAGAGAGTAAGGAGGCAGTTCTGAAGCAAGGGCACTTCCTATTTGATAACAAGCCTTTGATAATTAAGAATTGGGATGCAGAGATGGAGTTGGTTAAACATGAGGTGAAATCTGTTCCAGTTTGGGTTAGGTTTCACAGCCTGCCTTTGAAATTTTGGGGGAAGGGGATCCCAAAGATTGCTGGTATTGTTGGTTCCTTTGTTAAATGTGATACTGCTACGGAGGAGAAAACGAGAATAGGCTATGCGAGGGTCTTAGTGGAGGTTGAATTTGGAAAGGAGTTGAAGGAGCGAGTTCAGTTTCTGGATGAAGATGGTCAAGTGGTGGATGTGAAGGTTGAGTTTGAATGGAAGCCAGTGGTATGTGGAGTCTGTAAAGGCATGGGACACAAGGCTGTGGAGTGTCGAAGGGCGCCCAAGGCTGCCCCTTCTAAGGTTTGGAGACCTAAAGTGATGAATCCTGTGCAACAAGAGCAGGTAGAGGCTATGGTGGTACTCTCCCCTGCTCCAAAGGTGAGGACGGAGGCTGGTATTACTACGCCAGCAATATCTGTTGGTACTAGCACTGGAATGAATGGTAGAACTCCTGTTAGGCCAGTAATTCGTATGACTAGGCAGGAGACAACTGATGGTGGTTTCAGTAAGGCTAAGTTTGGTCAACAAACTTTCTTAGAGGTACTTAACACTGTCACTCCTAAGGTGGGTGTGAGTACTAAAGGTAGTGTGTCTCTCCCTGATGGGGGGGGATGAGCTGTTTTGGCTTCTGGAATGTAAGGGGCCTTAACAAACCGAGTAAACAGAAGACTATCAAATGGTTCTTACATCAACATAACTTGGGTTTGTTTGGGCTCCTAGAGACAAGGATTCAATCCTTGTCAAAAGTGAATATGGGGAATATTGTGAATAGGGACTGGTGTGTGTCTACGAATAGTTTGTGTCATAAAGGGGGGAGGATTTGGATAGTGTGGAATCCTTCTCTTTTTGATGTGGTGTTTTGTGAGTACTCGGCTCAATGTGTACATATGAGGGTCTATGATCGTCTGGAACACTATAGTTTTGCTTTAAGTATGGTTTATGCTTTTAACAGTATGGTTGAGAGACGACTTTTGTGGGAACAGTTAGCTTCCTTAGCTGTGTCCATGACTGAACCTTGGGTGATCTGTGGGGATTTCAACACGGTGCTTGCACATTCTGAGAGATTGGGTGGAGCTTCTTCTGATCAAGAAATTGATGATTTCCAGCAATGTGTGTGGCAATGTGGAGTGAGTGATAGTGTGGCAGTGGGCTCGTTTTTCACGTGGAATAACAAGCAGGATGCCCATGCTAGAATCTATAGCAGGTTGGATAGAGTTTTGGTAAATCAGAGTTGGATGGAGAAGAGAAAAGACATGATTGCTAATTTTCTACCTGAGGGTATCTTTGATCATACCCCATGTGTAATCAAGAAAGCTGGTCTAGCAATGGAGAGAAAAAGAAGTTTTAAGTACTTTAATATGTGGGGCAAATCTGAAGGTTTTACTCAGCTAATGAAGGACTGGTGGCCTACTTGGTCAGAGGGGACTAAGATGTATACTTGTGTGCGGAAATTGAAGCTTCTGAAGGCTGTTTTGAAGGAGTTTAACAAGGATCGATTTGCTGATATTGGTAATTGTAGATACCCGTATCCGTACCCCCCAAAAACAAACCCGATGATGAAAAGGACTTTCATGCATGCTTTTAAAAGAGTCGAAACGGTACAAAAGTGTCTAAAACGTATTAGTCATTTTTAGCGTATTAATTTGGATTTGCATAGTTATAAAAATGAATGTCAATTTTAGTCATTATGAGCATAACACGAGCACAATACAGGAACGTCTTATTAAGCCAAGCCACAAAAAGCATTGACTAGCTACAAACGGCCCAAACTTACAAAAACGACCCAAAACACAACACGTAAAACGGGCCAAAGTGCGTCCCGTGTCACATTTTCAAAACTAGACTCTACAAAACCGTAAAATAATATAACCTAATATTATTTTATTTCGAGCCAAAACCGAAAAACACGACAAAAACTAAACACTAAAACCAAATTCGGACCAAAACTGAACAATTACTTAACCCACACGACAATTACATCACAAAACATAATCATTACCCTATAATACGTCACTTAGCCAAAGGCGGCTTAAACAGCCCACCAAAACAAAAATAAAATCGCTGTTAACGGTGATTAAAAACTTAATAGCTGAACAAAGCGATTAAGTTTTTGTTTTAGTGTGTCAGACCTTTTGTTTTTCCTACAAAAAACAAATTTCAGATGAAATTAAATTCGCTGTACGAGCGATTAAGTTTTTGTCTACCCATAAACCAAACCATTTTTCTATAAATACCAACCCACTCCATCCATTTTCAATCATCGGTTTTAGCACTTATACACTATTCACAAAATCCACTCAAAAATACCGTCTTTTCACTTTCGAAAGGTAAACATTTTACCTACGGGCTGGACGTTTGAGACTCGGATAATGGGGTTACATTAACCCCAAACCCGATATTGGCACTAGCGGCCGTATTAAATACTGGTTGTAGCAATCGGATTCATAATCCGCCTAAACCCCGCCAATATCGCATAAATAAACGACTCATTATCACTAAAGCAAACCGACGCGTCACTTTTATAATTATGCAAGTCCTCATTCATGCATTAAATAACGACTAGAATCACGGATCCAACACTAAATTGTACCGCTTCATAGAGTCTTTTAGCATGTCAAAAGCGAGGGTTTTTCACAAATTCTAATACGAGGTCGGAAAATAACGCCTATAGTAATAATTTAGTCAATAAATTATTATTTAACGTACATTTCCTATAGCAATATGTCATTATTTTGACAATTAACATTATTTATGCATTTTAATCGAGTCATATATATTCGCACTTGTACGTAGCGTGACTTTTAGCCCAAATATCGAAATTAAGCAAATGTTTTCAAATTAGTAGAGTCTACTCTTATGTAGGCTTTTTGCTTTCGGGTTTCAAAACTCATTTTGTCAAAACTTTGAAAAGTAACCTCACTCAGAACCCGCTTCTGCGGTTTGAACCTCGGATAGATAGGTATCGACGCACCTTGAAATCGAGACACTCGTGTCTTGTATTTCAAGACGCGTTGAATAGGTTCCAAATTCCTTTAATATTTGGTGGCGACTCCGAAAATACATTTTCAAAAAGGATTTTCTACTTTTCTTTTTGGTCACAAATTCATGCAATGATCTCCCCCATTTTTCTCAAAACTTCGCACTTTTTCCTGCGAGGCGCATTCCGCTTCCTCGCCCAAGACGGCGAGACGGCGCAAGCAGGCGTCGATAGGTCTATCACTTTCCCGGTACCTTCAGTTGGCGACTCCGCTGGGGACGAGCATGATTTTTATTATTTTTGAAAAACTAGTTTTTCTTTTATTTTAAAATCATAAAGAAGTGAAGCTTGAAACTTTGAAAACATTTACGCTTTCGATATTTGGGCAAAAATACGTTGAGTCGAATCCTCCTGATTCAAACCACACCCTTTGAGGAACGCCCCGGTAACTCTCGCCCATAAGCGAGGTAACTCGACACACTGCTCTCTCACCCTCCACGATTACAAGTACGGCATCCGTACAAGCGATCGTAACAGTCAAACTCGAACGCTCTAGGGCCGTCTTGAATTCACACCTAAGACGTGTGTAGTCTTGCGGGTGCCCCTACCTAAACGTCAGCGGGAATGACCAGGAGGGAACCTTACCCTATAAACCAAAAACTGTGTTTATATGTACAAGTGTGAAGCTATAGTACCTCACTATAGTAGTCTTTCAAAACTTCCTGCATGTGAAAACTTTTCCTAGGCATTATACTTTTAAAATACGTCCATCTTTGAAATTGCTTTTCAAACTTTTTCAAAAAGGTCATACTTTTAAAAACACGCCGTTAGGCTCTTTGACCCATAGTCATTTGAGTTTGATAAATAAAATGCCGGTGCATTTAAACCGATCCAGGATAATCACTAGATCCCCGATCTTTTTCAAAACGTAAATGAATTATGCGATCGACGATCGTCATAATACATTTATTGCAAAAATTTCATAGAGCAAAACCCGACAATGTCAATGCATTTCGGAGATTTTAAATGAAATTAACTTTTAGAACATTAGATTTAGCTTTAAGTCGAGTGACTCTTTAGTCGTCCCGATTTAATCTTTTTCTCTCAAAAACAAAAAACGCGGGCTCACTCATATGTGAACCCGTTGATTTACTCTTTGAATCGAGTGACTTATTGTCATTTTCGATTTAAATCCCTGAGTCACACGTAAAAGGCGAACAATTGATCGCCTTTTACCCAATTTTAACATCCTCAGGTCGGTTAGCCTATCGCTACTTCGGTCTGATCCTTTTTTATCATAATCCAATGTTAAACCCCTGGCAACATACCGCCAAACTGGGTCAATCAGATTATGATCATACAAATTTTTCTTACCTCGAGAATGGGGACGTGTCAACGCGCCTCTATCTCAAAAGCTTCCCGTGTCCTTTTAAAAGCTAAAAACACGAGTCAAGTCAAGTCACCCACTCTTTACACTTTTGTGTCTTCCTTTGGTCGTGAATGCGATTTTTCATTTGAGTCTTTTCCTTCTCTTTTAGAATCACTAAAGTTTTGAAAACTTTGTCAGGTCCGCTCATTGAAAAACCCTGGATACACGACGAACTAAGAACCGTCACTTGAACCCACCTCCGCCTCCAAAGAAGCGCTCCTACAACAGATCAAAACCAAAACCTGTCATGGCCTTTCAACACGATGAGGGTCTCGGAGGACCACCACCACCCCCCCCGGAGGTAACTGCCGAACAAGTCCGACAGCTCAATGATAGGATAGCTAGCCTCACTACGACGATCGAGCAAATGGCTATCATGCAAAAGTTTGAAGCAGAGAAAAACGCCGTGCGCCTGGCCGAGGAATCCGAACGGAATGCAAAAAGAATTCGAACCATGGAAGAACGCCTCACGAACGCAAGGGGCTACTCCATCCACCAAGAGAATGAGCACATCCCAAAGAACGTCAGATCCATGCTACCCGATGAGCTAGCGCTCAGCGACCTTCCCATTTTCAAAGGTCACGAAAGCCCGCTCGTACACGTCAAAGCTTTCAAAGCCAAGATGGCCATTATGGGGGTCGACCCCCCCGCCTGGGCCACTTTATTCCCACACTCACTGGACCCGCAACCCAGAGCATGGTTCTATTCTTTAGAGCCACACAAGACTGGTAGTTTCGAAGACATAACAGTGGCATTCGATCTGCAGTATCGGGACAACAACGACATCCAAGTCTCGTTACGTACTTTGGAGGTCCTGACTCAGAAGGACAATGAAGGGTTTACCGAATACCTGACACGTTGGAAGAAACTCTGTGCCCAAATACCTAACCGCCCAAGGGACACTGATTTAATCACCAAGTTCATCAACAACCTCACCCCTGCATACCAACAACATCTACGGTACAAGAACTTCGACAGCTTCTCAACACTCAGCGCCGTCGGTGAACTCATTGAAGACGACCTCCGCAAAGAAAATAGGAATAAAAGCACGAGTCATGGATATCAAGGAAGCTCGTCTCAAGCCACTGCCAAAGTCGAGCCCATACACGCTATCAACGCACTGGGCGCACTAAAGGCACCGCCGATTCTTACAGCACCCCCAAGGCCTGCCGCGCCTCCACCAAAAGGTTAGGATACCTTTAGATGACAAGATCATCACCACAAAGGCCTCAGACTTCCAAGCCGCCCTCCAACAGCTAAAGCTCGAAGAAAACGCTGCCCAATCTACTAACGACCTAGGCAGTTATAATTCAAGTATTTACACCTAGAGTATAGGGTCTCAAGCGCCCTTATGACGCCAATATATTCTTAACGGCAGGATCACTAGGTTACATTACTAAAGTAGTAAACCTAATTGAAAAACTAGAGTCATTAAGGTTATCCGAAGCTCCCTCGTCTGAGCTATCTTCAAATGTAACTGCTTTTGATAACATTAATAACATGAAAGTTTTTGTTACTCTTTGCCTCATTTAAAATCTACATATTCTAATGAATGCGATAATTTTAAACAAAATAACATTGCATTATATAGATACATTGCAAGCATTGTCTCGTAACCCGACAGGACCCCATTATTGAAGACACAACAACCATCAACATGGGCACGCCTGAAGAACCTCGAGGACTACAGCTGGGGGCTTCTCTTAGCACAGAAGAAAGGACCACATATACCAAACTCCTCATAGAATTTAAGGACGTCTTCGCATGGTCGTACAAAGACATGCCCGGCATCGACCGCGAGATAGCCGAACACCGCATCCCCATCAAGCAAGGCTCCGGACACATCAAAAGAAACTCCGACGCATCAAGCCAGAATGGTCTCTCATGGTCAAAAGAGAGATCGAAAAGCAACTACAAGCTGAATTCATCCAAGTCATCGAATACTCAGACTGGATCTCCAACATGGTTCCAGTTATGAAGAAAAACGGCAAAATACGGGTATGTGCCGACTTTCGAGACCCGACCAAAATCAAGGCAATAATGGGCATGAAGCCGCCAAGCAACATCGACGAAATAAGGAGCCTTTTGGGACAAATCCAATATATCTCCCGATTTATCAGTAAACTCACCATGATTTGCGAACCAATCTTTAAAAAGCTGAAGAAAGAAGAGCATACGAAATGGGACGACGATTACAACGAGCCTTCAACAAACGAGTTAAGCCACGAAACATTAAAGTGGGGGATCTCGTGCTAAAGTCAGTTCGAGCACCACTCCCAGTCGGCCCACGAGGAAAGTTCAAGCCTAACTGGGCTGGGCCCTACCTCGTTAAGGAGATCTACACGGGCGGAGCAGTCAAACTAACCGACCTCGACGGCCAAGAGTTCAACCTCGCCACAAACCTCGATCAACTCAAAAAATACTACCCTTAAAAACCCCTTGCAATGTATCTATAAAATACAATTTTAAAAAAAAATTCATGGACCGGCATGTCCTTAAACATGCTCATGGGCCGGCATGCCCCTAAACCTGCTCTTCCTCTCCACAAAAATCAAAAGCAATTCATGGACCGGCAGGTCCTTAAACATGCTCATGGGCCGGCATGCCCTTAAACGTGCACATTCCATAAGCAAACACAATTCATGGGCCGGCATGCCCCTAAACATGCATCCACCAAACACAATTCATGGGCCGGCATGCCCCTAAACATGCATCCACCAAACACAATTCATGGACCGGCAGGTCCTTAAACATGCTCATGGGCCGGCATGCCCCTAAACGTGCACATTCACCACAAAAAAGCAAACACAATTCATGGGCCGGTATGCCCTTAAACATACATTCTCGAACTACGCCGGTTTGATTCCACTTTTCGTGGATACGTAGGCAGCTTTGCAAAAAGCGCAACCGATATTCAACACAAAAATGACACGTCCAAAGCTTAAAAAGGCCAAGGACATAGTCAACACAAAAATTCGTCTTTTAGACCTGAAGGGTTAAAAGGACAATATTCAACACAAAAATGACACGTCCAAAGCTTAAAAAGGCCAAGGACATAGTCAACACAAAAATTCGTCTTTTAGACCTGAAGGGTTAAAAGGACGATATTCAACACAAAAATGACACGTCTAAAGCTTAAAAAAGCCAAGGACATAGTCAACACAAAAACCGTCTCGTAACCTGATGGGTTAACATAAGGCGATATTCAACACAAAAACGACACGTCTAAAGCTTAAAAAAGCCAAGGACATAGTCAACACAAAAACCGCCAGTAACCTAATGGGTTAACATAAGGCGATATTCAACACAAAAATGACACATCTAAAGCTTAAAAAAGCCAAGGATACAGTCGTCACAAAAACGTTCCATAACCCAAGGGTAAAAGGAACAACATTCAACAATGCACGACAAACCCAAAGCTTAAAAAAGTCGAGGGAATAGTCAATACAAAAATTTCCTAAAAACAAAAACCATGCTTGCATTCTAAACTTTGAAAAGAGATTAGAGTCAAGGAATTTCACACAAAATAACAAGCAAAATGAGGCAGAGTCGTAAATAAAACCTGATTTTTATTAATCTTAAAAAGAACGGTTACATTTTGGATCTTTCAAAAGTAGGAGCGTAACTACAACCTTAGAGATACACTAACAACACTACAATATATTATAATACTTATACTTAACCCTTGGACATTTACGTCGGGTTTAGGATAGACATAATACTGAACATAATACAAAATAATATGAACATAATACTAACAACAACACAATAAAAAAAAACACCAGATTTCCTTAGCCACCATTAGCTCCAAACTCCTCGACCAATGGATGCACCTTCCGCCAGAAAGCGGAACACGTGAAAACTTAGGTCCCAATAGTCGAGACAAACCTCCAATAACTCGGGCTCCATTTGAACCTACCCTGCACTCCAGGAGTACCCCGATACCGCAATCTTTCAAAGTCTTTCTTCTATACCCGACAAACGATTTAACACCAATCTATGCAAGTTTCCTTCAAAATTCTCCATAACTCGACTAACGTTAGTAAATATTTTGAATATCTTTGGAATACCGAGAATAGAACGTTGAAAGGATGAGTAAAATGAGTTAACCTAGCCCTCCTTTTATAGCCGAATTTGCAAAACAATCTACAACACAAAAATTAACCACGACACAAAACACGATTTTCGCATTCACAATTTTCGTTTCAAAATGTCGTTTTAGCTCACATTTTTACAATGTCAAAAGCGTCTTTTTACGAGTCTAAAATACTTTCTAAACAAAGATATTTTAAAACCCCCGTGATTTGCATTTAGTTTAGTCCTAAGCGAGTCAGTCTCAATCGAGACATATATATATGTGTTTTTACGACTAACGACTTTTTGCAGGTACACTCGGCAAGCAAAAACGCAAGGATTTCAAACCCAGCTACAACCCGAACATGCATTTTTGCAACAAGACGAAATATTCGAGGCCTAGGACGTCACACACAAAGCCAACAACTACAATCAAAACCGAACCACAAATATACCCATATATACCCACAAAACCAAACAAAAACGCGTAGCGTCCTCACGAGACGTTCATAAAAACCTAACTTTTTATGAGAAAAAGAAAAGCACGTAGCCTCCTCACGAGACGTGCATTTCAACCAAAAAACGCGTAGCCTCCTCACGAGACGTTCATAAAAACCTAACCTTTTATGAGAAAAACACGTAACCTCCTCACGAGACGTTCATAAAAACCTAACCTTTTATGAGAAATACAAAAACGCGTAGCCTCCTTAAGAGACGTTCATAAAAACCTAGCCCTTTTTATGAGAAAC
Source organism: Dianthus caryophyllus (assembly GCA_023091065.1). Lineage (NCBI taxonomy): Eukaryota > Viridiplantae > Streptophyta > Magnoliopsida > Caryophyllales > Caryophyllaceae > Dianthus > Dianthus caryophyllus. The sequence goes on from CM041529.1 coordinate 1,187,064, forward strand.
CAAAAACACGTAACCTCCTCACGAGACGTTAAAATACAAAAAACGCGTAGCCTCCTCACGAGACGTTCATAAAAACCTAACTTTTTATGAGAAAAAGAAAAGCACGTAGCCTCCTCACGAGACGTGCATTTCAACCAAAAAACGCGTAGCCTCCTCACGAGACGTTCATAAAAACCTAACCTTTTATGAGAAAAACACGTAACCTCCTCACGAGACGTTCATAAAAACCTAACCTTTTATGAGAAATACAAAAACGCGTAGCCTCCTTAAGAGACGTTCATAAAAACCTAGCCCTTTTTATGAGAAACCAAAAACACGTAACCTCCTCACGAGACGTTAAAATACAAAAACGCGTAACCTCCTTAAGAGACGTTCATAAAAACCTAGCCCTTTTTATGAAAAACCAAAAACACGTAACCTCCTCACGAGACGTTCATAAAAACCTAACTTTTTATGAGAAAAAGAAAAGCACGTAGCCTCCTCACGAGACGTGCATTTCAACCAAAAAACGCGTAGCCTCCTCACGAGACGTTCATAAAAACCTAACTTTTTATGAGAAAAAGAAAAGCACGTAGCCTCCTCACGAGACGTGCATTTCAACCAAAAAATGCGTAGCCTCCTCACGAGACGTTCATAAAAACCTAACTTTTTATGAGAAAAAGAAAAGCACGTAGCCTCCTCACGAGACGTGCATTTCAACCTAAAAACACGTAGCCTCCTCACGAGACGTGTCATAAAAACCTAACTTTTTATGAAAAACCCAAAAGCGCGTAGCCTCCTCACGAGACGTTCATAAAAACCTAACTTTTTATGAGAAAAAGAAAAGCACGTAGCCTCCTCACGAGACGTGTCATAAAAACCTAACTTTTTATGAAAAACCCAAAAGCGCGTAGCCTCCTCAAGAGACGTTCATAAAAACCTAGCCCTTTTTATGAGAACCACAAAAAGCACGTAGCCTCCTCACGAGACGTGCATTTCAACCAAAAAACACGTAGCCTCCTCACGAGACGTTCATAAAAACCTAACCTTTTATGAGAAAAAGAAAAGCACGTAGCCTCCTCACGAGACGTGCATTTCAACCAAAAAACGCGTAGCCTCCTCACGAGACGTTCATAAAAACCTAACTTTTTATGAGAAAAAGAAAAGCACGTAGCCTCCTCACGAGACGTGCATTTCAACCAAAAAACACGTAGCCTCCTCACGAGACGTGTCATAAAAACCTAACTTTTTATGAAAAACCCAAAAGCGCGTAGCCTCCTCACGAGACGTTCATAAAAACCTAACTTTTTATGAGAAAAAGAAAAGCACGTAGCCTCCTCACGAGACGTGCATTTCAACCCAAAAAACGCGTAGCCTCCTCACGAGACGTTCATAAAAACCTAACTTTTTATGAGAAAAAGAAAAGCACGTAGCCTCCTCACGAGACGTGCATTTCAACCAAAAAACACGTAGCCTCCTCACGAGACGTGTCATAAAAACCTAACTTTTTATGAAAAACCCAAAAGCGCGTAGCCTCCTCAAGAGACGTTCATAAAAACCTAGCCCTTTTTATGAGAACCACAAAAAGCACGTAGCCTCCTCACGAGACGTTCATAAAAACCTAACTTTTTATGAGAAAAACCAAAAACGCGTAGCCTCCTCAAGAGACGTTCATAAAAACCTAGCCCTTTTTATGAGAACCACAAAAAAACACGTAGCCTCCTCACGAGACGTTCATAAAAGCCTAACCACTTTTATAAAACCACAAAAACGCGTAGCCTCCTCACGAGACGTTCATAAAAACCTAACTTTTTATGAGAAAAACCAAAACACGTAGCCTCCTCACGAGACGTTAAAATACAAAAACACGTAGCCTCCTCACGAGACGTTCATAAAAACCTAACCCTTTTTATGAGAAACAGAAAAACTCGTAGCCTCCTTACGAGACGTTCATAAAAACCTAGCCCTTTTTATGAGAAACACAAAAACACGTAACCTCCTTATGAGACGTTCACAAAAAAACCTAATCCTTCACAAAAACGCCAACCATTCTTATAAACCAAGCCCAAAAACGCGTAACCTGCGCTCACGAGACGTCCAAATGGTTACACAAGCGTAAGCCAGGAGCGCAAGCCGGCGCGAGCAAAGCGTATGAGCGCAGCCGGCGCGAGCAAAGCAAGCCGAAGCGAGCAAAGCGAGCAAGGAGCGCAAGCCGGCGCGAGCAAAGCAAGCCGAGCGCAAGCAAAGCAAAGCAAGGAGCATGTTTAAACACAAGCAAAGCGCCACCGGGAGTACTCAGCCACATTCAGCCGACATGCCCTTAAACATGTAGGACCGTCATGTCCTTGAAAACATGTCGCCCTCCTCGCATTTCCCGACGCTAAGTCCTCGTCTCCCATGAGACACATGCTTAGCGCCACGGTAGTATCGAGACCGTAATGGTCCTGATACTATCTTTAAGTTTGACTAACGCTTTGTCCAAGCTCACCAAACTGGGCTCTGTAGATACCCGTATCCGCATTCCCCCAACAACAAACCCGATGATGAAAAGGACTTTCATGCATGCTTTTAAAAGAGTCGAAACGGTATAAAAGTGTCTAAAACGTATTAGTCATTTTTAGCGTATTAATTTGGATTTGCATAGTTATAAAAATGAATGTCAATTTTAGTCATTATGAGCATAACACGAGCACAATACAGGAACATCTTATTAAGCCAAGCCACAAAACAAATTTCAACTAGCTACAAACGCCCAAACTTACAAAACGACTCCAAAACACAACACGTAAAGCGGGCCAAAGTCGTCCGTGTCACATTTTCAAAACTAGACTCTACAAAACCGTAAAATAATATAACCTAATATTATTTTATTTCGAGCCAAAACCTAAAAACACGACAAAACCAAACACTAAAAACCGAAATTCGGACCAAAATCGAACAATTACTTAACCCACACGACAATTACATCACAAAACATAATCATTACCCTATAATACGCCACTTAGCCAAAGGCGCTTAAACAAATTTCACCAAAACAAAAATAAAATCGCCTGTTAACAGGCGATTAAAAACTTAATAGCCAGTGAACAGGCGAATAAGTTTTTGTTTTAGTGTCTTGACCTTTGTTTTTCCTACAAAAAAACAGCCCAGATGAAATTAAATTCGCCTGTACACAGGCGATTAAGTTTTTGTCTACCCATAAACCAGCCATTTTTCTATAAATACCAACCCACTTCATTCATTTTCAATACCCGGTTTTTAGCACTTATACACTATTTCGAGCCAAAACCGAAAAACACGACAAAAACCGAAACACGAAAACCGAAATTCGGACCAAAACTGAACAAATACTTAACCCCTAAGTAAACAACAAAACATAATCATTACCTAATCAAACATCCAAAACCAAATGGCGGCATAAACAAATTTCACCAAAACAAAAATGAAAGCGCCAGATGACAGGCGATTAGAAATACAATCGCCTGGCAACAGGCGATTTACTTTTTGTTTTGTACCAGCCGCCTTTTTTAATTTTTCTTTAAAAATATCTAACTCAAGCAAACTTAAACGCAGATATCTGAAGCGATTAAGTTTTGTTATCCCACGTAAACCACCAAAACTCTATAAATACCAACCCACTTCATTCATTTTCAATACCCGCTTTAGCACTTATACACTATTCACAAAATCCACTCAAAAATACCGTCTTTACATTTTCGAAAGGTAAACATTTTACCTACTGCTAGACGTTTGAGACTCGGACAATGGGGTTACATTAACCCCAAACCCGATATTGGCACTAGCGGCCGTATTCGTAATAATACGGTTGTAGCAATTCGGATTCATAATCCGTCTAAACCCCGCCAATATCGCATAAATAAACGACTCATTATCACTAAAGCAAACCGACGCTACTTTTATAATTATGCAAGTCCTCATTCATGTATTAAATAACGACTAGAATCACGGATCCAACACTAAATTGTACCGCTTCATGTAGTCTTTTAGCATGTCAAAGCGAGGGTTTTTCACAAATTCTAATACGAGGTCCGAAAATAACGCCTATAGTAATAATTTAGTCAATAAATTATTATTTAACGTACATTTCCTATAGCAATATGTCATTATTTTGACAATTTACATTATTTATGCATTTTAATCGAGTCATGTTTATTCGCACTTGTACGTAGCGTGACTTTTAGCCCAAATATCGAAATTAAGCAAATGTTTTCAAATTAGTAGAGACTACTCTTATGTAGGCTTTTTGATTACTGTTTTCAAAACTCATTTTGTCAAAACTTTCGAAAAGTAACCTCACTCCGAACCCCTTCTCTGGTTTCAAACCTCAGATAGATAGGTATCGACGCACCTTGAAATCTGAGACACTCGTGTCTTGTATTTCAAGACGCGTTGAATAGGTTCCAAATTCCTTTAATATTTGGTGGCGACTCCGAAAATACATTTTCAAAAAGGATTTTCTACTTTTCTTTTTGGTCACAAATTCATGCAATGATCTCCCCCATTTTTCTCAAAACTTCGCACTTTTTCCTGCGAGGCGCATTCCGCTTCCCTGCCAAGACTAGGCGAGGATCGGCAAGCGCAGGGCGTCGATAGGTCTATCACTTTCCCGGTACCTTCAGTAATACGGCTGGTATTGCTTTGAAGAATCTGTGCTTTATTCAACAACAACTAATCAAACATCCTGGTGATCATCTCTGGTTAGTTAAAGAAAAGGAGGCTGCCAAGGAATATATTGAGCTTCAGAAAGGCTATGAAAGCTTTTTGAAACAACAGGCAAAAATGGAATGGATTAAAGATGGTGATAAAAACACAAGACTGTTTCATGGTGTAATGAAAGCTCGGGCTGTGAGAAATCAAGTTACTAAAATTCAGAGTATGGATGGAGTTGTCTGTACGGATCCTTTGGAGATTCAGGAGGCTTTTTTGGGTTTCTACAAAAGCTTGCTGGGGACTGCCAGCCCTACCACACCAGTAAACATCCAAATTATTCGAAGAGGTACTGTGTGTGAGAGTGAGCAGCATGATCTTCTGTTGAAACCTGTAACTAGAGAGGAAATACGAGCTGTAATGTTCTCAATTCCAGAAGACAAATCCCCAGGACCAGATGGCTATACAAGTGGCTTCTATAAGGATGCTTGGAGTGTTATTGGGGAGGAGGTGAGTGAGGCTATTTTGGATGCTTATAAAAATGGGCATTGTGTGAAGCAGATCAGTGCCACTTTGATTACATTGATACCAAAAATCGTTAACCCAGTGAATGTGACTCAATTTCGTCCCATTGCTTGTTGCAATGTGATCTACAAATGCCTTTCTAAACTGGTTTGTAACAGATTGGGCTTGATTCTTCCTACTTTGATAAGTAGGAATCAAGCTGGTTTTGTCAGGGGAAGGAGTATTATTGAAAACATCCTTATTTGTCATGATTTGGTGAAGCTTTATAGTAGGAAATCAGTTTCCCCACGATGTATGTTTAAAATGGATTTGATGAAGGCATACGACTCAATCTCTTGGAGCTTCGTTGAACAAATGTTGACAGCTTTCAAGTTTCCAGAGGCTTTTCAGAAATTGATCATGTTTTGTGTGACTTCTGTGACGTATTCTTTGGTTATTAATGGCTCCAGCTTTGGTTTTTTCAAGGGAGAGAGGGGTTTGAGACAGGGGGATCCCCTATCTCCGTTGTTATTCACCTTGTGCATGGAGTATCTGAGTAGAATACTCAAATGCGCAACTGAGAAATTACCCTTCAGATTTCATCCTTTGTGTAAAGAGGTGGAACTCACCCATTTACTCTTTGCGGATGATCTGTTAATGTTCAGTAAAGGAGATGCTGCCTCGATCTTAGTTTTGTTAAGGTCTTTTGCTTCCTTTTCTGAAGCGTCAGGATTGAAGATGAATGCTTCAAAGTCGAATGTGTATTTCAATGGTGTTAAGGAAGGTTTGAGACGAGAAATTCTTTCTATATCTGGTTTTGTGGAGGGTCAAATGCCTTTTAAGTATCTAGGGGTGCCGATTACAGCCGGGCGACTGAAGAGGAAGGATTGCAATGTTCTTATTGAGAAGGTGACCAGCAGAATTAGGGCCATTGGAGCCAAAACCATTTCGTATGCAGGAAGGCTGGTAATGGTACAATCTGTGTTTAGTACGCTTTATAATTATTGGGCTTCAATTTTCATTCTTCCGAAGAGTGTGTTACGAAGAATCTCAGCTATTTGCAGGACTTTCTTATGGGATGGGGGATTAGAGCAGAGAAGAGTTCCTAGTATAGCATGGGAGAAAGTTTGTAAACCAAAAAAGGAAGGAGGTCTTGGGCTTAAAGATGAAATAAGATGGAATAATGCAGCTGTTGGAAAGTTAGTCTGGTGGTTGGTTAGTAAGGCTGATAGGCTATGGATCAAATGGGTGGATCATGTTTACATGAAAGGGAAGGCTGTTATGGAATGTGAGAGTAAGGCGGATGATTGTTGGTATTGGAAGAAGGTGATGAAGGTCAGAGATACGTTGCGGGCTGGTTTTGTATCTGAAACTTGGTCTGAGTTGAACAGGTATACAATACAACGTGGTTATGTCTGGTTGTCTTCTGTTGAAGATACGGTTCCCTGGTACAAGCGGTTATGGTGTAGTAAAGGAATCCCTAAACATGTGTTTTTGACATGGATGATTCAACATGATGGGCTGCGACTGAAAGCAAGGATGTATAACTATGGCGTGGTAGCAGATCCCTTCTGTTGCATTTGTGGTTGTCAGGTCGAAGATAGGACTCATCTGTTCCAGTTGTGTGTGTACGCAATACGAGTGTGGCGCATGCTTGCTGATTGGCTGGGTATCGTGTATAAAGAGGGTGACAATCTATGGGAGTTGAGGATGTCTCGAAGATGGCCTAAATTGAAGAGAAGGTTAGTAACGTAAACTATTATGGCTGCGTATTATAGTGTTTGGGAGCAACGTAACAAAGCGTGGATAGATTTTTTGGTAGAGAGCCCGAGTTTTGTAGTGAGGAGGATTGTTTCGTCTCTCAAATATCATGTTAACGTCGAGAAGTCGAATGAATGGTCTCATGTAGATAAGGAGTGGTGGAATCGATTAATGTAAAGAAACGATAGTGTATATGTTTTGATTTGAATGACAAGCTTACATTTTAGCGAAAAAAAAAAACTCACAAATACTAAATTTTTCCTAATGTGAGTCATAATATTTTTTAGGTAATTTTTTATTAAATATCATAGAGAATTAGTTGTTTTTAAATAATACTAAGAATTAAATACTAAATTTTCCTAATGTCACATAACTAATTTAATTTTCATTAAAAAAATATATTACTTTCAAAAATATATTTATTTTTATTTTTCACATATTCCAAATATAATGTATCTATTTTTTCCAATTTTAATTTGAAAATATAGTGTTTGTTACAATATTTGATTAGATATTTGTAAGGATATTTAATTTTGTTTAAGGTAAGTTTTTTTTTAAATGCTTTACTACAAAAATCTTATATTATTTTAGACTCCTAATAATATTAAAATATCCAATTATATTAAGAATAATAAGTTTTATTATATATCAATATAATAACTTAGACTATATATATTAAAATAATAAATTTTTTTTATCAACCAATTATATTAGGACAAATGTCGACCATAGAGACTATGGTTTCGACTTTATATATATATATATATATATATATTAGATTGAAATTATAGGTAAATATTGTGAAAATTAAGAGATGATTGTGCTTTTTTTTAAAATTTCTTAAATCTAGCTTTTGATAAAAGGGGACAAATAATTTGGAATAGAGGGAATATTGTGTAACTTGATAATATGCTACTCCCTCCATTCAATTCCATTCATGGCATTACACTATTTGGCACTATTTGAAAGTTTGAGGAATCTTTGAAATTATGTAAAATATATAAATGAAAATATAGTCATGTGTGATCTTGTTTAATTCATCTTCGTAAATACAATAAGTATATCAAAAATTTATAAATTTTTATCAAGTACAACTAAAGATATCGAATTTACAAAACGTGCGTTGGCAAATGTGCCATAACATCATGCCCTGAATGGAATTGAATGGAGGGAGTATGCCATAAGGACCATAAAGATTTTTGTCTCACAATGACATGATTGAAGAAAACAAATTGAAGGGTAAATTTTGCACATCAAATGTTACGCAAATGCTAGAATTGTAGTTGACTTATTCACACTTTTTATAAGAGTAAGGGATTATGCAAATCTCCATGGGGTTATATTAGTGAAATGAATGGAGCATAAAAATAACAAAATGTTGATATTGTAACGGTACGAAGAAATAAGATTTTAGAATGAGGGGATTAGAGGTGTAATTTGAATTATTTATGGAATGAAATGATTTTTTCAAAACTGTTTTGATTGGACTCAACTAATAGCTGGCAAACAATGACACGACCCGAAAAGTCGACACAAACGCAACACAAAATTAATGAGTTTGGGTTGAGGCATGATTACCCATTATGTAAGTGGGTCAACACGAACACAGCACAAAACTTAAATGAGTTGGGTTTGAGTTGAGCTCTTTAAACACGAATATGACACAAATAACCTATTTAATAAAGGGTTAATTGGATATAACCCCCTTTTATAACACTTTTTTTTGAAATAACCTCCTTTTATGTTTTTATTTCTACTTAACCCCCTTTTAAGACGATTTCGTTTTTAAATCACCCCCCTTGTCGGAAAAAGTCACCTTAAAATGAGTTATTCCGGCCAAATTCAAATTTTGTAATGTTTTTTTCTTTCTTTAATCCCTATTTTACCCTTCCCTATTTCTCTTTAATGCTTATTTCAACTTTAAAAACCAATCTATCAAATTTTTTATTCAACTTTTAAAGTTGAAATAAGCATTAAAGAAAAATAGGGAAGGGTAAAATAGGGATTAAAGAAATAAAAAACATTCAAAATTTGAATTTGGCCGGAATATCTCATTTTAAGGTGACTTTTCCGATAAGGGGGGTGATTTAAAAACAAAATCGTCTTAAAAGGGGGTTAAGTAGAAATAAAAACATAAAAGGGGGTTATTTAAAAAAAAAGTGTTATAAAAGGGGGTTATATTCAATTAACCCTTTAATAAATAAAATAGTCATGATATTAATCAAATATATTCTAAACTTTCCAAAAATGAACAATGCACGAGAACATGACACGAAATAAATGAGTTTGAGTGAGACATGATGATCCATTTATTTAAGTGGATCAACACGAGCACAACACAAAATTTAAGTGGGTCATATTTGAGTTGAAGGATTCGTGACACGTTTATATGACACGTTTACAGTAATATGATATCCGACAATCCATTAAGATTTTGAGATATGCTACAATTTTAGTATGATTGTTGCATTTTGTTCATGATAAATCACTTTGGGCCCACTTTGGTTGAAATTTTAGTCCATTATTAGAGCATTACGAATATAATAACATTGGACTGATAATACAATTTGCATCGTGATACATGTGAATATGGCCTACGTAATACCAATAAGTCTCCCTTAAAACGGGTTATCCGTCTTGCCAAAACGCAGTAAGTATTAAATCTACTCGCACATAAGACAAAACACTCTACTTTTTCTACACTTTTTACTTTGTCTTATTCTAAATATTTGGCTTTTAGTTTTAAGACAAGCAATCTGCTTTATATAAGAATTTGTGATGTAATACTGACAGATTAATTGTTTACTTTTTTTTAATTGTATCGTGATACATGTGAATATGGCCTACTCCTTCCCATTTTTTATGTTTTTCCCATTTGTTTTTGGGGTAGAAATTAAGAGGGAAAAAATGTGGGGTGTAAAATAGAAGTGGAGAAAAAATGTGGGGCTAAAATGTATGAGGACCATAAGATGTAGACCAAAAGGGAAATGAAAAGAACAAATAAAATGGGCCCAAAAAAAAAAGTGGGAAGATCATATGAAATGAGAGGGAGTATATAATACTGACAGATTAATTGTTTACTTTTTTTTTTTTTTTTTTTGGAGGGAACGTTTACATTATTGGTTATTGGTTACGCCATTTGGAGATTTGTTAGTGGGTCTCCGTTGTAATATGTGGACTTCTGTGTTGTTATTTGGACTCCGTAGTCTATTATACTCCCTCTATCTTAAAATAATTGTCTCTTTTTCACTAAAAGTTTTTCCAAATTAATTGTCTTATTTTTATTTATAGTAAGTTTCAACAATAAATTTTTTTTAAAAAAATCATTTTCATTACCACTCCTTAAATTCACCTAAAATAGAAAGGGGACAATTATTTTAGAATGGAGAGAGTATTATTTTTTTCCACTTTTCGTTATCTTTTGCCTCATATTGAGAATTTTGCACTTATTTCGATTCAACAGGTTTTTGATATTGATCATTTTTGTGAAAGAGATTTTGGTCAAGTTAAGAACCTGATAAATCTAGATGAAATATAAACTAAATGTAAACAATTCACCAATCTTCATATTGATAATTGTGGATAAAATAAATGTAAACAATTCACCGAAACGGAGTTAGTACAATGAAAGTCCATAATTCAATTTTTATCACATTTGTCATAAAAGAAAATTTCATTTTTTTCCATGTTTAAATTTACACAACCACTTTCTAAAAATGGACGCCAACTATATTGTAGAACACACTTGCTACACACTCATTATTATTTGTTTAATATTAATCCTTAATCCATATGTCAATGCTAAATGGGAGTAGTAAGTGTTAGAACAATTTGTGTGTAAAAGAAATCGCAGTAAGGCGTTAAATAGAAATTCCTATAAAGGCAATTCCTTTGGGATACAATACTGCTTTTGTAGGCCTCAATACGATTTCTGGATGATCAACAATGTTGCAGGGGCCTGTATATATAGAGCCAATCGTGTGTGATCAAAGAGTGAAGAGTATGAAAAGACGCGGGCTTTCGGTTCTGGACGTGTATTAGAGTATATGAGGAGACATATAATTATGTCTCGATATTAATAGTGGTATTAAGTTTAATAATAAATGTACACCTTTGGCTTTCCATCTAAAGTCTATATAAGGTGGTTAGTTGTAATGTAAATCAAATCAACTCATAATAATACAACAATATTATCAATGAAATTATATTCCTCATATTTTAACATGGTATCAAAGCCTCTTTCCTGAGGTCTCTCGATACGCTTCCGCTTTTCTCACCGGTGGGCATTGTCGCCCACCGGTGGGTCTCATCTACGTTTTTCCCCCCAAAAAAAAAAAAAAAAAAAACCTTCAAAATTTGATTTTTTTAGAAATGAAATCGTCAAATAATCTGATTTGTTGTGTTTATCACGAGCGTTCCGCATAGATCTGCCAATATAATGGTGTTGGGGAGCATTGAAGTCTTTTCTTTTCCCCACCCTCCACATTGTTTTTTTTTCCCAGTTATGGTCTTCCCTTGATATTCCATCATTTGTCTTCAAAATCACACTCTTGTCCCAATATTGTCTTATTAATTGAACAAAAACCCCAAGTTCTAAATTATCTATTTTTGTCTTCATTTAAAATTTTCATCTTCGTTAAGGCGGTATTACATTAATTTATTATTGGCGAGTTACGCACTGAAAAGATTTACTGGCGAGTTACGCACTGAAAAGATTTACTGGCGAGTTACGCATTATTGTTGTCTGGCGAGTCCTATACGCATCAAAGTATTGTCTAGCGAGTCCTATACGCATCTAAGTATTGTCTGGCGAGTCCTATACGCATTTATTTTACCACTATTGCCAAGATGAAGATGAAGATGAAGATGAAGATCGAAGACATATTTTTATTTTATTTTGTGCAAACTCACGGAAATTTTATCCAATTACCATAAATTTGAGCGGGGGTATTAGAGTATATGAGGAGACATATAATTATGTCTCGATATTAATAGTAGTATTAAGTTTAATAATAAATGTACACCTTTGGCTTTCCATCTAAAGTCTATATAAGGTGGTTAGTTGTAATGTAAATCAAATCAACTCATAATAATACAACAATATTATCAATGAAATTATATTCCTCATATTTTAACAACGTGTGACTTGGTTTTGGCGCCCAAATAATTGTCGTTCAATGAACCCAAATAAATCGTGTTATGCACTGAACAAAAATAGAGTCGGGAATTAATTCACCCAACGCCCAAGCGCCCAAGTGCCTTGTCAAGATAGTTTATAATTCAAGGGTTATCCTACTAGTGGCCCAATACCCACTAGTTAATAGCCCAATCCACTTATTTAATTAATTAGAATACTTTAGATATATATACATATATAATCACTCTTAATCTTTCTATGTGGGAGGTTTAGTCTTTCACAAACTACTCCAACAATCCCCCACTAGTTTGTGGAGGTATAAACTGATCATCTCTGTGTAGTATCATGCCTTATGAAAGTATCTCTCGATTTGAACTTCCACTTAGCAATTATGTCAAAACTATGACAGAGTTTTAGGTGTCCGAAGATTGAACCTAAACTCTTAGGGTCATAGCGAAGACATATCGCACATGAAACTAGGAAATTTAAGGCCTTTAAAGAATCAGCGCTTATATGGCCATGCGCTTTATCCCGTTCATGAACACTTACAACACCTTGTGCCCGTTATCACGGTGTTGCTGAAGCGGCACCACTTCTATGTTCATATAGGTGGAGTTTTCCGATCCTGTTACTACGATCACAACTTCCATTAAGAGCATAAGCTCAACCTGTCAACGTAACAGTCGTCACCTTATTATTTAAGATTTAATAGACGGGGTTTTAAAGTGACAGTCAGAAACTTACAGCCGTTTGTTGTTACCCATTGAACTTTAACTAGTGAAACTAATTAAAAGTTGGGTTCCTGTTGCTGGTTTCTTTAACGGGTTTGAGCCCCATCTCTTTAGCTGTCAAACTCACCAGATCCCTTGGTAATGCTTTAGTGAGCGGATCAGCTAGATTACTTTTAGATTTAATGTATACAATTGTAATAATTCCATTTTTTATTAGTTCTCTTATATAGGCATGCCTTAGACCAATGTGTCTTGATTTTCCATTGTATACATTATTGTATGCTTTGCACATAGTAGATTGACTGTCGCAGTGCAAGGAAATGGCTGGCATTGGTTGTGGCCACAACTCTATGTCAAGTAATAAATCTCTTATATATATACATATATAATCACTCTTAATCTTTCTATGTGGGAGGTTTAGTCTTTCACAAACTACTCCAACAGTAAGATGAAATAAAAAAAGTAACTTAGACTTGTAATATTAGATTAAAGGCTTCAAGGAATCACAAATGTAGATTGGAAAACGAAAATCAAAAGTAAACACGTATTAGTACGCAACATAATTTTTAAGAGGTTCTGTCATAAAATTCAACATCTAGTTCATTATCTATATACTATATTAAAATTAATATTAGGATATTAGGCCCATTATTAAAGCCGGTTATCGTTAGGGTTAGCTTATGACGCTTATCAATCCATAGCAGATCTTCTGTCCCATTTTTATGTTCCCTTGATGTCTCATTACTCTATACGGTAATAACTATTATTGATTATAAAAAGATTAATGAAAAAAAAATTATGTAAATGAAATATTTATTACTATATGAAGTAATGAAATTGTGGGTACCAGAGTTTAAAGGGACCACTTGACGTCTTGCTTAAGGGCGTTAAAAGTTGAAAAAGATTAAGTTGGAAAAACCTTTTAAAACTGCTTTGGAGTCGCCACTAAATTATGAGGGAAATTTAGAACCCGCCTTCGTGTCTCGAGCTCAAAGACACGTCCTAGAGTTCAAGGTACGTCGACACCTATCCGTCTAAGGCTATTGTGAAACCAGATTCGGGTGAGGGTACTCTTCTAAATATTGATTCAAATAATGTTTTATGAAAAACCTTTTGGAAAAGCCTATTTAAAAATAGCCTCTACTAAGCTTGAGAACAATGCGAAGAGATGTGTGAGCTAAAGTAATTCGCTACGTACAAGTGCGATTTAAATTGTAAAAAGTGTATGAATGCATATGCAAAAGATTGTTTAAAACCCTCAGTTAAGCATGCTTAAACTTGTTAAAGAAAACGATTATGCTAGTGTCGAATTCATTGTTAAGTTAATTAATGCAAGATGAGGATTTGCTAGTGTGTAAACTTAAAATAAAGTCCATTGGTTTATTTTAAGGGGGGTCACTTGTTTATGCGACTTTGGAAAGGTGTTACGAATAGGGTGTGTATTCGAGGTGCATGGCCGCTTTATGCAAAGCAGACTTGCGTACAAAGTCGAGTGGGACTAGAATGTAGACCCTTGTATGTCTAAAGAAGAAAAGAACCTTAACCCAAGTTAGAATTAAGAACTACATGTCTCAAGCTAGAAATCAGGCAGCGTTTCGCTTCAAAAGAGGGGAGAATTCAACACAAGAAAGTGAAGAATTCAAGGTTGTATGCGTGAGGCTTTGAGAGAGTTTGTGTGTCTTATGCTGATAAATTGTTGTGCTTTGGTGTCGTGCAAAGGCTTGTATTTATAGTAGAGAGCTCGTAAATATTTAGGAAATCATGGGGTAAAACCGACCTTGGAAATCGCAAGGAGCCTTGCGAATGGCCCAGGAAATAGCAAGGGCTCATGCGGCTTCCCCTCTGAATCGCAAGGAGTCTTGAGATTTGGAGGGAGGGCAATGTGATCTTTATTCCGTATATTTCCAAATTATATTTTGGTATTATACGAAATATCTTTGCTTGAGCTCTAAGTTACAATGTATTAGCTGTTTGGAGGGTTGCTTGGTGATCTCTAAGTTACAATGTATTGATTTATGATGACTTCTGTAATAAAAAATAGTGAGCTATTTTAACTTTAACAAGGTGTAACAGACATGAGAAAGAGAAAGTTGAGTGCTAAGCCTGCACCAAAGAAGCAGATGGACAAGCTTGACACTGTTTTCTATTGTTCATTTTGCTGTCAGGGGACTAGCGTGGTGTATTGAATGTAAATTAATGCTTTTGCATGTAACAATTTCCATATCTATTCAAAAGTAAATACTCAGAGGATTAACGTGTAATAGTATTTTTTTTCTCAGATGTCCAGTGATATGAAGAACCTGGTGAAGGAGTATGTGGAATTTGCCAGGAAAGCTTCAGCACAACCGTCTCAGGTATGTTTTGCTTACCAACTTTTGTGAAAGCCTTAGATTTAGACTACAACTTATCGAAATCCCTCATGTTGAGTTATGGTATTTTCAAAAGAATCTTCTAAATGTGTTAGGTTGTATAGGCCCGTTGCTTTCAGTTTGAAATCTCTGGTAATTTCCATCTCTTTGCCTAAGCTTAACAATTTCGCCCATTTTTTAAAGTTACAACCCTTTTTAGACGTTATTCTAATCACATTCAGCAATTTTGTTTTGACAGTGTAATCTCTTGATTCGAGTCATCTAAACTTTGTCCTTGCTATCATTGACGAGCCAACAAAGATGCTAACTCATCAGCAGGAGGGGGAATATACTCATCGGGGTACCGAGCAGCATGGAAAGCAGTCAACGATCGCAAGTGCAAGGTCGACTCAGCACAAAAGTCGAAGATCCTCGCGATTTTCTTCCCCTGCTCAGCTTGCCATGCCAACGTATCATCGCGAAATTTCGCCCACGCAACAGCTCGATGGGTCTTTGACTGCGTCAGCGATGCCTTCACTTTCGCCACCGCAAAGATCGCCTCGGCGTCGGATACCGCCTCAACAACCCCCAGCAAAGCAGGTGAATCTGGAGGAATATACAGGTCCTTAGTAGTCGGGCCCACCGGAACGACAACACCTGCAGGACGAGGGAGACGCAGATACGCAACCTTCTTCTTCGTCCCAACCATAAGAGCATAGGCCTCGCCACGAGCAAGTGGGATAATCTTGCGCGTATTCTGTAGGGTGGCGATGTGCAGTCGGGAAGAACCACGTACTGCCTCCTCTGTACTCAAATCAAGGCCCTGATTAAGGGTAATCAATGTCACCATACCCCCGAGCGCGATCTTGCCCGAGGTGGCATGTCGAGCCTCGGCACAACTCAACAAAAAACGATACGCCCAATCTCGTTTCGCGGGGTCCTCAGGGCTCATATCATACAATAAACGCACCCCCGGCCGAGGTAAGTGGGTGGGCTCTCCTGCATCGAAAAAACCCATCGATAATACCCTATAAACAATGCGAAGGCCGGGGTGGGGAACTCGATTAGCTTTCTCTGTTCCTGTGGCAATAGGTGTATGAGTAATATTATTCCAGAACTCGGCCAGAACTCGAGTTTCAGCCTCGCCAACTAACTCATCCTCAATCTCCTCGCGTGGTAGGGCCCCAAGTACGGTGGCAAGGGCACTCAATGACATGCGATACTCCGTGTTAAAGAGCCGGAACGAGACTGCAGGCGGTGTCTCGCGCGGGTGGTGCTGAAAAGTGGCGAGAAACTCCAAGGTAATGCGTCTGTAAGTGAACGCACATTTATCTAGGAAACCAAGCAAACCAATTCTGTCGAGGAGAGTGCTAATAGTGTCCAGCAGACCCAATTTCTCCAACGTAGGTCGATCAAAGAACTTAGTCGCAAGTATATCACGCTTAGGTTGCACCAAGTTACTCCAAAAATCCTGCTCTTTCGTGTTCAATTCACACCCCAAATAATCAAGACTCGCTCGGGCCCGTTTAGTAATACTAGAAGGGGGTGGAGCCGTAGATGTCGAGGCCCTAGGAGGAGCCTTAGGTGCTCCTTTAGTAGCTGTCGTTTTAGCTTTTGTTCGAGCCATCAAAATCAATCAAGCTAGCACAACTCAAAATGAACACAACTCCAACCACAACTTCTCAAAATGGAGTCAACAACCACACTAGTGCGAATACAATCCAAATCCAAACTCCTTCCAACAAGTCGGGATAACAACAAACAACAACCGCGACACTAAAGCAAACCAAACCGACACAACACCCAAATCAAAGCTGTACGCATTTCAGTACTCCAAATAACACACTTAGAATCCCACTTCAAGTAACACAAAGAGCACAAGTCCAAGCAAGTGAAAAAAAAGAACCACCGAGTGGAAACAACCGAGTCCCACCCAATTTTGCACAGAAATCCGAGTCACCAAGTAAGAAAGAGGAAGAAAACTGTTCGGGGTGATTTTCTCACTCTATTCGTATTTGTATTTTGGGTTTATTAGTATAATCCTTTTTATGTGTTTTTAGAGTATCGAGATTGATTAAGTGTTGGAGATAGCGAAAATAGAAATAATGCAAGTAAAGTAAAGACACACGAAATTGTTTGCGTGGGAAAAACCCTTAGGAATAAGGGAAAAACCACGGGCACCAAGCCAGGAGAGGATTTGTACTATAATTAGGACAGAACGCTCAGAACGTTCAGAACTTCCAGACCAGAGATACAGAAGTGCGAGTAATAATCAGAGTTTTTAGAGTATAAAAGTATAGTATTTGCAGTAATTCTTCAGTTGTTTCCAATGATCTTGCTATCTTCCTTTTATAGGCCTCACATAACGGTTTAATTTGGTGGTTAATGCTTCCCTTGATTCTCGCCTGCCATTAACTCCTCCCTTATTTCTCTCCTGTAACTCCTGAGCTGTGTAACTGTCATCTTTGAACGAGTCAAGCCTTTCCTTGAGCGTAGCTGGTCCATTTCCTGTCCAGGTTCATTCTTTCTTCTTCTCCTTAGACTCTTACTTCTTTGTTGGGCTTCTCTTGCTTGGACCCTTCTTGTCTTCGGCCCACCTTGACATTGACTTTCGTTAACCAAGACCACCTATGGGCTTTGACTTTTTGTTGACCATTTTCCTCTCCTTGGCTTGGGCCTTTGTTTTGTTCTTTGGACCCATGAGGGTATTTTGGGCCTAACAGTTTGCCCCCCATTTCCTCTACTGCCAGACCAGGGCTGAAGTTTGAGGAAATGCTTTTGTTTTCGTTCAGAGGTTCAGGCTCGTCTGTTCAGGACTGGCTGTCCAGACAAAACCTGGTGCTCTCTACCCTCTGGGCTGAAAGTCAGCCCTTATGGGAAGTTGTAGCGCTGCATGTCATAATGACGTGGGTGCAGCTTTTTCGGATGGATGAGACGTTTTGGCTGCCCTATTGTCCCCTATTTATTCGCGCCACAATTAAGCCCCCTTTTCCTTATTTGTTATTTTTCTTTATACTTCAAAAATTAGAAAATCTTTCCAAAAAATCTCCCAACTCTTCTCTTTCTGATCTCCACCAAATAACCCCAAAAACCAACGAAAAACCCTAGCTTTCCAATGGCTCAAACATCAATAATCCATGACGGTCACACCTTTGTTTCTACAGACCTGATCCCTGACGCCGCAGGGAAACGCAATCAGTTGGATGAACTCATCGGCGACCGGCTGAAGGCAGAGGGAAAACTTCCGGCGACTGCTGTCGTTTGGGTTCCCTCCGTCGACTGGGTTTTGGCTGATTGGACGTGTCCAGGCTGGTTTTCAATGTATGAAGTTGCTTTTCGTTTCGGAGCCACCCTTCCTTTTTGTCCATTGATGACAGAATTTCTACAAACCTTACAAGTCCCCCCTTGTCAGGTCATGCCATCAACGTGGAAGCTGATCCACGCTATTGACGCTGTGTGCAAGAAACACCACATCGAGTTTCTCCTTCGTGATTTGCGCAATTGTTACCATCTTCGTACCCACAAGAAGAATAGGATACTACTGAGGGTTAGGGACGGTTGCCCACCCCTGATTGCCAAGATGGATACTGGGGATGATAAAGGCTGGGCGTCATTCTTCATGTTTGTGAAGAGTGACAGTATAGGATCTGGGTTTGAAGCCCCAGAGTTTGTTGTAAAAGGAGCAAGTAAGTATTTTGCTTAACTTTTGCTTTGTTTTTTCTCAGATCTGTATTTTTCTAAGATGGTCTTTGATTTTTGTTTTATTTGTGTACCCAGTTTCTGAGTGGGCTTCACATCCTGACGATGCTGCCTCCGCAAAGAGGATTGACGCTTTCCTGAGCCTGTCTGAGAATGAAAGGGCATGGCCCACTTGTCTGGGCCAGGAACCTGTGCCGGCTCCTGTAGCAGGAGACCAAGGATCTGAGGCGGAAGACAGTGTGGAGGTCACTGATAGTGAGCCTCTGAATATCCCTCCTGTGAGTTCTGCGCCGCCGCTGTCTGAAATGAGGGCAACCAGAGCCCGCCCCCAGATTAGGTTCACCAAGCCCGTACCTGCTGGAAGTTCTGGGTCTAGAGGTAAGTGAAATCATTACTTCATTCAATCTTTGGTTTTTACAAGAACTTTTGTTTTGAATTTATCTATTCTTTACATTGCTTTGTCCTTTCTTTTTGCAGTTCCTTGGCTTGCTGGTAGCACTCGTCCTGCTGTAGACGAGGTTCAGGCCAGGATTGCCAGGGCACGCGCAGATCTGAAGCTCTCTGGCCAGAGGGTAACTGCTGCTCTTGACAAGAGGAAGTGGCCGGAGATTAGCTGCTGCCCTCCGTCTGCCCCTAGCCCTGAGACGAAGAAGAAGATGAAGATGGAAAGACACCTCCACAAGCAGACACTGCCCCTCAATCGTGAGCTGCGTATCCCCTGGCGTGCGAATACGAACCACAGCCTTCGCTATCGCAACAAACTTGGTAGAGGACTTTGTTTCTGAACATTCTGCTGAATTTGCTCGACCGGCCACACTTTCTCGCCAGACTTTCCACTTGCGCTCAGTCTGGGATGTCCACTATGTGCTCTTACCCTTGCCTTCTTCACGTTTCCCAATGCTGACTCTTGATTCTTTTTCTCTCTAGCTGGTGAACCTGGCGGCTAACCTGGGCTGTCGTATCCCTAGCCTTGAAGCTCGTCGTTTGAATGCTGAGAATCAACACAAGACGGCTCACGAAACGGTCGAATCTTTCCGACGTGAAGTGGAGACACTCAGGAAGGCTATGGACAAGTACAGGCTCATGGCTGAGAACAATATGGGTAGGTGCCTTGACCTGGAAACCATTAACTCAAAGCTGGTCTCCGAGCTAAAAACGCTGAGGGAGCAGCAGGCTAAGCACGCCCAGGAAGTAAATGATCTGAGTGCCTACTGGACGCTAAGGACCAGAATTGACATGATGAGTGCACACGAGGAGCAGGCAAGTGGGATCTGAGAGGCGAGCCGAGACACTCAAAGGAATGTTCCTAGTGAATTCATGGATGAAGGAAACCTCTTGACTCACTTGCCACAGGAGGTCCAGGAGACAGCAGCAGTGGTACCTAAGGAAGCAGCAGCAGAGGAAGGTAAGGGTGAGACAGCCCCTGGGGCAGACAATTAAAATTGTGCTTTGTTAATTTGAACTTGCTCTGGTTTCGTTTTGGAAGACAATTTGCCGGGGGGTATGCCCCTCGTATTTGGTCTGTAAATAACTTAACTCTTGTTTTGGTCATAGACTTACGTCGTGATTTTCACCGTGGGTAGCCATGGTGGGTTAACTTCTCATGTTTTGGTTATGCTATGAATGTCTTATGCTTATCTGTGTTTGTTTTGTGTTTGTTTTGGTGCGCACAAGTTTGTTTTGACTTTGTTATGTAGCATGCATGCGTTTAGAAAGTTTAAGCGACCACACCTTGGAGTTCTCTTCACGGACACTACATCCCTGTCCCGTTTTTGCAGTCGTTCAGGGGCTGAAGCCTTTCTTTGTATTTGATTTGTTAGTACGTTACGTTTATCTTTGCTCGCGTTGATCTGTTCTCCTGTGCGTTGCGGAACTCGCTCTGTCTAACACATGCGCGCACGGATATGGGTCGGGCGGCCGTTGGCGTTTAGCCAACGGCCCTCCGACGCTCAAGTTAGTAATGGTTTTGATAAAAGTAGGAAATTATTCGAAGTTAGAAATAAATGTCTTACCAGGCTTGTTCATTCAGAGTAGATGTTTCACATGTGGTACAGCTTAAGGTGTAGTGCATTCCATGCTCTTGGGATCATCTGCCCGTCCAGGGTCTGCAGCCTGTATGAACCCTTACCTATTACAGAATCAATCAGATAGGGTCCTTCCCATGCAGGCGCAAGCTTTCCCGCAGCCCTGTCCCGTGTGTTCTGGAACACCTTCCTCAGAACGAGGTCTCCTGTCCTGAACATTCGTAGTCTGACGTTCTTGTTGTAACTCTTAGCCACGGATTGCTGGTATGCAGCCATCCTTATTGTTGCTCGATCCCTCAGCTCTTCAACTGTGTCAAGACTATCACACAGTAAGTCTGAATTTTCAGTAGCCGTGTTTAGACCATACCTGGCAGTGGGTACTTGCACCTCAACTGGTAGGACTGCTTCACAACCGTAGACCATCGAGTATGGTGTCTGCCCTGTGGCCCTCTTCGGCGTGGTCCTGTCGCCACAAAGACCAGGGTAGCTCTTCAGCCCACCTTCCTTGCTTTTCCATCAACTTTTTCTTTATGCAAGCCATCACCACTTTGTTGCTTGATTCAGCCTGGCCGGTTGCTTGTGGATACCGTGGTGCTGAGGTCACCAAGTTTATGTTCCATTGTTTGCAATAGTCCCTGGTCTTGTTTCCCACGAACGCAGTTCCATTATCGCAGACAATCTCCGAGGGAATTCCATACCTGCTGATGATATTCTTCTTGATGAAAGCCATCACTTCCTTTTCGGTCACATTCTTGAATGAATCAGCTTCTATCCACTTTGAGAAGTAATCAGTCATAGCTACCATGAAGACTTTACGTCACGGAGCAACCGGTAGCTTCCCAACTACGTCCATCCCCCACTTCATGAATGGCCATGGAACTGAGATGGAGTGTAACTCCTGTGAAGGCTGATGGATGACTGGAGCATGTTTCTGGCAGGCATCACACTTCAGCGTATACTGTGCACAATCCAACTTCAGGGTTGGCCAATAGTAACCCATTCGTAAGACTTTATTTGCCAGACTCCTGCCACCTGTGTGGTTTCCACATTGGCCATCATGAATCTCTGACATGACTGTCCTGACCTGGTCAGGTTCCAAACATCGAAGGTAGAGTCCATTGAAAGATCTTTTGAACAATACGCCTTGAATGATCGCGTATCTAGAGGCTTTGATTTTGAACGCTCTAGCTTCAATTTTGTTATCTGGTAACTTGTCGTGGAGTAACCACTCATAATACGGTTTGTCGACTCACGGGCTTGTCTTGTGTTACGGCGGTGCCGCACCTTTTGAATAGCTGGTTTCAGGATATGTATGATAGAAATGCTATCCATCGTTTGTGGTTCAAAAGCTGAACCTATGTTGGCCAGAGCATCAGCCTGTACGTTCTGATCCCTGGGTACTTGCTCAACAGTAAAACTGTTAAATTTTTCAAAAATTGATTTTACCAAATCAAGGTAAGCTACCATCTTAGAATCCTTAGCCGCATACATACCATTGATCTGGTTAGTCACCAACAAAGAGTCTAACTTTACCTTTACATCTCGCACACCCATATCCAAGCATACGTTCAAACCTGCGATCAAGGCCTCATACTCAGCCTCGTTATTGGTAGTCCTGAACTCACATGACATTGCCTGGACTATCTTGTCCCCCTGTGGCGATTTTAGGACCACACCTAATCCTGTCCCCCTGACATTGGCTGAACCGTCTGTCCAGAGTTCCCACACACCTGTGTCCTCTGTTAGTTGTAAGACTTCTTTTGCAGCCTGTTCGTGTAGTGTGGGGGTAAAATCAGCCACAAAATCTGCTAATGCCTGGGATTTGATCGCTGTCCTGGATTCATAAGATATGTCATATGTGCTTGAAGGTACCGGGAAAGCGATGGACCTATCGACGCCTGTGCGCGCCGTCTCGCTCGCCGTCTTGGGCGCCGAAGCGGAATGCGCCTCGCAGGAAAAGGGGTGCGAAGTTTTGAGAAAAATGGGGGAGATCATTGCATGAATTTGTGACCAAAAAGAAAAGTAGAAAATCCTTTTTGAAAGTGTATTTTCGGAGTCGCCACCAAATATTAAAGGAATTTGGAACCTATTCAACGCGTCTTGAAATACAAGACACGAGTGTCTCAGATTTCAAGGTGCGTCGATACCTATCAATCTGAGGTTTGAAACCAGAGAAGGGGTCCGGAGTGAGGTTACTTTTCGAAAGTTTTGACAAAATGAGTTTTGAAAACAGTAATAAAAAAGCCTACATAAGAGTAGTCTCTACTAATTTGAAAACATTTGCTTAATTTCGATATTTGGGCTAAAAGTCACGCTACGTACAAGTGCGAATAAACATGACTCGATTAAAATGCATAAATAATGTAAAATGTCAAAATAATGACATATTGCTATAGGAAATGTACGTTAAATAATAATTTATTGACTAAATTATTACTATAGACGTTATTTTCCGACCTCGTATTAGAATTTGTGAAAAACCCTCAGTTTTGACATGCTAAAAGACTACATGAAGCGGTCTGATTTAGTGTTGGATCCGTGATTCTAGTCGTTATTTAATGCATGAATGAGGACTTGCATAATTATAAAAGTGACGTCGGTTTGCTTTAGTGATAATGAGTCGTTTATTTATGCGATATTGGCGGGGTTTAGGCGGATTATGAATCAATTGCTACAACCAGTATTACGAATACGGCCGCTAGTGCCAATATCGGGTTTGGGGTTAATGTAACCCCATTGTCCGAGTCTCAAACGTCTAGCCCAGTAGGTAAAATGTTTACCTTTCGAAAATGTAAAGACGGTATTTTTGAGTGGATTTTGTGAATAGTGTATAAGTGCTAAAAGCGGTATTGAAAATGAATGAAGTGGGTTGGTATTTATAGAGTTTTGGTGGTTTCGTGGGATAACAAAACTTAATCGCTTTAATATCTGAGCGTTTAAGTTCTTTGAGTTAGATATTTTTAAAGAAAAATTAAAAAAGGCGGCTGGTACAAAACAATAAGTAAATCGCCTGTTGGCAGGCGATTGTATTTTTAATTGCCTGTCAACTGGCGTATTCATTTATGTTTTTGGTGAAATTTGTTTATGCCGCCATTTGGTTTTGGATGTTTGATTAGGTAATGATTATGTTTTGTTGTTTACTTAGGGGTTAAGTATTTGTTCGATTTTGGTCCGAATTTCGGTTTAGTGTTTTGCTTTGTCGTGTTTTTCGGTTTTGGCTCGAAATAAAATAATATTAAGGTATATTATTTTATGGTTTTGTAAAATTTGATTTTGTGAAAATGTGACACGGGACGCACTTTGGCCCGTTTTATGTGTTGTGTTGGTGTGCGTTTTTGGGTCGTTTTTGTAAGTTTGGGACGTTTTGTAGCTAGTTGGGCTGTTTTTGTGGCTTGGCTTAAAAAAGACGTTCCTATATTGTGCTCGTGTTACGCTCATGATGACTAAAAATTGACATTCATTTTCATGATTATGCAAATCCAAATTAATACGCTAAAAATGACTAATACGTTTTAGACACTTTTGTACCGTTTCGACTCTTTTAAAAGCATGTACGAAAGTCCTTTTCATCATCGGGTTTGTTTTTGGGGGGTACGGATACGGGTATCTACAGAGCCCCCAGTTTGACTGAGCTTGGACAAAGCGTTAATCAAACTTAAAGATAGTATCCGGACCATTATAGTCTCGATACTACCTGGCGGCGCTAAGCATGTGTCTTATGGGAGAGACGAGGACTTAGCGTCGGAAATGCGAGGAGGGCGACATGTTTTTAAGGACATGACGGTCCTACATGTTTAAGGGCATGTCGACCGCATGTGGCACGAGTACTCCCGGTGGCGCCTTGCTTGTGTTCCGTTTGTGCTCGCTTGCTTTGCTTGCGCCGCTTGCGCTCCTTTGCTTTGCTTGCGCCGGCTTGCGCTCCTTTGCTTTGCTTGCGCTTCTGGCTTGCGCTCCTTTGCTTTGCTTGCGCTTCTGGCTTGCGCTCCTTTGCTTTGCTTGCGCTTCTGGCTTGCGCTCCTTTGCTTTGCTTGCGCTTCTGGCTTGCGCTCCTTTTCTTTGCTTGCGCTTCTAGCTTGCGCTCCTTTGCTTTGCTTGCTGGACGTCTCGTAGAAGAGGTTACGCGTTTTTGGGGTTTGGTTTATAAGAGTGGTTTAGATTTTTGTGAACGTCTCGTAAGGAGGCTACGTGTTTTTCTCATAAAAGGTTAGGTTTTTATGAACGTCTCGTGAGGAGGCTACGTGTTTCTCTCATAAAAGGTTAGGTTTTTATGAACGTCTCGTGAGGAGGCTACGTGTTTCTCTCATAAAAGGTTAGGTTTTTATGAACGTCTCGTGAGGAGGCTACGTGTTTCTCTCATAAAAGGTTAGGTTTTTATGAACGTCTCGTGAGGAGGCTACGTGTTTTTGTGTTTGAACGTCTCGTGAGGAGGCTACGTGTTTTTGTGTTTTAACGTCTCGTGAGGAGGTTACGTGTTTTTGGTTTCTCATAAAAAGGGCTAGGTTTTTATGAACGTCTCGTGAGGAGGCTACGTGTTTTTGTGTTTTAACGTCTCGTGAGGAGGTTACGTGTTTTTGGTTTCTCATAAAAAGGGCTAGGTTTTTATGAACGTCTCGTGAGCAGGTTACGTGTTTTTGGGTTTTAACGTCTCGTGAGGAGGCTACGTGTTTTTGGTTTTTCATAAAAAGGGTTAGGTTTTTATGAACGTCTCGTGAGGAGGTTACGTGTTTTTGGTTTCTCATAAAAAGGGCTAGGTTTTTATGAACGTCTCGTGAGGAGGCTACGTGTTTTTGTGTTTTAACGTCTCGTGAGGAGGTTACGTGTTTTTGGTTTCTCATAAAAAGGGCTAGGTTTTTATGAACGTCTCGTGAGGAGGCTACGTGTTTTTTGTGGTTCTCATAAAAAGGGCTAGGTTTTTATGAACGTCTCGCGAGGAGGTTACGTGTTTTTGTATTTCTCATAAAAAGGGCTAGGTTTTTATGAACGTCTCGTGAGGAGGCTACGTGTTTTTTGTGGTTCTCATAAAAAGGGCTAGGTTTTTATGAACGTCTCGTGAGGAGGCTACGTGTTTTTCGTATTGGGTTGAAATTGTGTTTGAAACGGGTTGAAAGCGTAATGGGCCGAGGAAAACAGCCCAAAACAAAGCTGAAACCCATAGAACAAAAATATAATCGCCTGTAAACTGGCGATTAGAAATTTGTTTGGTGTTTTTTGTTTAAAACACGGGAAAGGAGAGAGGTTGGTTCATTTCATCCGAAAAATAAAAACAAAATCGAAACCCTCTAAAACTCGTCTTGGCGATTTTCTTGATCAAAAATCGATTTTCCGACTCCTACAATTCGTTATGGACCAAGGTACGTACTCAACTCACTTGGTTTTTCGTGTTTTGAAGCTTGTTTGAGTCGGTTTTAGCTCGAAAAACCATTTTCTAGGGTTTAGGTCGAATTTATTGGTTTGGTTCGATTTTAGCCCTCGTCTTTGCTTGAATTTGATGCTTGGGAGTCATACGAGGCTTGTGTTGCTTCCATTGTTGATTGCTTGCGAAAACCCGACTTGTGGCCTCGATTTTCGTGCGTTTTGACTCGGGGGGTATTTTGGTCATTTTTGAAAACGTCTCGAAAATGGCTCAAAACTTCAGTGTAGCTTACCCATTAGCAGTATAACGCGTTGGTGAGCTCGGTTTGTTGAAATGGCCGCGAAAAGCGGTTCGTTTGGGTAAAAACCGTGTGAAAGGGGGTAAAGTCGGGGTTTGTGCTCTGTTTTCGTAACGTAGGGCGATCCCGAGTGGCTTGGCTATTTTGAAAATGTCGTAGTATGTTTGTGTGGAGGTTTGGGTGGCTTGTGTGCGAAGAACGGCTCGAAAAAACGTCATTTTCGTGCGTTTTGGTATAAGGGCCGATTTTGGTTGAAATTTTCCGGTTCCGAAACTTGCCCGAATTCTCTGTATTGTGTTTTCATGGCTAGTATGGTACACTTTTGGTCTTGTTTTGTAGGAAATGTGTTGCTTGGGGGTGTTTTGGAGCGTTTTTTGTAGTTTAGGCTAGGTTTCCAAAAGTCGCTTTTCCTCGCTTTTCGTGCCCCGTTAATGGAATGTATGGTAATGTATGTTGTCTATGTTGGCTAGGGGGTTGTTTTGTGAGAAGTGGGAGCTTTTTGGGTTGAGTTATGGTCAAGTAAGGGTCGTTTTTGTAGTTTGGAGGTGTTTTGTAAAAGCTATTCAGTCGAGGTGTTCGGGACATCATTTTCGCATAAAATTTTTTGCATGAGCTTATTGTGATTTATGGGTTGGGTTTGTGTCAGCAAATATGGGTTTCTGGCTTTCTGTAGCGTTTTTCCCTTTTCTGCTATTTTTGGTTTAAAAAGGCCTGCTTTCTGCTGTTTTGGCCAATTCTCTGCTGCTTTTGTGCGTGCTTGCTCTTAACTTGACTGAGTAGGACGTATATATCGTATACGTCTCATGGATTTTGGCCTCCTGTGCTTCTGCTCCGTTTTGGCCTTATCTGTCAAAAATGGGCCTATGGCTTGCTTTTTGCTGCTTTGTCTTGATCTTTCTAGAATGATTTGCTGTTGCCGTTTTCTGAGTATGTCTTTGAATCTTGTGCAGGTGATCCTAGGCCTCCAGCGCCTACTTCCAGTGACATGGATCGGGTATTGGCTGGAGTTGACTTTGCTGTTCCGGGGGGCGAGCACACTCCTACTTCGGGGATGCCTGCGCCCTTGGAGGTTTCCGATGGTCCGTCTCAGTCGGACTTGCTGAGAGCTTTTCCTCAGAC
Source organism: Dianthus caryophyllus (assembly GCA_023091065.1). Taxonomy (NCBI): domain Eukaryota; kingdom Viridiplantae; phylum Streptophyta; class Magnoliopsida; order Caryophyllales; family Caryophyllaceae; genus Dianthus; species Dianthus caryophyllus. The sequence continues at coordinate 1,214,685 of CM041529.1, forward strand.
GCCTGGAGCTTCTACGACGCCAGGGAGTGAGTTTCAGGGCGCCGCTGCGGAGTCTCCGGCCTTTTCTGCTAGTGGTGCTAGTGCTGTTGGTGCGTCGCTCGAAGCCGCTAGTGGCCTGGGGCGTGGTGCCGCTTTCGTGGTCCCGAGCCGCCGCTTAGTGCTGGTCGTGGCGTTCTTTGCCGAAGTCGCCGCTTTTTCCATCGCGGTACGTGAGAGACCGCCGTTGAAGCGGACGCGGTCTTCGGTGACGCTAGCGGTAGTGAGCCGCCGGGTCGCCGAGGTCTCTGTTGGTGGCCGAGGTCGCTCAGGTGTCGCCCCGCAGACTTTGCAGGGCGTGGGCGCCGCTGTGGAGACGCCTGAGGCTCCCGGGAGGCCGTGGCGGAGGTCGGGCGTAGGCTGCAGGTCTCTGCAGGGCGTGGGCCGTGGCCGTCTTTGGAGGGACGCCGTGGCTCCGGCAGAGGCCGAGGCGTAGGTCGTGGTGCCGCCGCAGGGCTTCTCAGGGACGCATTACTGCTGCAGTGGGAGCTGCGCGCTCTGGAGGGGTCGTTAGAGGTCGTGGTCGCGGTCGGAGGAACCCGAGGCCGAAGCGCAAGGTGGATGTGGCTTGGTGAGGCGCAAAGAAGAGCCGAGGCGCCGAGCTCGTGTTCCGCTGAGGTGGTGACCGGACGCAGGCCGAGGTCGCCGGTGTTGCTGAGGAGGTCGGAGCGGGGAGCTCCCGTGGAGGTTCGGCGGAGGCGTGGTGGTGCTCGAGGTCCGGAGCCGCATGAGGACACTTCCAGCCTGAGGAGTCTTCGAGTGACGAGAGGGGTTCCCGACGAGACCGTGGCCGAGGTGGTCAGCCGAGGTTGAGATCGCCGAGGCCGCCGCGGCCGCCGCCAGCCGTTGCCGACGCCGCCGCCATTGCCGCTGCCGGGCCGCCATGGCAGGGGTCGGGCCAGGCCATGCTCAGGAGCAGGTTCAGGATGAGCCTGAGGCAGAGGCTGAGGGTGAGGCTGAGGGCGAGGCCCAGGATGCAGGTGCGGCAAGTCTTGAGGCCGCGACCGAGGTTTTCATGGGGATGGTTGACGAGTTGGGCGCGAGGCCTGACTATCCTCACGGTCCGCGCCAGGGTCACACGTGGCCTTGGACTGGGATGGCGTGACTTTGGTTTGGAGTCCCTTGGAGCATTTGTCGATCCGAGTGAAGGTCGGCTTCCCGTTAGGCTCGATGAGGACCTTCTCTGGGTTCCGGACAGTGTTTGACGTTTTTGAGGGTAGGCTTACCCAGGAGGAGCGGGACATAGTGCTTGGGACAGCTTTCGGTCCCTTGGTGCAGAAGTGGAGGGAGGTGCGGGGCAAGCGGGTGAACTCGCGCCTCACTGTACTTAGGGCGTTGTTGGATAGGTTTTGGGATACGACCAACACCTTCCACATGCCTGGTTACGAGGTTGGCGTGACTCTTTCTTCGTGGGCAACATTACTGGCCGCCTCATGGCGAGGTGTACTTGATCTGGGGCGTGAGCGACCTCCTATTGATAGCCCACGAGTCGTGCGCTGATTAGCGGCGACGGTTAAGTGCGGGAAGGACGAGGAGCACACGCGTTTGACCTCGTCACGATATGGTTTCTTGACTTCTTCGAGGGGAGGAGAAGAAGAAAGCGGTCTACTCGAGCGAAGCGCCGAGCAGGGGCCCTACCGGTCAGTGGTGGTTCCCGACGGCCACCCACTTTGGCTATGGGGAGCGAGGCCGACGGCCGTGGTTGATGGCGCCGTCGGACATGTCACGCCTAGGTGACTTTGACCGGGTGACTCGCTCTGGGTCCGCTGATCCGTTACCTGAGGACGCAGCGCCCGATCGGATTGACGAGGATCGGATGTGTCGCCAGGCCCCGGTCTTGATGGAGGTAAGGTTCGATTTTGTAGTTTTGTTGTTTTGTTTACGGTTTTCTTCTCAGAACGTGTGTTTTGTTTGCTTGCAGCCTGGTGCTATGCTCACTTCCTCTCTCGCTCCGGACACGTTCGGTGGCGGCTACATACCCGCTTTCCATGCGTATGCGACAATGGATCGGAGGGGTATTGGCTGAACTATGACGCGGCTCGTGTACGCCCAACGGGATGACGATGGATAAGGTAAGGGTGATCGTGTTTTGTATTTTGGTCTTTGTAGCTTGTTTTTGGGTTTGTTTTTGTGGTTTATAATTTGGTTTTGTTTTGTAGTTTGTTCGCGACCCTTGGAGGAATTTTCTTGCGGCGTTCCTCAAGCGATTGCAGCTTCGCTTTGGCCCCCTCGGCGGCGGTACATTGAGACGATGCGGATCGTGATCGGTTCTTGGGTGAGCGTCTGTCTGCAGACGGTCGCGGCGGCTTCATCGCACTGCTCCTCCGCCCTCGGTTTTGTTCGTGGAGACGCCCGACGCTAATGAGCGTCGTGGACGTGTATCACGAGGGTGAGTCCGACTCGCTTCTGCGGCGGGATGAGGATTACGTGACTTGGGCACAAAGATGCCCTCACGACGCTGTGATCGAGGTATGCTTGATTATCCTTTTCGCTTGTATCTGCTTTGGTTCCGTGAAGCAAAAATTTATCCTATTTTTGTTTTGTAGCGACGTGACCACGACCTTGAGTTCCACCTCCTCCGCTCGCTGAGGACCTGGCCGGTTGTTCACGAGGGTCGCCTCATTCGATCGTCTTTGCGCAGCCTTCCTCGCTCTGCGTGGTCGCTGATGCGGGTCTTGAGAGGTGGGATCCGCGCGTGAGAAAGGTATCCACTTTCTTCTTTGTACAGCATGAGTGTTATGTAGTATATAGCCCCCAGTTTGAGTAAGATTTTATTGTAAAATCATTATTCAAACTCTGTTGAAGTAGGTTTTTGATTATAGCCCCCAGTTTGAGTAAGATTTTAGTGTAAAATCATTATTTTTGTTTTGTAGCGACGTGACCCTGACCTTGAGTTCCAGCCTCCTCCGTTCGTTGAGGACCTGCTGGTTGTTCACGAGGGCTGCTCTCATTCGATCGTCTTTGCGCAGCCTTCCTGCGTGGTCGCTGATGCGGGTCTTGAGAGGTGGGATCCGCGCGTGAGAAAGGTATCCACTTTCTTCTTTGTACAGCATGAGTGTTATGTAGTATATAGCCCCCAGTTTGAGTAAGATTTTATTGTAAAATCATTATTCAAACTCTGTTGAAGTAGGTTTTTGATTATAGCCCCCAGTTTGAGTAAGATTTTAGTGTAAAATCATTAGTCAAACTCTGTTGAAGCAGGTTTTTGATTATAGCCCCCAGTTTGAGTAAGATTTTAGTGTAAAATCATTAGTCAAACTCTGTTGAAGCAGGTTTTTGATTATAGCCCCCAGTTTGAGTAAGATTTTAGTTTAAAATCATTAGTCAAACTCTGTTGAAGCAGGTTTTTGATTATAGCCCCCAGTTTGAGTAAGATTTTAGTGTAAAATCATTAGTCAAACTCTGTTGAAGCAGGTTTTTGATTATAGCCCAGTTTGAGTAAGATTTTAGTGTAAAATCATTAGTCAAACTCTGTTAAGCGAGTTTTGATTGTAGCCCCGGTTTGAGTAAGATTTTAGTGTAAAATCATTAGTCAAACTCTGTTAAGCGAGTTTTTGATTATAGCCCCGTAAAGCTAAATTGATTTCGCATTGTTGCAGTGACGGTGAGGTCCACAGGAGGTCAGGCGCGCCAACCGATGGCGGGCGGTTGTAAATGAGAAGGTTGTTGACGCCGCAGGCGCAGGCGAGACGCCGAGGCGCGACTTGAGTTAGCCAGTGGTCGTACGGGAGGCGGCGAGATCGCGGGCCGAGCTGGAGGCTGCGCATGCCGAGGAACCGGGCGAGGTCCCGGCAGAGCCGAGGGTCGATATGCGTGGGAGCCGGATAGGGCACGCGTCCGAGATTGATTCCCTGCGTGCTGTCTTGCAGCGTCGTGACCAGTCGTAGTAGGCTTGGACTTGTATATTTCAGACTTGTATTATGAGTATTAGTATCTGTTGGTAACGGTTTATGTATCAGGATTTGTTATGGTTGGTTGGTTTTTTGGACTTGTAGGTGTTTATGGGTATAATTTGGTTATTTTGTCTTGTTGCGAAAAATGCATTCCTGCGTCGTAGCCGGGTCTGAAATCCTTGCGTATTTGCTTGCCTAGCGTACCTGCAAAACATTGTTAGTCGTGAAAGCATATATATACGTCTCGATTGAGACTGACTCGCTAATGACTGATTTAAATGCGAAATGAAGAGTTTTTGAAAAATGCTGGTTTAGAAAATATTCTAGACTCGTGGAAAAGACGTTTTTGACATAGCACAAATGCGAGCTAAAACGACGTTTTGAGACGAAAATTCGTGAATGCGAAAATCATATTTTGTGTTGTGTTTAATTTTTGTGTGATTATTGTGTTTTGTAAAAAGTGAAAAATACGAAATACGGGAATCGATCACGCAAATCGAGACGACGCGACGGGACCAATTTTAGTCGGTCATGAGGTCGGTAAAAAGTAATAGGGGTTAATAAGTTAAAAATTTTTTGGGTGTAGGTGTGTAAGAAGTGTAAGAAATCGAATAATTTTGTCAGAAAAGAAAAAGAAAATCGCCTGTAAACAGGCGATTTGATTTTTAATCGCCTGTTTACAGGCGATTAGAATTTTGTTTTGTGGTTTTTGTTTGATTTATTTTAATCGCTTGTTCACCAGCGTTTAAGTTTTTGTGTTGTATTTCGTCTTGCAAATTTCGGCTATAAAAGGAGGGCTAAGTTAGTTCATTTCACTCATCCTCTCGTCTTCTATTCTCGATTTTCCAAAAATATTCAGAATATTTATGGAACATTCGTCGAGTCATGGAGAGTTTTGAAGGAAACTTGCATCGTTGGTGTGCGTCATTATCGGGGCTGGAAGAGGAAGACTTGAAAGATTGCGGTTTTGGGGTCCTCCTGGGTCTAGGGCGGCTTCGAATGGAGCCCGAGTTCCTGGATGCGTGTCTCGACTATTGGGACTTGAGTTTCCACGTTTTCCGTTTTCCTAGTGGGGAGGTTTGTCCGTTGGTCGAGGAATTTGGAGCCATTGGTGGTTGGTTGCGAACTAACATTCCCGTGTGCGTTAGATCGGGGCCTGGATATAAGAGGCACGTGCAGAACTACCTTCAGATGACTCGTGTGGAGACAGAGGAGTTATTTGTTGGGAGTCGACGCCTCTATCGCTTGTCTGGCGGTTTATGAACCGCGAAAATGAGACGATCTCCTGGTGCCGTAAAAGAGGCGTTGGCATTACGCTTAGTCCACCGCTACATGTTTCCTAATTCTTTGTATGAGGGAGCGCTTGGTGATCTCGCCTAATCACCGC